>BSYR01000007.1:11910000-13110000 GCA_030270665.1 Hibiscus trionum
ACTCCCAATCCACTTCATTGAGTTCCATTCCAGCGGTGGTAGTCGTCCACCAACTATACGCATAACCCTGGAGAAGAGAAACAGCGCACCCCAGCTTGCGCACATCATTACAGCCCATTTGATCCATGATACGAATCGTGCTCACCAACCAAGCTTCTAACGCCTCAAGAGACATACCAAAGAACTCAACAGCTCCTAGGCTCCTCAACCTCTCCAAAGGTAAACCCGCCTGCCCAGCTGTAGGGGTATGTACATGCGCTCCGGCTACTGCGGCCTAAAACGCCCTGGTGATCGCTTGAACCAACGACGTTAGATCACCCAAACCCAAACCATCGTTTCCTTGTTGTTCCTGCTCCCCACATCCAGGTGGTGGTAGAGGAGGTAAATTTCCACAAGGAGGGACATCAGCCCCTTGCTCACCCTGGTCGCCCTGCTCAGTCACAGGCACTATCGAGTTTGATCTGAGCTCTCTCCTCGGACCCATAATGCTATTTTTAACAAGGCGCAATAATAAAACAAAACAAACCATTTAGGCCAGCCTCAAGCAAGGACCCAAGTTCATAAAAACATTTAATCAGTGTAATAAGGCAATGGGCACCCCGATTTCCCTCAAACATAACATAGCATACAGTAACATATCATGCTCATCAAGCTTTCCATCAACCACAATCAGCACATATCAACATCACATCATCAACAAACAATCATATTCATATCACATATGGCTTACATCAATCAAGCATGACATATACTCCAACATACAATCAAAACATGCTTTTTCAATCCACATACATCAAACATACAAATTTCACATACCAACATCCACAATTCATTCGTAACCTGGCTCTGATACCAACAAATGTAACACCTTAGCCCGACCTAGACACCCAACCCGAATTGAGAAGATTACACGGGAAAAACCAAAGTTAACTCGTTAAAGTCAACCTCGATTAACGACCCTTTTTTTTTATCTTTTCTAGATGTACATTATTACCCTATATGATTAGTAATTTGTTTTAGCGAAAGCGACACAGCGAACAGAACTCAATTATGGCTCTAATTGCATACAAACGTCTTTTAGGGACTAAATTGTAAATTTCCAGAATTATAAGGACTAAATGGGTTTTAAAGTTACCAATCCAAAATTAATCATATAACATGCCAACATGTCAAGTTCCATCACAAACGGATCATCCAAACTCATTTAATTAAGCATTCAAGACTTAGGGACCAAAACATAAGAAAACAGAAACCTAAAACAATTCAAATTCAAAACCAACAGTCAGGTGTTTCGAAACACAAAACCCTGTATCGGAACGGCTGTTTCGAAACCAGGTTGACCATTTCGATACGCGGGTGTGTTCCGAAACCCGTTTCGAAACAATGCTTTCCAGTAGCAAAATGTTATGGACCGTGCCTACCCCTTCCGAAACACCATGACCATTCCAGGCCATCGTTCCGAAACAAGTAAGGGCGTTCCGAAACACCTTACCCTGCAACTTCACGATTTGCTGGTTTTTCTCAAACATTCACCTCCGAAATCATTCCAATACATGCCACGTCACACATACAACATGTATACACATCAAAGAATATTAACATGAAACACAAGCTAAAACATAGCATCATTCATGCAAGCATTAGAACTATAGACATGCTTCATAGTCTTCAAAACCATACAAAGCTAAAAACCATATTCAAGCACAAATCAATCCTCAAAGGCCATTTACAAACCAAAATAAGCAAACCAAACATGCTTAAGGTGTATAACATCACCAAATACAAACATGAGTAGAAATCCCACCCATTGCCTCTTATTACACAAAGGTGAACTACATACTTTTTTTAATCGAAGGCTTGGATTCCACTTGCTACCGGGCTTCCTTGAATGCTCAATTCTCTACATTGATGAAATAAATGAGCGTAAGCATAAAGCTTAGTGAGGATCGCTAAAAGCAACATTCATCAATGCATTTCATAAAACCATTACATCATCATTTGCAAACTCATGCTTTTCCTTAAATATGCTCTTTTAAGCATAAATGCACTTTTCAAACCACATGCTTTTAACATCATTACAATAACAACAAATAATCTTTCGCTCATGCTTAAACCAAGCATCACATGCATTCTAGCATAAACCTTAAGCATCTCATGCTTAAATCATTAATCAACAACATTATATTGGATTGCAAGTGATCCATTCTCAATAATACCAAAACCAACACAAATGACACAATCGGATACGTGGATTACAAGCGTTGTCCCACACACTTCATACACACTACCGAACTATACAAGGCTCACACACGAGGGCAACCCTCCATCGTTGTGACACTCGTGGTGGAGTATAATGGTACAATCAGAACCCCTCAACACCACTCATCTGTAGTTGTATAATTCCACTAACGAGAGCACGAGACACATGACACAAGATCCACACACGTGATTAACATCCACCGTTGTGATCTTAACCTCAATTGTTAGGGTAATTGGATGGAGTATACGGTACAATCACAACCCCTCGACATCCAAGGCGACTTTATTCACGGTGCACCTAATCCTATTGCCGGCTAACTATATCCGATTAAAGTAACCAAAAACCATTTCATCACTTGCCAATATAATCATTTTACATCAATATTCCACTGTTTTAGAAGCATAAACACAATACCATGTTCACAAGCATAACCATGCTTAATCTCAAATACAAACATTTCTCAAATCCAAGGATCATCTACCAAATGCATCCTTAACAACATGGCATTAAACACCAACATTATTAATGCTCAAATCACGCTTTAAAATAGTAGATAAAACCACATTTACATCAAGTGCATTTTCCAACAAAAACATAGCAGATTCCGAGAGAGACCTTCGAATCACTTACTCTTGAGCTTAGCTAAGTTTTTCAAACTTACACTAAGCTCCCAAGACCACACTCAAAGCGTTACAAAGCTGGAAAATCCATTTCCACTCACCGATACGCGAAGCCTTGCTCGTCGACACTAAAATCACTCTTCCGAAGCCTCCAAAAACGTCTCGTTTGCTCCCGGATCAAGATCCCCTATTTCCACATCATCAAAACAGAGATCTAAATGCGTTAAAATGTATTTCAACACCAGCAACTAATCACAAACTCATTGCTCACCCAAACTACACCAATTTACCCATCCGAAACAACTGAAAACTCAATCGATTGCTTCCTAAACCAAGCCCAGCCAACATATATCACTCCCAATCAACTATAAACATAAAAACACATCTAAAATCAACCTAAACCCTTTTTATACCTCCACCAAGCATTACTTCAACATTTCACCTCAAAAACCCAACTAAAACTATCAAGAAACTCACGGATCTCAAGGATTTCGGGATATATATCAACAAAACCTCTTTTCAATACATTAACCACCTCAAAACTTAGTTAAAATCAATCCAAAACATAGCTTAACAAAACAAGTCCGAAAATCAAGAGTTTCATCATAATTTTTGCAATATTTCAATCTCAAATCAATACTATAATGAAAAATCAACTAAAAACATTAATTAGAAGACAAAGATCTTGGGAATTTCAATAAAGAACCTAGATTGAAGGTTGAGAACGGGATTTACCTCCAATCCTTGCTTTCCTCAATGGATGACAAGTTTTCCTTAGCAAAAATCTTAAAGAACTTGAAAGAACTCTTGAAATTTGTTTAGAAAACAATGAGAGAGTGTTTGGGAGAAAAGAATTCTGGAGAAAATGAGTTAGAATGGTGTTTCGCTGAAAATGAGAATAGAAAGGTAGTTACGTCAAATGAAATCTCACTTTTCTTATTTTATTAATTTTAATTAAATAAAAACCCTTTTATTAAATCACTTTAAAATCCCTTTTAAAACACATGTCATTTTAAGGAAAGGCTAAATTGCCATAAAGCTCCCTAAAGATTCTAAGATTTTTGCTACTCTTTTAAAAATTTCATTTTCCACAGTTTTGAAACTTTACATTTTGGTCACTACCCAAAATGTACCACTTCTGAAACTCTTTTTAAAATTGATTTGACCAACCTCTTAAACATGATTTTAGAGGATTTTAGAAATTTTTACCATATTTTTATCCTATCCCGATCCTTGGTTTCCTTAAATCACCAAACTCGATTCGAACTGTTCCCGACCGGTCCGATCCGATGTCTAAAACATCTAGGCCCAAAACCAAGGCGTTACATCCAAAAAAAGAATAGGGGCCAAAATGACTATTCAGTCAAACGTTGGGGGTATTTTTTTGTCTTTATGCCTAAAAAATTTGAACAAGAACATTTGGTTGTTCGACCAAGCTGCTCATCTTTTTCCCCTCGTATTCCCTTAGGTCATGAGTTCTAAACCCACTAGGAACACTCCATTTTCTTCTATGAGTCCCCATTCCCTCCCCTTTAGGTAGGATTAAGATTATATTTATGATTTGACAAAAAAACTTTCATAATTTTATAACTTATCTTCGGCTTTATAAGGTTTCAAAACTCCCTAGGCATGGTTTCGAAACCATGTATTGTAATGGCTAGTAACAACTAGGCTATTTTTAAAAACCCCCAAAGGTTTCGAAACCTCTGTGCAGGTGAGAATTTAAAGCTCGACTTCATGACTTCCCAATGGCTCCAAAACATCTCCAACAGCTATAAACGCCTAGAATATAATTTCACACTATAAAAGCAAGCTTGGGACAATTGAAGATGATTAGATACAACATCCAAGCAAAATGATCAAGAGAAATTTTCTTTAAGGCTTTATTCTTCATTTCTCTTGTACATAGTGTAGAGAGTGATTTAATTATATATATATATATATCTTTTGTACTCTTTCTTGTAAGCTCAATTCTTGTAGACACCCACCTTGTGAGGTTTTCATTGTTTACACAAATTACCTTGTAAAAATGGGAGGTTTTAGTTTAGCCTTAGAAAAATTAGAGTGGTTCTATCTTAGCCATTAAAAGATGAGAGTTGTAAGGTTATCACTTTGTCCTAAAAGAAAGAATTCAAAGTAGTGATTTGAGAAACCCTTAGTGGTGTGTGAAGGTAGTGGATATCGACTTGATTTAAAAGTCGAACTACTCTAAATTTTTGTGCAAAATTTCCATTATTTTCGGTTTTTGCCAATTCATTCGAGAAACAATTTCAACCCCTTGGCAGTCTTCGGCTGATCGATTCGAGACCAACAGAACTTGACCTGAATTTTAGGCTTCAACATGGCTTCGACCCGAAACAAATAAAAAAATATATGTTTTTTTCATAGTTTTATTAGAAATAAAGGGGAATAGGAAAAAATATAAAGAGAGATATTTATAGTATTTATCCCTATTCTCTATTTTTATTTGATAAAATCGAGGATGTAATTGAAAAAAAGACATAATGCCAAAAAATGTCCCTAACGTTTGATTGGATAGTCATTTTGGCCCATATTTTTTGAATTTTTTTAAGCCTAATGTTTTATTTTAGGTCAAAATGACTCTTATGCGGATAAAACTATTAGTCAACTAACGGTAAATGACTTGAAATGATGTGGCAAACCTACATGACAGTGCACGCTAGCAAAGCGGTGTTATATAGATAAAGATGCTAACTTGACAGAATGACACATCAATAAAAAAATAATTCTATAAAATTATATAAAATATAAAGTTATTTTTTCTGCTGACGTGTCATTATAATTTTATAAAATTAATCCACGGAAGGGCCATTTTAACCCAAAATAAAATGTTGAGGGTTAAAATGCTTCAAAAAAGAATAAGTGGTAAAGTGATTATCTAGTAAAATGTTAGAGGCATTTTTTTTTGAGATTATGCCTTGAAAAAATATATAAAGAGATAAAAATTATACTAACTACCCCTAAATATATTAAAGAAATTAAAAAAAATCTAAAACCTAAATTCCTAACCCTAACACCCTAAAACCTAAACTTTAAACCCTAAACTCTAAATTCTAATCATAAATCTTAGATTCTATACCTTACAGCCTAAACCCCTTAACCCTACCTAAATCCCTAAACCCTAAAATTGAAAGACTTATGTCAACTAAAATTTACACAAGGTTGTGTATCAAAGTATTTTCCTTAAACAAATATATTGGGTAAGGTATTTTTCACCATAAACCCAATCTGACATTTACCAAGTTTTTTACCTAACCCGGTAAAAGCCTGATTTTAAAAAAAATCAACCCTATAGGATCAATTAAAACCAATTGGATCCAAGTCTCGTGCCCATCCCTAATTCCATCCTTGTTACCGAAGGTTCAGGTTCACCTTTAATTAAATGAGAATGCGGAAAGTACAACATTAATTTAATATAATGTTAAATTTTTTATGCTTAGTAGACGAATTTATTAATAAATGGATATAATAATCCATTAAAGTTTTTGAAGTTTAAATAAGATATTTATTAAAGAAAGCTAAAAGGCTATTTTACACCTATCCTTCACATATTCTTCGAGTTAGGGTTAGATGTGTTCACATATTCTCTTACTCAAAAATACCATCGAACTTAAAAAAAGTTTAAAATTAACACTGAACTTTAATTTGTGACTCAAAAATACCACTCCGTCGTTAACTCTTAACGCCCCCGCTAAGTCAAAACGACGTCGTTTTGGTGCGGCTATTTTGAAGCCTTATTTAGCCTACAATGACGTCGTTTTGCTGGAGGAAAAATATTAAAACCATGCGCTTAAAAGGTTTTGAACCTTGGACCTCTAAATCCATGAGCTAAGTCTTAATCACTGAACCAACATAACATTATATAATACTTTACCACAAATATTATATATCTCAAACTAACTAAGATTAATTCAAATTATTTTATAAAATAAATAATACTATAAATAATATAACTATATAAAAATATAAATATATATTATTTGCACACACATATATATATATATATCAATATATATAAGTAAAAATATATTATTTTTATATATTATTAATAATATAAATATATTAAAAAAAAACCCAAAAAATTTCATAAAAATAATATATTTATATTATTAATAATATATAAGAAACCCTAAACCCTAAACCCTAAATTGTTAATCCACAAACCCCAACCATCAAACTTAAACCTTAGAGTTTAAGATTTAGGGTTCAAGTATTTTTTATATATTAATTTTATAAATATTTTGTGTTTTTTTAAAATAATATATTTATATTATAAATAATATATAAAAATATAAAAATAAAATATTTTTTATTTAAATTATATAAACTTATCCATTTAGTTCAAAAAAAATATTTTATAAAAAAATAATACTATAAATAATTTTCATATATAAATAATATAAAATAAAGTATTACACATGTATCAATAAAAACATATTATTTTTTAAAAAACCCAAAAATATTCATATTTATAATATATTCATATTATAAATAACATATAAAAAACTATAAACTCAATACCTCAAACCATAAGGTTTGAGTTTTGTAGTTTAAGGTTTAAGATTTATAGTTTTTATATATTTTTCATAATATAGATATATTATTTTTATGAATATTTTAAGGTTTTAAATAATATATTTAGATTATAAATATTATATAAAAAATAAAAGCAATACACTTTTATTTATACCTATTATTATATATACAAACAATATGTTTTATATTATTTATAGTATTATTTATTTAATAAAATAATTTGAATTAATCTCAAGTAGTTTTGAGATATATAAAATTTGTGGTAAAACATTTAATAATATCATGTTGGTTTAGTGGTTAAGATTTAGCTCTTTTTTATAGAGGTCTTAGGTAGGGATGGCAAAAATACCCGGCCCCGACCCGACCCGAGGTGCCCCGACCCGACCCGATCGGGTATTTTTTCTAAAATTTCGGGGATCGGGGCGGGGCGGGGCGGAAAAAACATGAAGTCGGGGCGGGGCGGGTTCGGGTATTTGCTAGAAATTCCCCGCCCCGGTATATTTTTATATTTTTATATTTATTTTTATTATATTTATAAAAAAATATCATTATATTTAAACATTTTTATGTGTTTTAAGCTATTTTTTGTTTTTGTTTTGGTTCGTACATTTTGTAAAATTTTGTTAGATGTTGTTCAAGTTTTAATATATTCGATTCTAATGGTCAATGATTCAAATTTATTCTTTTAAATATGTAGTTTTAACACTTGGATAATTTAAAATTGGTTTTATTTTATTTTTTTATATAAGTTTGAAGTCCCTTGAAACCATAATTTGTGATTGTGGTGGAAGATTGGTCGAATCTAACATTTACCGTCGACGAATATTATTTTTTTTTTAATTTTTCGGGGCGGGTCGGGGCGGGGTCGGGTTTTTGGCCGCCCCGAACCCGCCCCGACCTATAAGATACTATACCCGACCCCGCCCCGCCCCGAATTAAAATATTAATTTACCCGCCCCGACCCGCCCCGATACAATAACCCTTAAACCCGACCCCGCCCCGACCCGCCCCGAAAAATTAAAAAAAAAATAATATTCGTCGACGGTAAATGTTAGATTCGACCAATCTTCCACCACAATCACAAATTATGGTTTCAAGGGACTTCAAACTTATATAAAAAAATAAAATAAAACCAATTTTAAATTATCCAAGTATTTTCGAGTCACATATTAAAGTTCAGTGATATTTTTGAGTCATGGGCAATAGTTGAGTTGTATGTGGTGTAGTTTACCCTAATCTTATTTTTAAGTTCAACACAAAAGGAAGAAAAATAAAGTCTACAAATAAAAAATTATCTAAAAAACCTATTTTCTTTTACTGCAACTTAAATTGCTATTTTGAATCAAAACTAAAAAAATATTAAAACTTTTTGGTTAATTTAAAAACCGATCGAATTAATCAAAATTAGTTTGATTTGGTTAATAATTTAAAAAAATAATTATGTTTAGATAACTATTAAATTATTTTTGATTTTAGTTATTTCGGTTCTGAATAGTTCGTTTATTAATTGAATCGTCAATTTGAACAACCCTAGTTAGGATAGAATATTTTGAAGCTATTCGATGAGGGCTCAATATGCACTTATAGCGTTTGCCTAACAAACACATGTTATTAAATGCTTAGGTTTCATATTTGTCCTCACATGATCATTATCTGAAATTATAATTCATGACGTGATATCAATAAGTATTGGGTGTAGATCTGGTAAGCTTGAAACAAGACCCGATTTAATTTATTTGACCCGATCCGACATCGACCTGAATATGATGATTCAAACTTGATTTGAAATACGAAATAAAACAAATCAAACTGAACCAAAACCAACCAAAACATTAGTTGAACTGATATGAATCCGAAGCAATTTTTAACCGAATTAAAAGAAACCCAAACTGGTTTTAACCAAACTGAAGGTAATCTGAACCGAAAGCAAACCCGAATTTATTTAACTCAAACATGATTTGACCAAACAAAGTTTTACCGGTTTGTTGTCTGATATATATACTAATATATATGAAATTGCTACAAGAAAAAAAATTGATTTTTCGAGTTGAAATGAGTTTTACATCAACATTGTATCATTCATATTTAAGAATTGAACTCTTCATTTTTAAACAAAAAACAACCTAAATCATAATTGACAAAAACAAAGATGTGTTTTTTAAAAGAATTTACAAATATTCAATATATACATTGATTAGACTCATATTCAACTCAACTCGAAGACCCAAATGTTGACCTATCAATCTCCCATTTACCCGATATTGACTTGACCTGACCCGATATTGAGTGACCCGAAAAATATTTGACATGATATTAACCCGAATCGACCCGATATCCAACTCGAATTACCATAGACCGAATAGAACCGAACCTAAATTGAATGTAATCAGACCCGAAATTACCCGCCCAAAATAACCAGACCCAAAATTCCCATTTGTCACCACTAGTTGTGTGCAACAATAAGACATTATATATTTAATGAGAGACATAGGACCGAATTTTAGAGACGATATTTGTAACGCCTCAGTTTTGGGCCTAGAGGTTTTAAAGGCGATTTAGGGTTCGATGAATCTAGATTAGAGATCCAGGTCAGTTCAGAGTCAGTTTAGGGAAAACTTGGTATCGCCTTGGAAGAAGGTGATGAGGTTTGGAAGTAAGGGTAAGCTTAGTCCAAGGTTTATTGGACCTTATGAGGTTGTAGAGATGCAAGTCATGTTGCATATCGGTTGAGGTTGCCACCCGAGTTGGAGAAAATTCATGATGTGTTTCATGTTTCGATTTTGCGAAGGTATTGATCGGATCCATCTCATGTTATGCCTATTGTAACCCCCTTAGCCCGGTCTAGACGGTTAACCTGAACCGAGGTGATTACACGGGGAAAACTAAAGCCAACTCGTTAAAGCCGACTCTGATTTACGACCCCTTTTTTTCTCTTTTTATCTTTTCTAAATGTAAATTAAATCCTAGGTGATAACAAAAGAGCATAGGAAGAAACGACACAGTGATCGAAATTCGTCTAGGGGTTTAATTACACAAATTAAACATTTAGGGACCAAAATGTAATTTCTACAAATTACAAGGGCTTTTCTGATTTTAAGGTTACCATTATTCAATTAATTATGTTTCATGGTTCTCTGAAAATTTTCATCACAATCAGACCTACTAAACCTTTCCAATTGCATACATGATGACCAGGGACTAAAATATAACATTTCAAGACTTTAAAAGATGCCTTTAACTGAATTTAACGGTCGCGTATCGGTACGCCTAGGGGCCGTATCGATACGCGGGGAGGCAGTGACCAAACTCGCAGAAAAGGTATCGATACGCTCTCCCGCGTATCGATACACCTTTCAAACTTGGCCTACCTGTTTCGATACACTTCCCATCCGTATCGATACCCCTGTACAAAAGGGCACAGATTTGGCTTATGTGTATCGATACGCAAGCCCGAGTATCGATACTCATACCGGAAGTGTCCCAAAAACAGCCCCAAATTCATGTCTAAGATCATCAAATCATCACCAAATCATATGGATATGATTATAGCATCAACTCTATCACATAAGCATGCAATTCTAAGCACATGGCAAGCATTTGTCATAACATAACAATATCTAATGGCATAAAGGAGAGCATGCTTAAGCCAAAAACCATAAACATCTAAAGAGTCAATATAAAGCATCAAAACCAATATAGAGGCCTTCTACAAACCAAATAGGGCACACATAACTTGCAACATCACAAGGGAGTCCAAAACACACCTCCCAAAACAAACCGTTAAATCCCATTGCCATATATCATTACTAAAGTAAACGTAAAACATCATACTTGAGCTTATCTATTCCTTGGATTCCCTTTAACCTCCTTGCTGCCCAGGATGCCTCAATTATCTGCATTGTTGGTAAAAGAGAGCGTAAGCACAATAGCTTAGTGAGGTATGCTCTAGAAACACCAACACAACAATGCAAGCTTTTAAAACTGTAACCCCCTTAACCCGGCCTAGACGATTGACCCGAATTAAGAAAGTCACACGGGGAAAACCAAAGTCAACCCGAAAGTCAACCTTGATTAACGACCCTTTTTTTTCTTCTTTTTAATCTTATCTAGATGCACATTACACCTATGTGTGATCATACAAACAACATACTCAAAGATCACAAACATCAGAGGTCAAACAGGGACCCAATTGAACAAATTACAACTTTAGGGACCAAATTGTAATTTCTGATAAATATAAGGACTTAACCAAATTTGAAGTTACCATCTTGAAATTAAATAGGTTTCATGCTTCTCTGAGAAATTTCAGCTCAAAAGGACTTCCCAAACTCATACAATTGCACAAACAAGTTTCAGGACCAAAACGCAAACAATTCAAAACACATAACCGCCAATGTCAGCCCCCAACGGTCAACCGTTCCGAAACGGGGGACAGCCCGTTCCGAAACGCGGGGCCGTTCCGAAACAGGCATAGCCCGTTTCGAAACGGGGGTCTGGCAGAGGCTTACTCGTTCCGAAACGGCCCTCCCCGTTTCGGACGCCTGGGTTCATGCAAGGCACCCGTTCCGAAACGCGGGGCACCCAGTTCCGAAACGCCTGCACCAGATTGCTCCAAAATTCAACTTTAATCATGCAATTACACAACCAAACATGCTCCAAACATCACCAAACTTTACCAGCATGCAAGTAAGCATATAAACAACATACTAGCATCATCAATTCATCCAATTAACATCATATGCAAAAAGCCCCAATTCTATAGGCATGCTTCCTACACAAGCTAGCTATTCAACACCAAAATTCCAAAACAAGCATATAAGGTTTCAATTCAAAAACCAGCAACCACATCAACATTTAACAAACTTAGGGAGCCTCAAACACCTCCCAAAACACATACGTTGGTCCCCCATTGCCAAATCATACAAAAGCTAAAATGTTTAACAAAACCTTCCATACATTGAGCTTCACTTGAACTAGATTGCTTGACCCTTCTTGCTGCCCTCAAGGTACTTTAATGCTCTGCATTATTGAATTCAGAAAACGAAGAGAGCGTAAGCAAAAGCTTAGTGAGGAAAGCTCTTAAAAACCATTCAATAATGCAATTCAAAACATTTACAAAACATGCTTTAAATCAACCATTTTCACATGCTCAAAAGCATTCTTAACAAGCAATCTCATGCTTAAACATAAACATAAAAACAATCATCTCATGCTTCTCAATATCCTCAACATGTTATATTGGCTCAAGTGATACATTTCCATTTAATAAAACAAGTTCATCAACTTCCCAAGGACTTTTAAACACCTTGGCCCCAAGGACTTTTAAACACCTTGGCCTATGGACTTTTAAACACCATAGAAGTAACCCATCAAGGACTTTTAAACACCTTGATCCCAAGGACTTTTAAACACCTTGGCCATGGACTTTTAAACACCATGAATGAAACACATCAAGGACTTTTAAACACCTTGATCCCAAGGACTTTTAAACACCTTGGCCTATGGACTTTTAAACACCATAGAAAGGATCACCTAAGGACTTTTAAACACCTTAGTGTCCGCAACATGAACCATCCAAGGACTTTTAACCACCTTGATGTTCATAAGCAACAAGGCTCACTCAAGGACTTTTAACCACCTTAGTGACCTTAACATTTTCAAAACATCACTTGCCAATATACATCATTTTCATCATTTACAACACTGTTTTAAAGCATAAAACCAAGCCATATTCATCATGCATTTCAAAGCATTAAACCACATCATTTCAATGTATAAAAGCAAGGCACTCCTACCTAGAGCTACCTTCAACATATGGCTTACAACAACAGCAAAAACCATGCTAAAACATGCTTCCAAAACAGTATGTAAAACATGCAAATCATCATTTTGCAATACATCAAAATCATGGCCACCACTAGAGAGAAAATCCGAAAACTTACACTCGAGCTTAGCAAAGTTGTTTAGACTTAGACTAAGCTCCCAAGACATTGGTTTCAAAGCCGAAAACCCAATTTCACTCACCGATTCCACTTCGCCTCTTGCCGAAGCACGAAATCAAGCTTCCGGATCAACCAAACTTGGATCCAAAGATGCCTCCCCTGTTTCAACACATCAAAGCAGTAAATTAATGCATCACCATGCATCAATTACTTCAATGAAAGCACCTAAACTCGCTGCTCTCATCCAACCTCCATTTTCGGCCACCAAACACAACCGAAAATGCATCAAAACCACTTCTAAACAAAGCCCAGCCATAACCCAGCAAAACCTAACATCCATCATCACCATTTAACATCTAAAAACAACCTACAACCATCCTTATACCTCCAGCAACATCAGATCACCAAGATCACCTCAAAAACCACCTTAAAACACAAGCTAAACTTAGGAAACTCAACCTATCCGGGATTGCATTGATCAAAACTCATTTCCTTATCAATTTAGAGTTCATTTAACATCAAAAACACCTCTTAAAACCCAGATTACTCAGATCTAACGAAAATCAAGTGAAAACATCAAAATCTTGCATAATTAGCCAAGATCCACAAATCTACTTGAAAACCTTTAATTAAACATAATTTTAGGATTGAAAACTTTAGGAATTTCATTAAAGAACTTAAAGTTCAGAGGAGAAATCGTTCATACCTCCAAACTTGTGATTCTCCACTTTTTGGAATGAAAACCTTGTTGAAACTTGTAGCAATTGAGTAGGTTTTGATGACACAATGATTTGCTATCAATTGTGAATTGAAAGGATGATTTTAGATGAAGAAATCAGATCAAAATCTCTGGAAAAAGAAATGTTTGGTTGGAGAGAAAATGAGAGAAGAAAATAGGAAGTTAGGAAAGAAAATAGTAAAAATGAGTTTCCCTCCTTTTATGAAACCTTTAAAATCAGAATTTAGGATTAAAATATCTTAGAAAAATCTGGAGAATTCACTTTTGGGCAAATAGCTCCTTAAAGATTCAAAGTTTCAATCCTTTTTAAAACAGCCACCAAATTTGCGAAAATTACATTTTGGTCACTAGCCAAAATGTCAACCTTCCAAACCTCATTTTCCAAAATTGTTTTCACAGTTCATCTAATTATATTAAAAGATGATTTTAGAACATTTTTCCATATTTTTAATGCAACCCGAACTAGGCTTTCCTAATTTAACCTCTTTAGATTCGAACAGGACTTTGACCAAACCGGTCAACGCCCAAAACTTCTAAGCCCAAAACCGGGGCGTTACAACTCTCCCCCCCTTAAGAAATTTCGTCCTCGAAATTTACCTGAAGGAAAGAGATAAGGAAACTGCTTCAGCATGTCTTCCTTTCGCTCCCACGTGGCTTCCTCAACACCTCGATGCTTCCACAGCACCTTCACCAACTCAATGGTCTTGCCACGAAGAACCTTGCTATCTGAATCCAGAACCTTCACCGGTTCCTCATCATAGGTCAAATCCGGATTCAAAACCACATCCTCAACAGGCATCACATGTGAAGGATCAGATCTATACTTCCGGAGCATAGAAACATGGAACACATCATGAATCTTTTCCAACTCCTGAGGTAACCTCAACCGATACGCAACAGGACCCACACGCTCAACCACCTCATACGGTCCAATGTATCTAGGGCTCAGCTTACCCTTCCGGCCAAACCTCATCACCTTCTTCCAAGGCGAAACCTTCAAGAACACACGGTCACCCACCGCATACTCTATCTCCTTACGCTTCAAATCCGCGTAAGACTTCTGCCGATCAGAGGCAGCCTTCAACCGCTCACAGATGAGCTTCACCTTCTCGGTGGTCCCTTTCAACAAAGCAGGCATAGAAACCAACTTTTGACCAGTTTCAGCCCAACAAAGAGGAGTCCTACACTTCCTCCCGTACAGAGCCTCATAAGGTGCCATCTGTATACTCGCCTGATAACTATTGTTATAAGCGAACTCAACCAAAGGCAGATGCTTCTCCCAAGAACCTTGGAACTCGATCACACAGCATCTCAACATATCCTCCAAAATCTGAATAACTCGCTCAGACTGACCATCCGACTGAGGATGATAGGATGTACTGAAATGCAACCTTGTACCCAAAGCTTGATGCAAACACTGCCAAAAACGCGATGTGAACCTCGGATCCCTATCCGACACAATCGACTTAGGCACACCATGCAACCTCACAACCTCAGCAATGTACAACTCTGCCAGCTTATCCAAAGAAAACGTAGTATGCACAGGCAAGAAATGCGCACACTTCGTCAGGCGATCCACAATCACCCAAACCGAATTCTTCTTTGATGGAGACAAAGGTAAACCAGATACAAAATCCATGGTAACCCTCTCCCACTTCCATTCAGGGATTTTCAACGGTTGCAACAACCCAGAAGGAAACTGATGCTCAGCCTTAACTCGCTGACACACCAAACACTTGCTCACAAACTCTGCAACATCCTTCTTCAAACCAACCCAATAGTACTCATCACGAAGATCACGATACATCTTAGTACTACCAGGGTGCATAGCAAAAGGACTACTATGACCTTCAGTCAGAATAGCACGCCTCAACTCAGCATCAGCAGGCACTACTATTCGACTCCCAAAACACAGCACACCATCATCATTGAAACAGAAATCCGAAGGTCTACCCTCCGCGATATCCTGAACATGAGACACCAAGGAATCATCCAACAACTGCTTATCCTTGATCAACTGAACCAAAGATGGCTTCACTTGCAACTCAGCCACAAGACCACCATCTCGCGATATGCTCAAGCTAGCAAACATCGCCCTCAGCTCAACAGCTACCTTCCTACTCAAGGCATCCGCAACAACATTGGCCTTTCCAGGATGATACTCAATCGTTAGATCATAATCCTTGAGCAACTCCAACCAACGACGCTGCCTTAGATTCAACTCCTTCTGAGACATCAGATACCTCAAACTCTTGTGATCTGTGTACACAGTACACTTCTCACCATACAGATAATGTCTCCAGATCTTCAGAGCAAAAACCACTGCAGCCAGCTCAATATCATGCGTAGGATAATTGCGCTCATGCACCTTCAACTGCCGCGACGCATAAGCCACAACCTTACCCTCTTGCATCAGCACACACCCCAAACCAACATAGGACGCATCACTGTAGACCACAAACTCTTTCCCTGATTCAGGCTGAATCAAGATAGGAGCTTGCGTCAAAGCCAACTTCAGCTTCTCAAAAGCTTGCTACCTCGCTTCTGTCCACTCATACTTAACATCCTTTTGCAACAACTTCGTCAAAGGAGCAGCAATCTTGGAAAAACCATCCACAAACCTCCGGTAGTATCCCGCCAAACCAAGGAAACTACGGACCTCATGAACAGACTTAGGAACCTTCCAGCTCATCACCGCCTCAATCTTCTGAGGATCAACACGAATCCCCTCAGCTGAGACAACATGCCCAAGAAACACCACCTCCCTAAGCCAGAACTCACACTTACTCAACTTAGCATAAAGCTGATTTTCCAACAAAGCTTG
Organism: Hibiscus trionum; assembly: GCA_030270665.1. Lineage (NCBI taxonomy): Eukaryota > Viridiplantae > Streptophyta > Magnoliopsida > Malvales > Malvaceae > Hibiscus > Hibiscus trionum. Next base: position 11,926,943 of record BSYR01000007.1, read on the forward strand.
CAAAACAATCCTCAGATGCTCTTCATGTTCCTCCTCAGTACGCGAGTACACGAGGATATCATCAATGAACACCACAACGAACTTGTCCAGGTATTCATGAAAAACACGATTCATCATGTCCATGAAAGCAGCAGGAGCATTTGTCAACCCAAACGGCATCACAAGGAACTCATAATGCCCATACCTTGTCCTGAAAGCTGTCTTAGGCACATCCACATCTTTCACCTTCAACTGATAATACCCTGACCTCAAGTCAATCTTAGAGAACACAGCTGCTCCCCGAAATTGATCAAAGAGATCATCAATCCTCGGCAAAGGATACCGATTCTTGATAGTCAACTTGTTCAGCTGACGGTAATCAATGCACATTCTCATAGTGCCATCCTTCTTCTTCACAAACAAGACAGGAGCACCCCAAGGCGATACACTCGGCCGGATAAAACCACGATCAAGCAGCTCTTGCAACTGCGTCTTCAGCTCCTTCAGCTCCTTAGGTGCCATTCTATATGGAGTAATGGACACAGGAGTTGTATTCTCATACAGCTCAATTCCAAACTCCACCTCGCGGTTAGGAGGTAAACCAGGCAACTCCTCAGGAAAAACACCAGGAAACTCCTTTACAACCCTGATATCTTGCACCCTCAACTCCTTTGAGCTAGGATTCATCACAAAAGCTAGATAAGCTTCGCAACCCTGCCTCAGCATCCTACTCGCCTCCAAAGAAGACACAACATTGGCAAGAAACTTCACATTCTCACCAACCACCACAACTTCATAATCATCCGCAAGCTTAAGCGAAACACGCTTATTCTCACAATCCACAACAGCACGATGCTCAACAAGCCAATCCATACCAAGGATCACATCAAAACCATAGAAGGGCAACTCCATAAGATCAACATGAAAGACATGTTCTTGAACAACCAAAGGGCACCTTCTAAACAACTTTCGAGTCACAACAGTCTCACCAAAAGAACTAGTGACCCGAACACCAACATCCAAAGACTCAACAGGCAAACCAAGCAATTCAGCATGCTCACGAAGAATATATGAATGCGTAGATCCAGAATCAATCAAAGAAAGCAATGACAAGGACTGCAAAGTAAAGGTACCTGCAATCACATCAGCATCATTCCTGCCCTCTCTCTGAGCATACACCCTCGCTTGGCCTCCACCTTCAGGCTGAATAGCTACAACGTGAGCTACCCCTCGGCCACCTTCCTCTCTCCTCTGGAAATTACCACGGCCGCGCCCACGACCTCTCTGCACTGCTGCAACAACAGGAGCACGCTCTTGGCCACCAGCCAACCTCGGACAATCTCGCCTTATGTGGTCTGCAGAACCACAATTCCAGCATCCATTTCCACCAGCATTACCAGCTGCCACAGCAGGAGCTTGTGCTACTCTCTCAGCACGAGGACAGTCACGCTTCAAGTGACCACGTGAACCACAGATCCAACAAGCACTAGGATCAGCTCTAGCATAACCTCCTCTAGCAGGTGCACCGCCACCTCTCTTGGCTGAGGACTGATACTTCTGATCGCGTCCCCTCTTGTTCCGTCCACCTCCGGAACTATACTCAGCTGGTCTCTTTCCAGCACTTGCTCCAGCACCTCTAGCAGACAAACTCAGGTTCATCTCAATGTCCTTGGATCGACTCACCAACACATCAAAATCCTCATACTCAGCAGCCAACATGTATGTCTTTACATCCGTCACAAGACCGTAACGAAACCTCTCACACCTCGCCCGCTCATCGGGTATCAGCTCCGGTGCATACTGACTGAGCCGTACAAACTGTACCTCGTACTCAGCTACACTCATGCTCCCTTGAGTAAGAGACATGAATTCCCGCTTTTTCTCATCCAGATATCTCACTCCCAGATATCTTCTCTTAAACACATTCTGAAAGAATGTCCAGGTAACATCAGCTTCAGCCATTCCAACTATGGTGGTCGTCCACCATGTATAAGCATCGTCCTGCAGCAAGGACACAACACAGCCCAGCTTTTGCACATCCGTGCAACTCATCTGACCCAAGATACGCTTGGTACTCTCAAGCCAAGCCTCAGAACTCTCAGCTGACAAACCTCTAAACTCAGTCCCTCCAAGACTGCGCAGACGCTCCAAAGGCAATCTGACTCCAGCATCTCCCTGATGCCCAGCTCCCTGAGCTCCAGCTACTGCTGCTCGAAAAGCACCCGCAATAGCTTGTACCAAAGCAGACATATCAGGCATCGCTTGCCCCTGACCAACCTCTGGTCCAGCAGCTCCAGCACCAGCATCAGCTGCAGCTTCAGCTCTCGCACCTCCATCACCACCACCAGGCGGAGGAGGGGGTAACACAGCACTACCAGTGTGCTCTTCATTCTCATTCTCGTTAGGAGCCGCAGCTCTCGCATTACCTCTTAACTCTCTACGTGGTGCCATACTTTTACCATGCAACAACAATGCAAAATAAAACAAGTCAGGCCCAGCAAGGTAAGCAATCCAAGTATTCAAGCTCCATTTCAATCAAAATCAATTTCATTTCATTAGCTTTTGTTTGGCAATGGGTACCCTCAGCATGCAACATCACAACATACAACTCAGTTGCATCAACATCTCAAGCCACCGAACATGCTTTCAAACAACAAGCATACAAAGCAACATGCTTCAATCATGCATACATACATTCCCAATTACTCGAGAACTCAGCTCTGATACCACCAAATGTAACCCCTTAACCCGGCCTAGACGATTGACCCGAATTAAGAAAGTCACACGGGGAAAACCAAAGTCAACCCGAAAGTCAACCTTGATTAACGACCCTTTTTTTTTTCTTTTTAATCTTATCTAGATGCACATTACACCTATGTGTGATCATACAAACAACATACTCAAAGATCACAAACATCAGAGGTCAAACAGGGACCCAATTGAACAAATTACAACTTTAGGGACCAAATTGTAATTTCTGATAAATATAAGGACTTAACCAAATTTGAAGTTACCATCTTGAAATTAAATAGGTTTCATGCTTCTCTGAGAAATTTCAGCTCAAAAGGACTTCCCAAACTCATACAATTGCACAAACAAGTTTCAGGACCAAAACGCAAACAATTCAAAACACATAACCGCCAATGTCAGCCCCCAACGGTCAACCGTTCCGAAACGGGGGACAGCCCGTTCCGAAACGCGGGGCCGTTCCGAAACAGGCATAGCCCGTTTCGAAACGGGGGTCTGGCAGAGGCTTACTCGTTCCGAAACGGCCCTCCCCGTTTCGGACGCCTGGGTTCATGCAAGGCACCCGTTCCGAAACGCGGGGCACCCAGTTCCGAAACGCCTGCACCAGATTGCTCCAAAATTCAACTTTAATCATGCAATTACACAACCAAACATGCTCCAAACATCACCAAACTTTACCAGCATGCAAGTAAGCATATAAACAACATACTAGCATCATCAATTCATCCAATTAACATCATATGCAAAAAGCCCCAATTCTATAGGCATGCTTCCTACACAAGCTAGCTATTCAACACCAAAATTCCAAAACAAGCATATAAGGTTTCAATTCAAAAACCAGCAACCACATCAACATTTAACAAACTTAGGGAGCCTCAAACACCTCCCAAAACACATACGTTGGTCCCCCATTGCCAAATCATACAAAAGCTAAAATGTTTAACAAAACCTTCCATACATTGAGCTTCACTTGAACTAGATTGCTTGACCCTTCTTGCTGCCCTCAAGGTACTTTAATGCTCTGCATTATTGAATTCAGAAAACGAAGAGAGCGTAAGCAAAAGCTTAGTGAGGAAAGCTCTTAAAAACCATTCAATAATGCAATTCAAAACATTTACAAAACATGCTTTAAATCAACCATTTTCACATGCTCAAAAGCATTCTTAACAAGCAATCTCATGCTTAAACATAAACATAAAAACAATCATCTCATGCTTCTCAATATCCTCAACATGTTATATTGGCTCAAGTGATACATTTCCATTTAATAAAACAAGTTCATCAACTTCCCAAGGACTTTTAAACACCTTGGCCCCAAGGACTTTTAAACACCTTGGCCTATGGACTTTTAAACACCATAGAAGTAACCCATCAAGGACTTTTAAACACCTTGATCCCAAGGACTTTTAAACACCTTGGCCATGGACTTTTAAACACCATGAATGAAACACATCAAGGACTTTTAAACACCTTGATCCCAAGGACTTTTAAACACCTTGGCCTATGGACTTTTAAACACCATAGAAAGGATCACCTAAGGACTTTTAAACACCTTAGTGTCCGCAACATGAACCATCCAAGGACTTTTAACCACCTTGATGTTCATAAGCAACAAGGCTCACTCAAGGACTTTTAACCACCTTAGTGACCTTAACATTTTCAAAACATCACTTGCCAATATACATCATTTTCATCATTTACAACACTGTTTTAAAGCATAAAACCAAGCCATATTCATCATGCATTTCAAAGCATTAAACCACATCATTTCAATGTATAAAAGCAAGGCACTCCTACCTAGAGCTACCTTCAACATATGGCTTACAACAACAGCAAAAACCATGCTAAAACATGCTTCCAAAACAGTATGTAAAACATGCAAATCATCATTTTGCAATACATCAAAATCATGGCCACCACTAGAGAGAAAATCCGAAAACTTACACTCGAGCTTAGCAAAGTTGTTTAGACTTAGACTAAGCTCCCAAGACATTGGTTTCAAAGCCGAAAACCCAATTTCACTCACCGATTCCACTTCGCCTCTTGCCGAAGCACGAAATCAAGCTTCCGGATCAACCAAACTTGGATCCAAAGATGCCTCCCCTGTTTCAACACATCAAAGCAGTAAATTAATGCATCACCATGCATCAATTACTTCAATGAAAGCACCTAAACTCGCTGCTCTCATCCAACCTCCATTTTCGGCCACCAAACACAACCGAAAATGCATCAAAACCACTTCTAAACAAAGCCCAGCCATAACCCAGCAAAACCTAACATCCATCATCACCATTTAACATCTAAAAACAACCTACAACCATCCTTATACCTCCAGCAACATCAGATCACCAAGATCACCTCAAAAACCACCTTAAAACACAAGCTAAACTTAGGAAACTCAACCTATCCGGGATTGCATTGATCAAAACTCATTTCCTTATCAATTTAGAGTTCATTTAACATCAAAAACACCTCTTAAAACCCAGATTACTCAGATCTAACGAAAATCAAGTGAAAACATCAAAATCTTGCATAATTAGCCAAGATCCACAAATCTACTTGAAAACCTTTAATTAAACATAATTTTAGGATTGAAAACTTTAGGAATTTCATTAAAGAACTTAAAGTTCAGAGGAGAAATCGTTCATACCTCCAAACTTGTGATTCTCCACTTTTTGGAATGAAAACCTTGTTGAAACTTGTAGCAATTGAGTAGGTTTTGATGACACAATGATTTGCTATCAATTGTGAATTGAAAGGATGATTTTAGATGAAGAAATCAGATCAAAATCTCTGGAAAAAGAAATGTTTGGTTGGAGAGAAAATGAGAGAAGAAAATAGGAGGTTAGGAAAGAAAATAGTAAAAATGAGTTTCCCTCCTTTTATGAAACCTTTAAAATCAGAATTTAGGATTAAAATATCTTAGAAAAATCTGGAGAATTCACTTTTGGGCAAATAGCTCCTTAAAGATTCAAAGTTTCAATCCTTTTTAAAACAGCCACCAAATTTGCGAAAATTACATTTTGGTCACTAGCCAAAATGTCAACCTTCCAAACCTCATTTTCCAAAATTGTTTTCACAGTTCATCTAATTATATTAAAAGATGATTTTAGAACATTTTTCCATATTTTTAATGCAACCCGAACTAGGCTTTCCTAATTTAACCTCTTTAGATTCGAACAGGACTTTGACCAAACCGGTCAACGCCCAAAACTTCTAAGCCCAAAACCGGGGCGTTACAAAAACTCTATCTTGAAATTCATTTCTAAAACCATGCTCTTTCTATCTCATGCTTGAAATCCATTTCAAAGCAAAACATCTTTAGAAAAACACATGTACCATCTATCTATCTCATGCATTCAACCAATGCAAATCTCATGGCAAAGCCACACATGCTTGATATACAAAAACATTTCATAATCTCAAAATCTCATATGCATTTCTCATAGCATAAAATCATTTCAATCATTGGTGCATGTGAATCAAAGCTCATTCTCATATATTGGCATTTCATTTTTTATCGTTACTCGGATATGCGGATTAGCTTGAGATAGAGTCAAGTCCTACCCCGGTGGAATCTCACATCACCGGTCTCTCATGGCGGTATCTATCATCGCCACAATGCTTGGGTGTTTCACCAAGACCTACCCTGATGGAATCTCTCATCATCGGACTCTCACTTTGGATCGGGATGGCACTACCCGATTGCCCGACTCCAAAGAGCACGTACGAATTTTAGTTTAGAGTGCACTTTACATCCTATTGGTCGACCAATTATATCCAGTAATCATCTCATCATTTATGCCAATATATTATATTAAAACCATCATGTCACCTACTTTTTTGATGCAACATTTCTAAACCAATCTCATCCCATTTCAAAACCAAAATCCATGCATAGCATTTATTCAAAATCTCAAAACTCTTTGCAATATTGTTCTATCTCATGGGATCATTATAAAACATCATCTCATGTCATAAATCATGCATAAAACAGTAGGAAATTGTCTTTCTCAAATGAAGAGCATGTCAAAAGCATTTAAGGGCATCATCTACATTTCGAGAGCAAATCTAAACATACTTACTTTCGGACTTAGGATGGTGTTTCAAACCAATCCTAAATCCCAAAACTTGTTTCATTGTCCCTCAAGGACTACTAAAACCACTTTCACTCACCGATAACGTTTCGCTCGCTTGCCGAAACGATTTCCTGGCTTCCGGATCAACACCAAACGCGTCTGAAGAAATCTCCAATGTTCATTACACATAAAAGCGGAGGATTAATGCATCATCATGCATTAAAATCATCAGCCACTCAATTCACCCCACTGCTCTACTCAAAACTAGCATTTCGACTATCCGAAATAACCGAAAACCCTTCCAAACTTTCTCCAATCAAATCCCAGCCAAGATCTATCAATTCTAACCTTTTCTAAACCTCAATTAACATAAAAAATCAACATAAACACAACCTTATACCTCCAGCAATAGCAGATCACCAAAAACACCTCAAAAACCACAATTCTAGCATCTTAAACTTAGGAACCCAAACCTATTCGGGATTTATTTGTTAAAACCTTATTCTCAACATCAAATACCATCCAAAATATGTTTAAAATCAACATCAACTCAAAGCTTAACATAGAAATACGAAAATCACCAAGATCTCATCAAGAATCCCGAATTTAACAACTATTTCTTGTTTATAACATTAAAACAACTAAAAACCCATTAACAAAGGATTGATAACTTGGGAATTTCAGAAAAGAACTTATCATTAGAGAAGAAGAATGAAGTTTACCTCTAATAATGCATCTCTCTTCAATTTGGGCAAGTTTTCTTGAAAATCCAATGGTAAATCAATGTGATTTGAAGAAGCAAAGATAGGAAATATTTTGGAAGATGAAATCTCATCAAACAAGGTGAAAATAAAAGGTTCTTTGATGAGAGAAAAGTGTTTGGCTGAATGGAAGTTGAGAGAAAATGAGAAGAGAAAATCTATCGTAAAGTTGGTTATGAAAAGTCAACTTTTGATTTGCATTTTAATTCTCTTTTATTCCTTTAATAAAATAATTATCAAAAGCTCCCAAATTAAGGAGAAATCTGATGAAAATAAATGGTAAAATTAGCTCCTTAAAGATTCAAAGTCTCAATCCTTTACAAAACAGTCACTAGCCAACTTTTGCAAAAACTGCATTTTGGTCACTACACCAAAATGTAATATTTCCAAAGCTCATATTGTAAAATTGTTTTTACCATAATCATTTATATAATAAATGAGGATTTTTAGATATTTTTTCCATATTTTTAAAACATTCCGAAATAGGTTTTCCCTAATCCGACCTCAAGGATTCCAACTGTTCCCGACCGGTCTAATCCAACACCTAAAACATCTAGGCCCAAAACCAGGGCGTTACAACTCTCCCCCACTTAAGAAATTTCGTCCTCAAAATTTACCTGGTGGAAAGATGTAAGGAAACTTCTTCTTCATGTCATCCTTCATTTCCCACGTAGCTTCTTCTACGCCACGGTGTCTCCATAAGACCTTGACCAACTCGATGGTCATACCCCGAAGAACCTTGCTATCCGAATCCAAGATCTCAATAGGCTCATCATCATATGTTAAGTCTGGATTCAACTCAACCTCTTCTATAGGCATAACATGCGACGGATCCGATCTATACATCCGAAGCATGGATACATGGAACACATTATGTATCTTTTCTAACTCAGAAGGAAACCTCAACTTTTAAGCAACAGGGCCTACCCGCTCTATCACCTCATATGGTCTAATAAACCTCGGACTCAATTTGCCCTTCCGGCCAAATCTCATCACCTTTTCCAAGGTGAAACTTTCAGAAACACACGTTCGTCAATCGTGAACTCTATCTCCTTACGCTTCAAATCCGCGTAAGACTTTTGCCGGTCTGATGCTGCCTTCAAATGCTCACATATGAGCTTCACCTTCTTAGTGGTTCCTTTCAACAAGGCTGGCATCGAAATCAACTTTTGCCCCTTTTCAGCCCAACAAAGGGGAGTTCTACACTTTCTTCCATATAAAGCCTCGTACAATGCCATTTGAATGCTTGCCTGGTAACTATTATTGTAAGCAAACTCAACCAAAGGCAAGTGCTTCTCACAAGAACCTTGGAACTCAATTACGCAGCACCTCAACATGTCCTCAAGCACTTGGATAACACGCTCCGATTGTCCATCCGTTTGCGGATGATAAGAAGTACTGAATTTCAACCGCGTACCCAAGGCTTGATGCAAACACTCCCAAAACCTCGACGTTAACCTCGGATCTCTATCCGACACTATAGATTTCGGCACACCGTGCAAATGCACAATCTCAGCAATATACTGCTCAGCTAGCTTATCCAAAGTATACATAGTATGCACATGCACGAAACGTGCACACTTCATAAGGCGATCAACAATCACCCAAACATAATTCTTCTTTGATGGCGATAAGGGCAAACCAGACACAAAATCCATGGTAACCCTTTCCCATTTCCATTCAGGGATTCTCAACGGTTGCAACAACCCAGAAGGAACCTGATGTTCAGCCTTTACTCGCTGACAAGCAATCATTTGTTAACAAACTCGGCAACATCATTCTTCAACCCCACCCAATAGTACTCATCCTTCAAATCACAATACATCTTCGTACTACCAGGGTGCATAGCGAAAGGACTACTATGAGCTTCAGCCAAAATAGTGCGCCTAACTCAACATCATTCGGCACCACTATCCGACTTCCAAAGCATAGAACACCATCATTGTTGAAAGTGAAACATGAAGGCTCACCATCCGCAATATCCTGAAGGTGAGGTACAAGAGAGTCATCAAGCTACGGCTTATCCTTTATTAACTGAATTAAAGATGGTTTCACTTGCAACTCAGCAACAAGGCCACCATCCCGCGATAAGCTCAAGTGAGCAAACGTCGCCCTCAACTCCACAGCCACCTTCATGCTCAAAGCATCGTCCACAACATTGGCCTTTCCAGGATGATACTCTATCGTTAGATCATAATCCTTAAATAAATCCACCCAACGACGTTGCCTAAGATTCAACTCCTTCTGAGACATAAGATACGTCAAACTATTGTGATCCGTATACACAATACACTTCTCACCATATAGGTAATGCCTCCAAATCTTTAAAGCGAACACCATCACCGCTAACTCAATATCATGCGTGGGATAGTTTCACTCACGCACCTTCAATTGTCGCGATGCATAAGCTACTACCTTACCTTCTTGCATCAACACACACCCCAAACCAACATAGGATGCGTCACTATACACCACAAACTCTTTTCCAGATTCAGGTTGAATCAAGATAAGAGCTTGTGTCAACGCTTTCATTAACCTCTCAAAGGCTTGCTGTCTCGCCTCCGTCCATTCAAACTTAACATCCTTCTGCAGTAACTTCGTCAAAGGAGCAACAATCTTGGAAAATCCATCCACAAACCTTCAGTAGTAACCCGCCAAACCAGGGAAACTACGAACTTCATGAACAGACCTAGGAGGCTTCCAGTTCACCACCGCCTCAATCTTCTAAGGATCAACACGAATTCCCTTGGCCGAAACCACATGACCAAGGAAAACAACTTCCTTCAACCAAAACTCATATTTTCTCAGCTTAGCATAAAGCTGATTCTCTAACAATACTTGCAAAACAATCCTCAAATGTTTCTCGTGCTCCTGCTCTGTACGAGAATACACAAGGATGTCATCGATGAACACCACAACAAACTTATCCAAGAACTCATGAAACACCATGTTCATCATATCCTTGAATGCAACATGAGCATTCGTCAAACCAAAAGGCATCAGCATGAATTCATAATGCCCATACCTAATCCGAAAAGCAGTTTTCGGCACATCCACATCCTTAACCTTCAGTTGGTAGTACTCGGACCTTAAATCAATCTTTGAGAACACCGCCGCTCCACGAAACTGATCAAAAAGATCATCAATCCTTGATAGAGGATACTTATTCTTAACAGTCAACTTATTCAGCTGACGATAATCAATACACATCCTCATCTCGCCATCTTTCTTCTTTACAAACAAGACCAGTGCACCCCAAGGTGACACACTAGGCCAAATAAAGCCTCGGTCAAGCAACTCCTGAAGTTGCGTCTTCAGCTCCTTCAACTCATTAGGTGCCATTCGATAGGGAGCGATAGACACCGGAGTCGTGTTCTCATACAACTCAATTCCAAACTCCACCTCCCGACTAGGCAGTAAACCAGGTAACTCCTCCGGAAACACCCCGGGGAATTCATTCACAGTCCTTATATCTTGTACCCAAACATCCTTTGTACTAGGATTCATCATAAAAGCTAAATAAGCTTCACCTCCCTGACGCAACAACCGACTCGCTTCAAGAGTCGAAACCATATTCGATAAGAACTTTACATTCTCTCCCACCACCACGACTTCACAATCATCAGCAAGTCTCAACGAAACTCGCTTATTTTCAAAATCCACAACAGCCCTATGCTCAACTAGCCAATCCATACCGAGAATTACATCAAATCCATAGAAAGGTAATTCCATAAGATCAACCCAAAACACATGATCTTGCACAATTAAGGGACATCTCCTATATAACTTCCTTGTTACAATCGTTTCACCAAAGGAACTAGTCACGCGCACACCAACATCCAAAGACTCAACAGGCAAACCAAGCATTTGAGCATGTTCACACAATATGTATGAATATGTAGATCCAGAATCAATCAGAGAAAGCAATGACAAAGACTGCAAAGTAAAGGTACCTACGATCACGTCAGTGTCATTCCTTTCCTCACGATGTGCATAGACTCTGGCCTGACCACCTCCCTTGGGCTGGACAGCTACCACGTGAGCTACATTCCTTGCACCATCATCTCTACGCTGAAAATTGCCACGGTCGCACCCACGACCCCTTTGTGGCTCAGCTGCTCTCACTGGAGCATGTCCCTTTCTCACCGACTGAGGACAATCTTGTTTCACGTGCCCACGAGATCCACAATTCTAGCATGTACCCACATTGCCCCAAGACTCTTCCGTGTGCCTCCTACCGCACCGGTTATACTCATGTGTACGAACGAAAGCATTCGGTCCTTGCTGACCTCTCCCTGGGTTGGCTCCTCCACGTCTAGAATCCAAGTGAGACCTTCGATCCTTAGGCCTCTTAAAATGATCCCTTCCGGCATCACGATCCGCAGCTCGCTTCCTCGAGCTAGACCCTCTTGATCGACCCGCCAGACCAAGGTTTAGCTCAATGTCTTTGGCTCGAGTGACCAGAACATCAAAATCAGAATAATCCGATGCAAAGCATGTATGTATTCACATTAGCCGCCAATCCATATCGGAAACGCTCGCATCTCTCCTGCTCATTAGGGATCAACTCCGGCGCATATTGACTGAGGCGTACAAACTATACTTCATATTCAGCCACAAACATGCCTCCTTGCACCAGGGACATAAATCCCCTTTTCTTTTCGTCCAGGTAACGGACACCAAGGTACTTCCTCTTGAACGTATTTAGAAAGAACGTCCAAGTCACCTCATCATCCTCCAATCCCGCTATAGTGGTCATCTACCACGTATAAGCATCACCGTGCAACAGGGATACAATGCATCCTAGCTTCTGGACATCATTGAAATTCATTTGCCCAAGGATCATCTTGGTGCTTTGCAACCAAGACTTGGAACAATCAGGGGTCAACCCTCTAAACTCAGCCCCACCAAGACTGCGGAGTCGCTCCAACCGAAAACTCGCTCCAGCACCAGGCTGGTGTGCAGCCACATGAGAACCAGCTACTGCTGCCTGAAAGGCTCCAACAATAGCCTGAATCAGCACTGTCATATCAGGAGCATCTTGCCCACATGCTCCCTCGGGTTCAGCAACCCCTACTCCAGCAGCACCAGCCCCCGCTCCACCACCACCGGGTGGTCCACCAGGAGGAGGAGGCGGCAAATTCTCAACACGTTTGTCCATTTCATTCATCTCATTCTCAGTCGTGTTATGCGTATTAATTATAAGCTCTCTACTTGGCCCCATTCAAAACAATGCAACTACCAAAAATGCAATAAAACTCAGTTAGGCAATTCAAGGCAAGAAAATCCAAGGTACTCAAGTTTCATTTTCAAAACAATTCCTTCCAATAGTAATGATATGGCAATGAGTTCCCCATCTATACCCCAATCATTGCATAGCAACTCAATCTAATCGCAAGCAACAAAATTCCATGCATTCCATCTCAATCAAGCTCAAAATTACACAAATACACAACATGCTTCTAAAGAATTCATCACCACACACATTTACACTTACCAATCACTTACCAATGCCCCAAGTGTTCGCAAACCTGGCTTTGATACCAACAAATGTAACCCCCTTAGCCCGATCTAGACGGTTGACCCAAACCGAGGTGATTACACGGGGAAAACTAAAGCAAACTCGTTAAAGCTGAATCTGATTTATGACCTTTTTTTTCCTTTTTATTCTTTCTAAACGTAAATTAAAACCTAAGTGATCACTAAAAAGCATAGGAAGAAACGACACAACAATCGGAATTCGTCTAAGGGTTTAATTACACAAATTAAACATTTAAGGACCAAAATGTAATTTCTGCAAATTACAAGGGCTTTTCTGATTTTAAGGTTCCCATTATTGAATTAATCTTGTTTCATGCTTCTTTGAAAATTTTCATCACAATCAGGCCTACTAAACCCTTCCAATTGCATACATGATGACCAGGGACTAAAATATAACATTTCAAAACTTTAAAAGATGCCTTTAACTGAATTTAATGGTCGCGTATCGGTACGCCTAGGGGCCATTGATAACTGTATAAATACCCTTGTTTTCATACCTTTTTTCTATAACATTTGCATGTTCTTGAGTTCATACCATAGCATTTAGACTACATTTAGGTTGAATTTTCTTCTTCTGGGTGCATCGTTATATTTGCTGGTTATTGGTCCATATTGAGGGGTACTGCTCGGAAGGTTGGTTTTGGTTTTGGTGGTGCACAGGAAAGGAGTCAAGAGAGAAAGCTGGTGCCGGAAATTGCTATACCATGATGGAAGTGGATATTGGCTAGCACGTGAGATACACGTGAGCTGCAGAAGCACGTGAACATGCAGAAAAGGATGATCTGACATGCGCAGCAGCCGGTACCCACCTGCAGACTGTCCTCCTTGTCCCCTCGTGGCAGACCTTGTCGATGGATATTCCTTGGGATTATCAAGGCATATTTAGGGCACCCAACCCTAGAAGCCTCCATTATATAAAAGGGAGAGAAGCTTGGAGAAAAGGGGGTACGGTGTTAAGGCTGTGTTGTGAAAGAGAGGCGAAAGAGAGAGAAAAGGAGAGGGAAGTTTTCACCTTCATCTTCTCCAGCTTGGTGTCCTCCATCGTTGAAGCTCCAAGGAGTGGCCTTACCGGCCTCGAGAGAGGCGGTGAGCCTAAGATAGTCGGGCAGTCCATGGCGGAGAGGAAGTTCACATTTCTTTCTGTCGCTATAGCAATTTCTTTTCATATCTTTATATTTGGTGATGTTATCGCAATGATACGTTGGATGATATTGCCCAGCCACGAACTGTTTTAGGTGGCTTGGGTTTGAGGGATGATTTTATTTTGAGTACTTTTTAATACATGCTATGGCTTTTTCAGTGTCTATCATGTTCTATGCTTTGCTTATGCATTTCTCATTTCCTTAAAGTTTTAAGAGCCCTCGAGAGTTGGCCGTTCTTTAAGTGTTTGTTGGGGTTAGTAATCGAGAGAGCTAGCCTTAGAACCCTCACAAGCAATGGAGTGGTTGTCGAGAGGCAGACTCTAACCTACCTTAGAGATAAGTGATAGGTTTTAAGGGCTAAAACGGATAGTTCGTGAAGGGTAGGGGGTGTTAAGAGTTTACGCCGAGAGGTATGACTGTAGCATTTCTGACTCCCAGTTTCCTAGCTAGAGATAGTTTAGGAGCACTCTTAGTAAATCCCGCCTAGCATAGAAGATAGCTGAAGAGCCTTAGTATCGTTAACAAGCTTGAGTTAGGTTGTCCATCATTCCCAGCCAGTCATTCCGTAGTGAGTTTCGCATACGAAAGGGGACGTGTTTATCATATTGTTATTTCATCTTTCTCTGCACTGTTTTACTTTAGCATTATTTTACACCATCTCTTTTACTATAGCATTGTCATCTGCAAAAAGTTCAATCTTTATTGTTACAGCAACCGTGAATACCTCCAATCCCTGTGGAGACGATACTCACTCATCACTTTATTAGTCGTTTGACGTGTATACTTGCACCATATTTGCGTATCATTTATAGTACACTTCACGATCGCAAACAAGTATTTGGCGCCGTTGCTGGGGATTGGCAATTGGTTGTTTACGGTTTTTGTTTTTTTTATCGCTTGTTCTTTTTGTTTTTGTACAAATTTATTTTAGGTTTTTCATTTTTCTTTTCAGGTGTCTTGCTAGTGTGTGACCAGAAGGCGACCTAGAGGACCCCTGCAATCACCTATTTCTAAAATCGAGCATTTCTTGAGACTTAGGAGACGTGTTCGAAGAGAAGAGAATAGAAACATGAACGGGGAAATACCACCACCTTAAGGTAACAGAGATGCTATGGCAAATGGCCAGGGAGAAGCAGCTCGACCACGAGCAATTAGAGATCATTTGACTCTTATCTTGGACGATCTCTATCCCGGAATAATAGCTCCAGAAATTCAGGTAGCCCAATTCGAGCTTAAACATGTTATGTTCAACATGTTGAACACTATTGGTCAGTTTGGAGGTATGCCTCACGAAGATGCAAGACAACATATCCGTGCTTTCTTGGAAGTTTGTGACTCGTTCAGACAGCAAGGAGAGCACGAGGATGTGCTAAAGCTTAAACTATTTCCATATTCTTTACGTGATCGTGCTAGAGCATGGCTAAGTGGAGTGCCAGCTGGATCAATGGAGACATGGACAGATCTATGCAAAAGTTTTTTGCTACGGTATAATCCACAAAATAGAAACACTTAGTTGAGAAATGATATAGCTTCTTTTCGTCAAGATGATGAGTGTTGGGATTGATTCAAGGGATTATTGAGGAAGTGCACAAATCATGGTTTTCATGATTGGCCCAAGTGGTTATGTTCTATAATGGAGTGAATGCTCCCACAAGGATGATGCTAGATGCTTCAGCAAATGGGACCTTGTTGGACAAATCACCGGAGGAAGCATTTGACATTCTTGATAGGGTAGCCAACAATGATTATCAGTTTCCAACCACAAAGGCTTGGAACGGGGAGGAGAAACCAAGTAGCTCGAGACAGTGAAGTTGATGACTTGGTAGCCACCCATTTAGCTGCTATCAAAAATATGCTAAAGAACCTCCAACGTCCCAAAGAAGTCAAGGAAGTGAAGTCCACAACCTCATGTCTCAGATGTGATGGCAATCACCATTTGAATGAATGCCCTGATAATCAAGAGTCAGCCAACTATGTGAGGAATTATAACCGCAACAACAATCCATACTCCAATACCTACAACCTAGGATGGCGTTAGCATCCAAATTTCAGTTGGGGTAGTCAAGGGCACAGTAATTCTGCTCAGTCAGCGCCGCAACAAAATCTGATCGAAGCACCATCTTCTAACCAGATGATGCAATGGCAAGGTCACAAGGGAGCAACATCTTCATCAAACAGCTCGCTAGAGACTACATTCAAAGAATTTATGGCTATGACAAAAGATTTCATGGGAACCACAAAAGTTTTGCTATAGGATCACGCAGCAAACATTAAAAATCAAGGAGCCTTATTGCAAAGCCATAGTTCTTCTCTCCGAGCCTTAGAAACACAAGTTGGTCATATAGCTCAAACCTTGCATGCGAGACCACAAGGAAGTTTGCCTAGTGACAATGAAGCCACTAAGAACCATAGCAAGGAACAATGCAGCACACTCAAATTAAGGAGTGGCAAGGTGTAACCCCCTTAGCCCGGCCTAGACGTCTGACCCGAACTAAGAAGATTACACGGGGAAAACCAAAGTCAACACGGAAGTCAACCTTGATTAACGACCTTTTTTTCCTTTTATCTTTTCTAAATGAACATTATTAACTTATGTGATAAACAAAACATTTCAGCGGAAGTGACACAACGAACGGAACTCAAATAGGGGTTCAATTGCATACAAATGTCATTTAGGGACTGAATTGTAAATTTCTAGTTTTCAAAGGGCTAAACAAGTTTTAATGTTACCAATCCATAACTAACCATATACCAAACCAGCATGTCAAATTTCATCTTAAACGAATCATCCAAACTCATTTAACTAAGCATACAAGATTACAGGACCAAAATGTAAGAAGCAGAAACCTGAAACAATTCAAATTCAAACTCAACGGTCGAGTGTTTCGAAACACCTAACCCTGTATTGGAATGGTCGTTTCGAAACCAGGTTGACCATTTCGATACTAGGGTGCGTTCCGAAACCCGTACCGAAACACCCTTTTCTAGTAGCAAAATCATTCCAGAACGTTCCTACCAGTTCCGAAACTTCATGGCCATTTGAGGCCTCTGTTCCAAAACATGTAAGGGAGTTCCGATACGCCTTGCCCTGCAACAGCAGATTTTGCTGGTTTTTCACATCTTTCCACATCCGAAAACATTCCAAATTATGCCACATCCTACATACAACATACTTAAGTATCAAAGATCATCATTATGATGCATAAACTAAAACATGGCATCAATAATGCAACCATTGGAACTATAGGCATGCTCCCTAGTCCACTAAAACCATATAAAGCTAAAATCAACATACAAACCAAAAATCAACCCTCAAAGGCCATTTACAACTCAAAGGTAAAAAAACCAAACATGCTCAAGGTAAGAAGCAACATCCTCAACCATCCACTTTGCTAAACCGAAAAGCTTGGATTCCCTTGCTTGTGTGCTGCCTCAAACGCCTAATTCTCTGCATTGATGAAACAAATGAGCGTAAGCACAATGCATAGTGAGGATCGCTAAATAACATTCATCAATGCATTTCACACGATTTGTAAAACCACCACTTTTCAACATATGCCTTCACTCAAAACATGTCCTTACAAGACATCAATGCACTTTCTAAAAACATGCTCATATGCATCATTCTAAAACAGCAAGTAAACCTTTGCTCATGCTTTACCAAGCATATCATGCATTCTAGCATCATTTACAAGCATCTCATGCTTAACATTAATCATTTACATTATATTGACTCGCAAGTGATAATCCATAAACCATTTCAACAAAAGACACAATCGGATACGTGGATTACAAGCGTTGTCCCACACGCTTCATACATACTACGGGTCTCCATAAGGTGGAGATCATTGGCACAATCACAACCCCTCAACACCCGTGATGGAGATTAATGGCACAATCACAACCCCTCAACATCACTCATCGGTAGTTGTATAATTCCACTAATGAGAGTACGAGACACATACACAAGACTCACACACGGGATTAAACCATTCACCGTTGTGGTCTTAACCTCAATCGTTAAGGTACTTGGATGGAGATTACGACACAATCACAACCCCTTGACATCCATGACGACTTTATTCACGGTGCACCCAATCCTATAGCCGGCTAACTATATCCGATTAACACAACCAAAAACCATTTCCATCACTTGCCAATATAATCATTTAACCACATTAATCCACTGTTTTTCAAGCATAAATACAATGCCATTTCTACAAGCATAACATGCTTAACATCACATACATCATTCATATGAAAACCAAGGATCACTTACCTAGTGCATCCTTAACATAATGACATTAAAATCCAGCATCATTCATGCTTAAAACATGCTTTAAAACAGTAATCAAATTTATATTTAACACAAGTGCATTTTCATCAAAATATAGCACATTTTCTTTGAGAGACTTTCGAACCACTTACTCTTGAGCTTAGCTAAGTGTTTCAAACATACACTAAGCTCCCAAGACCATGCTCAAAGCGTCACAAAGGTCAAAATTGCATTTCCACTCACCGATATGCGAAGCCTTGCTTGCCAACACGAAAGTTACCCCTCCGAAGCCTCCAACAACGCATCGTTTGCTTCCAGATCAAGATCCCCTATTTTCACATCATCAAAACAGAGATCTAAGTGCATTAAAATGCATTTCAACACCAGTAACAATTCACAAACTCGTTGCTCATCGAAATTACACCAAAATACCCAACCGAAACAACCGAAAACTCAATCGATTGCTTCCTAAACCAAGACCAGCAAACATACATCACTTCCAATCCATTGTAAACATCAAAACACATCTAATAAACAACCTAACCCATCCTTATACCTCTAGCAAGCAAGATTCCACCATTTCACCCCAAAAACCCACTTAAAACTATCAAGAACTTCAAGGATCTCACGGATTTCGGGATCTATGTTATCAAAACTTCATTTCAACATAATAAACAACTTAGAACTTAATTAAAATCAATCCAAAACATAGCTTAACTCATCAAGTCCGAAAATAAAGATTTCAACCATATTTTTACAAGATTTTGATCTCCAATCAAAACTATAATGAAAACTCAACCAAAAACATTAATTAGAAGCCATATATCTTGGGAATTTCAATAAAGAACTTTGATTAGAGGTTGAGAACGGGATTTACCTCCAATCTTTGCTTCCCTCAATGTATGACAAGTTTTCCTTTAAAAATTCTTGAAGAACTAGAAAGTTTTTCTTGAAATTTGCTTAGGAAATATTGAGAGAGAGTTTGGGAGAAAGAATTCTGGAAAAAGATGAATGAAAATAGTGTTTGGCTGAAAATGAAAAGAAGTTTGTAGTTACATAATTAGGAATCTCAAGTTAACCATCTAAATTAATTAAATCAAAACCATTTAAAGCTATTTAACTAAAAATCATTTTAAACACATGTCATATTAAGGAAAGGCTAAATTGCTATAAAGCCCCCTATAGATTCTAAGAATTTGGCTTCTTCTTTAAAAATCACATTTTCCATAGTTTTGAAACTTTACAATTTGGTCACTACTCAAAATGTCCCATTTCCGAAATCTTTTTTGTAAAATTGACTTGACCAACCTCTTAAACATATTTTTAGAGGATTTTAGCAATTTTTACCATATTTTTATCCTATCCCGATCCTTGATTTCCTTAAATCACCTTACACGATTCGAACCGTTCTCGACCGGTCCGGTCCAACGTCTAAAACATCTAGGCCCAAAACCAGGGCGTTACAACTCTCCCCGACTTAGGAAATTTCGTCCTTGGAATTTTACCTGAAGGAAAAAGGTGCGGGAACTGCTTCAGCATGTCCGCCTTGCTTTCCTACGTGGCCTCCTCAACTCCTCGGTGTCGCCACAACACCTTCACAAGCTCTATCGCCTTGCCACGAAGAACTTTGCTACTCACATCTAGAACCCTCACTGGTTCCTCATCATACGACATATTCGGATTCAATTCTACCTCCTCAACAGGCATCACATGCGAAGGATCCGATCTGTACCTCCGTAACATAGAGACATGAAACACATCATGTATCTTTTCCAACTCCGCAGGCAATCTCAACCGATATGCCACAGGACCAATTCGCTCCACAACTTCGTAAGGTCCAATGAACCTTGGGCTAAGCTTACCCTTACGCCCAAATCTCATCACCTTCTTCCAAGGTGACACTTTCAAAAACACACGTTCGCCAACCGCGAACTCAATCTCTTTACGCTTCAGGTCCGCGTATGACTTTTGCCTATCCGATATTTCCTTCAGACATTCACAAATGAGCTTCACCTTCTCTGTGGTTCCCTTTAGCATAGCTGGCATCGAGATCAACTTTTTCCCAGCTTTTGCCCAACAGAGAGGGGTTCTACATCTTCTCCCATACAAAGCCTCGTATGGAGCCATTTGAATGCTTGCCTGGTAACTGTTATTATACGCAAACTCAACCAACGGAAAGTGCTTCTCCCAAGAACCCTGAAAATCTATCACACAGCTTCTCAACATGTCCTCAAGCACTTGGATCACACGTTCTGACTGTCCATCCGTCTGAGGATGATACGAAGTACTAAAATTCAACCGTGTACTCAAAGCTTGATGCAAACATTCCCAAAATCGTGTTGTAAACCTCGGATCCCTATCCGACACTATAGACTTTGGCACACCGTGCAACCGCATAATCTCAGCAATGTACAACTCAGCCAGCTTAACCAAGGTATACGTAGTATGCACAGGCAGAAAATGTGCACACTTTGTAAGCCGTTGTACAATCACCCAAACTGAATTATTCTTTGACGATGACAAAGGTAATCCAGACACAAAATCCATGGTAATTCTTTCCCTCTTCCATTCTGGAATTCTCAAAGGTTGCAACAGCCCAGAAGGAACCTGATGTTCAGCCTTCACTCGCTGACACACCATGCACTTACTAACGAACTCAGCTACATCCTTTTTCAACCCCACCCAGTAGTACTCATCTTTCAAATCACGATACATCTTTGTACTACTAGGGTGCATAGCAAAAGGACTACTATGGGCTTCAGTCAGGATAGTGTGCCTCAACTCAACATCACGCGAAACCATTATTTGACTCCTAAAGCACATAACACCGTCATCACTTATGCTGAAATCCGAAAGTCTACTCTTCGCAAGATCCTGAACATGAGGAACAAGAGAATCATCTAACAGCTGCTTATCTTTGATCAACGAAATCAGAGATGGTTTCACTTGCAATTCCTCAATAAGACCACCATCACGTGATATGCTCAAGCGAGCAAACATTGCCCTCAACTCCACAGCCACCTTCCAGCTTAAAGCATCGGCTACAACATTAGCCTTACCCGGGTTGTACTCAATCGTCAGATCATAATCCTTAAGCAACTCTACCCAGCGACGCTACCTAAGATTTAACTCCTTTTGAGACATAAGATACTTCAAGCTCTTATGATCCGTGAACACAACACACTTCTCACCGTACAGGTAATGCCTCTAAATTTTCAGGGCAAACACCACAGCCGCAAGCTCAAGATCATGAGTAGGGTAGTTGCGCTCATGCACCTTCAATTGTCTAGATGCATAGGCCACTACCTTACCCTCCCGCATCAATACGCAACATAAACCAACAATGGACGCATCACTATAGACCACAAACTCCCTTCCAGACTCAGGTTGAATCAGAACAGGAGCTTGCGTCATAGCTTCCTTCAACTTTTCGAAAGCTTGTTGCCTCGCCTCAGTCCACTCAAAGTGAACATTCTTCTGCAACAACTTGGTTAATGGTGCAGCTATCTTCGAGAAACCCTCAACGAATCTACGGTAATACCCAGCTAAACCAAGAAAACTTCGCACCTCTGTCACTGACTTAGGTACCTTCCATCCCATCACAACTTCTACCTTATGCGGATCAACGCGAATACCCTCAACTGACACAACATGTCCAAGGAAGACCACCTCCCTAAGCCAAAACTCACACTTACTTAGCATGGCATACAACTGATTTTCCAACAACGCTTGCAAAGCAATTCTCAAGTGCCTATCATAATCCTCCTCGGTACGCGAATACACAATGATATCATCGATGAACACCACCACAAACTGATCAAAGAATTCATGGAAGACTCGATTCATCATGTCTATGAAAGTAGCAGGCGCGTTGGTCAAACCAAACAGCATCACCAAGAATTCATAATGTCTATACCTCGTCCGAAAAGCTGTCTTAGGTACATCCACATCCTTCATCTTCAACTGATAATACTCCGACCTCAAGTCTATCTTAGAAAACACTGAGGTTCCCCGAAACTGATCAAAGAGATCATCAATTCTAGGCAAGGGATACTTGTTATTGATCGTCAACTTGTTCAGTTGCCGATAATCTATGCACATCTACATTGTCCCATCTTTCTTCTTTACAAACAAGACCGGTGCACCCCAAGGTGATACACTCGGCCGGATGAAACCTCGGTCCAACAACTCCTGCAATTGCATTTTCAACTCTTTCAGCTCTTTAGGTGCCATGCGATGAGGAGCAATGGACATCGGAGTCGTATTCTCGTACAACTCGATACCAAACTCAACATCCCTGTTTGGTGGCAATCAAGGCAATTCTTTCGGAAAGACACCCAGAAAATCGCGAACAATTCGGATGTCCTGCATACGTACATCCTTGGTGCCATGATTTATTACATAAACAAGATAAGCCTTACAACCCATCTTCATCATACGGTTTGCTTTTAAAACCGAAATCACATTCGATAAGAATTTCACATTCTCGCCAACCACCACCACTTCATAATCATCGGCCAGCTTTAGGGTCACCCTTTTGACATCAAAGTCAACCACCGCTCTATGCTCTGACAACCAATCCATGCCAAGGATTACATCAAATCCGTAGAAGGGTAACTCCATCAAATCCACAAGAAAAACATGTCTTTGCACAGATAAAGGGCATCTCCTTTACAGCTTCCTAGTGACTACAGTCTCACCAAAAGAACTAGTCACTTCCATTCCTATTTCAAGCATCTAAACATGTATATTAAGCAAATGTGCACGCTCACTCAATATATAAGAATGCGTGGATCCAGAGTCAATCAAAGCCAACAAAGATAAAGACTAAAGAACAAAGATACCTGCAATGACATCGGTATCATTGCGCTCCTCGCGCTGAGCATAAACCCTCGCTGGTCCACCTCCCTCAGGTCGGACGACCACTACATGAGCAATACCTCGCTGCCCCTCGTCTCTCCTCTGAAAGTTCCCACGGTCGCGTCCATGGCCTCTCTAAGGGGCAACTACTACAGGAGCACGTTCTTAGCCTCCACCAGCCAACAAGGGACACTCCCTCCTCATGTGATCCGCCGAACCACAATTCCAACATGAATTCCCTGTCACCACAACAGGAGCCTGGACCTCTCTAGCTGCTCGAGGACAATCTCGCCTCAAATGGTCCCTCGAACCACATGTCCAGCACGTATGCTGCTTAGATCTCACTCGACCTCCCTGTGCCTGACCACCTCGACCCGGAGCACCTCGCCTCCCCTCAGGCTGATGTCTCCTATCTCGACCTCTTTTGTTCCGTCCACCTCCGGAACTATACTCAGCTGCTCTCTTCCCAGAGCTCGAACCAACACCTCGAGACAACAATCCCAAGTTCTGCTTGATGTCTTTGGCTCGACACACAAGCACATCGAAGTCAGTATAATCTGCAGCCAACATATACGTCTTAACTTCCTGTACCAGCCCGTACCGGAAGCAATCACATTGGTGCCTCTCACTAGGTATCAGCTCAAGAGCATACTGGCTCAAGCGTACGAACTGGGCCTCGTACTCAGCCACAGAAAGGTTACCCTGAACTAGCGACATAAACTCACGTTTCTTTCTGTCCAAGTATCTCACCCCTAGATACTTCCTCTTAAAGACACCCTTAAAATACTCCCAATCTACTTCATTAGGCTCCAAAAAGGCAGTGGAAGTCGTCCACCAGCTGTAATCATCGCCTTGTAACAAAGAAACTGCGCATCTCAACTTGCGCACATCATTACAGCCCATCTGATCCATGATACAGATCATACTTGCTAACCAGGCTTCGGACGCCCCAGGAGACATTTCGAAGAACTCTACAGTTCCTAGGCTCCTCAACCTCTCTAATGGTAAGCTCGCCTGCCCAGCTGCAGGGGCCTGTACATGCGCTCCGGCAACTACAGCCTGAAACTCCCCGGTGATTGCCTGAACCAATGGCGTCAGATCACCCAAACCCGGACCAGCAGGTCCTTGCTGCACCTGCTCCCCACCTCCAGGTGGTGGCGGAGGAGGTAGATTTCAACCAGGAGGGACATCAGCCCCTTGCTCACCCTGGTCACCCTGAGGCACTATCGTATTCGACCTCACCTCTCTTCTCGGACCCATAGTGCTATTTAAAACAAGGCATAACAACAAAACAAGTCAAACCATTTAGGCCAGCTGCAAGCAAGAATCAAAGTTTACTAAAACATTTGTTTGGTGTAATAAGGAAATGGGTACCCCCAATTTCGCTCAACATAACATAGCATATAATATCACATCATGCTCAACATGCTTTCCATCATCCAAAATCAGCACATAACAACATTAAATCATCATCACGCACTCATATTCATTTCACATATGACTCACATCAATTCAGCATATCATAAACTTCAAGATTCAACCAATTGCATGCTTTTCACCCAACATGCTTCAACACATATCAATTTCTCATACCAACATCCCCAATTCTTTCGAAACCTGGCTCTGATACCAACAAATGTAACCCCATTAGCCCGACCTAGATGCCCGACCCGAACTAGAAGATTACACGGGGAAAACCAAAGTCAACCCGAAAGTCAACCTTGATTAAAGAACCTTTTTCCTTTTATCTTTTCTAAATGCACATTATTAACTTCTGTGATTAACAAAACATTTTAGCGGAAGCGACACAGCGAACGGAACTCAAATAGGGGTTCAATTGCATACAAATGTCATTTAGGGACTGAATTGTAAATTTCCAGTTTTTAAATGGCGACACGAGTTTTAATGGTACCAATCCATAATTAACCATATACCAAGCCAGCATGTCAAATTTTATCTTAAACGGATCATCCAAACTCATTTAATTAAGCATACAAGATTAGGGAACCAAAATGTAAGAAGTTGAAACCTGAAACAATTCAAATTCAAACTCAACGGTCGAGTGTTTCGAAACACCTGACCCTGTATCGGAACGGTCGTTTCAAAACCAGGTTGACCATTTCGATACTCAGGTGCATTTCGAAACCCGTACCGAAACACCCATTTCTAGTAGGAAAACCGTTCCGGAACGATCCTACCTGTTCCGAAACCTCATGGCCATTTCAGGCCTCTGTTCCAGAACAAGTAAAGGCATTCCGATACGCCTTACCATGCAACAACAAATTTTGCTGGTTTTTCACTTCTTTCCACATCCGAAAACATTCCAAATCATGGCACAACGTACATACAACATACTTAAGTATCAAAGATCATCATTTTGATGCATAAACTAAAACATGGCATCAATCATGCAACCATTGAAACTATAGGCATGCTCCCTAGTCCACCAAAACAATATAAAGCTAAAATCAACATACAAACCAAAAATCAATCCTCAAAGGCCATTTACAACTCAAAGGTAAACAACCAAACATGCTCAAGGTAAGAAGCAACATCCTCAACCATCCAAAAGTATAAATCCCACCCATTGCCCCGTATTACACCAAAGTAAAGCCACATACTTTGCTAAACCGAAAAGCTTGGATTCTCTTGCTTATGTGCTGCCTCAAACGCCTAATTCTTTGCATTGATGAAACAAATGAGCGTAAGCACAAAGCTTAGCGAGGATCGCTAAACAACATTCATCAATGCATTTCACACGATTTGCAAAACCACCACTTTTCAACATATGCCTTCACTCAAAACATGTCCTTACAAGACATCAATGCACTTTCTAAAAACATTGTAACACCCCAATTTTGGGCTTAGAAGTTTTGGGTTTGGACCGGACCGGTCGGGTTGCGGTTCGAATATAAAAGGGTGAATTTAGGAAAGCCTAGTTCGGGTTGCATTAAAAATATGGAAAAATGTCTTAAAATCCTCTTTTATTATATATAAGAGAAAGGTGAAATCAATTTTACAAAATGAGGTTTGGAAGAGTGACATTTTGGGTTAGTGACCAAAATGTAATTTTTGAAAACTGGGTGACTATTTTAAAAAGGATTGAAACTTTGAATCTTTAAGGAGCTATTTACCCAAAGGAGTTTCTCCAGATTTTTCTTAATATTAATCAATTTATTAATGGTTTTAATTAAGGTAAAAAAAGGAGGGAAGAAGATATTTTGTCATTTTAACTAACTTTCTCAAATTTTCCATTTTCTTTTCTCTCAACTTTTCTCTCAACCCAAACACTTTTCTCCAGCAAATTTCCCTCTGATTTTGACATTCAAAGATGAGATTTCAACTTCCTTTTGATCTCTAATCATTTCTACAACAAAACCTTAGCATTTGCTTATTGGATTTTCAAGAATCTTGGTTCCAAAAAGGGAGAAACTCAAGTTTAGAGGTATGAACGTCCTTCTCCTCTAAATTCTCAGTTCTTTACTGAAATTCCCAAGTTCTCAATCCTTGAATTATGTTTTATTAAAGGTTTTGCAAGTGAGTTCTTGATCTTGGCTTTAAAATGCAAGATTTGCTTTAATTTTGATGAAATTCGTATGATCTGATTGGGCATTGTTTTGAGATTTTTTTTTTGATGTAAAATGGATGGATAATTGATGAGAAATTGAGGTTTAATCAATGCAATCCCGAATGGGTTGATTTTCCTAAGTTTTGTTTAAGTTTTTGGTGGTTTTTGGAGTGATCTTGATGTTCTGCTATAGCTGGAGGTATAAGGACGTGATGAGATCCATTTTGGATGTTAATTGAGGTTTATGAATGTTTGGAATTGATGGATCTTGGCTGGGTAGTGTTGTAGAGATGTTTGGATGTGATTTCGGTTGTGTTTGGTAGCCGAAATGTGAGTGTTGATGTGAGCAGCGAGTTTAGATGTCTTGGTTGAGGATATTAATGTATGATGGTGCATTAATCTACTGTTTTGATGTGTTTAAAACAGGGGAGACATCTTCGGATCCTTGTGGTGTTGATCCGGAAGCTTGATTGGTGTTTCGGCAAGTGGCGAAACGGAATCGGTGAGTGGATTTTGGTTTTCAGCTTTGAAACCAATGTTTTGAAGGTTTGGGAGCTTAGTTTAAGTCTAAACAACTTTGCTAAGCTCAAGAGTAAGTTTTCGGAAAAACTCTCTTGTTGACGAACCATGAGTTGGTTGAGTGCAATGTGATTGTTTGCATGTTTTAATTCTGTTTTGAAAGCATACTTTAGCATGTTTATTGCTGGTTTTATAAGCCATGTGTTGAAGGATGCTCAAGGTAAGAGATCCTTGTTTTGAACATTTGATAAAATGTGGTTTTGTTGCATAAGGATGCATGATGATTAATGGCTTTGTTAAATGCTTTAAAACAGTGGATTATTGTTGTAAAATGATGCATATTGGCAAGTGATGTTTCGAGAAAGGTTAAGAACACTATGGTGGTTAAAAGTCCATAGGTGGTTCTTGTGTTAAGAACAACATGGTGGTTAAAAGTCCATGATTGGTTCTTGTGCTAAGGTCACAAAGGTGGTTAAAAGTCCTTGTGTGAGCCTTGTGTATTGTAAGGTCACAAAGGTGGTTAAAAGTCCTTGTGTGAGCCTTGTGTATTTTAAGAACACCATGGTGGTTAAAAGTCCATGGGTGATTCTTGTGTTAAGGTCACAAAGGTGGTTAAAAGTCCTTGTGTGAGCCTTGTGTATTTTAAGAACACCATGGTGGTTAAAAGTCCATGGGTGATTCTTGTGCTAAGGACACAATGGTGATTAAAAGTCCATGTGTGGTCCTTGTGAATTGTAAGATCACAATGGTGTTTAAAAGTCCATGTGTGAGTCTTATGTTGATTGTATTATGAAATGGAAAGATTATGATTATCACTTGTGGCCAATATGACATGTTAATAATTTGAAGCATGTATGCTTGTTTTAAATGCTTTTGTGCATGGTTAAAGGTTGTTTTGAATTAAGGTTTATAAAAGTGTTTATAAACGCATTATTGAGTTGTTTTAAATGAGCATTCCTCACTAAGCTACGTGCTTACGCTCTTTCTTTTCTTAAACCAATAATGCAGAGCATTGAAGTGCTTAAGGGCAGCAAGGGGGTCAAGAATCCAAGTGAAGAACTAAGCTCATGTATGGTGAAAGTTTCTTTACACTATTAGCTTTTGGCATTTGGCAATGGGGAACCTATGTTGTTGTTTTGGGAGATGTTTTGGACTCCCTAAGTTGGTTTTATGTTGTTGTTGATGATGGAACATGTAAATGGCCTTTATGAGGATTGTTTGGTGATTTGGTGTTTGAATGGTTTTCAATATAGGATGCATGCCTATAGAATTGGGGCTTTCCTTGTTTGATGCCATGTTTATGAATTGTTGATGCCATTATGTTCCTTATGCATGTAATGTCTTGTTGGTATAATTTGGTTGCCTTTGGAGCATGTTTGATGGGTCAATTGTGTTTTAAACCGACTAAAATTCTGCAATCTGGGCAGCCTGTTTCGGAACAGGTGCTGCCGTTTCGGAACAGAGGGCCTGAAATGGCCTAGGCGTTTCGAAACGGGCAGAGCCATTCCGGAACGGTTTGGCCACTGCCAGGCCATGTTGCGCAACGGGTTTCAGAACGGTCCCGCGTTTCGGAACGGATCATCCCTGTTCCGAAACACCCGACTGTTGGGCACTAAAATTGACGGTTTTATGTTTTGAAATCCTTGCGTTTTGGTCCTGAATCTTGTTTATGCAATTGAATGAGTTTGAGATGTCCGTTTGAATTGAAATTTGGCAGGGAAGCATGAAATATGACTAATTTAATAATGGTAACTTAAAAGTGGGTTAAGTCCTTCTAATTTCCAGAATTTACATTTTGGTCCCTAAACTTGTATGTTGTGCAATTAAGTCCCTAAATGTTTTCCGAATGCGCTGATCTTTGAGTATGCTGTTGTTATGAACATATATAGGGTTAATGTGCATTTAGATAAGATTAAAAAGAAAAAAAGGGTCGTTAATCAAGGTTGACTTTCGGGTTGACTTTGGTTTTCCCCGTGTAAACTTCTTAATTCGGGTCAACCGTCTAGGCCGGGTTAAGGGGGTTACATTTGGTGGTATCAGAGCTGAGTTCTCGAGTAATTGGGAATGATTATGTGGGTGATTAATGTATGTATGCTTTGTATGCTTGTTGAATGAAAGCATGTTGTGTGAATTGTAAGTATGTTACAATTGTGATGTATGTTGTGGTGAAGCATGTTAGGGGGACCCATTGCCAAATCAAAGCTAATGAAATGATGTTGTTTTTAATTGGAAATGAGCTTGAGTACTTGGATTGCTTACCTTGCTGAGCCTGACTTTGTTTATTGCATTATGATTGCATTGTTTAGTGAATGGCACCTCGTAGAGAATTGAGGGTTAATACGCGAGCTATGGCTCAAAATGAGAATGAGGAGAATGCTGAAAATGTGGTGGATTTACCTCCTCCGCCTGGCGGTGGTGGTGCTGGGGGTGAAGGAGCTGTTGCTGGTGCTGATGCTGGGGTCGCTGGACCTGAAGCTGGTCAGGGACAAGCTATTCCTGACATGACAATGCTGGTTCAAGCCATTGCTGGAGCTTTTCGAGCAGCGGTAGCTGGAGCTCAAGGAGCTGGGCATCAGGGAGATTCTGGAGTTAGACTACCTTTGGAGCGTTTGCGCAGTCTGGGAGGGATTGAGTTCAGGGGTTTGTTTGCTGAAGGTTCTGAATCTTGGCTGGAAAGTACCAAGAGAATCTTGGGGCAAATGAATTGCACTGATGTGCAGAAGCTGGGCTGTGTGGTATCGTTGTTGCAGGACGATGCTTATACTTGGTGGACAACCTCTATCTCTGGAATGGAGGAAACTGATGTAACTTGGACGTTCTTTCAGAACGCGTTCAAGAGGAGATATCTGGGTGTGAGGTACCTACATGAGAAGAAGAGAGAATTTATGTCTCTTACCCAAGGGAGCATGTCTGTAGCTGAGTACGAGGTTCAGTTTGTCTGACTTAGTCAATACGCACCTGAACTTGTTCCTGATGAGCGGGAGAGGTGTGAAAGGTTCCGTTATGGTTTGGTGACGGAAGTAAAGACGTATATGCTAGCTGCTAAGTATAATGATTTTGATGTGCTGGTTGGGAGAGCAAAGGACATTGAGATGAATTTGGGTTTATCATCTAAAGGTGCTGGTTCTGGTGCTGGTAAGCGAGTTGCTGAGTATAGTTCCGGTGGTGGACGGAACAAGAGGGGACGTGATCAGAAGTATCAGCCTTCGGCTAAGCGAGGTGGTGGTGCGCCTGCTCTGGGAGGCAAGGCAAGAGCTGAACCGAACACATGTTGGACATGTGGATCGCGTGGCCATATGAAACGTGATTGTCCTCGAGCTGTGAGGGAGGTGCAAGCTCCTGTTGTGGCAGCTGGTAATTCGTGCTGGAACTGTGGATCTACGGATCACATGAGGAGAGAGTGTCCTATGTTGGCCGGTGGTCAAGGGCGTGCTCCTGTAGTTGTTGCACCACAGAGAGGTCGTGGGCGCGGCCGTGGTAACTTCCAGCGGAGAGAAGAGGGTGGACGGAATGTGGCTCATGTTGTGGCTGTTCAGCCTGAGGGTGGTGGCCAGGCTAGAGTGTTTGCTCAGAGGGAGGGGAGGAATGACGCGGATGTGATTGCAGGTACTTTTACTTTGCGGTCCTTGTCATTACTTTCCTTGATTGATTCTGGATCTACACACTCATACATTTTGCGTGAGCATACTGAATTGCTTGGTTTGCCTGTTGAGTCTTTGGATGTTGGTATGTGTGTCACTAGTTCTTTTGGTGAGACTGTTGTGACTCGAAAGCTTTATAGAAGATGTCCTTTGGCTGTGCAAGATCATGTTTTTCATGTTGATATTATGGAATTGCCTTTCTATGGTTTTGATGTAATCCTTGGTATGGATTGGCTTGCTGAGCATCGTGCTGTAGTGGATTGTGAGAATAAGCGAGTTTCGTTGAAACTTGCGGATGATTATGAGGTGGTTGTGGTTGGTGAGAATGTGAAGTTTCTTGCCAATGTGGTGTCTACATTGGAGGTGAGCCGGATGCTGAGGCAAGGTTGTGAAGCTTATCTAGCCTTTGTGATGAATCCTAGCTCTAAGGAGTTGCGTGTGCAAGATATCAGGACTGTGCGAGAGTTTCCTGGTGTGTTTCCGGAGGAGTTGCCTGGATTGCCTCCTAATCGTGAGGTGGAGTTTGGGATTGAGCTGTATGAAAACACAACTCCAGTGTCCATTACTCCTTATCGAATGGCACCTAAAGAGTTGAAAGAGCTGAAGACGCAATTGCAAGAGTTGCTTGATCGTGGTTTCATTCGGCCGAGTGTGTCACCTTGGGGTGCACCGGTCTTGTTTGTGAAGAAGAAGGATGGCACTATGAGAATGTGCATTGATTACCGTCAGCTTAACAAGTTGACTATCAAGAATCGGTATCCATTGCCGAGAATTGATGATCTTTTTGATCAATTTCGAGGAGCAGCTGTGTTCTCTAAGATTGACTTAAGGTCAGGGTATATCAGTTGAAGGTGAAGGATGTGGATGTGCCAAAGACAGCTTTCAGGACAAGGTATGGGCATTATGAGTTCCTTGTGATGCCGTTTGGTTTGACAAATGCTCCTGCAGCTTTCATGGACATGATGAATCGTGTATTTCATGAATACCTGGATAAGTTTGTGGTGGTATTCATTGATGATATCCTCGTGTACGCACGTACTGAGGAGGAGCATGAAGGGCATCTGAGAATTGTGCTGCAAGCTTTGTTGGAGAATCAGCTTTATGCTAAGCTGAGCAAGTGTGAGTTCTGGCTTAGAGAAGTGGTGTTTCTTGGTCATGTGGTTTCTGCTGAAGGGATTCGTGTTGATCCTCAGAAGATTGAGGCGGTGATGAATTGGAAGGTTCCTAAGTCTGTTCATGAAGTTCGTAGTTTCCTTGGTTTGGCAGGATACTACCGAAGGTTTGTGGATGGGTTTTCGAAGATTGCTGCACCTTTGACAAAGTTGTTGCAGAAGGATGTTAAGTATGAGTGGACGGAAGCGAGACAGCAGGCTTTTGAGAAGCTTAAGGCAGCTTTGACACAAGCTCCTATCTTGGTTCAACCTGAATCAGGGAAAGAGTTTGTGGTGTATAGTGATGCGTCCTATGTTGGTTTGGGATGTGTGTTGATGCAGGAGGGTAAGGTGGTGGCTTATGTATCACGGCAGTTGAAGGTGCATGAGCGCAATTATCCTACGCATGACATCGAGTTGGCTGCGGTGGTTTTTGCTTTGAAGATCTAGAGACATTATCTGTATGGTGAGAAGTGTACTGTGTACACGGATCACAAGAGTTTGAAGTATTTGATGTCCCAGAAGGAGTTGAATCTTAGACAGCGACGTTGGGTGGAGTTGCTCAAGGATTATGATTTGACGATTGAGTATCACCCTGGAAAAGCTAATGTTGTAGCGGATGCCTTGAGTAGGAAGGTAGCTGTTGAGTTGAGGGCTATGTTTGCCAGTTTGAGTATTTCGCGTGATGGTGGTCTTGTGGCTGAATTGCAAGTGAAACCATCTTTGGTTCAGTTGATCAAGGAAAAGCAGTTGTTGGATGATTCCTTGGTACCGCATGTTCAGGATATTGCGAAGGGTAGGCCTTCAGATTTCTGTTTCAGTGATGATGGAGTGTTGTGTTTTGGGAGTCGGATAGTAGTGCCCAATGATGTTGATTTGAGGCGTGCTATTCTGACTGAAGGTCATAGTAGTCCTTTTGCTATGCACCCTGGTAGTACTAAGATGTACCGTGATCTTCGTGATGAGTACTATTGGGTGGGTCTAAAGAAGGATGTTGCTGAGTTTGTAAGCAAGTGCATGGTGTGTCAGCGAGTTAAGGCTGAGCATCAGTTTTCGTCAGGTTTGTTGCAACCGTTGAGAATTCCTGAGTGGAAGTGGGAAAGGATTACCATGGATTTTGTATCTGGGTTACCTTTGTCGCCATCGAAGAAGAATTCGGTGTGGGTGACTGTGGATCGCTTGACGAAGTGTGCGCATTTCTTGCCTGTGCATATTACGTATTCTTTGGATAAGCTTGCGGAGCTGTACATTGCTGAGATTGTGCGGCTGCATGGTGTGCCTAAGTCGATTGTGTCGGATAGGGATCTGAGGTTTACATCGCGTTTCTGGCAGTGTTTGCATCAAGCTTTGGGTACACGGTTGAATTTCAGTACATCTTATCATCCTCAGTCGGATGGTCAGTCCGAGCGTGTTATCCAGGTTTTGGAGGATATGTTGAGGTGCTGCGTGATTGAGTTTCAGGGCTCATGGGAGAAACATTTGCCATTGGTGGAGTTTGCCTATAACAATAGTTATCAGGCAAGTATTCAAATGGCACCTTATGAGGCTTTGTACGGGAGGAAGTGTAGGACTCCTCTGTGTTGGGCTGAAACAGGTCAGAAGTTGGTTTCGATGCCGGCTATGTTGAAAGGAACCACCGAGAAGGTGAAGCTCATTTGTGAGCGTTTGAAAGCAGCTTCTGATCGGCAAAAGTCTTACGCGGATTTGAAGCGTAAGAAGATTGAGTATGCGGTGGGTGACCGTGTGTTTTTGAAGGTTTCGCCTTGGAAAAAGGTGATGAGGTTTGGTCGAAAGGGTAAGTTGAGCCCTAGGTACATTGGACCATACGAGGTGGTTGAGCGTGTGGGTCCTGTTGCGTATAAGTTGAGGTTACCGC
Organism: Hibiscus trionum; assembly: GCA_030270665.1. NCBI lineage: Eukaryota > Viridiplantae > Streptophyta > Magnoliopsida > Malvales > Malvaceae > Hibiscus > Hibiscus trionum. The sequence goes on from BSYR01000007.1 coordinate 11,961,084, forward strand.
AAGAGTTGGAGAAGATCCATGATGTGTTTCATGTTTTTATGCTTCAGAAGTATAGATCGGATCCTTCACATGTGATGCCTGTGGAAGAAGTGGAATTGAATCCGGATTTGACCTATGATGAGGAACCGGTGAGGATTCTGGATTCGGATAGTAAGGTTCTTCGTGGCAAGACCATCGAGTTGGTAAAGGTGTTGTGGAAACATCGTGGTGTTGAAGAAGCCACGTGGGAGCGGAAGGATGACATGTTGAAGCAGTTTCCGTACCTCTTTCCTTCAGGTAAATTTCGAGGACGAAATTTCTTAAGGGGGGAGAGTTGTAACACCCCAATTTTGGGCTTAGAAGTTTTGGGTTTGGACCGGACCGGTCGGGTTGCGGTTCGAATATAAAAGGGTGAATTTAGGAAAGCCTAGTTCGGGTTGCATTAAAAATATGGAAAAATGTCTTAAAATCCTCTTTTATTATATATAAGAGAAAGGTGAAATCAATTTTACAAAATGAGGTTTGGAATAGTGACATTTTGGGTTAGTGACCAAAATGTAATTTTTGAAAACTGTGTGACTGTTTTAAAAAGGATTGAAACTTTGAATCTTTAAGGAGCTATTTACCCAAAGGAGTTTCTCCAGATTTTTCTTAATATTAATCAATTTATTAATGGTTTTAATTAAGGTAAAAAAAGGAGGGAAGAAGATATTTTGTCATTTTAACTAACTTTCTCAAATTTTCCATTTTCTTTTCTCTCAACTTTTCTCTCAACCCAAACACTTTTCTCCAGCAAATTTCCCTCTGATTTTGACATTCAAAGATGAGATTTCAACTTCCTTTTGATCTCTAATCATTTCTACAACAAAACCTTAGCATTTGCTTATTGGTTTTCAAGAATCTTGGTTCCAAAAAGGGAGAAACTCAAGTTTAGAGGTATGAACGTCCTTCTCCTCTAAATTCTCAGTTCTTTACTGAAATTCCCAAGTTCTCAATCCTTGAATTATGTTTTATTAAAGGTTTTGCAAGTGAGTTCTTAATCTTGGCTTTAAAATGCAAGATTTGCTTTAATTTTGATGAAATTTGTATGATCTGATTGGGCATTGTTTTGAGATTTTTTTTGATGTAAAATGGATGTATAATTGATGAGAAATTGAGGTTTAATCAATGCAATCCCGAATAGGTTGATTTTCCTAAGTTTTGTTTAAGTTTTTGGTGGTTTTTGGAGTGATCTTGATGTTCTGCTATAGCTGGAGGTATAAGGACGTGATGAGATCCATTTTGGATGTTAATTGAGGTTTATGAATGTTTGGAATTGATGGATCTTGGCTGGGTAGTGTTGTAGAGATGTTTGGATGTGATTTCGGTTGTGTTTGGTAGCCGAAATGTGAGTGTTGATGTGAGCAGAGAGTTTAGATGTCTTTGTTGAGGATATTAATGTATGATGGTGCATTAATCTACTGTTTTGATGTGTTTAAAACAGGGGAGACATCTTCGGATCCTTGTGGTGTTGATCCGGAAGCTTGATTGGTGTTTCGGCAAGTGGCGAAACGGAATCGGTGAGTGGATTTTGGTTTTCAGCTTTGAAACCAATGTTTTGAAGGTTTGGGAGCTTAGTTTAAGTCTAAACAACTTTGCTAAGCTCAAGAGTAAGTTTTCGGAAAAACTCTCTTGTTGACGAACCATGAGTTGGTTGAGTGCAATGTGATTGTTTGCATGTTTTAATTCTGTTTTGAAAGCATACTTTAGCATGTTTATTGCTGGTTTTATAAGCCATGTGTTGAAGGATGCTCAAGGTAAGAGATCCTTGTTTTGAACATTTGATAAAATGTGGTTTTGTTGCATAAGGATGCATGATGATTAATGGCTTTGTTAAATGCTTTAAAACAGTGGATTATTGTTGTAAAATGATGCATATTGGCAAGTGATGTTTCGAGAAAGGTTAAGAACACTATGGTGGTTAAAAGTCCATAGGTGGTTCTTGTGTTAAGAACAACATGGTGGTTAAAAGTCCATGATTGGTTCTTGTGCTAAGGTCACAAAGGTGGTTAAAAGTCCTTGTGTGAGCCTTGTGTATTGTAAGGTCACAAAGGTGGTTAAAAGTCCTTGTGTGAGCCTTGTGTATTTTAAGAACACCATGGTAGTTAAAAATCCATGGGTGATTCTTGTGTTAAGTTCACAAAGGTGGTTAAAAGTCCTTGTGTGAGCCTTGTGTATTTTAAGAACACCATGGTGGTTAAAAGTCCATGGGTGATTCTTGTGCTAAGGACACAATGGTGGTTAAAAGTCCATGTGTGGTCCTTGTGAATTGTAAGATCACAATGGTGTTTAAAAGTCCATGTGTGAGTCTTATGTTGATTGTATTATGAAATGGAAAGATTATGATTATCACTTATGGCCAATATGACATGTTAATAATTTGAAGCATGTATGCTTGTTTTAAATGCTTTTGTGCATGGTTAAAGGTTGTTTTGAATTAAGGTTTATAAAAGTGTTTATAAACACATTATTGAGTTGTTTTAAATGAGCATTCCTCACTAAGCTATGTGCTTACGCTCTTTCTTTTCTTAAACCAATAATGTAGAGCATAGAAGTGCTTAAGGGCAGCAAGGGGGTCAAGAATCCAAGTGAAGAACTAAGCTCATGTATGGTGAAAGTTTCTTTACACTATTAGCTTTTGGCATTTGGCAATGGGGAACCTATGTTGTTGTTTTGGGAGATGTTTTTGGACTCCCTAAGTTGGTTTTATGTTGTTGTTGATGATGGAACATGTAAATGGCCTTTATGAGGATTGTTTGGTGATTTGGTGTTTGAATGGTTTTCAATATAGGATGCATGCCTATAGAATTGGGGCTTTCCTTGTTTGATGCCATGTTTATGAATTGTTGATGCCATTATGTTCCTTATGCATGTAATGTCTTGCTGGTATAATTTGGTTGCCTTTGGAGCATGTTTGATGGGTCAATTGTGTTTTAAACCGGCTAAAATTCTGCAATCTGGGCAGCCTGTTTCGGAACAGGTGCTGCCGTTTCGGAACAGAGGGCCTGAAATGGCCTAGGCGTTTCGAAACGGGCAGAGCCGTTCCGGAATGGTTTGGCCACTGCCAGGCCATGTTGCGCAACGGGTTTCGGAACGGATCATCCCTGTTCCGAAACACCCGACTGTTGGGCACTGAAATTGACGGTTTTATGTTTTGAAATCCTTGCGTTTTGGTCCTGAATCTTGTTTATGCAATTGAATGAGTTTGAGATGTCCGTTTGAATTGAAATTTGGCAGGGAAGCATGAAATATGACTAATTTCATAATGGTAAATTAAAAGTGGGTTAAGTCCTTCTAATTTCCAGAATTTACATTTTGGTCCCTAAACTTGTATGTTGTGCAATTAAGTCCCTAAATGTTTTCCGAATGCGCTGATCTTTGAGTATGCTGTTGTTATGAACATATCTAGGGTTAATGTGCATTTAGATAAGATTAAAAAGAAAAAAAGGGTCGTTAATCAAGGTTGACTTTCGGGTTGACTTTGGTTTTCCCCGTGTAAACTTCTTAATTCGGGTCAACCGTCTAGGCCGGGTTAAGGGGGTTACATTTGGTGGTATCAGAGCTGAGTTCTCGAGTAATTGGGAATGATTATGTGGGTGATTAATGTATGTATGCTTTGTATGCTTGTTGAATGAAAGCATGTTGTGTGAATTGTAAGTATGTTACAATTGTGATGTATGTTGTGGTGAAGCATGTTAGGGGGACCCATTGCCAAATCAAAGCTAATGAAATGATGTTGTTTTTAATTGGAAATGAGCTTGAGTACTTGGATTGCTTACCTTGCTGAGCCTGACTTTGTTTATTGCATTATGATTGCATTGTTTAGTGAATGGCACCTCGTAGAGAATTGAGGGTTAATACGCGAGCTATGGCTCAAAATGAGAATGAGGAGAATGCTGAAAATGTGGTGGATTTACCTCCTCCGCCTGGCGGTGGTGGTGCTGGGGGTGAAGGAGCTATTGCTGGTGCTGATGCTGGGGTCGCTGGACCTGAAGCTGGTCAGGGACAAGCTATTCCTGACATGACAATGCTGGTTCAAGCCATTGCTGGAGCTTTTCGAGCAGCGGTAGCTGGAGCTCAAGGAGCTGGGCATCAGGGATATTCTGGAGTTAGACTACCTTTGGAGCGTTTGCGCAGTCTGGGAGGGACTGAGTTCAGGGGTTTGTTTGCTGAAGGTTCTGAATCTTGGCTGGAAAGTACCAAGAGAATCTTGGGGCAAATGAATTGCACTGATGTGCAGAAGCTGGGCTGTGTGGTATCATTGTTGCAGGACGATGCTTATACTTGGTGGACAACATCTATCTCTGGAATGGAGGAAGCTGATGTAACTTGGACGTTCTTTCAGAACGCGTTCAAGAGGAGATATCTGGGTGTGAGGTACCTACATGAGAAGAAGAGAGAATTTATGTCTCTTACCCAAGGGAGCATGTCTGTAGCTGAGTACGAGGTTCAGTTTGTCTGACTTAGTCAATACGCACCTGAACTTGTTCCTGATGAGCGGGAGAGGTGTGAAAGGTTCCGTTATGGTTTGGTGACGGAAGTAAAGACGTATATGCTAGCTGCTAAGTATAATGATTTTGATGTGCTGGTTGGGAGAGCAAAGGACATTGAGATGAATTTGGGTTTATCATCTAAAGGTGCTGGTTCTGGTGCTGGTAAGCGAGTTGCTGAGTATAGTTCCGGTGGTGGACGGAGCAAGAGGGGACGTGATCAGAAGTATCAGCCTTCGGCTAAGCGAGGTGGTGGTGCGCCTGCTCTGGGAGGCAAGGCAAGAGCTGAACCGAACACATGTTGGACATGTGGATCGCGTGGCCATATGAAACGTGATTGTCCTCGAGCTGTGAGGGAGGTGCAAGCTCCTGTTGTGGCAGCTGGTAATTCGTGCTGGAACTGTGGATCTACGGATCACATGAGGAGAGAGTGTCCTATGTTGGCCGGTGGTCAAGGGCGTGCTCCTGTAGTTGTTGCACCACAGAGAGGTCGTGGGCGCGGCCGTGGTAACTTCCAGCGGAGAGAAGAGGGTGGACGGAATGTGGCTCATGTTGTGGCTGTTCAGCCTGAGGGTGGTGGCCAGGCTAGAGTGTTTGCTCAGAGGGAGGGGAGGAATGACGCGGATGTGATTGCAGGTACTTTTACTTTGCGGTCCTTGTCATTACTTTCCTTGATTGATTCTGGATCTACACACTCATACATTTTGCGTGAGCATACTGAATTGCTTGGTTTGCCTGTTGAGTCTTTGGATGTTGGTATGTGTGTCACTAGTTCTTTTGGTGAGACTGTTGTGACTCGAAAGCTTTATAGAAGATGTCCTTTGGCTGTGCAAGATCATGTTTTTCATGTTGATATTATGGAATTGCCTTTCTATGGTTTTGATGTAATCCTTGGTATGGATTGGCTTGCTGAGCATCGTGCTGTAGTGGATTGTGAGAATAAGCGAGTTTCGTTGAAACTTGCGGATGATTATGAGGTGGTTGTGGTTGGTGAGAATGTGAAGTTTCTTGCCAATGTGGTGTCTACATTGGAGGTGAGCCGGATGCTGAGGCAAGGTTGTGAAGCTTATCTAGCCTTTGTGATGAATCCTAGCTCTAAGGAGTTGCGTGTGCAAGATATCAGGACTGTGCGAGAGTTTCCTGGTGTGTTTCCGGAGGAGTTGCCTGGATTGCCTCCTAATCGTGAGGTGGAGTTTGGGATTGAGCTGTATGAAAACACAACTCCAGTGTCCATTACTCCTTATCGAATGGCACCTAAAGAGTTGAAAGAGCTGAAGACGCAATTGCAAGAGTTGCTTGATCGTGGTTTCATTCGGCCGAGTGTGTCACCTTGGGGTGCACCGGTCTTGTTTGTGAAGAAGAAGGATGGCACTATGAGAATGTGCATTGATTACCGTCAGCTTAACAAGTTGACTATCAAGAATCGGTATCCATTGCCGAGAATTGATGATCTTTTTGATCAATTTCAGGGAGCAGCTGTGTTCTCTAAGATTGACTTAAGGTCAGGGTATTATCAGTTGAAGGTGAAGGATGTGGATGTGCCAAAGACAGCTTTCAGGACAAGGTATGGGCATTATGAGTTCCTTGTGATGCCGTTTGGTTTGACAAATGCTCCTGCAGCTTTCATGGACATGATGAATCGTGTATTTCATGAATACCTGGATAAGTTTGTGGTGGTATTCATTGATGATATCCTCGTGTACTCACGTACTGAGGAGGAGCATGAAGGGCATCTGAGAATTGTGCTGCAAGCTTTGTTGGAGAATCAGCTTTATGCTAAGCTGAGCAAGTGTGAGTTCTGGCTTAGAGAAGTGGTGTTTCTTGGTCATGTGGTTTCTGCTGAAGGGATTCGTGTTGATCCTCAGAAGATTGAGGCGGTGATGAATTGGAAGGTTCCTAAGTCTGTTCATGAAGTTCGTAGTTTCCTTGGTTTGGCAGGATACTACCGAAGGTTTGTGGATGGGTTTTCGAAGATTGCTGCACCTTTGACAAAGTTGTTGCAGAAGGATGTTAAGTATGAGTGGATGGAAGCGAGACAGCAGGCTTTTGAGAAGCTTAAGGCAGCTTTGACACAAGCTCCTATCTTGGTTCAACCTGAATCAGGGAAAGAGTTTGTGGTGTATAGTGATGCGTCCTATGTTGGTTTGGGATGTGTGTTGATGCAGGAGGGTAAGGTGGTGGCTTATGCATCACGGCAGTTGAAGGTGCATGAGCGCAATTATCCTACGCATGACATCGAGTTGGCTGCGGTGGTTTTTGCTTTGAAGATCTGGAGACATTATCTGTATGGTGAGAAGTGTACTGTGTACACGGATCACAAGAGTTTGAAGTATTTGATGTCCCAGAAGGAGTTGAATCTTAGACAGCGACGTTGGGTGGAGTTGCTCAAGGATTATGATTTGACGATTGAGTATCACCCTGGAAAAGCTAATGTTGTAGCGGATGCCTTGAGTAGGAAGGTAGCTGTTGAGTTGAGGGCTATGTTTGCCAGTTTGAGTATTTCGCGTGATGGTGGTCTTGTGGATGAATTGCAAGTGAAACCATCTTTGGTTCAGTTGATCAAGGAAAAGCAGTTGTTGGATGATTCCTTGGTACCGCATGTTCAGGATATTGCGGAGGGTAGGCCTTCGGATTTCTGTTTCAGTGATGATGGAGTGTTGTGTTTTGGGAGTCGGATAGTAGTGCCCAATGATGTTGATTTGAGGCGTGCTATTCTGACTGAAGGTCATAGTAGTCCTTTTGCTATGCACCCTGGTAGTACTAAGATGTACCGTGATCTTCGTGATGAGTACTATTGGGTGGGTCTAAAGAAGGATGTTGCTGAGTTTGTAAGCAAGTGCATGGTGTGTCAGCGAGTTAAGGCTGAGCATCAGTTTCCGTCAGGTTAGTTGCAACCGTTGAGAATTCCTGAGTGGAAGTGGGAAAGGATTACCATGGATTTTGTATCTGGGTTACCTTTGTCGCCATCGAAGAAGAATTCGGTGTGGGTGATTGTGGATCGCTTGACGAAGTGTGCGCATTTCTTGCCTGTGCATATTACGTATTCTTTGGATAAGCTTGCGGAGCTGTACATTGCTGAGATTGTGCGGCTGCATGGTGTGCCTAAGTCAATTGTGTCGGATAGGGATCCGAGGTTTACATCGCGTTTCTGGCAGTGTTTGCATCAAGCTTTGGGTACACGGTTGAATTTCAGTACATCTTATCATCCTCAGTCGGATGGTCAGTCCGAGCGTGTTATCCAGGTTTTGGAGGATATGTTGAGGTGCTGCGTGATTGAGTTTCAGGGCTCATGGGAGAAACATTTGCCTTTGGTGGAGTTTGCCTATAACAATAGTTATCAGGCAAGTATTCAAATGGCACCTTATGAGGCTTTGTACGGGAGGAAGTGTAGGACTCCTCTGTGTTGGGCTGAAACAGGTCAGAAGTTGGTTTCGATGCCGGCTATGTTGAAAGGAACCACCGAGAAGGTGAAGCTCATTTGTGAGCGTTTGAAAGCAGCTTCTGATCGGCAAAAGTCTTACGCGGATTTGAAGCGTAAGGAGATTGAGTATGCGGTGGGTGACCGTGTGTTTTTGAAGGTTTCACCTTGGAAAAAGGTGATGAGGTTTGGTCGAAAGGGTAAGTTGAGCCCTAGGTACATTGGACCATACGAGGTGGTTGAGCGTGTGGGTCCTGTTGCGTATAAGTTGAGGTTACCGCAAGAGTTGGAGAAGATCCATGATGTGTTTCATGTTTCTATGCTTCGGAAGTATAGATCGGATCCTTCATATGTGATGCCTGTGGAAGAAGTGGAATTGAATACGGATTTGACCTATGATGAGGAACCGGTGAGGATTCTGGATTCGGATAGTAAGGTTCTTCGTGGCAAGACCATCGAGTTGGTAAAGGTGTTGTGGAAACATCGTGGTGTTGAAGAGGCCACGTGGGAGCGGAAGGATGACATGTTGAAGCAGTTTCCGTACCTCTTTCCTTCAGGTAAATTTCGAGGACGAAATTTCTTAAGGGGGGGAGAGTTGTAACACCCCAATTTTGGGCTTATAAGTTTTGGGTTTGGACCGGACCGGTCGGGTTGCGGTTCGAATATAAAAGGGTGAATTTAGGAAAGCTTAGTTCGGGTTGCATTAAAAATATGGAAAAATGTCTTAAAATCCTCTTTTATTATATATAAGAGAAAGGTGAAATCAATTTTACAAAATGAGGTTTGGAAGAGTGACATTTTGGGTTAGTGACCAAAATGTAATTTTTGAAAACTGGGTGACTGTTTTAAAAAGGATTGAAACTTTGAATCTTTAAGGAGCTATTTACCCGAAGGAGTTTCTCCAGAATTTTCTTAATATTAATCAATTTATTAATGGTTTTAATTAAGGTAAAAAAAGGAGGGAAGAAGATATTTTGTCATTTTAACTAACTTTCTCAAATTTTCCATTTTCTTTTTTCTCTCAACTTTTCTCTCAACCCAAACACTTTTCTCCAGCAAATTTCCCTCTGATTTTGACATTCAAAGATGAGATTTCAACTTCCTTTTGATCTCTAATCATTTCTACAACAAAACCTTAGCATTTGCTTATTGGATTTTCAAGAATCTTGGTTCCAAAAAGGGAGAAACTCAAGTTTAGAGGTATGAACGTCCTTCTCCTCTAAATTCTCAGTTCTTTACTGAAATTCCCAAGTTCTCAATCCTTGAATTATGTTTTATTAAAGGTTTTGCAAGTTAGTTCTTGATCTTGGCTTTAAAATGCAAGATTTGCTTTAATTTTGATGAAATTCGTATGATCTGATTGGGCATTGTTTTGAGATGTGTTTTTGATGTAAAATGGATGTATAATTGATGAGAAATTGAGGTTTAATCAATGCAATCCCGAATAGGTTGATTTTCCTAAGTTTTGTTTAAGTTTTTGTTGGTTTTTGGAGTGATCTTGATGTTATGCTATAGCTGGAGGTATAAGGACGTGATGAGATCCATTTTGGATGTTAATTGAGGTTTATGAATGTTTGGAATTGATGGATCTTGGCTGGGTAGTGTTGTAGAGATGTTTGGATGTGATTTCGGTTGTGTTTGGTAGCCGAAATGTGAGTGTTGATGTGAGCAGCGAGTTTAGATGTCTTGGTTGAGGATATTAATGCATGATGGTGCATTAATCTACTGTTTTGATGTGTTTAAAACAGGGGAGACATCTTCGGATCCTTGTGGTGTTGATCCGGAAGCTTGATTGGTGTTTCGGCAAGTGGCGAAACGGAATCAGTGAGTGGATTTTGGTTTTCAGCTTTGAAACCAATGTTTTGAAGGTTTGGGAGCTTAGTTTAAGTCTAAACAACTTTGCTAAGCTCAAGAGTAAGTTTTCGAAAAAACTCTCTTGTTGACGAACCATGAGTTGGTTGAGTGCAATGTGATTGTTTGCATGTTTTAATTCTGTTTTGAAAGCATACTTTAGCATGTTTATTGCTGGTTTTATAAGCCATGTGTTGAAGGATGCTCAAGGTAAGAGATCCTTGTTTTGAACATTTGATAAAATGTGGTTTTGTTGCATAAGGATGCATGATGATTAATGGCTTTGTTAAATGCTTTAAAACAGTGGATTATTGTTGTAAAATGATGCATATTGGCAAGTGATGTTTCGAGAAAGGTTAAGAACACTATGGTGGTTAAAAGTCCATAGGTGGTTCTTGTGTTAAGAACAACATGGTGGTTAAAAGTCCATGATTGGTTCTTGTGCTAAGGTCACAAAGGTGGTTAAAAGTCATTGTGTGAGCCTTGTGTATTTTAAGAACACCATGGTGGTTAAAAATCCATGGGTGATTCTTGTGTTAAGGTCACAAAGGTGGTTAAAAGTCCTTGTGTGAGCCTTGTGTATTTTAAGAACACCATGGTGGTTAAAAGTCCATGGGTGATTCTTGTGCTAAGGACACAATGGTGGTTAAAAGTCCATGTGTGGTCCTTGTGAATTGTAAGATCACAATGGTGTTTAAAAGTCCATGTGTGAGTCTTATGTTGATTGTATTATGAAATGGAAAGATTATGATTATCACTTGTGGCCAATATGACATGTTAATAATTTGAAGCATGTATGCTTGTTTTAAATGCTTTTGTGCATGGTTAAAGGTTGTTTTGAATTAAGGTTTATAAAAGTGTTTATAAACGCATTATTGAGTTGTTTTAAATGAGCTTTCCTCACTAAGCTATGTGCTTACGCTCTTTCTTTTCTTAAACCAATAATGCAGAGCATTGAAGTGCTTAAGGGCAGCAAGGGGGTCAAGAATCCAAGTGAAGAACTAAGCTCATGTATGGTGAAAGTTTCTTTACACTATTAGCTTTTGGCATTTGGCAATGGGGAACCTATGTTGTTGTTTTGGGAGATGTTTTGGACTCCCTAAGTTGGTTTTATGTTGTTGTTGATGATGGAACGTGTAAATGGCCTTTACGAGGATTGTTTGGTGATTTGGTGTTTGAATGGTTTTCAATATAGGATGCATGCCTATAGAATTGGGGCTTTCCTTGTTTGATGCCATGTTTATGAATTGTTGATGCCATTATGTTCCTTATGCATGTAATGTCTTGCTGGTATAATTTGGTTGCCTTTGGAGCATGTTTGATGGTCAATTGTGTTTTAAACCGGCTAAAATTCTGCAATCTGGGCAGCCTGTTTCGGAACAGGTGCTGCCGTTTCGGAACAGAGGGCCTGAAATGGCCTAGGCGTTTCGAAACGGGCAGAGCCGTTCCGGAACGGTTTGGCCACTGCCAGGCCATGTTGCGCAACGGGTTTCGGAACGGTCCCGCGTTTCGGAACGGATCATCCCTGTTCCGAAACACCCGACTGTTGGGCACTGAAATTGACGGTTTTATGTTTTGAAATCCTTGCGTTTTGGTCCTGAATCTTGTTTATGCAATTGAATGAGTTTGAGATGTCCGTTTGAATTGAAATTTGGCAGGGAAGCATGAAATATGACTAATTTCATAATGGTAACTTAAAAGTGGGTTAAGTCCTTCTAATTTCTAGAATTTACATTTTGGTCCCTAAACTTGTATGTTGTGCAATTAAGTCCCTAAATGTTTTCCGAATGCGCTGATCTTTGAGTATGCTGTTTTTATGAACATATCTAGGGTTAATGTGCATTTAGATAAGATTAAAAAGAAAAAAAAGGGTCGTTAATCAAGGTTGACTTTGGTTTTCCCCGTGTAAACTTCTTAATTCGGGTCAACCGTCTAGGCCGGGTTAAGGGGGTTACAAACATGCTCATATGAATAATTCTAAAACAGCAAGTAAACCTTTGCTCATGCTTTACCAAGCATCACATGCATTCTAGCATCATTTACAAGCATCCCATGCTTAACATCAATCATTTACATTATATTGGCTCGCAAGTGATAATCCATAAACCATTTCAACAAAAGACACAAATGGATACGGGGATTACAAGCGTTGTCCCACACGCTTCATACATACTACCAGACTACACAAGGTGGAGATCATTGGCACAATCACAATCCCTCAACACTCGTGATGAAGATTAATGGCACAATCACAACCCCTCAACATCACTCATCCGTAGTTGTATAATTCCACTAACGAGAGTACGAGACACATACACAAGACTCACACACGAGATTAAACTATTCACCGTTGTGGTCTTAACCTCAATCGTTAGGGTACTTGGATGGAGATTACGGCACAATCACAACCCCTCGACATCCAAGGCGACTTTATTCACGGTGCACCCAATCATATAGCCGACTAACTATATCCGATTAACACAACCAAAAACCATTTCCATCACTTCCCAATATAATCATTTAACCACATTAATCCACTATTTTTCAAGCATAAATACAATGTCATTTCCACAAGCACAACATGCTTAACATCACATGCATCATTCATATGAAAACTAAGGATCACTTACCTAGTGCATCCTTAACATAATGGCATTAAAATCCAGCATCATACATGCTTAAAACATGCTTTAAAACAGTAATCAAATTTACATTTAACACAAGTGCATTTTAATCAAAACATAGCACATTTTCCGTGAGAGACTTTCGAACCACTTACTCTTGAGCTTAGTTCAGTGTTTCAAACTTACACAAAGCTCCCAAGACCACGCTCAAAGTGTCATAAAGCAGGAAATTGCATTTCCACTCACCAATACATGAAGCCTTGCTCGCCGACACGAAAGTTACCCCTTCTGGAGCCTCCAACAACACCTCGTTTTCTTCCAGATCAAGATCCCCTGTTTTCACATCATCAAAACAGAGATCTAAATGCATTAAAATGCATTTCAACACCAGCAACAATTCACAAACTCGTTGCTCATCCAAATTACACCAAATTACCCAACCGAAACAACCGAAAACTCAACCGATTGCTTCCTAAACCAAGCCCAGCCAACATACATCACTTCCAATCCATTGTAAACATCAAAACACGTCTAATAAACAACCTAACCCATCCTTATACCTCCAACAAGCAAGATTCCACCATTTCACCCCAAAAACCCACTTAAAACTATCAAGAACTTCAAGGATCTCACGGATTTCGGGATCTATGTTATCAAAACTTCATTTCAACATAATAAACAACTTAGAACTTAATTAAAATCAATCCATAATAGAGCTTAACTCATCAAGTCCGAAAATTAAGATTTCAACCATATTTTTACAAGATTTTGATCTCCAATCAAAACTATAAAGAAAACTCAACCAAAAACACTAATTAGAAGCCAAATATCTTGTGAATTTCAATAAAGAACTTTGATTATAGGTTGAGAACGGGATTTACCTCCAATCCTTGCTTCCCTCAATGTATGACAAGTTTTCCTTTGAAAAATCTTGAAGAGCTAGAAAGGTTTTCTTGAAATTTTCTTAGGAAATATTGAGAGAGAGTTTGGGAGAAAGAATTATGGAAAAAGATGAATGAAAATAGTGTTTGGCTGAAAATGAAAAGAAGTTGGTAGTTACGTAATTAGGAATCTCAAGTTAACCATCTAAATTAATTAAATCAAAACCATTTAAAGCTATTTAACTAAAAATCATTTTAAACACATGTCATATTAAGGAAAGGCTAAATTGCCATAAAGCCCCCTATAGATTCTAAGAATTTGGCTTCTTCTTTAAAAATCACATTTTCCACAGTTTTGAAACTTTACAATTTGGTCACTACTCAAAATGTCCCATTTCCGAAATCTTTTTTGTAAAATTGACTTGACCAACCTCTTAAAAATATTTTTAGAGGATTTTATCCATTATACCACATTTTATCCTATCCTGATCCTTAATTTCCTTAAATCACCTTACGCGATTCGAACCGTTCTCGTCCAGTCCAGTCCGACGTCTAAAACATCTAGGCCCAAAACTAGGGCGTTACACAAGGAGGACTCTCAGCCCAACTTTCCTCAGGAAGAAGATAACTTACAAGATCCTCTAGTTGAAGAGAAGGGTGAGGAAGGCATAGCAAAAGAAACACCGGAGGAGAAGCCTGCTTTTGCTACAGCAAAAGATGTAACTCCACCAGCCCAGAAAAATGAAGTTAGACCCCCTCCTCCTTTTCCTCAACGATTCAAGAAGCAGAAGGAAGACCTTCAATTCCAGAAATTCGTAGATATCCTGGACAAACTGCATATCAATGTCCCATTTCTAGAGGCCATTGATCAGATGCCAACATATGCCAAGTTCCTCAAGGATATAGTCACGAAAAAGAGGAAGGTCGAGAAGTAAGAAACTTTCGCTATAGCAGAAAAATGCTATTCTATGTGGAGCAAGCTACCACCTAAGAGGAAGGACCCATGTAGTTTTGCTATCCCATGTTCTATTGGTGACAAGTTTGTTGGAAGAGCACTTTGCGATTTGGGATCGAGTGTTAGCTTGATGCCTAAGTCGATTTTTCTGAAACTGGGAATTCGAGAGGCACAGCCCACCAAGGTTGTGCTACAGCTAGCAGATCATTCTCATGTTCGCCTAGAAGGAAGAGTTGAAGATGTTGTGGTAAAAGTGGACAGATTTATCTTTCCAATCGACTTCTTAATCCTCGACTGTGAAGCTGACAGTAACACACCCATTATCTTGGGTAGGCCATTTTTAGCCACCATGCGAGCTTTGATTAATTTTGAGAAGGGTGAATTCACGATGCCAGTGGCTGATCAGACGGTCACGATCAATATTCATGACACCCTCAAGTATGTAGACAACCTAGGAGTATGCCAATATGTAGATGCTACAACACATAATATGATTGATGAGTTTTGCTGTAACAATGAGATGCAAATGGAAGAGTTTGAAACACTCTGCAAGGATGATGATACAGACCAAGAAGAGCTCTCAAGGGAAATGGAGCAGTCTAGTCGACTCGAGGCTAGACCAAGTACACACTTTGAACCTCTTGATTTTTCAGAATTTGTACCTCCTAAACATTCCCTTGAGCATGCACCTTCTTTAGAACTGAAACCTTTGCCATCACATCTTAAATATGTTTACTTAGGGAGCAATGAAACTTTGCCTGTGATAATCTCATCTAGTCTCACACCTAAGCAAGAAACTAGTTTAGTAAATATGTTGTTACAACATAAAAATGCAATAGGGTGGACTATGGCTGATTTGAAGGGAATAAGCTCTGCTATATATATGCACAAAAAATTTCTTGATGATTGTCACAACAATTCAGTTGATCCCCAGAGGAGATTAAACCCAATTGTGAAGAATGTGGTGAAGAAAGAGATAATCAAGTGGCTTGATGTTGGGTAATCTACCCTATATCCGACAGCTCATGGGTCAGCCCGATGCAAAGTGTACCGAAGAAGGGAGGCATGACCGTGGTAAGCAACGAGGAGAATGAGCTGTTGCTTACTAGAACCTTCACGGGTTGGAGGATTTGCATGGACTATAGGAAGCTCAACAAGGCGACCAAGAAGGACCATTTTCCCCTCCCATTCATTGATCAGATGTTGGATCGACTAGCGGGCAAGGCATTATACTGCTTCCTCGATCGGTATTCTAGGTACAATTAGATTGCTATAGCACCCGAAGACCAAGAGAAGACGACTTTCACATGCCCTTATGGAACTTATGCTTTTCGGAGAATGCCTTTTGGTCTCTGCAATGCTCCAGCAACCTTTCAAAGATGTATGATGGCTTTCTTTTTAGACATGGTCGAGGATTTTTTAGAAATTTTCATGGATGACTTCTAGGTCTCTGGAGATGACTTCGACACATGCCTGGGAAATCTCGCCAAGGTCCTAAAGAGGTGTGAGGAAGCTGACTTGGTGCTCAATTGGGAAAAATGTCATTTCATGGTAACGGAAGGAACGGTTTTAGGCTACAAGATCTCGAAGCAAGGGATAGAAGTTGACAAAGAAAAGGTCGAGGTCATTGAAAAACTACCCCCTACTACTGTCAAGGAAGTAAGAAGCTTCCTAGGGCATGCTGGCTTCTATCAGAGATTCATCAATGATTTTTTGAAGATCTCAAAGCCGCTATGCAATTTGCTATAGCAAAATCAACCATTTGTGTTTGATAAAGATTGTTATAGCGCTTTTCAAGAACTGAAGGAGAAGCTTATCTCAGCACCAGTTGTCATTCCACCTGATTGGAACGAGCCGTTTGAGCTGATGTGTGATGCAAGTGACTATGCCGTCGGTGCAGCATTTGGACAACACCGAGGTAAACTCTTTCATGTTATCTATTATACTAGTCGCACTTTGAATGGTGCACAAATCAATTACACCACTACTGAAAAAGAATTGCTTGCTGTAGTATTTTCCTTTGATAAGTTTAGGTCATACTTGATAGGCATTATGGTCATAGTTCATACCGATCACTCAGCCATTAAGTACTTAGTGACTAAAAAGGATGCTAAACCTAGACTTATTAGATGGATACTCTTGCTACAGGAATTTGACATAGAAGTTAGAGATAGGAAAGGATGTGAGAACCAGGTAGCTGACCATTTATCTAGGATAGAAAATGCTATCACACAAGGTAATGAAACTGAAATTAAGGAGGAATTCCCTGATGAGAAACTGTTAGCTGCTACATCAATTCCGTGGTATGATGATATTGTTAATTATCTTGTTAGTGGTATTTTGCCTCCTGAACTATCTAGCCAAGGACTCAAGAAATTCAGACATGACACAAGATTCTACTATTGGGATGAACCCTACTTGTTCAAGCAATGTCCTGATCAGATCATAAGGAGATGTGTTCCAGCGAAAGAATACCATGGCATTCTCTACCACTGTCATTCATCACCGTGTAGAGGGCATTTTGGTGGTGCTAGGACTGCTGCAAAAGTTCTTCAAGCAGGATTCTATTGGCCTACACTTTTTAAGAATGAACACGAGTTCTATAAGACTTGTGACAGATGCCAACGACTGGGGAACATCTCCAGACGGAATGAAATGCCATTGCAAAAATATTCTAGAAGTTGAAATCTTTGACGTATGGGGAATTGACTTCATGGGTCCGTTTCCTGCATCATATAGAGATCTATATATTTTGCTAGCAGTCGACTACGTGTCAAAATGGGTGGAGGCTGTTGCCACCCCAAGGAATGACTCCAAGACGGTCATGAAGTTTCTTCACAAGAACATCTTCACGAGGTTTGGAGCACCCCAAGCCATCATCATTGATGAAGGAACTCACTTTGACAACAAGCTTATTTCTAAAGCATTACACCGATATGGCGTCAGGTACAAGATTGCTACAACATATCATCCGCAGACAAACAGACAAGCTGAAGTTTCCAACCGAGAAATCAAGCAAATCTTGGAGAAGGTGGTTAATCCTAAGAGAAAAGACTCGTCCCCCAAGTTGGATGAAGCACTTTGGGCATATAGGACAGCCTTCAAATCACCTTTAGGCATGTCACCCTTAAAGCTTGTATTTGGTAAGGAGTGCCATCTACCCGTTGAGCTTGAGCACAAAGCTTATTGGGCAATCAAGAAACTCAACATGGATGCCCAACTTGCTAGTGAAAGGAGGTTCCTAGAGCTTAACGAGCTGGAGGAATTTAGAGCCCAAGCATATGTGAATGCTCGCATCGACTAGGAGAAAACCAAGAAGTGCCATGACAAACACATTTTGCCAAGGCATTTCTCAGAAGGTCAACAAGTGCTTCTCTACAATTCTAGGCTAAAGCTTTTTCCTGGAAAGCTGAAATCAAGATGGTCAGGACCATTCATCATACATAAGGTGTACCCTCATGGCGCGGTTAATATCAAGAAGTTAGACGATGGTGAAGTCTTCAAGGTCAATGGCCAACGCCTGAAGGTGTACAGTGGAGCCCCTATCCGCAGAGACAAGTCACACCTGGATCTTCACGATCCTTGAAAGTTTGACCCTCTAAAACCCTATCTTTTATGTTATAGCATGTTCATAAATAATGCTTCTCTTTTTAGTCTAGTATTATGTTATCTTTGTTTTTAATTTTCATATCTTTTCACGTGACCCTCGTACAAGGTTTTCTCTTTCCTAGTACAATGTCAGGTACAGAGCAGGAGAGTGTGCCGTCTACAGGGTTGGTAGCAAGAGGGAGAAGGACATGGAGTTTGTTTTTATCCACTTTTGGAAGTACGAAAGAAAAGGGGAAAATAAAAAGATAAGGAGAGGTTTTATCCGAAAAAGTGGGGAGGATGAATTAAAAAAGAGAGAAAAAACAAAAAGCAAGAGAGAGAGAGTACTCACCTATTTAATGAGGAGGAACCCTAGCCACATAAACCCATTTTCTCTCTCCAGCCGTCACCTATCACATTAACTCCAAAAAATTTCTCTCTTCCTTAAAGCCGACACACGTCCCCATCACCTCCCATCTTCCATTAATTCTTCAGCTTTTTTCCACCTTTTTCAACTCCCCATATTTTCCTCATCTTCATCAATCATCCCCTCACCTTTTCATCTTCTTCAACACTCAAAACTTTTTCTTCTTCACTCCATCTCTTCGATTTTCTCCCAAACACACAGAACACCTTTCACCATTTTCTTTCTCTTCACATATTCACTCCTCCCCATTTTTCAACAAAAACTCCATGGCCCGTTGTAAGAACGCCCCTGAGACTTTCGATCGTCCTAAACAACAACCAGTCTTGGAAATTTCTAAGTTTCTTGACGAGGCAGCAAATGAGAGATTGACAAAGCTCAAAGATAGGAATGTTCTTCCAGAACTAGGGTTTAAATACCCTAAAGATGAAGACGACCAGTTCGATCAGGCAGTCATGGATGTCATTGGCAAGCATGAGTGGAAAGCCTTCACTGCTCAACCTGAGGAGATTTGTACCTCACTTGTAAAGGAGTTCTATGCACACCTCACAAGTCCAACACAATCTACAGTTCATGTGCGAGGAGAGCAGATAAAGTTTACTACCGCAACAATTAACAAGTTCTATGGGCTAAAGCACACTGTAGATCGCCACACTTATTTTGTGATGACAATGGACGCGCAGACACATCGCGAGGTGCTAGAGGATATTTGTTTTCAGGGAACGGTGCTGGACAACAACAAGTCAGTCGAGAGAGGATGCCTCAAACCTGAGGCAAAGGTATGGAACCATTTTGTGATACATAAGCTTATGCCTACACTACACACTGCCACCGTCCACATCTCTAGACTTTTTCTCATTCACTCGATAATACATGGTAGACGCATTGACATAGGAAAGATAATAGTGGATGAGGTATATGCTTGTTTGAAATGGCCTCGTAGTCCTCTTGTTTTCCCTAACCTATTTACTACCTTGTGTAAAAGAAAAGACGTCTTCATAGACGATCTTGTGGATGCAACTCTTTCAGGAAAGACATGTTTAACTCCAGCCCTCGTCACAGAATTCCGAGGATTCAATGAAGACATGCCTTAGCAAACAGTGGAGGGAGGAGCTAAAAGTTTTGTTGCAGCACGAGTAGCAGCATTGGTGGCAACAACAAAAGAACTGAGCACTAAGCTCAGCCTGATGAAGGCACACCAGCGGGCGTACTTCAAGTATGCCCATCATCGCGATAGTGCCATAGCATCCTGCTTAAGTAAACTCCTACCAGACCAGAACGTGTCATTTCCACTGTTCCCCATGGAGTTGCTACAAGCGGCCACCACTGCTATAGCGAGCACAATGTCTCCCAATGACCCTAGCTCCGTCCAACCTGCTGCCAAGAAGAAGACTCCGAGAAAGAAGGCGCCTACAACTCCTACTGCCCAGCCAGAAAAAGAAACCCCTTTTGTTCCACCCACTGTAGAAGAGACCGACCCAGTGGCTACCCCGACCAAGAAAAGGAAACGTACCAGGAAGGCAACTAACCCAGCACCGTCACGACCAGAAAACCCAATTCTTGAGCCAGAGCATATACCGAGTGATCCTGAGGAAACCCCTCTAAAGGAAACGACTACAGCACAAACAACTGAGCCGACACCAGCGCGATCTGCGGTTGCTACAACATCCAAACCAAAAACACGTATCAAACATACTACTGGACGTGCCAGGCCCTCATTCAGTGCTCAATCAGTATCCTCAGAGAGTATGGACGATGTAGCAGACCCCCACCACTACTCCTCTGAAACATCAATGGACAATACCAGCATCACGAAATAGCCTCCGCACCCATGAGGTAACTAAAATAATTTTCTTTTCATTTTTCATCATTTTTCATGGCATATGATGTAGATTAGTTTATGCATTGCAGACACTGCATCTCTCAAGTTTGGGGGTGTTAGTGTTCATAGTTAATATTTTGCTTTAGCATATGCATTATGGGATAGAACAAATTTTTACTATGGCATTATGTTTAGTCTAGAGACAGTCCATGAATATATTTATGATGTCTGACGATGAAATCTTAAAGGCCTGAACTAAGTTAGAAAAAAAAACACAACTAGTTGAGATCTGTAGAACTGAATTTAGGATCTAGTTGTTAAAAAAATTGTTACACAGCTGCTCTCTTTCTATAAGTAAGTTTGTTAGAAAAATATTTTCAGGAAGAACCCTAGTAAACTCTGATATGTAAACTCTGGAGAATTAAAAAAAACTAGACGACCCTGTGCTCAAATAAACGAATAAATGCTACGACATATCTGTAGAAGGACACTCTGCTTTGCTATAGCATGTTAAAAAAAGAATAAGAAATAAAGCTTTGTTATAGCATATGAGTGAATGAAAGTTGTCACAGGATGACTCTGCCTACTAGCTCGGGGGTTAGAGGTTTGCTCCATGCTCATCTAGAGTTAAGGACGGTAGGTGTGATGAGCTGACACCCTTCGTAGCAGAAAACCTATATCTTTGGGAGTCTAAAAATTGGAAAAGAACTAGAGAACATAGTTAGGGTATAACTAGGGAGCTTCCTTGAAAATTTGTCTCACTAGCTTAAGTATAGGAGGAAGGCAGACACGCACACATGCACACAGCTTAGTCCTAAGGAATGTTCTTAAAGATCTCACTTCTGGTTGTATATATTTATTTGCCTAAGTTATTTTTGAGGACTGAAATATTGCCATAGCAATCCTCTAGGTTAAATCATTTCCATAGTAGTTCTTTTGTTCTGTTCTATTCATTGCTTGAGGATAAACAATAGCTTAAGTTTGGGGGGGTGATAACTGCATAAATATCCTTGTTTTCATATCTTTTTGCTATAGCATTTTTCCTGTTCTTGAGTTCATACCATAGCATTTAGACTGCATTTAGGTTGCATTTTCTTCTTCTGGGTGCATCTTTATCTTTGCTGATTATTGGTCCATATTGAGGGGTATTGCTCGGAAGGTTGGTTTTGGTGGTGCGCAGGAAAGGAGTCAAGAGAGAAAGCCGGTGCCGGGAATTGCTATAGCGTGATGGAAGTGGATATTGTCTAGCACGTGAGATACACGTGAGCTGCAGAAGCACGTGAACATGCAGAAAAGGACGATCTAACATGTGCAGCAGTCGGTATCCACCTGCAGACTGTCCTCCTTGTCCCCTCGTGGCAGACCTTGTCGGTGGATATTCCTTGGGGTTATCAAGGCATCTTTAGGGCACCAAACCCTAGAAGCTTCCACTATATAAATGGGAGAGAAGCTTGGAGAAAAGGGGGTGCGGTGTTAAGGTTGTGTTGTGAAAGAGAGGCGGAAGAGAGAGAAAAGGAGAGGGAACTTTTCACCTTCATCTTCTCCAAGTTGGTGTCCTCCATCGTTGAAGCTCCAAGGAGTGGCCTCACCGGCCTCAAGAGAGGCGGTGAGCCTAATGTTGGGTCACGTCGGCACGCCCCGTGGCACAGCGGAAAAATTAATCCGACGTAATCCAGCCAGGATCCATGTACAAGAACGAATCCGGGGTGAAAATATTAAGAGTTACCTTTTAAAACTCTTGAAACTGGAAAACCGACGGTATTTCGGAATAACCACGTCAAGTAAAATCGGAATCATCACAGGTTCGCAACGACCTCTACGGAGTCCACCCGAACAAAAAACCAACAAAGTTTCCACCTCCTTAACACTTGGGGATAAATTTCGACAGGTTTGAACACCTTCCAGGGAGAAGTCGAAATCCCTCTAGGGATTCCTGAGGGAGTCTGAAATCGACCAGGAGTTCAACCGGGACTTGCAATCGAGCAAGGGAAGCTTCAGGGATTTTCCAGGGGCAAGTAGAACACCAGAAAAATATCGAACAACTTCTTAGAGAGCTTTCTGGGATATGTTGAATTCCAGTGGGGAATCCCTAAGGGTGTTGTCGAAATCTTCAAGAGGAGGAAGAGGGATAATTTGGTTGCTAGCCCTTGTCCCTTTAAATAGTATTCAGAGACTTAATTCTAGTTGAATATCTTAAATCCAAGTTCAACCAAAATTCATAGAATCTAATTCTACTTGAAATTGGTTTATATTAAATATACATTATATTTAATAATATTAAATGAAATATATATATATATATATTTAATTATGTAGAATCTTATTCTACATAAAACCTGGATTTAAATATACATTATATTTAATCCAAATATATATGTTTTATTATATAGAATCTCATTCTATCTTTACTTGGATTTAAATATATTTAAATATATATTTTTAATTATGTAGAATCTAATTCTACATAAACTTGGAATTAAATATACATTATATAAATTCCAAAAATATATTTAAATTTCTAGAATCTTATTCTATAATATTTAAGTCTCTAAATATTTTCCATACTCTAAAAA
This sequence comes from Hibiscus trionum, assembly GCA_030270665.1. Lineage (NCBI taxonomy): Eukaryota > Viridiplantae > Streptophyta > Magnoliopsida > Malvales > Malvaceae > Hibiscus > Hibiscus trionum. Next base: position 11,983,728 of record BSYR01000007.1, read on the forward strand.
ATATTTGATAAATACAATATTTATCCAATATTATTCCCATTTAAGGGAGTTGCCGATTTCCCCTATCCTATAGGGGATTTCCGGCAACCTCCCTAAAATAGGGAGTATGGTTTCCAATTTTTGTTTGTTTCATTCGAAGGGTGTAACCATTGTAAGTTCATGCAAAGTTAGCAGCAAAATTAGAACTGTTCTAATTTTACAAACGATGAGTGGCATCTAGCAATACATCATTGCTACCTAAGTTGCATGAAGTCATGGTTTGACTTTCCTAATTCCTGAATAAACTTCCTTTATGTATTTCATCCTTTTGTCTTTTATATCTTAGATGAACACAAGTCATGGGTTAGTCACACTTGTGTTGTCCATCTTGTGTTTCTTGATGTCTTGAGTAGATTATGATAAACGAATCTCTATGATATCTCATATCATAATATTCGAGCATGACCATGCATTTTCTAATCTCACTCAATCAAGTGGCCGAAGATATTTCTCCCATAATGTAGGAGGGACAAATCCTTTCTTGATCAACCATATTTCACTACATAGGTCATCACGTATCCAATCATTAGTCTTTATAATGTAGTCAGTTACGACCCACATTTGACTATGTCAAAATACGTAAATCTTTATGTTGAAATCATGTTGATCTCAAGACTGAGGATTATACATATGTTTATCATGAGCAATGTTGTGAGTGTCACATAATTACCCAAGAAACATGCTCATAGCGGGTCAATCAAGTATGTTGTTCTCTAACAAATACTTATGTGTTGATTTTGACATCTCTATGTCAATGACAACGCTTGTAATCAACCACGTATTAGTCTTTATATAGTATCACTGTCCATACCCGTAATAATATTCGACTAAGGATCCTATTTAACAATAATCGTATTATTGTATGGACATTATTATCCAATGGTTAGTTTGATGCACAGAAACATACCAAATGATAATAACGGCAATGCCATAACTTGATAAATCTAGTAAAATAGTATGTCTATTCAATCATCATATGATTGGTCTTTGGGCATACTCCAACAATCTCCCACTGGCACTAAGACCAATCATTCTCATATCTAATACGATATGGCTTAGTGTAACTGACATGATTATGCTGTGTCAAAAGCTTTGTCAGGGAGTTGACAAAGTTATCAACTTTGTGTGTATGTTGCATGCTTTCACATCTCCAAGATGTAAGTACTTTAGAATATGTTTGTATTTATTGATGAAATCTGGGTTTTATTTGCTTACGCAAAGGTTCCATCATAACAGAGTTATGTAGCATCTAATATGCTGGGAACAACCCTTTATTCAGAAGTGAACCCTTTAGATCCAAACATCCTTCTTTATTGCTATGTCGACTGTAATACATTCAGCATATGTTGTAGAGTTAGATATTGTCTCATGGTGCTAACTCGCAGTATCTTTTATTAATGCAAATCGGATTGCGATCTTTAGTTCCTTTTGATGAGTATGTCATCTACATACAATACTTAGGAAAGTAACAATGCTCCCACTAGCTCTTTTGAAAACAAGACTCCCCTTTGTTTCTAGATAAACCAAACCTTTTGATTGTATCTTCTGAAACGAATATCCCAACTTTGAGAAGCTTGCCTTAGTCTATGGATAGACCTTTGTAGCTTACATACCTTGGAGTGACAAAACCTTCTGGATGTGTCATGTACACATATGTTTCAAGTTTTCCCTTAGGAAAGTGGTTTTGACATTCCTTTATTTGATTACATAATCATCGTATGTAACTACTTGCAAGTGAGATTAAGATGGATTAAACATAGCTACAAGGAAGATGCTTTATCATAGTCTATACTATGAAGTTTGTCGAAAACTTTTAGCGACGAATCATCCTTTGTATGTTTTATCATCCATGCGGTTTTTCCTTTTTGAAAAACTCATTCATACCTCTTAGGTTTTACCCTTTTAGGTAACCGAAGTCTATACTTGGTTTTAGACATGGATTCCATCTCATATCTCATGGCTCTTAGCCATTTCTTGAATTTTGGGCTCACCATTGCTTTCTGATAAGACCTAGTCTTTATCTTGATCCGAAAAGAAGAGTGTTTCCATGTACGGATAGTGAGAAATCCATATTTCTCAAGTATATGGTATTCTCTTAAGGATCAACACAATGGTTGTGTTTTGCTCCAATGTTCCTTGATCATTTGTGGAACATTCTCAATCATTGGTTCATAAATTTGTTGTCTAAAATTTCTTCACATTCCAAATTCCATTTTTCCTTTTGTGAGAGGTAATCTCTTTTGAGAGAAACTCTCGTTTAAGCAACAAACATTTTGTTCTGGTTGAAAAATGAAATCCCTTAGTGATAAGTATTCTCTTTCGACATAAACTATCGTTTGAGCAAAAAATATTTTGTTCTCGTTAAAGTTGAAGAAATAATATCCCTTTGTGAGAATTAATCTCTTTCAAGACAAACTCTCGTTTGAGAAACAAATGCTTTGTTCTCGTTAATGACTTGTTTTTCTTAAAAACACATGATTAAGTATGAGAGTTGTTTTTCTAGTGTGTAAAGAAGTCGAAAATGACTTGTTCTGAATCAAAACATGTCTAACATATTTGATTCTCTTTCAAAGACTTTTCGTTCCACTTGTGGGATTTATTTATGGGACAATGCCATATTCTTTGAAAGTTCATCAAACTTTAAATATTCTTGAATTTGATCTCATCAAATTACCTTAATACTTTTATGAGTTTGAGATTAGTCATTTGTTTTATTTATCTTATAAATATTATTGATTTGATTAGTTTAAAGATCATTGATTCGTTGTGCCAGAAGAGATTAAAAGAATAACATTTATTTAAATAATCTCAAAATAAAAATATCTTGTCCTTACAAGATAACTAAAACTTAGGCACAAAATAATAATCTTAAAAACTAAAACAAATCTATTTAAGAAAAAACACATGTCCTAATGGATGATGTAGCAACTCTTGCTTTATTTCCATTCACAGGTCCATATCTATTCTGATGCCTTCTCTTTAGAAGCCTCTGAGGTTGACACCTCACTCGTTTTTGCTTTCTTGACTTCTTGTAGGTGTGCGGGGCAGTTTCTCTTCCAATGTCCGGTCTTGCCGCAATGGAAACATTTTCCATCCTTCTTGATTCCCTTCTTAGGTTTCAATGCCTCATTTCCATCGTTTATGGTCTTACCATCACCTTTAGACTTTGCTGCCGATTTACCTTTCTTCTTGCCCTTGCGGACCATCAGAACAGGTTTAGGTCCTAACTTCTTCAGGTTGATTTCAGCAGTTCTCAACATGGCGAGCAACTGTGGCAGCGTCTTGTTAACTTCATTCATATTGAAATTAAGGACGAACAGATTGAAACTATCCGACAACGATTGCAGGATGACATCAGTAGCTAATTCGTCTTTCAGCGGAAAACTGAGCTTCTCCAACGTTTGGATGTAGCCCATCATTTTGATGACGTGAGCTCCTACGGGAGATCCCTCACTCATCTTGAATTGAAACAGAGCTTTAGAGGTCTCGTACCTCTCTTGACAAGCTTGCCCTTCATAAATCTCCTTGAGATTTTGAATCATATCATAAGCTACCATGTCCTCATGTTGCTTCTGAAGCTCAGGGATCATGGAGGCAAGCATAAGACAACCGACATCCAGCATGTCGTCCATGTGTTTCTTAAACTTGTCTTTGTCAGCTCTGGAAGCAGTGGCAACTGGTTCATCAGGAACAAGTTCTTCAATGACATATTCCTTCTTTTCCTGTTTGAGAACAATTCTCAAATTGCGGAATCAGTCAAGGAAGTTTATGCCATTGAGCTTATCCTTCTCAAGGGTAGATCGCAGAGATAGAGTATTATTTTCCATTAATTCTACAACAAAGAAAATATGCTACATAAGTTTTACTAAATTTTAAAATTTATAGATAGGATTTTACTATAAATTTACTCCCATTATTTTCTTCAAAATTAAAAACTCTCAAGTTTTAATTTCGGAAAAACGTTTCGATAGTTTTTCTAGTGAGTGAGGATCCGTATTTCACCATTCCTAAATAAGCTTTGGCCAGTCTTTTAGGAAATGGTTATTTAGGTAAGTAACACCTTACTAATTACATCTCATGTAATTCCTCATCTTTTGGCGAACAACTCTTGTTCTTTAAATCATCTTATGATTATCCAAAACTTTTAACCACTAGGTTTTCTAATCCTATTAGAACAACCCAGCTAAGTCAATACAAATATCTCAATCGGCGAATATCACTAGCTTATTCTTCGCGTTTAACTAAGATAGATAAATGTGACATTGCTTTGGCAAAGCTCACATTATATCGATCGAAGCTTTAACGATGGTAAATATTGGATGGTTAAAACAAACTTAGAATTATAGTGAGGGATTTACTTAATTATCTCATCATTTTAACATTGATCGTATCAATAGAAGTATGTTTAATCATGCTTATAAAATATCCATTGCATCACATACAAGGTAAATATAAGCGGTAAATGAATATGCAATGATTATAGCCCTTCTTAACCTAAGGCGACCCGTCCCAAGCCAATGGGAGGACCATTCTACTGAAGATAGAATCTACTTCTGAAATGCCCGGTCCACTAGGGAAGGCCCACCATGCTGCTACCTTGGTTCTTGCATTATCTCCATGAGTATTTACAATTTTCAGAAACTCGCGTTACATGCGAGGGAGTGAGATGAGAAGAGAAGTACAATAGAAGATAGAGAAAGGCACGACACGCATGCCGTATTTATAAAAACCAAAACTATAAAGGCTATGGGCTATAACCATGTAAAACAAACACCGTGCAATCTAACATGCATTTCAAACATCGTGCGAACAAAGTAACGACATGTTTACGGAGTTTTAAACTGATTATCCTTATGTTGCGGTTAATGGGCCAAAGAAGGATCACAAGGTTTCATAAACTATTTGCGTTAACGAACAAATGCACCAGGTAGGTCAACATGAAAGAGAGGTGGCGCACTAGGCACACTTAAGTACCGGGTCTTTGATGATGTCAATCCTAGACATGCATTTTTCATAACGTCTGTAACACCCCAAATTTGGGCCTAAATGTTTCGAGTCTGAACGAGATCGGTTTGGAAAACGGTTCGAATCTAAAAGGGAGTTTTAGGGAACATCTAGTTCGGGATACTTAAAAAATATAGAAAATATCTAAAAATCCTCATTTAATATCTATAAGTGAATGGTGAAATCAATTTTACAAAATAAGGTTTGGAAATACTACATTTCGATGTAGTGACCAAATCGCAGTTTTTACAAAGTTTAGTAGTGACTGTTTTGTAAAGGATTGGAACTTTGAATCTTTAAGGAGCTAATTTACCAAAATTGTTTTCATCAGATTTTTCCTTAATTTGGGTGATTTAATTGATGGTCTAATTAAATAGAATAAAGGTGATAAACTAGCTTTGACTTTCATAACTACTTTTCTCTAATTTTCTCTTATTTCATTTTCTATCAAAATCCTATCAACCAAACACTTTTTCTCCAGCAAATCTTACATTGATTTCCACTTCATTTGATGAGATTTCCATCACTCATTGACTCCTAATCAATCCTTCAACAAATCCATTTGATTTCTACATTGTATTTTCATGGAAACTTGCCAAAATCAAGGAGAAATCATCTTTTAGAGGTAAGATTGTTCTTCTCCTCTAAACACTCAGTTCTTTACTGAAATTCCCAAGTTGTCAATCCTTTATTAAAGTTTTATGAATGATTTTAATGTTGGAAACAAGAATTTGGCTTAAAACTCAAGATTTTGGAAGAGATCTTGAAGATTTTCATGGTAATTGATTGGGCTCTGTTATGAGATGGTTTTCTAATGTATTTTGGATGTTAAATGATGTTAGAAATGAGGTTTTATCAACCCAATCCCGAATAGGATGTTTTTCCTAAGTTTTGCTTGTGGAAATGGTGGTTTTTGGGGTGATTTTGGTGTTCTCTTATTGTTGGAGGTATAAGGACGAGTTTAGGGTTGTTTTTGATGTTAATTGATGTTTAGAAATGTTTAGAATTGATAGATATTGGCTGGGCTTCGTTTTGGGAGAGTTTGGAGGTGATTTCGGTTGTTTTTGGTAGTCGAAATAAGGTTCTTGAGTAGAGCAGCGAGTTGGGTTGTATGGCTGGTGATTTTAATGCATGATGGTGCATTAATCCTCTGCTCTTATGTGTTAAAAACAAGGGAGAGTGATCCAGAGGCGATTGACGTAGCGTTGGAGGTTTCGGACGCTTGGGAGGCTTGTCAGCTAGCATAGTGTTGTGTATCGATGAGTGAGATCGTGTTTTCCAGCTTTGGAATGATTTTGAAAAGAGGTTTGGGAACTTAAATTTAGGCTTGAAACGTTGGTTTAAGTTCGGAAGTAAGTAAAGTGGAATTTTCTCTCCATTGTGCTATTATTGTTTTGAAAACTATCAAAATGGGTTTTGATGTGATTGATTTGATAATGTGGTTTAATTTGTTGTTTGAGCATGGTTTTAAAGCATGTGAGTTGATTGTCAAACTTGGTTTGAAGAAGGATGCATGAAATTAATATTCCTTGAGAGTATGTGTTGTTAGTTTGCATCTTAAGGCAATGTTCGACATTTTGGCCTTGAAGGTGTTGCATGCTTTAAAAACAGTGATTGTGTTGATGATTTTAACATGAGATGTAGCGACCAAATCGCAGTTTTTACAAAGTTTAGTAGTGACTGAAACTTTGAATCTTTAAGGAGCTAATTTACCAAAAATGTTTTCATCAGATTTTTCCTTACTTTGGGTGATTTAATTGATGGTTTAATTAAATAGAATAAAGGTGATAAACTACCTTTGACTTTCATAACTACTTTTCTCTAATTTTCTCTTATTTCATTTTCTCTCAAAATCCTATCAACCAAACACTTTTTCTCCAGCAAATCTTACTTTGATTTCAACTTCATTTGATGAGATTTCCATCACTCATTGACTCCTAATCAATCTTTCAACAAATCCATTTGATTTCTACATTGTATTTTCATGAAAACTTGCCCAAATCAAGGAGAAATCATCTTTTAGAGGTAATATTGTTCTTCACCTCTAAATACTCAGTTCTTTACTGAAATTCCCAAGTTGTCAATCCTTTATTAAAGTTTTATGAATGGTTTTAATGTTGGAAACAAGAATTTGGCTTAAAACTCATGATTTTGGAAGAGATCTTGAAGATTTTCATGGTAATTGATTGGGCTCTGTTTTGAGATGATTTTCTAATGTATTTTGGATGTTAAATGATGTTAGATATGAGGTTTTATCAATCCAATCCCGAATAGGTTGTTTTTCCTAAGTTTTGCTTGTGGAAATGGTGGTTTTTGGGGAGATTTTGGTGTTCTGTTATAGCTGGAGGTATAAGGACGAGTTTAGGATTGTTTTTGATGTTAATTGATGTTTAGAAATGTTTAGAATTGATAGATCTTGGCTGGGCTTTGTTTTGGGAGAGTTTGGAGGTGATTTCGATTGTTTTTGGAAGCCGAAATGTGGTTCTTGAGTAGAGCAGCGAGTTGGGTTGTATGGCTGGTAATTTTAATGCATGATGGTGCATTAATCCTATGCTCTTATGTGTTAAAAATAGGGGAGAGTGATCCGAAGGTGATTGAGGTAGCGTTGGAGGTTTCAGACGCTTCGGAGGCTTGTGGGCTAGCATAGTGTTGTGTATCGGTGAGTGAGATCATGTTTTCCAGCTTTGGAATGATTTTGAAAAGAGGTTTGGGAACTTAAATTTAGGCTTGAAACGCCGGTTTAAGTTCGAAAGTAAGTAAAGTGGAATTCTCTCTCCATTGTGCTATTATTGTTTTGAAAACTATCAAAATGGGTTTTGATGCGATTGATTTGATAATGTGGTTTAATTTGTTGTTTGAGCATGGTTTTAAAGCATGTGAGTTGGTTGTCAAACTTGGTTTGAAGAAGGATGCATGAAATTAATATTCCTTGAGAGTATGTGTTGTTAGTTTGCATCTTATGGCAATGTTCGGCATTTTGGCCTTGAAGGTGTTACATGCTTTAAAAACAGTGAGTGTGTTGATGATTTTAACATGATATATTGGCATAGATGATGTAAAGATTACCGGATATATTGATCGATCAATAGGATGTAGAGTGCACTATAATCTAAAATTCGTACGTGCTCTTGGGATTCCTCCCAAAGAGAGAGACCAATGATGGGCATTCCATTGGAGTAGGACTTGGTGAAATATCCAAGCTTTTTGGCAACAAGAGTTATTGCCATGAGACCAATGATGGGCATTCCATTGGAGTAGGACTTGGTGAAATATCCAAACTTTTTGGCAACAAGAGTTATTGCCATGAGACCAATGATGGGCATTCCATTGGAGTAAGACTTGGTGAAACATCCAAGCTTTTTGGCAACAAGAGTTATTGCCATGAGACCGATGAGGGGCATACCATCGGAGTAGGACTTGATGAAATACTCAAGCTTTTAGCGAAGGTAGAATCGCCATGAGAGTACGGTGTGGTGGAAGCCACCGGAATATTATGTTCTAGACGTGTGAGTACGGTGATGGTTGATGCCACCGGAAGTGTCTAGTGAATTGTCCGCATATCCGTGTACAATAGAGTATGTAAATGCTAATATATGAGAATGTGTGTCACATGTACCAATGCTTGAAATGTTTTATGCTATGTGGTTTGCATATGAGATAATGAAATTATGAAATACTTTTGTGTAAACAAGCATGAGTGGCTTTGCCATGAGTTTTGCATAGGTTGTATGCATGAGATAGCTAGATGTTACATGTGGTTTTCAAATGGAGATTTAAGTTTATGGAATGCTCTTGAGTAACCCGCATGTGTGACTTTGCCATGAGTTTTGCATTGGTAGAATTCATGAGATAGATATTTGATACATGAGATTTCAAATGGCGTTTGCTTTGAAATTGTTTTCATGTATGAGAAAGGAAGAGTGTGGAATGGAATTGGTTTCCAAGGAATTTGGTTTAAACTTTGCACGAAGCACTATTGCATGAAATGGTTTAAGTGGAAGTTATTGCAAGAATGTTATTTGGGGTTGAGTTGCTTAATGCATTTGAGTTTAATGTTGATCTTATGTTAAGTAATGCTTAATTTTAAGGTGTTGATGTTTTTATGAGGTTTTCGAACAATACTTGGTTTATAAAGGTGTGATTGCTTTTGAAAAGGGTTTTAAGGTTTGCTACATTGATGGTGTTTTGGTTTGAGCATTCCTCACTAAGCATTATGTGCTTACGCTCCTTTTTGTCCATCAATGCAGATAAATGAATTTGGGACAGCAAGAAGCAAGGGATTCAAGAAGAGCTCCACTTGAGAAGTATGTTTTGGTTTATAGCTATAGATAATAAAGGCAATGGGGGGAGAGTCTTTTACGTTGATGTGTAATGCGATTGTTCATCTTGAGCATGTTCGGATTATGGTTTGATACTTGTTGATGATTGTTTTGTGATATTTGGTTCTTCATCTCCATACTTGATATGACTATGCTCTGTGGTTAAAAGTAAGATCTTTTGTTTAATGTGATAAATGAGTGGGTGTGCTTAATGCTTGTTATGTATCTAGCTTTTGATGCAAAATGAAGGTTTTAATGCTTAGCATGTTGTTGATATGTTGTGGAGTGATTTAAAGTATGTTTGATGGTGTTTTGATGTGAAAAACCATAAGTTTCTGTTGTTTCTGGGCAGGGTGTATCGAAACACCCTTAGCTGTTTCAAAACGGGTGCCTGAAATGACCTGGGCGTTTCGGAACGGCTAGAAGTGTTTCGAAACACTTTGGCTACTAGAAGTGTCTGTTTCGGAACTGGTTTCGGAACATACCCGTGTACCAAAACGGTCAACACCGTTTCGATACGGGCGTTTAACACGGGTGTTTCGATACGGTTGTCAGTGTTTTGAAATAGGTGACCGTTGGACACAGATTTGAATTGCTTTGAAGTCTGCATACTTTACATTTTAGTCCTGAAAGTTATAATTGCAATTGCTTGAGTTTGAGATGTCTTTTTAAGATGAAATTTGGCAGAGAGGCTTGTAATATGATTAATTAAGGTTCGGTAAAACTAAAATCTACAAAGTCCTTATGTTTTCCAAAATTTACATTTTGGTCCCTAAATGTGTATTTCTTTCAATTGAGTCCTTAAACGTTTTCCGATCGTTGTGCTTTTCTCTTCCAAGGTTCTTGAGCATTCACATAGGCTTAATGTGTATCTAGAAAAGATTAAACAAAAAAAAAGAGGGTCGTTAATCAAGGTTGACTTTCGGGTTGACTTTGGTTTTCTCGTGTGATCTTCGTAGTTCGGGTCTAATGCCTAGGCCGGGCTAAGCGGGTTACAACGTCTAATCATAACTCTTATGGATTAACCGTGAAAGATAGTTTGATAACTTTTATCAAATTAGAAGCCCTTTCAGAGATTTCATAAATCTATGAAACTACGAACAACTACTTGTTCTCTAGACTATCTATTAGTCTCAACATGTTAACATTTAACATTGAAGCAACCTAACATAGTTATGATTAACTCTTAATCATTCAGTGATAATCGAAATAAGTCTTTATTAGGTGTGATACGACAAACGATAAATATCTAAATCGAATCAAACATCATGCATCTCATACATAAACATCACCCAAGAATTTAAGTCCGAATTCGTATGATACATGTAACACCCCAGTTTTGGGCTTGGAAGTTTTGGGTTTGGACCGGACCGGTCGGGTTGCGGTTCGAATATATAAAGGTGAAATTAGGAAAGCCTAGTTCGGGTTGCATTAAAAATATGGAAAAATGTCCTAAAATCCTATTTTAATATATATAAGTGAACTGTGAAATCAATTTTACAAAATGAGGTTGGGAAGGGTGACATTTTGGCTAGTGACCAAAATGTAATTTTTGAAAGTTGCGTGACTGTTTTAGAAAGGATTGAAACTTTGAATCTTTAAGGAGCTATTTACCCAATGGGAGTTTCTCCAGATTTTTCTAAAATATTAAAGGTTTATTAAATGGTTTTTAAATAAAAGAAAAGTGGAGGGAAGATATTTTGTCATTTTCTAACTAACTTTTCTCTCAATCTTCTATTTTCTTTTCCCTCATTTTCTCTCAACCCAAACATCTTTTCTCCAGAGATTTTCTTCTGATTTTGTCACCTAAACATCTCTTTTCAATTCTCTTTTGATCTCTAATCATTTCTTCAACAAAACCTCACCATTTGCTAAGTGGAATTTTCAAGATTTTGGTTCCAAAAAGGGAGAAACTCAAGTTTGGAGGTAAGAACGTCCTTCTCCTCTAAACTCTCAGTTCTTTACTGAAATTCCCAAGTTCTCAATCCTTGAATTATGATTTATTAAAGGTTTTACAATGGTAATCTTGATTTTGGCTTTAAAATGCAAGATTTGGTGATTTTTGGTGAAATTTCGTGAGATCTGTTTGGGCAGTGTTTTGAGGTGTCAAATTGATGTTAAATGAATGTTAAATTGATAAGGAATTGAGGTTTTATCAATGCAATCCCGAATAGGTTGAATTTCCTAAGTTTTGCTTGATGTTTTTGGTTGTTTTTGGGGTGTTTTTGATGATCTGTTATAGCTGGAGGTATAAGGACGTGATTGTGATCATTTTGGATGTTAATTGATGTTTAAAAATGGTTAGAAGTGATGGATCTTGGCTGGGTTAAGTTTTGGAAGTGTTTGGTGGTGATTTCGGTTGTGTTTGGTAGCCGAAATGTTGGATTTGTGATGAGCAGCGAGTTTAGTTGTGTTGCTGGTGTTTTTAATGCACAATGATGCATTAATCTTCTGTTGTTATGTGCTTGAAACAGGGGAGGAAGATCCGTGAGCATTTGAGGTGGTGTGGAAGGTTTCGGATGCTTGGAAGGCTTGTTGGCTAGCCTTGTTTTGTGTATCGGTGAGTGAAGTTGGGTTTTCAGCTTTTAAACCAGGGTTTGAAGGTTTGGGAGCTTAGTTTAAGTCTAAACAACTTTGCTAAGCTCAAGAGTAAGTAAATGGATTTTCGCTCTTGGTTTGTGTTGTGAATTGGTTTTTTTAAGCAATTGTGATTGATTGTTGCAATGCATATGATTTGCATGTTTTAAATTCTGTTTGGAAGCATGTTTTAGCATGGTTTAATGCTGGTTTTGAAAGCCATATGTGAAGGATGCTCAAGGTAAGAGATCCTTGGTTTTGTACATGGAAATTGTGGTTTTGATGCATGGTGTTGCATGTTGTTTAATGGCTTTGTGTAATGCTTTAAAAACAGTGAATTGATGATGGTAAATGATGAATTTTGCATTATGGTTATGCATGTGAATTAAAGGATTAATGTGGTAAGGTGGTTATGTTGGCAAGTGATGTAAGTGGTTCTTGGTTCTTTGATCGGATATAGTTAGCCGGCTATAGGATTGGGTGCACCGTGAATAAAGTCGCCTTGGATGTGGAGTGGTTAAGTGTGAACCGGTAAACTCCATCCAAGTATCCTAACGAGATGGTTAAGGTTATAATGGTGATTGGAATCCCATTCGAGGACCTTGGGTAAGCAAAGGTAATAATGGTGGTTAAAATTCCATTGGTGGACCTTGTGCTTGTTAAGATCACAATGGTGGTGTAAAGTCCATGTGTGGATCTTGTATAGGGTGTCCCGGATCTCGTTAGTGATGTTATACAACTACCAATCGGTGATGCTAAGGTTATATGGTGTTTAAAAGTCCATATATGGGAACCTTGTGCATGTTAAGGTTGTATGGTGGTTAAAAGTCCATACATGGGAACCTTGTGAAAGTTAAGGTTGTATGGTGTTTAAAAGTCCATACATGGGAACCTTGTGAAATTTAAGGTTGTATGGTGGTTAAAAGTCCATACATGGGAACCTTGTGAAAGTTAAGGTTGTATGGTGTTTAAAAGTCCATACATGGGAACCTTGTGAAAGTTAAGGTTGTATGGTGTTTAAAAGTCCATACATGGGAACCTTGTGAATGGTAAGGTCAAATGGTGTTTAAAAGTCCATTTGGGGACCTTGGATTGGTAGGGTGTATGAAGCGTGGGGACAACGCTTGTGATCCGCGTATCCGATTGGATGTTGAGTTGAAAAGTGGATTTGGTTTATCACTTGGAAGCCAATATATGTTCTTGAATATAATGAAGCATGAGATGCTTGAAATGATGCATGGTTGCATGAGAAGTGTATAATGTATTATGAATGCATGCTTACTTGTTAGTTTGAACAAGTGTTGGTTATCTATTGAGAATGGTGCATGTGTGCATGAAATCTCTTTAGTGCATTGAAGTCTTGTGAAGACTTGTTTTTAAGGCATGTGATGCAAAGGTTGGTGATGTGGTTCATATGTTGCATTTGTTTAATGCATATGGTAAATTGAATGAGTAAGTGGTTTTAAGGGTTTCTTGCTTTAAAATGATATTCAAGTATGAGCAAGGTATGATGTGAAGTGGAAGTGTTTTCCAAAGTTTTGAATTTAACCTTGCATGTGATGTTTATGCTTGGATTGGTTAAATTGTTGATTTTGCAAGTTGTGCTTTGAAAGGGTTTTCTTAGCTCTTCTAAGCTAAGGGTTTGTTTTTCATGTTTGAGCAATGCATGATGTTATGCATGTTGTTGAAAAGGGTTTTCAAACTTGCTTTGGTTTATCGAATCGAGTTTGCTTTTAAAAGTGGTTTTATGACTCGCTGCATTGATGGTGTTTTGGTTTTGAGCATTCCTCACTAAGCATTATGTGCTTACGCTCCTTTTTGTCCATCAATGCAGACATTTGAAGTTGGAGCAGCGAGAAGCAAGGGATTCAAGGGGGAACTCCACTTGAGATGTATGTCTCGGTTAATAGCTATAGATAATAAAGGCAATGGGGGAAAAATCTCTTATGTTGATGTCTAATGAGATTGTATATGTTGGACAAGTATGGTTTATGATTTTGAACTATGTGGTGTAAGCTTGCAACGTTTGAATCTTCTTATGCTTAAGTTGTTATGCTATGCTTCTTGTTTGAAAAGCATGATTGAGTGTTGGATGTGTTGAATGAGTTGGTGCATCTAGGGGTGGTTTTGTATCTATATTTTGATGCAAATTGGTAGGTTTGATGTTTGGCATGTTGTTGATTTATTGTGGAATGGTTTGGAGCACGTTTGATGGGGTTTAAAGGTGTTAAAACAGGCCAAACTGTTGTTTCTGGGCAGGGTGTTTCGAAACACCCTTGCCTGTTTCGAAACAGGCCCTTGTTTTGGCTAGGGTGTTCCTGAACGGCCTAGCCCGTTTCTGAACACTTTGGCTACTGCCAAGGGGTGTTCCTGAACGGCCTAGACCCGTTTCTGAACACCTGATGGTTTGCAAGCTTTACGTTTTAGTCCCGTTTCTTGTTTGTGCAATTGCTTGAGTTTGAGATGTCCGTTTGAGATGAAATTTGGCAGAGAGGCATGAATCATGACTAATTTCATAATGGTAACTTAAAAATTGGTAAAGTCCTCTTAATTTTCAGAATTTACAATTTGGTCCCTAAATTCGTATTTTGTGCAATTGGGTCCCTTATCGTTTTCCGATTGCTGTGATTTTTGAGTATGCTTATCTCAAGAGTATGCCTAGGTTTAATGTGCATCTAGACAATTTTTTTAAAAAGAAAAAAAGGGTCGTTAATCAAGGTTGACTTTCGGGTTGACTTTGGTTTTCCCCGTGTAAACTTCTTAATTCGGGTCAACCGTCTGGGCCGGGTTAAGGGGGTTACAATACAAGTGGCTCTGATACAACTGTTGGGTCACGTCGGCATGCCCCGTGGCACATCGGAAAAATTAATCCGACGTAATCCAGCCAGGATCCATGTAAAGGAAAGAATCTGGGGTGAAAAGATGAAGAGTTACCTTTTAAAACTCTGGAAACTGGAAAATCGATGGTATGTCGGAATAACCACGTCAAGTAAAACCAGAATCGTCACAGGTTCGCAACGACCTCTACAGAGTGCACCCAAACAAAAAACGAACAAAGTTTCTGCCTCCTAAACACTTAGGGATAAGTTTTGACATGTTTGATCACCTTCTAGAGAGAAGTCAAAATCCCTCCAAGGATTCCTGAGGGAGTCTGAAATCGACCAGGAGTTCAACCAGGACTTGCAATCGAGCAAGGGAACCTTCAGGGATTTGCCAGGGGGCAAGTAGAACACCAGAAAAATATCGAACAGCTTCTCAGAGAGCTTTCTGGGATATGTTGAATTCTAGTGGAGAATCCCTAAGGGTGTTGTCGAAATCTTCAAGAGGAGGAAGAGGGATAATTTGGTTGCTAGCACTTGTCCCTTTAAATAGTATTCAGAGACTTAATTCTAGTTGAAAATCTTAAATCCAAGTTCAACCAAAATTCATAGAATCTAATTCTACTTGAAATTGGTTTATATTAAATATACATTATATTTAATAATATTAAATGAAATATATATATATTTAATTATGTAGAATCTTATTCTACATAAAACATGGATTTAAATATACATTATAATTAATCCAAATATATATATATTTTTATTATATAGAATCTCATTCTATTTTTACATGGATTTAAATATATTTAAATATATATTTTTAATTATGTAAAATCTAATTCTACATAAACTTGGAATTAGATATACATTATATAAATTCCAAATATATATTTAAATTTCTAGAATCTTATTCTATAATATTTAAGTCTCTAAATATTTTCCATACTCTAAATAATATTTGATAAATGCAATATTTATCCAATATTATTCCCATTTAAGGGAGTTGCTGATTTCCCCTATCCCATAGGGGATTTTCGGCAACCTCCCTAAAATAGGGAGTATGGTTTCCAATTTTTGTTCGTTTTATTCGAAGGGTGTGACCCTTGTAGGTTCATGCAACGTTAGCAGCAAAATTAGAGCTGTTCTAATTTTACAAACAATGAGTGGCATCTAGCAATACATCATTGCTACCTAAGTTGCATGAAGTCATGGTTTGACTTTCCTAATTCCTGAATAAACTTCCTTTATGTATTTCATCCTTTTGTCCTTTATATCTTAGATGAACACAAGTCATGGGTTAGTCACACTTGCGTTGTCCATCTTGTGTTTCTTGATATCTTGAGTAGATTATGATAAACGAATCTCTATGATATCTCATATCATAATATTTGAGCATGGCCATGCATTTTCTAATCTCACTCAATCAAGTGGCCGAAGATATTTCTCCCATTATGTAGGAGGGACAAATCCTTTCTTGATCAACCATATTTCACTACATAGGTCATCACGTATCCAATCATCGGTCTTTATAATGTAGTCAGTTACGACACACGTTTGACTATGTCAAAATACGTAAATCTTTATGTTGAAATCATGTTGATCTCAAGTCTGAGGATTATACATATGTTTATCATGAGCAATGTTGTGACTGTCACATACTTACCCAAGAAACATGCTCACAACGGGTCAATCCAGCATGTTGTTCTCTAACAAATACTTATCTGTTGATTTTGACATCTCTATGTCAATGACAACGCTTGTCATCAACCACATATTAGTCTTTATATATTATCACTGTCCATACCCGTAATAATTTTCGACTAAGGATCATATTTAACAATAATCATATTATTGTATGGACATTATTATCCAATGGTTAGTTTGATGCACAAAAACATACCAAATGATAATAACGACAATGCCATTACTTGATAAATATAGTAAAATAGTATGTCTATTCAATCATCATATGATTGGTCTTTGGGCATACTCCAACACCTAAGACAGTCGGGCAGTCCATGGGGGAGAGGGAGTTCACATTTCTTTCTGTCGCTATAGCAATTTCTTTTCATATCTTTATATTTGGTGATGTTATCGCAATGATACGTTGGATGATATTTCCCAGCCACAAACTGTTTTAGGTGGCTTGGGTTTGAGGGATGATTTTATTTTGAGTACTTTTTAATACATGCTATGGCTTTTTCAGTGTTTATCATGTTCTATGGTTCGCTTATGCATTTCTCATTTCCTTAAAGTTGTAAGAGCCCTCGAGAGTTGGCCGTTATTTAAGTGTTTGTTGGGGTTAGTAATTGAGAGAGCTAGCCTTAGAACCCTCATAAGCAATGGAGTGGCTGTCGAGAGGCAGACTCTAACCTACCTTAGAGATAAGTGATAAGTTTCAAGGGCTAAAAAGGATAGTTCGTGAAGGGTAGGGGAGTGTTAAGAGTTTACGACGAGAGGTATGGCTGTAGCATTTCTGACTCCTAGTTTCTTGGCTAGAGATAGTTTAGGAGCACTCTTAGTAAATCCCGCCAAGCATAGAAGATAGATGAAGAGCCTTAGTATCGTTAAGAAGCTTAAGTTAGGCTGTCCATCATTCTCAGCCAATCATTTCGTAGTGATTTTCGCATACGAAAGGGGGCCTGTTTATCATATTGTTATCTCATCTTTCTCTGCACTATTTTGCTTCAGAATTATTTTACACCATCTCTTTTACTATAGCATTGTCATCTGCAAAAAGTTCAATCTTTATTGTTAAAGCAACCGTGAATACCTCCAATCCCTGTGGAGACGATACTCACTCATCACTTTATTACTCGTTCGACATGTATACTTGCACCATATTTGGGTATCATTTATAGTACACTTTACGATTGCGAACAGGCGTATCGATACGCGGGGAGGCAGTGACCAAACTCGCAGAAAAGGTATCGATACGCTCTCCCGCGTATTGTTACGCCCTTCAAACTTGGCCTACCCGTTTCGATACACTTCCCATCCGTACAATTACCCGTGTACAAAATGGCACATATTTGGCTTATATGTATCGATACAGATACCAGAAGTGTCCCAAAAATAGCCCCAAATTCTTGTCTAACATCATTAAATCATCACCAAATCATATGGATATGATTATAGCATCAAGTCTATCACATAAGCATGCAATTCTAAGCACATGGCAAGCATTTGCCATAGCATCACAATATCTAATGGCATAAAGGAGAGCATGCTTAAGCCAAAATCCATATACATCTCAAAAGGCAATATAAAGCATCAAAACCAATATAGAGGCCTTATACAAACCAAATAGGGCACACATAACTTGCAACATCACAAGGGAGTCCAAAACACATCTCCCAAAAGAAACCATTAAATCTCATTGCCATACATCATTACTAAAGTAAACGTAAAACATCATACTTGAGCTTATCTATTCCTTGGATTCCCTTTAACCTCCTTCCTGCCCAAGATGCCTCAATTATCTGCATTGTTGGTAAAAGAGAGCGTAAGCACAATAGCTTAGTGACGTATGCTCTAGAAACACTAACACCACAATGCAAGCTTTTAAAACTCTATCTTGAAATTCATTTCTAAAACCATGCTCTTTCTATCTCATGCTTGAAATCCATTTCAAAGCAAAACATCTTTTGAAAACCACATGTACCATCTATCTATCTCATGCATTCAACTAATGCAAATCTCATGGCAAAGCCACACATGCTTGATATACAAAATCATTTCATAATCTCAAAATCTCATATGCATTTCTCATAGCATAAAATCATTTTAATCATTGGTACATGTGAATCAAAGCTCATTCTCATATATTGGCATTTCATTTTCTATCTTTACTCAGATATGCAGATTAGCTTGACATAGAGTCAAGTCCTACCCCGGTGGAATCTCACATCACCGGTATCTATCATCGCCACAAAGCTTGGGTGTTTCACCAAGACCTACCCCGATGGAATATCTCATCATAGGACTCTCACTTTGGATCGGGATGGCACTACCCCCATTGCCCGACTCCAAAGAGTACATACAAATTTATTTTAGAGTGCACTTTACATCCTATTGGTCGACCAATTATATCCGGTAATCATCTCATCATTTATGCCAATATATTATATTAAAATCATCATCTCACCTACTGTTTTGATGCAACATTTCTAAACCAATCTCATCCCATTTCAAAACCAAAATCCATGCATAGCATTTATTCAAAATCTCAAAACTCTTTGCAATATTTTTCTATCTCATGGGATCAATATAAAACATCAACTCATGTCACAAATCATGCATAAAATAATAGGAATTTGTCTTTCTCAAATCAAGAGCATGTCAAAAGCATTTAGGGGCATCATCCACATTTTGAGAGAAAATCTAAACATACTTACTTACATACTTGGGATGGTGTTTCAAACCAATCCTAAATCCCCAAAACTTGTTTCTTTGTCCCTCAAGGACTTCTAAAACCACTTTCACTCACCGATAATGTTTCGCTCGCTTGCCGAAACAATTTCCAGGCTTCCGATGCTTCCGGATCAACACCAAATGCATCTAAAGAAATCTCACATGTCCATTACACATAAGAGCAGAGGATTAATGCATCATCATGCGTTAAAATCACCAGCCACTCAATTCAACCCGCTGCTCTACTCAAAACTAGCATTTTGGCTATCCGAAATAACCGAAAACATTTCCAAACTTTCTCCAATCAAAGCCAGCCAAGATCTATCAATTCTAACTATTTCTAAACCTCAATTAACATAAAAAATCAACATAAACACAACCTTATACCTCCAGCAATAGCAGATCACCAAAAACATCTCAAAAACCACAATTCTAGCATCTTAAACTTAGGAACCCAAACCTATTCGGGATTTATTTGTTAAAACCTTATTCTCAACTTCAAATACCATCCAAAATATGTTGAAAATCAACCTCAACTCATATCTTAACATAGAAATACGAAAATCACCAAGATCTCATCAAGAATCCTGAATTTAACAACTATTTCTTGTTTATAACATTAAAACAACTCAAAAAACCATTAACAAAGGATTGATAACTTTGGAATTTCAATAAAGAACTGATCATTAGAGGAGAATAATGAAGCTTTCCTCTAATGGTGGATCTCTCTTCAATTTGGGCAAGTTTTCTTGAAAATCCAAAGGTAAATCAATGTGATTTGAAGAAGTAAAGATAGGAAATCTTTTGGAAGATGAAATCTCAGCAAACAAGGTGAGAATGAAAGGTTCTTTGATGAGAGAAAAGTGTTTGCCTGAATGGAAGTTGAGAGAAAATGAGAAGAGAAAATCTATCGTAAAGTTGGTTATGAAAAGTCAACTTTTGATTTCCTTTTTAATTCCCTTTTATTCCTTTAAAAAATCATTATTAAAAGCTCTCAAATTAAAGAGAAATATGATGAAAATAAATGGTAAAATTATCTCCTTAAAGATTCAAAGTCTCAGTCCTTTACAAAAAAGTCACTAGCCAACTTTTGCAAAAATTGCATTTTGGTCACTACACCAAAATGTAATACTTCCAAAGCTCGTCTTGTAAAATTGTTTTTACCATAATCGTTTATATAACAAATGAGGATTTTTAGATATTTTTCCATATCTTTAAAACATCCTGAACTAGGTTTTCCCTAAACCGACCTCAAGGATTCGAACCGTTCCCGACCGGCTCGATCCAATGCCTAAAATATCTAGGCCCAAAACTAGGGCGTTACACCTATTAAGGAGATTGAGTTCAATCTGGATTTGTCTTTTGACGAGGAACCAGTTGGGATTCTTGATTCTAGTAGCAAAGTTCTTCGTGGTAAGACGATTGAACTTTTGAAGGTGTTGTGGCGTTATCGAGGAGTTGAGGAGGCCACGTGGGAAAGCAAGGCAGACATGTTGAAGCAGTTTCTGCACCTTTTTCCTTCAGGTAATATTTTGAGGATGAAATTTCCTAAGTGGGGGAGAGTTTTAACGCCCCGGTTTGGGGCCTAGAGGTTTTAAAGGCAGTTTAGGGTCTGATGAATCTAGATTAGAGATCCGGATTAGTTCGGAGTCATTTCAAGGAAAACTTGGTTCGGGATGTGATAAAATTAAACGAAAAATTTCTAAAATCCTCTTTAAATATATATATTGAGGGAAAGTGAAGTCAATTTTTGAAAATGATTTTTGGAAAGTTGACTTTTCGGTCTGGTGACTAAAATGTAAAAATGGAAAGTTTCATTTTAATTGCTAAATCGAAGAGAGCCAAAGCTTAGAATCCTTAGGGAGCTATTACACCAAGGTGGTATCAATTATTCCCTTGATTATGTGTTTTATGTGATTTAATTAAATTGATTTAATAAAAGAGTTTTATTAGAAGAGATTTTTAAAAAAGTTAATCATTTTCTTACGTAACTACTTTTCTCCTTAACTTTTCTCTCAACTTTCCTAGCAGCCAAACTACCTTTTGATCACTAAAATCTCTAGAGAATTATCTCTTGTTGTAACGCCCCGGTTTTGGGCTTAGAAGTTCTGGGCGTTGACCGGTTTGGTCAAAGTCCTGTTCGAATCTTAAGAGGTGAAATTAGGAAAGCCTAGTTCGGGTTGCATTAAAAATATGGAAAAATGTTCTAAAATCATCTTTTAATATAATTAAGTGAACTGTGAAATCAATTTTGAAAAATGGGTTTTGGAAGTATGACATTTTGGCTAGTGACCAAAATGTAATTTTTGAAAGTTTTGTGACTGTTTTATAAAGAGTTGAAACTTTGAATCCTTAAGGAGCTATTAATCCAAAGATGATTTCTCCAGATTTTTCTAAGATATTTTAAGTCTAAAATCTGATTTTAAAGGTTATTAAAATTGGAGGGAAGCCATTTTGGCTATTTTTGGATTTTGTAACCAACTTTGCTAAACTTTCTTTCTCTCATTTTCTCTCAAACCAAACACTACTTTTCCAGAGAATTGGATCTGATTTCTTCACCTAAATCCCTCCATTCAACTCTCATTTGATTCCAAATCATTGTATCTTCAAACCTCTTCAATTGCTAAGTGTTTCAACAAGGATTTTCATTCCAAAAAGTGGAGAAACACAAGTTTGGAGGTAAGAACGTCCTTCTCCTCTAAACTACCAGTTCTTTACTGAAATTCCCAAGTTATCAACTCTTAATTGATGTTTAATTAAAGGCTTTTGAGTTTGGAATTGGATCTTGGCTTATAATGCAAGATTTGATGATTTTTCATGATTTTCGTTAGATCTGATTAATCTGTGATTTGAGATGTGTTTTTGATGTTAAATGAACTCTAAATTGATAAGGAAATGAGTTTTGATTGATGCAATCCCGGATAGGTTGAGTTTCCTAAGTTTAGCTTATGTTTCTTGGATGTTTTTGTGGTGATCTTGTGGATCTGTTGTTGCTGGAGGTATAAGGATGTTTGTAGGTTGTTTTTAGATGTTTTATGGTGATGATGGATGTTAGGTTTTGCTGGTTTATGGCTGGGCTTTGTTGAGAAGTGGTTTTGATGCAATTTCGGTTGTGTTTGGTGGCCGAAATTGGAGTATGAATGAGAGCAGCGAGTTTGAGTGCTTTCATTGAAGCTTTTGATGCTTGATGATGCATTAAACCTCTGCTTTAATGTGTTTAATCAGGGGAGGCATCTTTGGATCCAAGGGTTGTTGATCCGGAAGCTTGAATTTGTGCTTCGGCAAGAGGCGAAGTGGAATCGGTGAGTGAAATTGGGTTTTCGGCTTTGAAACCAATGTCTTGGGAGCTTAGTTTAAGTCTAAACAACTTTGCTAAGCTCGAGCGTAAGTTTTCGGAATTTCTCTCTAGTGGTGGCCATGATTTTGTTGTGATGCAAAATGATTATTTGCATGTTTTACATACTGTTTTGGAAGCATGTTTTAGCATGGTTTTTGCTGATGATGTAAGCCATATGTTGAAGGTAACTCTAGGTAGGAGTTCCTTGCTTTTGTACATTGAAATGATGTGGTTTAATGCTTTTAAATGCATGATGAATATGGCTTGGTTTTATGCTTTAAAACAGTGATGTAAGTAATGAAAATGATGTATATTGGCAAGTGAGGTTTTAAAATGTTAAGGTCACTAAGGTGGTTAAAAGTCCTCGAGTGAGCCTTGTTACTTATGAACATCAAGGTGGTTAAAAGTCCTTGGATGGTTCATGTTGTGGACACTAAGGTGGTTAAAAGTCCTTAGGTGATCCTTTTCTATGGTGTTTAAAAGTCCATAGGCCAAGGTGTTTAAAAGTCCTTGGGATCAAGGTGTTTAAAAGTCCTTGATGTGATACTTCATGGTGTTTAAAAGTCCATGGCCAAGGTGTTTAAAAGTCCTTGGGATCAAGGTGTTTAAAAGTCCTTGATGTGTTACATTTCATGGTGTTTAAAAGTCCATGGCCAAGGTGTTTAAAAGTCCTTGGGAAGTTGATGAACTTGTTTAAGAAATGAAATGTATCACTTGAGCCAATATGACATGTTAAGTATATTATGAAGCATGAGATGCTTGTTTTTAATGTTTATGTTGAAGCATGAAGTTGCTTGTTTAAAGTAAGGTTTTGAGCATGAGCAAATGTGGATTTGAAGTATGTTTTGTAAATGTTTTAAGTTGCATTATTGGATGGTTTTTTTAAGAGCATTCCTCACTAAGCTTTTGCTTACACTCTCTTCGTTTTCCTTAATTCAATAATGCAGAGCATTAGAGACCTTTTGAGGGCAGCAAGAAGGGCAAGAATTCAAGTGCAAGTAAAGCTCAATGTATGGAAGGTTTTCGTTAAACCTTTTAGCTTTTGGGTGATTTGGCAATGGGGAAACAATGTGTATGTTTTGGGAGGTGTTTTGTACTCCCTAAGTATGTTTCTTGATGTTAAGATTGTTGGTCTTTGGATTGGATCTTTATATGCTTGTTTTGTAAGTTTGGTGCTTGAATAGCTAGCTTGTGTAGGAAGCATGCCTATAGAATTGGGGCTTTTTGCATATGATGATGTTTGGTTGAATTGATGATGCTAATATGTTATATATATGTTGAATTGCATGCTGGTAAAGTTTGGTGACATCCGAAGCATGTTTGGTTGTGTAATTGCATGTTTAAAGTGGAGTTTTGGAGCAATCTGGGCAGGGTGTTTCGGAACAGCACCTACCGTTTCGGAACGGGTGCCTTAATCGTGCCCAGGCGTCCGAAACGGGAGGGGCCGTTCCGAAACGGAAAGGCCACTGCCAGACCCCCGTTTCGAAACGAGCTATGACTGTTTCGAAACGGCCCCGCGTTTCGAAACGGGCTATGCCTGTTTCGGAACGGGTGACCGTTGGGGGCTGACATTGGCAGTTATATGTTTTGGAATGTTTGCGTTTTGGTCCTGAAACTTGTTTGTGCAATTGTATGAGTTTGGGAAGTCCTTTTGAGCTGAAATTTTGCATAGAAGCATGAAACATGATTAATTTCAAGTTGGTAACTTTGAATTGGGTTAAGTCCTTTTATTTATCAGAATTTACAATTTGGTCCCTAAAGTTGTATCTTATTCAATTGGGTCCCTGTTTGATCCCTGATGTTTGTGATCTTTTGGTATGGTGTTTGCGTGATCACAACTAGGTCTAATGTGCATCTAGATAAGATTAAAAAGAAAAAAAAAGGGTCGTTAATCAAGGTTGACTTTCGGGTTGACTTTGGTTTTCCCCGTGTGACTTTCTTAATTCGGGTCAACCGTCTAGGCCGGGTTAAGGGGGTTACACTTGTCATCTACCTTTGATTCCTAAATGAAGTCCATGGATTTCTACAACAACTAGCTGAAGTTTTCTTGAAGGATTTCTTCAAAATCATTGCAAATCAAGAGGAAAGCTTGTGTTAGAGGTGATCTTTCTTTTCTCTCCTCTAATCAAGGTTCTTTATTGAAATTCTCAAGTCTTTGGCTCTCTAGTTTTCTTTAATAACAAGATTTTATAATTCAATTGATGAAGATTGCTAAATTAAGCTTGGTGAGATGAATTTTCAAGATTTTCGTTATGGCACTGTTTTGATTGATTTGAGGGTGATTTTAATCATAATTTGGATTTTAAATGAGGTGGAAATAAAGGTTTTATGAATGTAATCCTAAAATGAGTTGGATCTCTAATTGTTAGATTGTTAGAATTTGGGTTTTTTGACGTGTTAGTGTGAAATCTGAGTTGCTGGAGCTATTAGGATATAATTAGGTTGATTTTGGATGTTGAATGATGATTAAAATTGGATGGAAGTGTTGGATTATGGCTGGGCTGAGTTTAGAGAGTGATGAAAGGTGATTTTTGTTGTTCTCGGATGGGTTATTTGGGTCTTTTGGGCATAGCAACGCGATTATTTAAGTTGTTGGTGAATTTAATGCATTATGATGCATTAATACTCTGTTATTGTGTGGTATAAACATGGGAGAATACATCATAAGCAATCAGTGATGTTCTGGGTGCTTCAGACGCTTAATTTTGCGTCGGTGAGTGAGAACGTGTTTTCTAGCTTTGAAACACTTAAAAGGTGGTTTTGGGGACTTAGTGTAAGCTTGAAACGCTTTACTAAGTTCAGAAGTAAGTAAAGGATTTTCTATCTCGGATTGTGATATTATTAGTTGTTGATGCACTTGATTTTAAATGCATGTTACCTACTATTTAAAGCATGATTTGAAGTAAGCGATTTATTGTTTTAGATGCTGTATTGATGAAGGATGCACATGGTAAGTGATCCTTGTAAGTATATGCTTATACTTGTATTATGAAGCATGATTTGATGCTTGGAAATGTGGTTTATTGGTAATTCTTTAAAACAATCAGGTTTATGTTAAATGTGAATTATATTGGCAAGTGATGTTGTGAAATTGGTTTTTAAATGATATCATATATAATTAGCCGGCTATAGGATTGAGTGTTGTTGCGCTGCGTGATGTACTATAAATGATACGCAAATAGTGCAAGTATACACGTCGAACAAGTAATAAAGTGGTAAGTGAGTATCGTCTCCAGAGGGATTGGAGGTGTTTTGAGGTACATTTAAGCACTCAAGTGTCACGAAATGTAAATGGAGAATGCTGTGGCAAATTAAGAGAAAGCAATGAATGTTGTAGCAAATTAGAGCGGAGATATAAATGTGATAGCAAATAAAGATAAAAGATAGCGTGCTGAAATCAAATAGACAAATAGGTCCTCTTACGCGTGTGAAACTCTCTTGGGAATGACTAGCTGGGATGTATGGTTTACCTATGTTTTAGTTCTCTACTAGGGTTTACCTCTCTCACTTAGTCTATGCTCTGCAGGATTCACTTAAGGTGCTCCTTAACTATTTCTAGCCAGGAAACTGGCAGCACGAAATGCTACAGCCATACCTCTCAGCGTAAACTATAACACTCCCCTACCCTTAAAGGTCTATCCCTCTAAGCCGTTGAAACCCAACACTTATCTCTAAGGTGGATTCGAGATGTGCCTCTCAACATCCAACTCCATTGTCTATGCAGGTTAAGGAAAGCTCTCTCGACCACTAACCTCAATTAACACCTAAGGAAAAGGCCAACTCTGGAGGGATCTTACAACCCTAACCATATAACAACATAAACAAAGCATAGATATGAGCAAGAGATAAATAAACATTCATAAAAGAAAATAAAGCATAGTTCATCCAACAGCCCTAGCCACCTAAATCAGTTCATGGCTGGGCAAATATTCGAAGTATCTTCGTTCATACAACCCATTTTTTTCCATATATAAAAATAAATGCTAAAGCAACAGAAAGGGAAGAGAAGAACTCCCAATCCGTGATGGACTTGTAGCTCCACGAACCGCCCTAGGCTTGCCGCCTCTCTCAAGGTCAGCAAGGTTAGAACCTTGGAGCTTCTACGATGACCTCGAGATGACCTAAATGCTCTAAATTCACCTACATGGTATGAGATGACCTCGAAAACAAACAAATACTTAAGCAAAAAG
The DNA here is from genome assembly GCA_030270665.1 of Hibiscus trionum. Lineage (NCBI taxonomy): Eukaryota > Viridiplantae > Streptophyta > Magnoliopsida > Malvales > Malvaceae > Hibiscus > Hibiscus trionum. Next base: position 12,010,432 of record BSYR01000007.1, read on the forward strand.
GTGTAAAATATAAGCTTTTTGACAAGTCACCACACCCCCAAACTTAAGCTATTACTTGTCCTCAAGCAATGAATATAAAGAAACAAAGAAAATGCTATGGCAAAATTTTTGCTCGAGACAAATGCTATGGCAAAATTTCAACCCTCAGAAAAGTAAGGCTTTAACATTTAAGACACAATTGAGATTTTAAAAATGATTTCCTAGGGTGAGATCCTTTGTTAGTGTGTGCGTGATTGAATACAATTTAGGCTTAACAATGCTAGAAAAATTTCTTAATAGAACTCAAGTTCATCCTATTGTTTGAACTATTTTAGCTTAAAGTTTTACTCCCATAAGTGAACGGTTTTGATTTTTTTAAGAGGAGTGTCAGCCCATCACAACTACCATCCCTCACTCTAGATGAGCAGGGAGCAAACCTCTCATCCCCGAGCTAGTAGGTAGAGTCATCCCGTGACAACTTTCATTCACTCATTTGATGTTTTTGCCATTTATTAAAGTTTGATTTCCAGGCAGTGCAACTCAAAGAGGAGTGTCCCCCTAAAATATGTCGTAGCATTTATTCACAGTTTGCTATATTCTATTAGGCATAAGGGAGATTAGCTAAGCTCTTTTTTTAAAGCTCATTTCAGTTAAATTTCTCAAAGATAAGCATAAGTTCTAAAAAAAATTCTCTAACACTTTCAAACCTAAAAAGCATACAATCGTGTATCAGAACAAAGATTAAACATCAAACCCTGGAATTTATTCTATCAATCTCAATAGTTATACATCAATCCATAGCCATGAAAATATGTTCCTCATTGGGTATCATTAACTTATTCATACAACTGTAATGGAGTTAAACAAAATGCCATAGAAAAATATTTGCTTCTACCTATTAATGAAATGCAAATGCAAATGCCTAACTAAAGGGCACTAAGACCCCCAAACTTAAAGAGTGTAGTGCCATCGATGCAACAAGATAAAATGATATGCAACTAACTAAATGCAATGCAAGGTTAAGAAGTACCTCACTTCTTGGTGGCGGTGGTCTTTGTGGCTTTATGCTTGACTTTGGAAGACTTAAAGGAGGCGATCGGCGGTTCAGCCTCATCTTGCTCCGGTGGAGGGGTCTGCTCTTCTTCAGCTGGTGTTCCTTGGTTGGTGGAACTTGTGTCGGATTCGTTTCCCTCGGCCGGTGTACTCAAAACTCGTCCGGCAGTGCGCTTGCTTCTTGTTCTCGTCGATGGGGTAGCGCTTGAAGTTTGGGCTGGTGATTGCGCTGGCATAGAATGTGTAGGCTCATCATCCGTTGATCCAACTGTCACTGGGTTGACAGGCTCAATGGATTGTTCCATTGCTGGGGCAACTCTGGTAGGTTTTGTTGTTCTCTTTCTTTTCCTGGGTAGCGGGCTTGTTGTAGCATCAATGTCCTGGTTCTGTGAGGAAGGTTGAGTCGTAGTGGGGCTCTTGTTGGGGACTGACGTCTTCTGGGTGTTGGGAAGAGGTTCCTTCACGTAGGCCTTTAGAGATTCCGGAAAGGCTGGGAAGTCATTGCTGATATTGGGTAGGATCTCCTTGAAGTAGTCATTCATAACAACATCTCCCTACTTAACATACACATAGAAAACGGCATGGTCTTCACGCATCTTGTCCACATCCTCTCGGAGATCATTTGTTGAGCCAACTAGGGAAGCAATTCTTGCTGCAGCAAATGTTTTCGCACCTCCAGCTAGTGTCTCTACTAGAGCATCCTCATCGTATCCTTTGATAGAGGGGACCATTTCAGGTGTGATAGGACCTTTCCCTGAGTTTTTCACATCAGCAATAGGATCTTCGAACACTCCTTTCTCTTGACAGAGGGCCCTGATGAGGTTGGGAAAGATGAGTGGGCTAGACTTCCTTTTCAGGCATGCGTAAACCTCATCCACAATAATTTTTCCCACATCAATAGACCAACCATTGAGAATAGAATGAAGGAGTAAGAGCCTTGGAATGTTCACCGTTATCGTGTGAGAAGTTGACATGAGCCTATTCTTGACAAAGTGGATCCAAAGTTTTGCCTCTGGCTTAAGTCGTGCACACTCCACTGCTTTGCTTGATGCGTCTAAGTTGGTTCCTTCAAAGCACAAGTCTTTGAGCACTTCCTTCACGGTTTGTGGGTCGGCGTTCTCGGCGAAAGGTGTGTGGTAATCCTCTGAATTTTTCAAGCCAAAGAATTTGTTGATCTTGGCTGACATGTACTTGATTTGATCTCAATGCACGTAGAAACCGGACTGTGTAGGTCTAGTCAGATGGGTATGCAAAAGTTGTCGAACCCTTGTTCTCCTTTAGTGGGGAACTTGAAGCCCTGCTTTGGTAGCAATTTTCGATCTGGCAGACCTTGGAATCTTTCCTTGGCCTTGTCGTCCAAGAATTTCTTAATGACCACGAGCTTAGGTTGGCCACTTCCTGACGCACTTTCTACTCGCTTGCAACGCACCATTGTTAGGCAAAAAGAGGGTGAAGAATGGTGATATGGGAGAAACGTTTTGGTTAGGGTTTTTGGGTTGTGAGCGGGTTGGAGAAGATGAAGTGGGAGGGTCTTTTGGTTTGCCTTGTTTCGATGTGATGAGAGAGGAAAGTAGTGGGAGTTGATGGGAGTTGAGGGGAGGTAAATGACATGAATTGAAAGAGAGAGAGTCTTGGGGGTTTTTGGGCGGCGTGAATGTGGTAAGGACAAAAGGGGTTTTAAATGAAAAGGTAACAAGTAGGAAAGAGAAAATACCTAGGAAATAATTGCTAGGGTTCTCTTTAAATGAAAAGGTGAAGAGGTTAATTAATTCCCCCTCTTTTTGCCCTTTTTGAGCCGGCCTCCTCTGATGTTGGAAAAGCTTAATTGCTTATTCCTTATACCCTTATAAAATAAAGGACTAATGTACCGTTGCACCCTGGCCTGCCATCTATGTCCTTGGGGTGCTCAGATGCAAACAAACAAACCTAACATGAAGGCATAATGGAAAAAACAAACAAATGGGATTAAAAACCTAGATTACAAAGTAAAAATAAAGATTAAACTATGTTATTTATGAACATGAAAACATAAAAATGTTGTAGCAAAATAGAAAAGAGAAAGAGGTGGTGCAAACGCTTAAGCATCGTGGAGGATGAAGGAGGACTTATCGCGCATGAATGCGGCTCCGTTGTACATCTTCAAACGTTATCCATTGACCTTGAATACCGTATCATCATCAAGCTTTTTAATGTCCACCGCACCATGGGCATAGACCTTGTGAACTAGGAAAAGTCCTAATCATCGTGACTTCAGTTTGCCTGGGAAAAGCTTAAGTCTGGAGTTATAAAGGAGCACTTGTTCCCCTTCTGAGAAGTGTCACGGCAAAAGATGTTTTTCGTGCCATTACTTTTTTTTCTCCTTGTATAGGCGAGCATTCTCATAGGCATGTGATCTGAACTCTTCCATCTCATTAAGCTCTAACAACCTTCTTTCTCTAGCCAGTTGTGCATCCATGTTAAGCTTCTTGATAGCCCAGTAAGCTTTGTGCTCAAGTTCCACAGGTAGGTGACAAGCTTTCCCATAAACAAACTTGAATGGTGACATTCCCAACAGTGTTTTGTAGGTAGTACGGTAGGCCCAAAGAGCTTCATCAAGCTTAGGAGACCAATCCTTCCTTTTTGGGTTGACCACTTTCTCAAGAATTTGCTTGATTTCTCTGTTCGAGACTTCAGCTTAACCATTAGACTGAGGATGATATGATGTAGCAATCCTATGCCTCACACCAAACCTCTGTAATGCTTTAGCAATCATCTTGTTGTCAAAGTGGGTTCCTTCATCACTGATTAGTGCTCTTGGTGCTCCAAATCTTGTGAAGATATTCTTGTGAAGGAACTTCATGATGGTCTTGGAATCATTCCTTGGAGTGGCAATTTCTTCAACCCATTTAGAGACGTAATCCACAGCCAAGAGGATGTATAAATCTCCATAAGATGAGGGAAATGGTCCCATGAAATCTATTCCCCATACATCAAAGAGTTCGACTTCCAAGATTCCTTGTAAAGGCATTTCATGTCTCCTAGAAATGTTACTCGTCCTTTGGCAATGACCACATGATTAACAAAATGCGTGCGCATCCTTGAAGAGAGTGGGCCAAAAGAATCCTGACTGTAGGACCTTTGCAGCAGTCCTAGCTCCTCCAAAATGTCCGCCACAAGGAGATGAATGAAAATGGAAAAGTATCTCCTTGTGCTCTTCTTCGGTGACACACCTAATGATCTTGTCAGCGGCTTGCTTGAAAAAATATGACTCATCCCAAAAATAGGATCTCACGTCATGCCTGAATTTTCTTTGTCCATGTCTATTCAAATCAGGAGGCAAAACACCACTAACGAGAAAGTTAACAATATCAGCATACCATGGAATTGCTGCAACATATAGTATTTTCTCATTAGGGAATTCCACCTTAATTTCCATTTCATCATGCTTTTCACTATTGTTTTCTAGCCTAGAAAGATGGTCGGCTACTTTGTTTACACACCCTTTTCTATCCCTAACTTCCAAGTCAAATTCTTGCAAAATTAATATCCTCCTAATAAGTCTAGGTTTAGCATCCTTTTTGGTCACTAAGTATTTAATAGCCGAGTGATCGGTGTGAACAATGACTTTAGTGCCTATTAGATATTACCTAAACTTATCAAAGGCAAATACAACAGCCAACAATTCTTTTTCAGTCGTGGTGTAATTAATTTGTGCATCATTCAATGCGCCACTAGCATAATAAATAACATGAAAGAGTTTACCTCGTGTTGTTCAAGAGCTGCTCCTATTGCGTAGTCACTTGCGTCACACATCAACTCAAAAGGTGAGCTCCAATAAGGTGGGACAACAACAGGTGCTGAGGAAAGTTTCTCCTTCAGTTCTTCGAAAGCGCTGAGGCATTTTTCATCGAATATGAAGGGCTAATTTTACTGTAGCAAATTAGATAGTGGTTTGGAGATCTTGGAGAAGTCCTTGATGAACCTTCTATAGAAGCCAACATGGCCCAAGAAACTCCTGATGCTCTTCAAATTGGTGGGAGGAGGCAGCTTCTCAATCAACTCAATCTTTGCTCTATCCACCTCAATGCCATTCTTCGATATCTTGTGACCTAAAACTGTTACTTCGGTCACCATAAAATGACATTTTCCCAATTAAGCACCAAATCAGCTTCTTCACATCGCTTTAGCACTTTGGAAAAATTTCCCAGGCATGAATCGAAATCTTCCTTAGAGATTGAAAAATCGTCCATGAAGACTTCCAAAAATTCCTCAACCATATTTGAAAAAATAGCCAGCATACACCTCTAAAAAGTTACTGGGGCATTGCAGAGCCCAAAAGGCATTCTTCTGAAAGCATAGGTTCCATACGGACATGTGAATGTCATCTTTTCTTGATCCTCAGGTGCTATAGCAATCTGATTGTACCCTGAGTATCCGTCAAGGAAACAATAGAATGCTTTGCCCGCCAATCTATCTAGCATTTGATCGATGAATGAGAGAGGGAAATGGTCCTTCATGGTCTCTTTGTTGAGCTTCCTATAGTCCATGAAAATCCTCTATCCCGTTACCGTCCTTGTTGGTAACAATTCATTCTCATCATTACTCACTACAGTGATGCCTCCCTTCTTCAGCACACATTGGACTGGACTAACCCATGAGTTGTTCGATATGGGGTAGACTACACCAGCGTCAAGCCACTTGATTATCTCCTTCATCACTACCTTCTTTATGATGGGGTTGAGCCTTCTTTGGGGTTCAATGGAATTGTTGTGACAATCATCAAGCAGAATTTTATGCATGCAAATAGTATGGCTAATCCCCTTTAAGTCAGCCATAGTCCAACCTAAAGCTCTTTTATGTTGCGATAACATATTTCTCAAACTAGCTTCTTGCTTAGGTGTAAGACTAGATGAAATTATCATAGGAAAAGTTTCATTACTACCTAAATAAGCATATTTAAGATGAGATGGCAAGGGCTTTAACTCTAATGTTGGAGCATGCTCAAGTGAAGGTTTAGGAGGAATAAATTCTGAAAAATCGAGAGGTTCAAAGTGCGTACTTGGTTTGCCTTCGCGCAAGCTCGATTGCTCCACCTCTTCATATAATTCCTCGAATTCTTCATACTCGATCTCGCAATCCTCCAAATTGTCTTCCTCTTGAATCTACTCATATTCATCTATTTCTAAAAGATTGCTGCAACAAAAGTCTGCAGTCTCCAGTCTCCCTTTTTGCAGTAGCATCCATATACTGACACTCTTCATATTAATCCACGTATTTGAGAGTGTTGAATACATTGATTGTCACCTCTTAATCAGCCACCCTCATGGTAAATTCACCTTTTCCATAGTTTATCAAAATTCTTTCGGTTGCTTGAAGTGGCTGCCCCAAAATAATGGGTGCGTTACCATCCGCCTCACAATCAAGAATAAGGAAGTCAACTAGAAAGATGAACTTGTCCACCTTCACCACTACATCTTCTACTCTTCCTTCCGGGCGTACATGGGATCGGTCGACCAATTGCAAGATAACCATAGTTGGCCTTACATCTCCTATGCCGAGCTTCATGAAGACTAACTTTGGCATGAGATTTACACTAGATCCAAGGTCACACAAGGCTTTTCCCACATAATTATCACCTATTGAACACGGTATAATAAAGCTGCCAGGATCATGTCTCTTAGGAGGCAATTTTCTCCACACAGAATAGCATTCATTTGATGTAGCAACTATCACATACCGCTCAACCTTTCTTTTCTTGGTGACGATGTCCTTGAGAAACTTAGCATAAGTGGGCATTTGATCAATGGCTTCTAAGAATGGGACCTTAATATGCAGCTGGTCCAGAACATCCACGAATTTCCTAAATTTGAAATCCTCATTTTTTTTCTTCAATCGTTGATGAAAGGGAGGTGGGGGTCTAACTTCTTTCTATATCGATGCAGGTTTCTCTTTTGTTGTAGCATTTTCCCTTTCATCAATAGCTTCATTCACTAAATCATCATCATTCTCCTTCTCACAGGATGTTTCAGCTTGAAAATTTGGTTCCTCTTGCACTTCTTTAGGAGCAGAGTCTTCCTTCATGTTTCTCGCAAACTTATCTTCAGTGTTAAGCTGGGTACCACTCCTCAATGTGAGAGCACTGCATTCCTCTTTGCCATGCTTTTTAGTGACTTAAGTATCACTAGGAAGATTTCCTTAAGGTCGCACATGTAATGCTTGAGCAATTTGACCTACTTGCGTTTCCGACGATCGCAAGGATGAACTATGACTTTGCAACAAGGCTCCTTGATTTTTAATGGTCATGGAGTGATCTGGAAGCAATGTATTAGTAGATGCCATAAATTCCTTCGTAGATGTCGTGAAATCCTTGAGTGTAGCTTCTGTTGAGTGTATAAAAGTTCTATATTTTACCCCTCATTTACCCATATTTTTGCTGCATTCAAGCTTAATTCATTGCATTTAGGATAGATATTTGCATATAAATCACAATTAGATAAAATGGCACAGTTGCTGCTGATTTTGGTTACTTTTGCAGGTATATGCTGCGGTAAAGGAGCAGAGGCGGATTGCAGAGCTGGAGTCGAGAAGCAAAGGTTGTTGTGACATCTGTCGTGGCAGCCATGACGACAGAGAATGCTGAGATGAAAAAGTGAAGTGGAGCTCGACAGATAGAGGATTTCAAGCCAGTCTGTCGTGGACCACTCCCATATTTTTCTGAGCCCGGAAGTAGAATTAAGGCCAAGTCCAAAGTTCAAGGAAGAAACTCAAGGCAAGAAAATAGGACGAATTCAAGGCGTCTACTCAGAAGATTTAGTCTTTAATAGAGTTGCACTTTAATTCGAAATTGTATTCTTGTCATATTAGAAAACTTGGACCCAAGGCATATATAAAGGCATGTAATTCGACCTAGGGGGGATATCTCATTCCTAGCCGTCTTCCCACAAAACCCTTGTCGTTTTCCCTTCTCCACCATGTTCTAAACTCCCCCTAGGGCTACGGGTTGATTCTGTAAAGTAGTTGCAAGGATTGTATTGTTTTAGGAATTTTCTGTTCAAGTAATAAAAACACTTCAAGTTTATTTACTCTGGTTTTTCATATCTCATAAGAGCATCAGGAGAGCATTGTGAGGTTATCCAATTGTTTGATATTGGGAGAGTCAAGCATACGAAAGAGTAGATACGAGTTTTCCAGTTTATGGTTAAACCATCTTTGCTTAGGGATAAGTACAAGGTTAAGTGGTTAAAGAAGAATTCAACAATTTTGGTGTTCACCCTTTGATTCACGCTGGGAGGTATCATCCTAGAAGTGTTCATCAACAGAACTTGGGCCTAGGGATAAGACAAGTCACAACAGGGATTCTTGCCAAGCTTGAAGTACATAGTTGTTGATCGCTGCCGTGACATCAACATACCTCTGTCGCGACAGGAATGACGACAGACAATTGAAGTTCCTCTAACAGTACAACACCTGCAGTACTAAGCAATTCAATACCAGCCTATTCTCTAAATCTGATTATTTATTCTTTTACTTTAGTTGTTTCTCAAGATTACTCCACCAATTCAATTAAACTATTTCTTTCTCTTGTGCAGCAATTAAAGGATAGAGTTAATTCCAGTCTCTGTGGAGACAATATCTGATACTCTAGTATCACTTTACTACTTGCGCCGTGTACACTTGCACTATTTGCGATAGGACTTTTACACGCAACAAGTTTTTGGCACCGTTGCCGGGGACTGGCAACATATCTTTACCCTTTTTATTACTTCACTTTTCTTTTTATTTTTCTGTTTTTAGTGGTGTTATTTACCTCGTGCTTTTCACAAGGTTTTCTATTTGCTTATGCCCAGATCTAGATGAGGTAAAGAACCTGAGTACGAACTAGATCCAGAAATCAAACACACGTGCCAACTCATGAACCAAGCCCGACTCTTGATATAAAGAAAAAACTATCTTGAAGAGAATCTGGAAGCAATGGTGAACGAAAGGCAAGGCAATGGGTTAAATGACCCCAACAACAATGACCATAGGGTTATTGTTGATCCTCCTAATGATGCCCGGAAAGAACGGTCGCCGCCCGCTGCCGCTGTCGCATGGCAGACCTGTCTAGACTACATGGACAATGACCATGTTGAATTGAAACTACCCTGCCAGACGTGGAAGCTGAACACTTCGATTTGAAGCCTGTCATGTTCAGCATGAAAACTCCGCTGGCCAATTTAGTGGTTCTGCTACTGAGGATGCACGAAAACATCTTAAAACATTTCAAGAGATTTGTGGATCGTTCAGACTGCTAGGAATAAGTCCGGAAGTACTGAGGCTCCGACTATTCCCTCATTCATTGAGAGATAGAGCTAAAACTTGGTGGAATAAATTAACGTCGGGTTCAATAAGAACTTGGGCAGATCTCTCTCGTGAATTCCTTTCTCGTTTTAATCCTTCTCATTTATCTAAAATATTGTGTAACGAGATTGCTACTTTTCAAGAGGAAGATGACGAACCAATGCACGAGGTGTTGGACAGATTTACAACTCTCTTACGGAACTGCCCAATGCATGGATTTCCTACGTGGAATCAGGTTGTCAAATTCTACAACGCTGCCAATGCACATACTCGACTGAGAATAGATTCAACAGCGAATGGTCTATTACTGGATGAAGACCCAGACGAGGCAATGCTAGTGTTGAAAAAGTTAGCACAGAATGATGAGTAATTTCCTACAACTCGAAGAGAAGGTAAACGAGGAATATCTGTAAAGGAATACAAAGTTGATAACTCGATTAAAACACAAATTGCATACCTCACAAAAATAGTCAAAAATCTGTAGCGAAAAGATTCTAAAGCTGTATATTCTGCAGAACAGGTGTGTGAAACATGTAGTGGGAACCACAGTTCAGAAGACTGCCCTTTACAGCTGGAAGAATGGATGTATGTTGGGAACTATAACATGCCTAGAAACTATGTTTCCAACAACTACAATCCCAACTGGAGGAAGGACCCCAAACTTTCTTGGAGTAATCCGAACAATGCACTGAATCCTCTAGTGCAGAACATACAAAACCAAGAAGCACCCAGAATTCTGTCACAACAGTAGCCACAAAAGCAGCCAACACAACAGCCGGTAGAAACACCTAGTATACTGGAACAGACCTTGGCGACATTTATGTCACAAACGGAAGCATACATGGCAAACATGGATAACTTTGTGAAGAAAACTAAATCATTCATGGACAAGACAGAGATGAGGATGACAAACCATGAGGCTACCCTAAAATCTCTGGAGACATAGATGGGCCAAGTTTCACAGTATATCAAACCGAGGCAGAACGAAGGATTCCCTAGTGATACTGAGGTCACTAGAAAACCCACACATGAGAAGTGTAAAGCAATTACAACTATGAGTGGGAAACAATTACAAGGGCCAAAAATAAAATAAGTACCAAGTAAGGATCCGACCCTAGAGACATCTGCCGTGAACACTGCCCCGGCAGAGGAAAACAACCTGCTGTCGACACACCTGCCACGATAGCAGAAGGGACAGAGGAGCAAACAGAAGATGCTGAAGAACTTAAGCCTCCTTAGATCCAGATTCCATGTGAAGGACGCCTTGAAGATTACTGTCCTCCACCCCATTTTCCATAGCGGTTACAAAAACAGAAACAAGAGTACCAACTTAAGAAGATTTATGATATTTTTAAGCAAGTGCATATTAACATACCGCTGCTAGATGCCATTAAGCAGATGCCTGGATATGCTAAGTTTCTCAAGGACACAATGTCCAAAAGGTCCAGACTTGGGGAATTTGAGACAGTGAAGATGACAGAAGGACGCATGACAATCTTGCATAAGCATCCCCCCAAAAGAAGAAGGACCCTGGGAGCTTCATCATACCATGCATAATTGGCGATATGTTCGTGGGTAAGGCACTTTGTGATCTTGGTGCTAGCATAAATATAATGCCCAAATATGTATTTCAGAAACTAGGTATTGGAAAAGCAAGGTCCACGACAGTCATGTTGTAGCTGGCAGACCGTACTTACATACAACCAGAAGGGAAGATCGAAGATATTCTGGTAAGAGTGGATAAATTTATTTTTCCTGCTGAATTTCTTGTTTTAGATTGTGAAGCAAATGAAAACGCACCGATCATCCTGGGGCGACCCTTCCTAGCCACAGGCAGAACTGTGATCGATGTTGAGAAAGGAGAACTGACCATGAAAGTGAATGATCAGCAAATCAAACTCAATGTTCTCCAAGCAATAAAACAAGCTGATGCAGAGGAAGAGTGCAAAGTAGTCTTGTAACACCCCAATTTTGGGCTTAGAAGTTTTGGGTTTGAATTGGACCGGTCGGATTGCAGTTCGAATATAAAAGGTGGTTTTTAGGGAAAGCCTAGTTTGGGATGCATTAAAAATATGGAAAAATATCTAAAAATCCTCTTTTATTATATATAAGAGAGTGGTGAAATCAATTTTACAAAATGATGTTTGGAAATGTGATTTTCAAGTTAGTGACTAAAATGTAATTTTTGAAAAGTTGGTGCTGTTTTAGAAGGATTGAAACTTTGAATCTTTAAGGAGCTAATTTACCCAATAAGAGTTTTCTCCAGATTTTTCTTAATATTAAACATTTATTAAATGATATTTAATAAAAGGAAAAAGGGGGAAATGGATATTTTGGTTTTCATAACTAACTTTTGATAAATTTTCCCACTTCATTTTCTCTCCATTTTCTTTCAGCCAAACACATTTTCCCAGCCACTTTTCCTCTGATTTTAACATCTAAAGATGAGATTTCAATCTCCATTTGATCTCTAATCATTCCTACACTAAATCCTTAGCATTTGCTTATTGAATTTTCAAGAATCTTGGCTTTAAACAAGGAGAAACTCACATTTGGAGGTATGAACGTCCTTCTCCTCTAAATACTCAGTTCTTTACTGAAATTCCCAAGTTCTCAATCCTTGATTTGAGTTTTATTAAAGGTTTTTAATGTTGTGTTCTTGATCGTGGCTTTAAATGCAAGATTTGGATTTATTTTTGATGAAATTCGTACTAAATGATTGGGCTGTGTTTTGAGATGTCTTTTTGATGATTATTGGATGTATAAATGATGTGTAATTGAGGTTTAATCAATGCAATCCCGGATAGGTTGATTTTCCTAAGTTTTGCTTGAGTTAATGGTGGTTTTTGAGGTGTTTTTGATGCCCTGCTATAGCTGGAGGTATAAGGACGTGATTAGATCCTTTTTGGATGTTAATTGATGTTTAAGAATGTTTGGAATTGATGGATCTTGGCTGGGTAATGTTGTAGAGATGTTTGGATGTGATTTCGGTTGTGTTTGGTAGCCGAAATGTGAGTGTTGTTGAGAGAAGCGAGTTTAGGTGTCTTGGTTGAAGATATTAATGCATGATGATGCATTAATCCTCTGCTTTGATGTGTTTAAAATAGGGGAGACATCTTCGGATCCTTGTGGTGTTGATCCGGAAGCTTGTTTGGTGTTTCGGCAAGCTTGCGAAACGGAATCGGTGAGTGAAGTTTGGTTTTCAGCTTTGAAACCAATGTTTGAAGGTTATGAGAGCTTAGATTAAGTCTAAACAACTTAGCTAAGCTCAAGAGTAAGTTTTCGGAGAAACTCTCTTTTTGATGAACCATGAGATGGTTGAATGCAATGTGTTTTATTTGCATGTTTAAATTCTGTTTTGAAAGCATATTTTAGCATGTTAAATGCTGGTTTTATAAGCCATGTGTTGAAGGATGCTCAAGGTAAGGGATCCTTGTTTTGAACATTGATAAATGTGGTTTTGGTGTATAGTAATGCATGATGGTTAATGGCTTTGATAAGTGCTTTAAAACAGTGGATTAATGATGTTAAATGATGTAGATTGGCAAGTGATGTGTTGGTTTTAAAGTACTTGAATCGGATATAGTTAGTCGGCTATAGGATTGGGTGCACCGTGAATAAAGTCGCCTTGGATGTCGAGGGGTTGTGATTGTACCGTAAACTCCATCCAAGTACACTAACGAGATGGTTAAGATCACCATGGTGGTTAAAAGTCTATGAGTGAATCATGTGCTAAGATCACAATGGTGGTTAAAAGTCCATGTGTGGATCTTGTGTTGTGTGTCCCGTGTTCTCGTTAGTGATGTTATACAACTACCAATGAGTGATGTGGAGGGGTTGTGATTGTACCATAGTCTCCATCACGGGTGTTGAGGGGTTGTGATTGTACCATTTACTCCACCTTGATATTGGTAGTGTGTATGAAGCGTATGGGACAACGCTTGTTATCCGCGTATCCAATTGTGTTTTGAGTTGTAAAATGGTTATGGATTATCACTTGTAAGCCAATATGACATGATGATGGATTGAAGCACGAGATGCTTGGTTTGTATGCATAATTGCATGATAAATGTTGTTTTGAAACTAAAGGCCTTGAAAAGGTGTTTTTATAAATGCATTATTGTGATGTTTTAAATTGAGCATTCCTCACTAAGCTATGTGCTTACGCTCTCTCTCTTTCTTAAACCATTAATGCAGAGCATTGAAGTGCATAAAGAGCAGCAAGGAGGTCAAGGATCCAAGTGAAAGACTAAGCTCATGTATGGTGAATGTTTTCCTAACACTATTAGCTTTTGGGCATTTGGCAATGGGAACCTAGTTTGTGGTTTTGGGAGATGTTTTGGACTCCCTAGGTTGGTTTTATGCCTTTGATGATGTTGGAACATGTAAATGGCCTTTTGGTATTTGGTTGGGTGTTTGATGGTTGCATGATTTTCAATATAGGATGCATGCCTATAGAATTGGGATTTTCCTTGAATGATGCTATGATTGAGATTAGACGGTGCTTATATGTTCCTTAAGTGTTTGATATCTTGTGTGTATGATATGGAGGACATATGGATGTGTTTGATGGGTTGGAAGAGTAATAAACCAGCAAAATTTTGCAATTCTGGGCAACTCGTTTCGGAACGGGTGCTACCGTTTCGGAACAGGTGGCCTGAAATGGCCATGGCGTTTCGAAACAGGTAAGATCTGTTCCGAAACGGATTTGCCACTGCCAAGCCTTGTTCCGCAACTTGTTTCGGAACGGTCTCGCGTTTCGGAACGGATCTTCCCCGTTTCGGAACACTCGACCGTTGGGCACTGAATCTGTTGGTTAAATGTTTTGAACTCTTACGTTTTGGTCCCAATCTTTGTATATGCAATTGGTTGAGTTTGTGATATCCGTTTGAGATGAAATTTGACAGAGGAGCATGAAATATGATTAATTTCATAATGGCAACTTTAAAACTGGTTAAGTCCTCTTAATTTCTAGAATTTGCAATTTGGTCCCTAAATTCGTATGTTGTGCAATTGAGTCCCTATTTGTTTTTCCGAATGCTGTGATTTTTTGAATATGTACATCTTGAGAATACACTTAGGGTTATATGCATTTAGACAAGTTTAAAAAGAAAAAAAAGGGTCGTTAATCAAGGTTGACTTTCGGGTTGACTTTGGTTTTCCCCGTGTAATCTTCGTAGTTCGGGTCAACCGTCTCGGCCGGGCTTAGGGGGTTACATTTGGTGGTATCAGAGCTGAGTTCTCGAGTAATTGGGAATGGTTAAGTGGGTGATATGGGTATGATTGCTTTGTATGCTTGTTGAGTGAAAGTATGATGTATGAATTGTAAGTATGTTACAATTGTGGTGTATGCTGTGGTGAAGCATGTTAGAGGGACCCATTGCCAAATCAAAGCTAATCAAATGATTTGTTTTAATTGGAAATGAGCTTGAGTACTTGGATTGCTTACCTTGCTGAGCCTGACTTTGTTTATTGCATTGTGATTGCATTGTTTAGTGAATGGGACCTCGTAAAGAGACGAGGATTAATACGCGAGCTATGGCTCAAAATGAGAATGAGGAGAACGCTGAAAATGTAGTGGATTTACCTCCTCCGCCTGGTGGTGGTGGTGCTGGGGGTGAAGGAGCTGGTGTTGCCGCTGGTGCTGGGGTCGCTGGACCTGAAGCTGGGCAGGGGCAAGCTGCTCCTGACATGACAATGTTGATTCAAGCTATTGCTGGAGCCTTTCGAGCGGCGGTAACTGGAGCTCAAGGAGCTGGGCATCAGGGAGATGCTAATGCTAGACTACCTCTAGAACGTTTGCGCAGTCTGGGAGGGACTGAGTTCAGGGGTTTGTCTGCTGAGGGTTCTGAGTCTTGGTTGGAAAGTACCAAGAGAATCTTGGGACAAATGAACTGCAATGATGTGCAGAAGCTGGGTTGTGTGATATCCTTGTTGCATAACGATGCGTATACCTGGTGGACAACCACTATCTCCAGAATGGAGGAAGCTGATGTAACTTGGACGTTCTTTCTGAACGCGTTCAAGAGGAGGTATCTGGGTGTGCGATACCTGGATGAAAAGAAAAGGGAATTCATGTCTCTTACTCAAGGGAGTATGACAGTGGCTGAGTACGAGGTTCAGTTTGTCCGACTCAGTCAGTACGCACCTGAGCTTATCCCTGATGAGCGGGAGAGGTGTGAACGTTTTCGTTATGGTTTGGTGACAGAGGTGAAGACTTATATGCTGGCTGCTGAGTATACTGACTTTGATGTGCTGGTTGGTAGAGCAAAGGACATCGAGTTGAATTTGAGTTTATCTTCTAGAGGTGCTGGTCCTAGTGTGGGCAAGCGAGCTGCTGAGTATAGTTCCGGTGGTGGACGGAACAAGAGAGGACGTGATCGGAAGTATCAGTCTTCGGCTAGGCGTGGTGGTGGAGGGCAAGGTGCGCCTGTTTAGGGAGACAGGGCAAGAGCTGATCCGAACACATGTTGGACATGTGGATCGCGTGGACACCTGAGGCGTGATTGTCCTCGAGCAGCGAGGGAGGTTCAGGCTCCTGTTGTGGTGGCCGGTAACTTGTGCTGGAACTGTGGTTCGGCGGATCACATTAGGAGGGGGTGTCCTCTGTTGGCCGGTGGTGGCCAGGGACGTGCTCCGGGAGTTGTTGCACCACAGAGAGGTCGTGGGCGCGGCCGTGGTAATTTCCAGCGTAGAGAGGATGGTGGAAGGAATGTAGCTCATGTTGTAGCTGTTCAGCCTGAGGGTGGTGGCCAGGCCAGGGTGTATGCTCAGAGGGAGGGGAGGAATGACACGGATGTGATCGCAGGTACTTTCACTTTGCAATCCTTGTCATTACTTTCCTTGATTGATTCTGGATCTACACACTCATACATATTGCGTGAGCATGCTCAATTGCTTGGTTTTCCTGTTGAGTCTTTGGATGTTGGTATGCGTGTAACTAGTTCTTTTGGTGAGACTGTTGTGACTCGAAAGCTTTATAGAAGATGTCCCTTGGTTGTGCAAGATCATGTTTTTCATGTTGATCGTATGGAATTGCCTTTCTACGGTTTTGATGTAATCCTTGGTATGGATTGGCTTGTTGAGCATCGAGCTGTAGTGGATTTTGAGAATAAGCGAGTTTCGTTGAAGCTTGCGGATGATTATGAGGTAGTTGTGGTTGGCGAGAATGTGAAGTTTCTTGCCAATGTGGTGTCTACATTGGAAGCGAGCCGGATGCTAAGGCAAGGTTGTGAAGCTTACCTAGCCTTTGTGATGAATCCTGGCTCTAAGGAGTTACGTGCGCAAGATATCAGGACTGTGCGAGAGTTTCCTGGTGTGTTTCCGGAGGAGTTGCCTGGGTTGCCTCCTAATCGCGAAGTGGAGTTTGGAATTGAGCTGTATGAAAACACAACTCCAGTGTCCATTACTCCTTATCGAATGGCACCTAAAGAGTTGAAGGAGCTGAAGACGCAACTTCAGGAGTTGCTTGATCGTGGTTTCATTCGGCCGAGTGTGTCACCTTGGGGTGCACCGGTCTTGTTTGTGAAGAAGAAGGATGGCACTATGAGAATGTGCATTGATTATCGTCAGCTTAACAAGTTGACCATCAAGAATCGGTATCCATTGCCGAGAATTGATGATCTTTTTGATCAATTTCGGGGAGCGGCTGTGTTCTCTAAAATTGACTTAAGGTCAGGGTATTACCAATTGAAGGTGAAGGATGTGGATGTGCCAAAGACAGCTTTCAGAACAAGGTATGGGCATTACGAGTTCCTTGTGATGCCGTTTGGTTTGACGAATGCTCCTGCAGCTTTCATGGACATGATGAATAGAGTGTTCCATGAATACTTGGATAAATTTGTTGTGGTGTTCATTGATGATATCCTCGTGTACTCTCGTACTGAGGAGGAGCATGAAGGGCATTTGAGAATTGTGTTACAGGCTTTGTTGGAGAATCAGCTTTATGCCAAGCTGAGCAAGTGTGAGTTCTGGCTTAGAGAAGTTGTGTTTCTTGGTCATGTGGTCTCTGCTGAAGGAATACGTGTTGATCCTCAGAAGATTGAGGCAGTGATGAATTGGAAGCCTCCTAAGTCTGTTCATGAAGTCCGTAGTTTCCTTGGTTTGGCGGGATACTATCGGAGGTTCGTGGATGGGTTTTCAAAGATTGCTGCACCTTTGACGAAGTTGTTGCAGAAGGATGTTAAGTATGAGTGGACGGAAGCGAGACAGCAGGCTTTTGAGAAGCTTAAGGCAGCTTTAACGCAAGCTCCTATTTTGGTTCAACCTGAATCAGGGAAAGAGTTTGTGGTGTATAGTGATGCGTCCTACGTTGGTTTGGGATGTGTGTTGATGCAAGAGGGTAAGGTGGTGGCTTATGCATCACGGCAGTTGAAGGTGCATGAGCGCAGTTATCCTACGCATGACATTGAGTTAGCTGCGGTGGTTTTTGCTTTGAAAATTTGGAGACACTATCTGTATGGTGAGAAGTGTACGGTGTACACGGACCACAAGAGTTTGAAGTATCTGATGTCTCAGAAAGAGTTGAATCTTAGGCAACGACGTTGGGTGGAGTTGCTTAAGGATTACGATTTGACGATCGAGTATCATCCGGGTAAAGCTAATGTTGTAGCGGATGCCTTGAGTAGGAAGGTAGCTGTTGAGTTAAGGGCTATGTTTGCCAGTTTGAGTATTTCGTGCGATGGTGGTCTTGTGGCTGAGTTGCAAGTGAAACCATCCTTGGTTCAGTTGATTAAGGAAAAACAGTTGTTGGATGATTCCTTGGTGCCACATGTTCAGGATATTGCGGAGGGTATGCCATCAGATTTCTGCTTTAATGATGATGGAGTGTTGTGTTTTGCGAGTCGGATAGTAGTGCCCAATGATGCTGAGTTGAGGCGTGCTATTCTGACTGAAGCTCATAGTAGTCCTTTTGCTATGCACCCTGGTAGTACCAAGATGTATCGTGATCTTCGTGATGAGTACTATTGGGTGGGTTTAAAGAAAGATGTTGTTGAGTTTGTAAGCAAGTGCATGGTATGTCAGCGAGTTAAGGCTGAGCATCAGTTTCCTTCAGGGTTGTTGCAACCGTTGAGGATTCCTGAGTGGAAGTGGGAAAGGATTACCATGGACTTTGTATCTGGGTTGCCCTTGTCGCCATCGAAGAAGAATTCGGTGTGGGTGATTGTGGATCGCCTGACGAAGTGTGCGCATTTCTTGCCTGTGCATACTACGTACACTTTGGATAAGCTTGCGGAGCTGTACATTGCTGAGATTGTGCGGCTGCATGGTGTGCCAAGGTCGATTGTTTCGGATAGAGATCCGAGGTTTACATCGCGTTTCTGGCAGTGTTTACATCAGGCTTTGGGTACACGGTTGAATTTCAGTACTTCTTATCATCCACAGTCGGATGGACAGTCTGAGCGTGTTA
The DNA here is from genome assembly GCA_030270665.1 of Hibiscus trionum. Taxonomy (NCBI): domain Eukaryota; kingdom Viridiplantae; phylum Streptophyta; class Magnoliopsida; order Malvales; family Malvaceae; genus Hibiscus; species Hibiscus trionum. Next base: position 12,029,192 of record BSYR01000007.1, read on the forward strand.
TCCAGGTGTTGGAGGATATGTTGCGGTACTGTGTGATTGAGTTTCAGGGTTCTTGGGAGAAACATTTGCCTTTGGTGGAATTTGCATATAATAATAGTTATCAGGCAAGTATTCAAATGGCACCTTATGAAGCTTTGTATGGGAGGAAGTGTAGGACTCCTCTTTGTTGGGCTGAAACGGGTCAGAAGTTGGTTTCGATGCCGGCTTTGTTGAAAGGAACCACCGAGAAGGTGAAGCTCATTTGTGAGCGTTTGAAGACAGCTTCTGATCGGCAAAAGTCTTACGCGGATTTGAAGCGTAAGGAGATTGAGTATGCGGTGGGTGACCGTGTGTTTCTGAAAGTTTCGCCTTGGAAAAAGGTGATGAGGTTTGGCCGAAAGGGTAAGTTGAGCCCTAGGTACATTGGACCATACGAGGTGATCGAGCGTGTGGGTCCTGTTGCGTACAAGTTGAGGTTACCGCAAGAGTTGGAAAAGATTCATGATGTGTTTCATATTTCTATGCTTCGGAAGTATAGATCGGATCCTTCACATGTGATGCCTGTGGAGGAAGTGGAGTTGAATCCGGATTTGACCTATGATGAGGAACCGGTGAAGATTCTGGATTCGGATAGTAAAGTTCTTCGAGGCAAGAACATTGAATTGGTAAAGGTGTTGTGGAAGCATCGTGGTGTTGAAGAAGCCACGTGGGAACGGAAGGATGACATGTTGAAGCAGTTTCCGTACCTCTTTCCTTCAGGTAAATTTCGAGGACGAAATTTCTTAAGGGGGGGAGAGTTGTAACACCCCAATTTTGGGCTTAGAAGTTTTGGGTTTGAATTGGACCGGTCGGATTGCGGTTCGAATATAAAAGGTGGTTTTTAGGGAAAGCCTAGTTCAGGATGCATTAAAAATATGGAAAAAATATCTAAAAATCCTCTTTTATTATATATAAGAGAGTGGTGAAATCAATTTTACAAAATGATGTTTGGAAATGTGATTTTCAAGTTAGTGACTAAAATGTAATTTTTGAAAAGTTGGTGACTGTTTTAAAATGATTGAAACTTTGAATCTTTAAGGAGCTAATTTACCCAAGAAGAGTTTTCTCCAGATTTTTCTTAATGTTAAACATTTATTAAATGATATTTAATAAAAGGAAAAAAGGGGGAAATGGATATTTTGGTTTTCATAACTAACTTTTGATAAATTTTCCCACTTCATTTTCTCTCCATTTTCTTTCAGCCAAACACATTTTCCCAGCCACTTTTCCTCTGATTTTAACATCTAAAGATTAGATTTCAATCTCCATTTGATCTCTAATCATTCCTACACTAAATCCTTAGCATTTGCTTATTGAATTTTCAAGAATCTTGGCTTTAAACAAGGAGAAACTCACATTTGGAGGTATGAACGTCCTTCTCCTCTAAATACTCAGTTCTTTACTGAAATTCCCAAGTTCTCAATCCTTGATTTGAGTTTATTAAAGGTTTTTAATGTTGTGTTCTTGATCTTGGCTTTAAATGCAAGATTTGGATTTATTTTTGATGAAATTCGTACTAAATGATTGGGCTGTGTTTTGAGATGTCTTTTTGATGATTATTGGATGTATAAATGATGTGTAATTGAGGTTTAATCAATGCAATCCCATATAGGTTGATTTCCCTAAGTTTTGCTTGAGTTAATGGTGGTTTTTGAGGTGTTTTTGATGCCCTGCTATAGCTGGAGGTATAAGGACGTGATTAGATCCTTTTTGGATGTTAATTGATGTTTAAGAATGTTTGGAATTGATGGATCTTGGCTAGGTAATGTTGTAGAGATGTTTGGATGTGATTTCGGTTGTGTTTGGTAGCCGAAATGTGAGTGTTGTTGAGAGCAGCGAGTTTAGGTGTCTTGGTTGAAGATATTAATGCATGATGATGCATTAATCCTCTGCTTTGATGTGTTTAAAACAGGGGAGACATCTTCGGATCCTTGTGGTGTTGATCCGGAAGCTTGTTTGGTGTTTCGGCAAGCTTGCGAAACGGAATCGGTGAGTGAAGTTTGGTTTTCAGCTTTGAAACCAATGTTTGAAGGTTATGGGAGCTTAGATTAAGTCTAAACAACTTAGCTAAGCTCAAGAGTAAGTTTTCGGAGAAACTCTCTTTTTGATGAACCATGAGATGGTTGAATGCAATGTGTTTTATTTGTATGTTTAAATTCTGTTTTGAAAGCATATTTTAGCATGTTAAATGATGGTTTTATAAGCCATGTGTTGAAGGATGCTCAAGGTAAGGGATCCTTGTTTTGAACATTGATAAATGTGGTTTTGGTGCATAGTAATGCATGATGGTTAATGGCTTTGATAAGTGCTTTAAAACAGTGGATTAATGATGTTAAATGATGTATATTGGCAAGTGATGTGTTGGTTTTAAAGTACTTGAATCGGATATAGTTAGCCGGCTATAGGATTGGGTGCACCGTGAATAAAGTCGCCTTGGATGTCGAGGGGTTGTGATTGTACCGTAAACTCCATCCAAGTACACTAACGAGATGGTTAAGATCACCATGGTGGTTAAAAGTCCATGAGTGAATCATGTGCTAAGATCACAATGGTGGTTAAAAGTCCATGTGTGGATCTTGTGTTGTGTGTCCCATGTTCTCGTTAGTGATGTTATACAACTACCAATGAGTGATGTGGAGGGGTTGTGATTGTACCATAGTCTCCATCACGGGTGTTGAGGGGTTGTGATTGTACCATTTACTCCACCTTGATATTGGTAGTGTGTATGAAGCGTATGGGACAACGCTTGTAATCCGCGTATCCGATTGTGTTTTGAGTTGTAAAATGGTTATGGATTATCACTTGTAAGCCAATATGACATGATGATGGATTGAAGCACGAGATGCTTGGTTTGTATGCATAATTGCATGATAAATGTTGTTTTGAAACTAAAGGCCTTGAAAAGGTGTTTTTATAAATGCATTATTGTGATGTTTTAAATTGAGCATTCCTCACTAAGCTATGTGCTTATGCTCTCTCTCTTTCTTAAACCATTAATGCAGAGCATTGAAGTGCATAAAGGGCAGCAAGGAGGTCAAGGATCCAAGTGAAAGACTAAGCTCATGTATGGTGAATGTTTTCCTAACACTATTAGCTTTTGGGCATTTGGCAATGGGAACCTAGTTTGTGGTTTTGGGAGATGTTTTGGACTCCCTAGGTTGGTTTTATGCCTTTGATGATGTTGGAACATGTAAATGGCCTTTTGGTATTTGGTTGGGTGTTTGATGGTTGCATGATTTTCAATATAGGATGCATGCCTATAGAATTGGGATTTTCCTTGAATGATGCTATGATTGAGATTAGACGGTGCTTATATGTTCCTTAAGTGTTTGATGACTTGTGTGTATGATATGGAGGACATATGGATGTGTTTGATGGGTTGGAAGAGTAATAAACCAGCAAAATTTTGCAATTCTGGGCAACTCGTTTCGGAACGGGTGCTAACGTTTCGGAACAGGTGGCCTGAAATGGCCATGGCGTTTCGAAACATGTAAGATCTGTTCCGAAACGGATTTGCCACTGCCAAGCCTTGTTCCGCAACTTGTTTCGGAACGGTCCCGCGTTTCGGAACGGATCTTCCCCGTTTCGGAACACTCGACCGTTGGGCACTGAATCTGTTGGTTAAATGTTTTGAAATCTTACGTTTTGGTCCCAATCTTTGTATATGCAATTGGTTGAGTTTGTGATATTCGTTTGAGATGACATTTGACAGAGGAGCATGAAATATGATTAATTTCATAATGGCAACTTTAAAACTGGTTAAGTCCTCTTAATTTCCAGAATTTGCAATTTGGTCCCTAAATTCGTATGTTGTGCAATTGAGTCCCTATTTGTTTTCCGAATGCTGTGATTTTTTGAATATGTACATCTTGAGAATACACTTAGGGTTAATATGCATTTAGACAAGTTTAAAAAGAAAAAAAGGGTCGTTAATCAAGGTTGACTTTCGGGTTGACTTTGGTTTTCCCCGTGTAATCTTCGTAGTTCGGGTCAACCGTCTCGGCCGGGCTTAGGGGGTTACAAGTCTCAGAGGTAGTCCTAGACCAACCCTGCATCAGGTCAAACTGCCACGATAGAAAGTATGGTCATTGCCACCGCAGTCACCCTGAAGACTATCACGACAGCAACGACGACAGTGACCCCTCAGACACAGAATCATCCAACATTGAAGGTCCTGAGTAGGTAAATTGGATAGGCGCACGTCCAGGTAAGTTCTTCGAGCCTTTGAATTCTACCTCGAATGAACATGCAATCCAAAAGCCTTCGATTGAAAAGCCACCTGTTCTAGACCTTAAACCCCTGCCAGGGCAGCTTAAATATGTTTTTCTTGGTTTAAATGATATGTTGCTCGTAATCAACTCTTCTAAGTTGATGCAGGAACAGGTGCAGCAGCTAAATAAAATGCTACAACAGCATAAGAAGGCCATTAGATGGACTATAGCTGATATCCAAGGCATCAGTCCGACGTTATGCATGCACAAGATACTCTTAGAAGATGATTATAAGCCGACCATTGATGCCCAAAGTCGACTAAACAAGGCTATGAGAGAGGCGGTGCGGAAAGAAATTATCAAGTGGCTTGATGCCGTAATAATATACGCCATCTCAGAGAGCAAGTGGGTGAGCCCGGTGCAATGTGTGCCCAAAAAGGGAGGCATAACCGTAGTAACCAACGAAGAAAACGAACTAATCCCAACCAGGACTGTGACCGGTTGGAGGGTTTGTATGGACCACCGGAAGCTTAATAAAGCTACCCGGAAGGACCACTTCCCCTTACCCTTTATTGATCAAATGCTTGAGAGATTAGCGGGGAAACATTATTACTATTTTCTTGATGGTTACTCATGTTATAACCAAATAGCAATCGCACTGGAAGACCAAGAGAAAACCACCTTCACATGCCCGTATGACACCTATGCCTTTCGAAGAATGCCATTTGGGCTCTGCAATGCACCAGCAACCTTCCAACGGTGCATGATGGGAATATTCTCCGACATGGTGGAGGATTTCCTAGAAATTTTCATGGACAATTTTTCTATCTTTGGAGACAGCTTCGACGGTTGTTTAGGTAATCTACAGAAGGTCCTTGAAAGATGCGAAGAGACAAACTTGGTTTTAAACTGGGAAAATGCCACTTTAAGGTGGAAAGGCATAGTACTGGGCCACAAGGTTAGCTGCCGCGGCATATAGGTGTACAGAGCAAAAATAGAGGTTAACGAAAAGCTGCCGCCACCCACCAAAGTCAAAGGGATTCGAAGTTTCTTAGGGCATGCAGGGTTTTATCGACGATTTATAGCTAATTTTTCGAAGATTACCAAGCCCCTTTGCCACCTATTGGAACATAATCGCGCCTTTGATTTTAATGCTGAATGTACTAAGGCATACATAATACTGAAGGAGAAGCTGGTAACAGCCACGATCGTACAACCACCAGACTGGAGTTTGCCATTTGAGAAAATGTGTGATGCCAGTGATTACGCTGTCGGGGTAGCATTAGGGAAGAGGAAGGATAAGCTCTTCCATGTGATTTACTATGCCAGCAAAACACTGAATGACGCCCAAATCAACTACACCACGTAAGAGAATGAGATGTTAGCAGTGGTGTTTTCAATCGACATGTTCCGTCCGTACATAATTGGAACGAAGGTGGTGGTTCATACAGACCACTCAGCACTCAAGTATCTGTTCACAAAAAAAGATGCAAAACCTAGACTGATGTGTTGGATTCTGCTGCTGCAAGAATTTGACATTGATATCTAGGATAAAAAGGGAACAGAAAACCAAGCTGCAGACCGCTTGTCAAGGCTGGAGATGAGAAGTAATCAATCAACAGACAATATCAACATAGTGGAAACCTTCCCAGATGAGCAGTTGTTTGCTGCCACCAGCACTGCCGTGACAACCATGGCGGCAGGTAAGCTTTCTGAAACCCCTTGGTATGCTGACATTGTTAATTACATTGTAAGTGGGTTATTACCTCCTGAGCTTAATTACCAAGCAAGGAAGAGGTTCCAAAATGATGCAAAACATTATTATTGGGACGAACCTCTTCTTTTCAAGCACTATGCACATAAGATTATCAGAAGATGCATACCACATGACGAATAAAAAGCAGTGCTTCACCACTGCCAAGGTTCTGCAATCCGGTCTCTATTGGCCTACACTATTCAAGGATGCACAAGCTTTTTACAAGAGCTGTGAAAAATGCCAAAGGACTGGGAATATATGAAGAAGGCATGAGATGCCACTGCAGAACATACTAGAGGTCGAAATCTTCGATGTATGGGGAATCGACTTCATGCGTCCATTCCTAGCATCGTGTGGGAATTTATACATCCTACTGGCAGTGGACTACGTGTCAAAGTGGGTAGAAGCAATCGTCACTCAAAAGAACGACGCCAAGACTGTGCAAAGATTTCTTCACAAAAACATCTTCTCCAGATTTGGCATCCCAAGGGCGATAGTTAGCGATGAGGGGAGACATTTTGATAATAGGGTAATTACTGCTGCATTAAGAAAATAAGGAGTGAAGCACCAACTTGCAACAGCGTACCACCCTTAAACCAATGGGCAGGCCGAGATATAAAACAGAGAAGTAAAGAACATACTAGAGAAGATGGTTAAACCCACTCGAAAGGATTGGTCTCTACATCTCAATGATGCACTCTGGGCCTACAGAACAACGTTCAAGACATCATTGGGGATGTCACCCTATCGACTCATCTATGGGAAAACATGTCATTTACCTGTCGAGATAGAACACAGAGCCTATTGGGCTATCAAGGTAGTGAATATGGACTGGAATAAGACATGACATAAAAGGCTACTAGACTTGAATGAGATTGAGGAAATTCGAGCAATGGCCTACGACAATGCCAAGATCTACAAGGATAAAACCAAGAAGTGGCACGACAGGAAGTTGCTGCCATGAGAGTTCTGCCCAGGGCAGCAGGTGTTGTTGTTCAACTCTAGGTTGAAGCTTTTCCCAGGAAAGCTTAAATCTAGGTGGTTTGGTCTTTTCCAAGTTGTCCAAGTTTTCCCCCATGGTGCCATTACAATCAAATCCATGAAGGATGGGCACCAATTCAAGGTAAATGGACATAGGCTCAAGCATTATCAGGGGACTGAATCTCCAAGGATGCAGGAAGTAGTTACTTTAGGAGATGCCCTTCAAGGCATCCCTAATTTAACTTATTTTTATTTTATTTTATTTATTTATTTATTAGGAATTAAGATTTTTATTTATTTATTTATTTTGGGAAATAAGATTTTAGTTCAGTTTGTTTATTTAATTATTCGTAGGAAATAAAGGAAGCAAAGCAAAGAGGAGGAATGAACCAGCCCACTGCTTTCACAACAGCCCAAAAAGCCCAACGGACAAGCCTGTCGTCATAGTCTGTCACCAGCTATCGCGACAGATGCAGAAAAGACAGCCTGTCACGGAGCTGTCGCGATACGCAAACGCGTAACAGATGCGCAGCAGACACGGAAGCGTGTGACAGACGCGTCAGAAATAGTGTAACAGCTGGCCCTGTTAATCGTGCATGTCGATACAGTCCCAACAGGCAGATAAACCCCGTTCTATATAAACCTCTACTCTCATTTCATTTTTCATCTCATTCTCATTCTCTCTGCTTTACTCTCTAGAAATTAGGCTTCAGAAATTTCTTTTATTTTTCTATAGTTTCCATTGCAAATGACTACCAGATCAACAAGACGAAGCACTGCCTCCACCTCTGCCGCGGCAGTGTCAACACCCAGCCACAGCGAAATAGCCGACAGCTTCGCGTCAGAGGACTCAGCAAAAAGGTACTATGGGTCCTTCCAAAAGAGAGAAATGTGGGAAGAAAGAGGGCTCACCTATACCCAAAAGACGGGAGAATTAGGGCTTGAAAGTTTCATCGCCAGGAAGATCCTCGCACTCAAGTGGCAGATGTTTGCTGCCCTGCCAGAAGAGATGAACGTCACCCTAGTTCGAGAGTTCTACGCTGCCGTTCCCGACAAGGATGCCACGAAAGTGACTGTCAGAGGCAAGAAGATCTCCCTCGAACCGGCATACATCAACATGTTGTATGGGCTTTATGTGGGCAAGAAGGAAGACGCCCATCGGAGATTCGTGAACCATCTGTCGCCGGCAGACTACGACGCTGTCATGGCAGAGTTGACAAAAGAGGGCACAGACGGGAATGATGACCCCAAGCACAGGTGGACTGTGCGGAGGACTCAGCTCACCCCACAAGCCAAGCTGTTGAACCATTTCGTCAAGAAGCGCCTCATGCCTACCTCACACAATACCACTGTTGACAGGCAGAGACTAGCCCTCGTCCACTCCATTCTCAACGAGAGGAAAATCAACGTCGGCTGATACATCCGAGACAGAATCATCGAGTGTGCACTCCGACCTTCAGGCCCCCTAGTCTTCCCCTACCTGATCATCACGCTCTGTCGGGGCAACAATGTGCCAGAAATCAACGAGGATGTCAAGGTCCGAGGGAAAGGATGGACGCAGCAAAATCTCTATAGTCTGAAGGAATTAAAGGCTGCTACTATCTGTCGTATGTGGACCCCACTGCCGCGATAGAACTGACGACAGACTGTGACTCCCCCGAACCTGGCGCATTAAAACCAGAGCAGACGACGGCAGCACCACCGGTAGACACCTCCAACCAGATCCTGAAGATGCTGCAAAAGATGGAGGAATGACAGCTCGGCCTAATGGGATTTCTGAGGGACTTCACTACCGCAGCGGTAAATTTTATCAAGTTTGATTTAAATTTTCCCAATGTGCAATTCCCTGCTTTCCCAGAAACTCTCTTTGCTACACCCACACCTACTGCCAGTCCCAGAACCCCTACTGCCGCCTCCACACCCACAACTGCCACGACCGGAGATGGCGGCAGAAAATCTGCCACTCCCCGAGGAGAGAAAAGGAAGGACCCCCTACTAGGGATCGACCCAAAATATTTTAAAGGGTTCTCTTCCTCCATCGTTTGGCAAGATTCTAACTCAGAGCCGTCGGTCGTCTGAGACATATCCAAGGACTTCCCTCCGATGAAAAGGATGCAGCTGAACGAGACTGTCGAAGGACCCTACCACGACAGATCTGATAGCAGCAGCAGCAACAGCGATGATGAACTTGAGGTCCTGGACCAGCCCCCACAAATCTCACCTACCCGAGTCCAGCCACCTCGAGAGGCAAAGAAAAATATGGCCTCCTCGTCTCCCAGCACCCAGCCAGCAGCAGCGATGACAGCTCATCAAATTAAGTGTTTTTCTTATATATTTGTTGTCTTTGCTGCTATTTTCTCTATTTGTGATGTTAATTTCAGTTTTTTTTAATTGTTGTCATGTATTGAGGGCAATGCAACCCTTGAGTTTGGGGGTGGGCATCCCTCCATTAATGAACTTGTTAGTTGCGTCTTTTATGCCTCATTTTAAGTTTATTTTTGTGTTAAAAAATGAAAATATAAACAAAAATTTGGCTTAAATCTTTGAAATGAACTTACCTGCCATGACATTCTCTGTCGTGAAAGTGCCTTTAGGATGTTTTAGGAACTATTTAGAACCTTTCTATAGTTATGAACTTTAGAACACCCTTTGTGACTCTTATGATGTCTAGATTTCGATAGTAAACTAGAATAGGAAGGTTTACCCACTTGAGTTGTCCCTAGATGTGCATAACACTGGCTCTAGGAAAAGAATAAAAGAAAAGAAAACTTAGACTGAATACCCCTAGAAGTGCCTAATATCGGCTCTAGTGAGATAGCTAGAGGTACCCAAAAAAAACAGGCCCTAGTCAAATCAAAATAAGAAAAAGTCTGATTCTAAGTAAGAAAAAAACTAAAGGAGCCTAAGAATTGCCTCTAGAAAAAATGAAAATGGCATAAGGCTCAAGTTGGTGGCCTAACTATTCTGGTAAGTTAAAGGAGTCTAGGCACATATTTGTTCACAAAACCTGCACACACCGCACAAGAACTATACCATTGTTCCGGATAAATCCAGAAACACTCGACAAGGTACTACTCTTGATAGTGAATGTGTGGTAGGTAATGAAAATTTCACAGAATTAAGCCAAGCCAAAAAGTTTTTATTTTTAGTTAGGTCGAATTTTCTTGAGGACAAGCAAAAACTTGAGTTTGGGGGTGTGTTGAGTGTATAAAAGTTCTATATTTTACCCCTCATTTACCCATATTTTTGCTGCATTCAAGCATAATTCATTACATTTAGGATAGATATTTTCATATACATCACAATTAGATAAAACAACACAGTTGCTGCTGATTTTGTTAACTTTTGCAGGTATCTGCTGCGGCAGACCCTGGGCAGCGAAGGAGCAGAGGCGAATTGCAGAGCTGGAGTCGAGAAGCAAAGGCTGTCGTGACATCTGCCGTGGCAGCCATGACGACAGAGAATGCTGAGATGAAAAAGTGAAATGGAGCTCGACAGATAGAGAATTTCAAGCCGGTCTGTCGTGGACCACTCCCATATTTTTCTGAGCCCGGAAGTAGAATGAAGGCCAAGCCCCAAGTTCAAGGAAGAAACTCAAGGCAAGAAAAGAGGACAAATTCAAGGCATCTACTCAGAAGATTTAGTCTTTAATAGAGTTGCACTTTAATTCGAAATTGTATTCTTTCCATATTAGAAAACTTGGACCCAAGGCTTATATAAAGGCATGTAATTCGACCTAGGGGATATCTCATTCTTAGCAGTCTTCCCCCAAAACCCTTGTCGTTTTCCCTTCTCCACCATGTTCTAAACTCCCCCTAGGGCTACGGGTTGATTCTGTAAAGAAGTTGCAAGGAATGTATTGTTTTAGGAATTTTATGTTCAAGTAATAAAAGCACTTCAAGTTTATTTACTTTGGTTTTTCATATCTCATAACAGCATCGGGAGGGCATTGTGAGGTTATCCATTTGTTTGATATCGTGAGAGTCAAGCATACGAAAAGAGTATATACGAGTTTTCTAGTTTATGGTTAAACCATCTTGGCTTAGGGATAAGTACAAGGTTAAGTGGCTAAATAAGAATTCAACAATTTTGGTGTTCACCCTTTGATTCACGTCGAGAGGTATCATCCTAGAAGTGTTCATCAATAGAACTTGGGCCTAGGGATAGGACAAGTCACAACAGGGATTCTTGCCAAGCTTGAAGTACTGAGCAAAACCTGCACTACTGAGCGATTCAATACCAGCCTATTCTCTAAATCTGATTCTTTATTCTTTTACTTTAGTTGTTTCTCAAGATTACTCCACCAATTCAATTAAACTACTTCTTTCTCTTGTGCAGCAATTAAGGATATAGGCAATTCTAGTCCATGTGGAGACGATATCTGATACTCTAGTATCACTTTACTACTTGCGTCATGTACACTTGCACTATTTTCGATAGTACTCTTTTACACGCAACAACTTCCAATGAATTGTTGTTTGATGAAGATGTAAAACGCTTGTTGTTTTGCCACATCATATTCTGCTGTGGTCCGTGTGATTCTCCCAGATTCTGCTTATTTGTGTTCCCATAACTGCTATTCCCTTGATTTCCCCAAGAGAGATTAGGATGCTGACACCATCCAGCATTATAGTTGTTCGAGTATGGATTGTTGTTCCGATTGGAATTCCCTACATAGTTAACAGATTCTTGGTTATCCGGGCACTCGCTCAAGTGGTGGTTTCCATTGCAACGAAGGCAAGTTGATGCCACTCTTACTTCCTTCACCGCACTAGTCTTTTGGAGATTCTTTAGCATGGTCGTGATAGCGGTCAATTGGGCTGCTACTGAGGCATCCGTATCACGTGATACTTGAGTTTTCCTCCCCACTCCAAATCTTGATGAGGGAAATTGATAATCGTTGTTGGCTATTCTATCAAGTGTGTCAAAGGCTTCCTCGGGTGACTTGTCTAGCAATGTCCCATTTGCTGAGGCATCTAGCATCATTCTGGTGGAAGCATTAACACCATTGTAGAACATAACCACTTGTGTCCAATCATGAAAACTGTGATTAGTGAACTTGCGCAATAATCCCTTAAATTTGTCCCAACACTCATACATTGATTCGTTTGGATTATACTGAGGCTATACTAGCATCATTTGCTGAGGCTATTCTATCAGACTGACGAAAGGATACGATATCATTCCTCAACTGAGTGTTCCTATTTGGTGGATTATATTGCAGCAAAAAGCTCTTGCACAAATCTGTCCACGTTTCCAATGATCCGGCTGGCACACCACTCAACCATTCTCGTGCTCGATCACGCAAAGAATAAGGAAATAGTTTAAGTTTCAACACATCCTCGTGCACCCCTTGTTGACGAAAGGAGTCACATACTTATAAGAAAGCACAGATGTGTTGTCTAGCATCTTCATGAGGCAAGCCTCCAAACTGACCAATTGAGTTCAACATGTTGAACATGACAGGTTTAAGCTCAAAGTGGGCTGCCTGAATTTTGGGAGCAACAATTCTTGGATTAAGATCATCAAAGACATGATTTAGGTGATCTCTAATAGCTCTGGGTCTTGCTGGAGCATTTTGACCTTGGTCTCAAATTACTGCAGCAGGTTCCCCTTGATGCTGAGCTTCGATCATCATTCTAATAGCTTCTTGTATACGTCTTCACTGACGAAATAGATGTTCAATTTCAGGAATATAAGGTAATATAGGCTCACGATGTCTCCTTGGGCGCATGCAATAGCACAATACCTAAAAAGACAAACAAAAACAATCTAAGAAAATATATACAAAAACAAAATAAACTAGTGCAAAGACTAAACCTAAAATAACCAATTTCCAATCTTCGACAACGGCGCCAAAAACATGTTGCGCTGCGTGATGTACTATAAATGATACGCAAATAGTGCAAGTATACTCGTCGAACAAGTAATAAAGTGGTAAGTGAGTTTCGTCTCCACAGGGATTGGAGGTGTTTCGAGGTAAGTTTAAGCTCTCAAGTGTCACGAAATGTAAATGGAGAATGTTGTGGCAAATTAAGACAAAGCGATGAATGTTGTAGGAAATCAGAGCGGAGATATAAATGTGATAGGAAATAAAGATAAAAGATAGCGTGCTGAAATCAGATAAAGAAACAGGTCCTCTTACGCGTGTGAAACTCTCTTGGGAATGACTGGCTGGGCTGTCAGGTTTACCTATATTTTAGTTCTCTAATAGGGTTTAACTCTCTCATTTAGTCTATGCTCGGCATGATTTACTCAAGGTGCTCCTTAACTATCTCTAGACAGGAAACTGGGAGCAGGAAATGCTACAGCCATACCTCTCAGCGTAAACTCTAACACTCCCCCTACCCTTAAAGGTCTATCCCTCTTAGCCGTTGAAACCCAACACTTATCTCTAAGGTGGATTAGAGTTGTGCCTCTCAACATCCAACTCCATTGTCTATGCAGGTTAAGGAAAGCTCTCTCGACCACTAACCTCAACTAACACCTAAGGAAAGGCCAACTCTCGAGGGCTCTTACAACCCTAAGCATATAACAACATTGACAAAGCATAGTTACGAGCACGAGATAAATAAACATTCATAAAAAAATAAAACATAGTTCATCCAACAGCCCTAGCCACCTAAATCAGTTCATGGCTAGGCAAATATTCGAAGTATCTTCGTTCATACAACCCATTTTTTCCAGATGTAGAAATAAATGCTAAAGCAACAGAAAGGGAAGAGAAGAACTCCCAATCTGCGATGGACTTGCAGCGCCACGAACCGCCCTAGGCTTGCCGCCTCTCTCAAGGTCAGCAAGGTCAGACCCTTGGAGCTTCTACGATGGAGGACACCAAGTGGTGGAGGAAGAAGAAGAAAATAGCCGCCTTTAGCATTCTCTCCCTAGACTTTTTGTCACTTTTTCACGCTCTCCCTTTAATGAGGGTCTTGTGTCCTTTATATGGTGGAGGCTCGTAGGGTTTTGTGCTCTAATGATTCTTTGAAGTCCTAGAAATATTCCCTATGCATGTGGGGCACAAATAGACACAAAGGGGTTCGCACATGTGGGCGATCAACGTGTGCGCTTTACTTTGTCTTTTTCCGCGCCCAGAATTGCTGTCCAATTTGCTATAGCATTTTACCTTCCTTGCTATGCTTCAGCATTAGCCTGCACAACACCATACCAGTAAACACCCTTCAAGCAGCATCTAGTCTCATGAACTTAAGCCAGACCACCAACAAGTAAAGATACATGTAACTATATGCTCTAAATGCACCTACATGCCCTAAAATATAAGCATTTTGACAAGTCATCAAGTGCACTATAAAGAAGTCGGCTTGGATGTTGAGGGGTTTATACGGTGTATCGAATACACCATCCAAGTACCCTAACGATTGAGGAAAGTATATAGTGTCCCGTCTCTCTTTAGTGGGGTTATACATCTACTGATGAGTGGTGTTGAGGGGTTTATATGGTGTACCGAATACTCCACCATGGGTGCAACAACGGTGGAGGGTAGCTGCCGTTTGTGAACCTTGAGACGCCAGTGAGAATGTATGAAATGTCGGGACAACACTTGAGAATTCGTGTATCAGATGCGGTTTTGAGAAATTAGCATGTTGATGATCACTTGTGAGCCAATATAATTGATGATGTATTATGAAATGGTTAATGCTGCATAATATGTAAATGCATGTTTTACTCTTTAAGCTTTGCATATGGTAGCTATGCATGAGAAGGCTTAAGTTGTGTGTTAGCAATAGATTTGCTTTTGAGTTTATAACACCTGATGCATGATGTTTAATATGTTATTTTAATTAAGGAAAGTGTATGGTTCTAAAAAGAGCATGATGGTTTTAAAAAGGATGTTTAGTAAGTTGATATGAGATTTCAATGTGAACATGAAAATGGTTTTCATGCATTGATGGTGTTTTGCTTTTGAGCCTCGTAGAGTGTCCAGAAGTTCTATATTTTATGCACATTCCTACTCATATTATTATTGTTCTCAAGCTCATTTAGTCATATTTAGCTACATATCATGTATTATACAATATTTTCTCTTCTACCATGCTTTTATTGACTATTTTATGTTTTGGCTAAGAAAAGATATTGTTTTAGTTAGTTTTCTATTTTAGGTGCTGGTTGCTGATCACAGGTAGAGAGGACATGAAAGCAGGGAGCAGAATGAGCTGTATTGAAACAGTTCCAGTTGCCGCCAAAAATAGGCTGCCACTGCAGAATGCCGCCGCCATGGACGCCACCGCCGTAGAATGTCGCCCAGACGAAAAGACGCCGACATAGTCAAGATGGGTCTCGTTTGATAGAGGACATTTTTCTGAGTCCATTGAACCCAATCTTGCATTTTTCTGAGTCCTGGAGCAGTGTATAGAGCTGAGTGAAGATCGATAAGCAAGGTGGCTTATACTTACTTGTTGAACAAGTAAACATCCAAATGAGTCCATATTTAAGTCAGAATTGAATGAAGCATTAAATGTAAAAGCTATTTTCTCATCAATGAGACTTCCACTCCAAGGATGACTGAAATTTAGGCCAAGCCCTATATATACCCATGTATGTGAGGGTATAAGGGCATAGAGATTGATAGATATAGAGAGAGATAGAGAGAGGGAGTCGGCTATGTTCTAAACTCCTTAGGGTTTATGTTTTTGCTTGTAAAGTAGTTGTGAGAAACGATTGTTTTAGGTTTTGAGTTATTTTTCAATAAAATATTTCGAGTTTACTTAATCTATTATTCTTCATTCAATCAATCATTCTACACCAGTCGTTTGGGAGAATCTATTTGTTGGGCACGAAAGTGCAAGGCTCACGAAAGGGTTAAGTACGGTCACAACGTGCTGAGGCGTGACTAACTTGGTTCCACACCAGTCCACAAGTTTCAGCGGCTAAAAGGGATTACCAACCGAGTTTACTAACTTGGTTCCACACTAGTCCACATGTTAGCTCTCGAGCATCCTAACTTAGAAATAGGAGGGATCGTTGTCGACTATCCTGCCGAACTTGGAGTATTTGCAAGACTTGCCGCCAGGACATCTTTCCATTCCACATGCCGAGATAGTACACTCCTATAGTGGTAGTGACCCGCTGCGGCCACATGACAGGGTCGTAGCCTGCCGCCCGCCATACACGCCGAGGCAGCATATCGTGGCTGCGCAATCCAACCTTAACCTGTGCAATTCAGTCTACAGAGTACTGAGCAGCAATTACCTGGCCCATTCTATCACTCTGATCTCCCCTACTTTAATTAATTGTGTTTTTAGTTTTATTCCTTTAACCAAACATGAAATTAATTGTGCATTTAAATTTCTTGTGCAGATACACACTCGAAGAAACTATTCCAATCCTCGTGGGATTCGACATCTTATATACTATAACTTGGAAGGAGTGTGCACTTGCGCTCTCACAAATAGGGAACACCTACACGCCCTACAAGTTTTTGGCGCCGTTGTCGGGGATTGGCAATAGCAACTTCGTTTTGTACCATTCTATCACTCTGATCTACACAGTACTGAGCATCAATTACCTGGCCCATTCTATCACTCTGATCTCCCCTACTTTAATTAATTGTGTTTTTAGTTTTATTCCTTTAACCAAACATGAAATTAATTGTGCATTTAAATTTCTTGTGCAGATACACACTCGAAGAAACTATTCCAATCCTCGTGGGATTCGACATCTTATATACTATAACTTGGAAGGAGTGTGCACTTGCGCTCTCACAAATAGGGAACACCTACACGCCCTACAAGTTTTTGGCGCCGTTGCCGGGGATTGACAATAGCAACTTCGTTTTGTTTTCTGCACTATTTATTTAATTGCATTTAAATTTTAAGTTTTTAACTTTTATTTTCTTTTGTATATAAAAAAATTCAGGTACGCTACAGTCCAAGGACATCACAATGTCGAGGAAAACTGTACGGGAGCTGATATTTGAACATGAACAGCAGATGCTGTAGCCGCAGTTGCCGCCGTGGCAACAGACAAGACATCAGATGTCGTTCTGCGGAAGCAAAATTTCTCATGGTATGATCAAAACTCTCATAAAAAAAATACCATAATAATTTTGCTGTGGCAACCAACATGCAGTGGCAATATAGTCATCCAGAAGAATAATCAACATCCTTGGAGGACGCACTCCAAGCTTTCATTGCTCTCACAGATGAAGCATCAGCTGCTATAAACGCCAGAATCGCTAAGATGGATGCACGTTTGAGAAACTTTGCCCCAATAGATGTCGTGAATGAACATACAACCCCTGCCGCAAAAATTATGGATCGCCGGCAATTGAAACCATGGAACACTGAAGTCCCAAGGCAAGAAAATGCAGAGGATTACCCCACACATGAAGACCCTATGCAATAAATTGCCCAAGCAGGAGTGGAGGAAACTGAACAGAGCAGTGCCACGGAAACAACTAGTGAGGATGACATAGAAATAGATGACATCACGACCATATCAAAAGCCTCAGAAATTGCTTCCGCCTCGACAACAACCTCAACAATTATGCCCACTGCGACTACAGCCTCGCCAGCAATGCCCACCTCGGTAGAAACCTCGGCAACCTTGGAATACATATATCTAGAGATCCTATGCTGGAAGATTTAAGGCCATCAAAATCTCTACTGACAGAGATTTTCGAGGGGACAAAAGAAAACGGTGTGGGAGTCAATAACCTTTTATGGATTTTGAGTTTTTCCTTGACCTTCGCCAGAGTATGACAAAGGGCTGCCACAACAATTGGTTACCGCCCAAGCAGCCGCCACAACAGCAAAGGCTACACTCAGCCACTACGAATTCCAACGGAATAAGGTAAGTATGTGGTTCAATATCGAAATTTTATTTACTAATCACATGTTCATGCCTCCAGGAAGAGAAACAAGGTAGAAAGTTCGCATGGACTACAATGGAACGAGGAAGAAGGATTCCCCATGAGAATAGTCACTCGATGAATGGTGCGGGTGGACTATAAGAAGTATTGGAAATGAACCCGTTGTAATATAATTTTTATTTTTCCACATCTTTGCAATATTTAGTAGAAGAAGATTTAAATAGTTTAGGATTAGATTTATTTTTCAGTTAAGCTATTTTTTTTTCCCGTCTCACAACTGCACATCTAGAATCAACCCTAACATACAGAATACAACAAGGAGCAACACGAGCAAGCCTGCCGCCACCAAAGCAACAAAATGCGACCCTCAGAAAAAAAATCCTCTCTACACTCTGCAGCTACTTAGCATAAGTTCTTCATTCCATTTTTTATTTCTTCTATTTATTTTTCTGTTTTTCTTTGTTTTTATTTTTTGTCTAAGGAATTGAGGGCAATGCCCACCTTGAGTTTGGGGGGAGGGTTAGTCCTCATTTATTTAGTGTAAGCATGTAGTTACATATAGTTGCATTGTAAATCCCGCCTAGTACTTAATGAAAATTGGAAATCTGGGTTAAATAACTTGTGCCTATGATATTTAGTTGATTCTATTTTCGCACCACACTTAAAAATTGAACTTAATCTTGGAAGAAGCATGAAAAACACCGTATAATTTTTTTTAGTTGCCAAACATTTATTACACTTCTGTTAAGTGTTGAATATTGTTTGAGTTCTAAGTGTACATTGCCTGCTTAAACTTAATGAAAATTCTTATATTGGATGCATGTATGCCGCCGCGGCAGCACATGGCAGGAAACTAAAATAAAAAGCAATGCCACCACAACCGCAAAACAAAGAAAAGGATGAATGCCCTAGAGGTGCCTGAAACAGGCTCTAGGAAGAATCATGAGCAAGGACACTCCGCTGCTATCAAAGTCCATGTATCTGAAATTCGTCAAAGTGACGGACAAACTAGCATGAGTGAATGAAAGCCTTCACGGGATGACCCTACTCAAAGGGTTCGGAGTTTCGTAGTATGCTCATATCTTAGCTTCAGACCTAGAGACTAGTTGTGATGAGTTGAAGCCCTTAAAACCCATGATCAGAAAAAGGAAGAAAGGAAATGCTTAACAGTGCTGCTAAAGCAGCAACTTTATATCCTTTTTCTTTAACTTTTACAGCATTCTTTGTTTACTTAGTATACTTAGCATATTCAGCATGTACACAGAACTGCACACACCGCACTGGCACTAGAATTAAAATTCTAAGTTATTTCATGTTATTCCCTCTCACTAAACTAATATAGGTGCCATGACCTTGAGGCATGAAACCAAGTTAAAAACTTGGTTTTCTTTTTGATTTATGTACAAGGGAAGGTTTACTAGTTAGGTTGCATTGCTTGAGGACAATCAATAGTTCGAGTTTGGGGGTGTGTAGAGTGTTTAGAAGTTCTATATTTTATGCACATTCCTGCTCATATTATTATTGTTCTCAAGCTCATTTAGTCATTTTAACTACATATCATGCATTATACAATATTTTCTCTTCTGCCATGATTTTATTGAATATTTTATGTTTTGGCTATGAAAAGACAATGTTTTAATTAGTTTTCTATTTCAAGTGCTGGTTGGTGATCAGAGGTAGAGAGGACAGGAAAGCATGGAGCAGAAGGAGCTGTATTGAAGCAGTTCCAGTTGCCGCCAAAAAAACGTTGTCGCCGCAGAATGCCGCTGCCAAGGACGCCGCTGCCACAGAATGTCGCCCAGACGAAAATATGCCGACATAGTCAAGATGGGGTTACCGGCTTCATTGTGAGCGGTACCAACAAATGTTGAACAATTGTCCGCTTCATGGTTTACCGGCTTGGAATCATGTATCTATATTCTACAATGGGGTTAACTACCAAACTCGAATGTTGATAGATGCCTCGGTCAATGGGATCATCCTAGACAGACCTCCTGAGGAAGCACTTCGGCTGCTCAACATAGCAGCTAAAAATGATTATAAATACTCGATAGCCCACCGAGGTGGCACAAGGCGGCCAGCTACTGTAAATGAGGTAGAAGCTTCCGAATCTATTAATGCCTGCCTCGACACTCTGACGGAATTGGTGATGAAGATGGTGCAATCCCCAGGGAAGGTCCATGAAGTAAAAGCTATTGAACCATTTTGCGAAGAATGTGGTGGCAACCATGATTCCACGGATTGTGATGAATCTTCTAATTCTATGGGAAGATACGAGAGGAATAAAGGGCCTACGTAGAAGAGCTACAACCCAGGATTGAAGATCCAGCCCAACTACATGTGGAGCAACCCTAGAACGACTGCAAACCCATCACAACAGCTGCTGCCACAACAGGACATAAATACTTCATCTTTAGAATCTACTGTGCATGAATTCATGTCATATACTAAAGATTTTATTTTTAGCACAACTAAATTCATTGATAAAACTGAATCTTTCATGTACATGACTGAAAACAGGATGAACACTCAAAAGGCAACTTTAAAAAATCTGGAAACACAGTTCGAGAAATTTGCCTAGATCATCAGCACTAGACTAATGGGTGGATTACCAGTGACAACGAATCAGCAAAAGGAAAAGCCCTTGAGCAATGTAAGGCCGTAACAACCCGAAGTAAGACAACGCTACAAGATCTGTTCATGCCAGCGGCAAGAGAAACATCAACTTCCGAACCAATCCATATTGTCGAACATTCTGCCGCGGCAGCGCCAGAACATGAATCAGCAAATGACACCAGGAATGAACAGACAGAACCTGAACCAGCTGCTCAGAGCATGATGGCCAACATGAAAAAAACTGTCAGCCCTGCACCTCCCCCTCCATTTCCCCAGAGACTAGATAAACAAAAACAAGAGATATAGTATAAAAGGTTCCTGGATGTGCTAAAACAAGTCAAAATCAACCTTCCACTAATAGGGTTGATTGAACAAATGCTGAGCTATGCCAAGTTTTTGAAGGATATGGTATCCAAGAGAACAAGGATTGGGAATTTGAGACGGTGGCAGTAACGGAAGGATGTATGGCTATGTTGCACAACAAAGCACTGCCCAAACAAAAAAGATCCTGGCAGCTTTATAATCCCTTGCAAAATTGGCAACAACCACTATGTTCGATCATTATGTGACCTAGGGGCAAGCATAAACTTGATGCCCAGATCTGTCTTTCAGAAATTAGGGATAGGAGATGCCCACCCAACAACAGTGATACTACAGTTGGCTGACATAACCTATGTGCAACCAGAAGGGAAAATTTAGGATATTCTAGTACAAGTGGATGAATTTATTTTTCCTGCCGATTTCTTGGTGCTTGATTGTGAAGCATATGAAAAAGCACCAATAATAATGGGGCGACCTTTCCTTGCTACGGGTAAAACTCTAATTGATGTAGAAAAAGCCAACTCACGATGCTAATAGACGATCAACGAATAAAACTGAACATCTATCAATCCATGAGACAGGCTGAAGATCCGGAAGAATGCCAGCTACTAGATACAGTCACATAGTACAACCTGGAAGAAAATAGACCTTGCCTACAGCAAGACGATCCCGGCAGCAAACTTGACAGCTGCCACGACAACCCTTTAGAAAGTTGCTCGGAAGATAATGAGTGAACGGAGCTGGACACGGAGGAACAAGATGTAGCCCATTGGATAACAAACCAACCAAGTAAGTTCTTTGAACCTTTGAATTACACAGTAAAGGGGGGCAAGATGTTCAAACCATCCATTGAATGACCACCTACCCTTGAATTAAAAACCTTACCTGAACAACTCAAATACATCTTCATGGGACCTAAAGATACACTGCCGGTTATAATCTCATCCAAGTTGCTACCTGAACAGGAACGACAACTAACTGCATTGCTGCGACAGCATAAGAAGGCGATAGGCTGGACCATTGCAGACATAAAGGTAATCAGCCCTACCATTTGCATGCACAAAATTCAGCTGGAGCAAGACCAAAAACCAACTGTGGATGCCCAACGGAGATTAAACAAAACCATGAGAGAAGTGTTCAAAAAGGAGAGCATCAAATGTCTAGATGCCGGTATCATATATCCAATTGCAGACAACGAGTGGGTAAGCCCAGTACAATGTGTACCAAAGAAAGGCAGAATCACTGTGGTAAGCAATGAAAATAATGAATTGACCTCAACTCGAACAGTAACAGGTTGGCGAATATGCATGGATAACCGCAAGTTAAATAAGGCAACAAAAAAAGATCACTTTACATTACCTTTTATTGATCAGATGCTTGACTGCCTTGCTGGCAAACCCTTCTATTGCTTTTTAGATGTATATTCAGGGTATAACCAAATCGCCATTGCACCGGATGACCAGGCCAAAACAACTTTCACATGCCCAAATGGCATCTATGCCTTTCGAAGAATGTCGTTCGGTTTGTGCAATGCCCCAGCCACATTCCAACGATGCATGATGGCCATCTTCTCCGACATGATTGAAGACTTCATGGAAATCTTCATGGATGACTTCTCTGTCTTTCGCAGTAGCTTCGATAGCTGCCTCAGTAACCTTGAGAAACTGTTGACCAGATGTGAGGAAACAAACCTAGTGCTTAAGTGGGAAAAATGCCACTTTATGGTCGACAAAGGCCTAGTCTTGGGGCATTAAATCTTCGCACAAGGAATCGAGGTGGAAAAAGCAAAGATCGAAGTCATAGCCAACTTGCCACTGCCAACCAATGTCTAGGGCATACGAAGTTTTCTGGGACACGCAGGTTTTTATCGTAGATTCATTGAAATTTTTTCTAAGATTTCTAAACCATTGTGTACTTTGATGGAACAGGACAAGCCATTCATCTTCAACGAAGCATGCCAGGAGGCGTTTAAAACATTAAAAGAAAAGCTCGTCACAGCCCCTGTTGTAGTTCCCCCGGACTGGAGTCAATCCTTCGAGCTCATGTGTGATGCTAGTGACACTTCCGTTGGTGCCGCCTTGGGACATCGTAAAGATAAGCTCTTCCATGTCATATACTATTCTAGCAAAACACTAGATACCGCCCAGACCAACTACACTACCACAGAAAAAGAATTGCTGGCAGTAGTATTTGCTTTCGATAAGTTTCGACCCTAGCTGATTGGAACGAAGGTAATAGTTCATACGGACCATTCCACCCTAAGGTATCTATTTGCAAAGAAGGACGCAAAGCCCCGCCTAATTCGGTGGATTCTTCTACTACAAGAATTTGACATAGAAATCCGAGATAGAAAGGGTATAGAAAACCAAGTAGCGGATCATCTCTCTCGGCTTGAGAATAGACAAGAAAACACATCCCACAGCGAAATTCAAGATGAATTCCCTGACGAACAGCTGTTGCTAGTCTCTGCCCTAATAGCTGCCCTAGAAGCTGAAGGATTAATACTTGTCGTCCACGCAGAAGCAGTGGCATCAACTTCAATAGACACACCCTGGTACTCAAATATTGTTAATTATTTAGTATTATGTGTTTTTCCTTGTAAACCCCTTAGCCTAGACTAGACACCGACCCGAACTAAGAAGATTACACGGGGAAAACCAAAGTCAACATGTGAAAGTCAACCTTGATTAACGACCTTTTTTTCTTTTTAACTTTTCTAGATGCACATTATTAACCTATGTGAATAGCAAAACAATTTAGTAGAAGCGACACAGCGAACGGAACTCATTGAGGGGTTCAATTGCATACGAACGCCTTTTAGGACTAATTTGTAAATTTCTAGAATTTAGGACTAAACAAGTTTTTAAGTTACCAATCCAAAATAAAACATATAATAAGCGAGCATGTCAAAATCATCTTAAACGGATCATCCAAACTCATTTAATTAAACATTCAAGACTCAGGGACCAAAACGTAAGAAAATAGAAACCTGAAACAATTCAAATTCAACTCAAATGGTCACCTGTTCCAGAACACTGTACCCTGTATCGAAACGGTTGTTTCAAAACCATGTTGGCCGTTCCAAAACTCGAGTGCGTTCTGAAACCAGTTTCGAAAACAGGCTTCACAGTAGCAAAATGTTCCGGAACGATCGCACACGTTCCGAAACCCCCTGGCCAATACAGGCCATCGTTTTGATACGGATGAGGGTGTTCTGAAATGTCCTATCCTGCAACAGCAGATTTTGCTAGTTTTATACATCTTTCAACATCCGAAAACGTTCCAAATCATATCACAACATACATACAACATGTATAAGCATCAAAGATCAACATTACGAAGTACAAGCTAAATCATAGCATCATTCAAGCAAGCATTAGAAATATAGGCATGCTTCCTAGTCTTCAAAACCATACCACAGGTTAAAAGCCACATTCAAGCACAAATAAATCCACAAAGGCCATTTACAACCCAAAGATAAACAACCAAACATGAACAAAGTAATTAACAACATCCTCAAACATCCAAGAGTAGAAATCCCACCCATTGCCTCTTATTACACCAAAGTAAAACCACATACTTTGCTAGACCAAAGTGCTTGGATTCCCCTTGCTTACTTGCTGCCTCAAAAGCCTAATTATCTGCATTGATGAAACAAATGAGCGTAAACACAAAGCTTAGTGAGGATCGCTAAAACAACAATCATCAATGCATTTCACACAACCGGCAAATCACCATTTATCAACACATGCCTTTACTTAAAACATGCCCTCTCAAGGCATCAATGCACTTTTTAAAATACATGCTCGTATGCATCACTTATAAACAACAAATAAACCTTAGCTCATGCTTTACTAAGCATCACATGCATTCAAGCACAAATCACAAACATCTCATGCTTAAACCATTAGTCAACATCATTATATTGGCTTACAAGTGATCAATTCCCAATACATACTAAAACCAACTCAAATGACTCAATCAGATACGCGGATTACAAGCGTTGTCCCACACGCTTTATACATACTACCGGACTACACAAGGTGGAGATACGTGGCACAATCACAACCCCCTCAACACCCGTGATGAAGATTAATGGCACAATCACAACACCTCAACATCACTCATCGGTAGTTGTATAATTCCACTAATGAGAGTACGAGACACATACCAGAAGACTCACACACGGGATTAGACCATTCACCGTTGTGATCGTAGGATCAATCGTTAGGGTACTTGGATGGAGATTACGGCACAATCACATCCCCTCGACATCCAAGGTGACTTTATTCACGGTGCACCCAATCCTATAGCCGGCTAACTATATCCAATTACAAATAACAAAAAATCCATTTTCATCACTTGCCAATTTAATCATTTAACACCAACATTCCACTGTTTTACAAGCATAAACACAGTGTCATTTCCACAAGCATAATCATGCTTAACGTCATATGCATTTATCACATAGAACCAAGGATCACTTACCTAGTGCATCCTTAACATAATGGCATTAAAATCCAGCATTAACCATGCTTAAAACATGCATTAAAACAGTAATCAAAACCACATTTAACTCAAGTGTATTTTCATCAAAACATAGCACATTTCAGAGAGAGACTTTCAAATCACTTACACTTGAGCTTAGCTAAGTGTTTCAAACTTACACGAAGTTCCCAAGACCATGCTCAAAGCATTACAAAGCTGGAAAATCCATTTCCACTCACCGATACGAAAATTACTCTTCCGGAGCTTCCAACAATGCCTCGTTCGCTCCTGGATCAAGATCCCATGTTTTCACATCATCAAAACAGAGATCTAAATGCATTAAAATGCATTTCAACACCAGCAACTAATCACAACTCGTAGCACACCCAAACTACACCAATTTACCCATCCAAAACAACTGAAAACTCAATCGATTGCTTCCTAAACCAAGCCCAACCATCATACATCACTTCCAATCAATTATAAACATGAAAACACACCTAATAAACAACCTAACCCATCCTTATACCTCCAGCAAGCATGATTCCACCATTTCACCTCAAAAACTCACATAAAGCTATCAAGAAACTCAAGGATCTCAACGATTTCGGGATCTATGTTATCAAAACCTCATTTCAACATAATATCCAACTTAAAACTCAATTAAAATCAATCCAAAATAGAGCTTAACAAAACAAATCCGAAAATCAAGATTTCAACCATATTTTTACGAGATTTTGATCTCAAATCAAAATTATAATGAAAACTCAACCAAAAACATTAATTAGAAGCCAAAGATCTTGGGAATTTCAATAAAGAACTTTGATTAGAGGTTGAGAACGAGATTTACCTCCAATCCTTGCTTTTCCTCAATGAATGACAAGTTTTCCTTAGCAAAATCTTGAAGAACTTGAGGGGTTTCTTGAAAATTGTTTAGGAAGTATTGAGAGAGTGTTTGAGAGAAAATAATTCTGGAGGAAAATTGTATTTGGCTGAAAATGAGAAGAGAATGGTAGTTACGTGATGGAATCTCGCTAATTAACTACATAATTAATTAAATAAAATAAAAACCAATTAAAGCTATTTAATTAAAATCATTTTAAACACATGTCATATTAAGGAAACACTAAATTGCCATAAAGCCCCCCTTAAGATTCTAAGATTTTGGCTTCTCCTTTAAAAATCACATTTTCCACAGTTTTGAAACTTTACAATTTGGTCACTACTCAAAATGTCCCACTTCTTAAACTCTTTTCGTAAAATTGATTTGACCAACCTCTTAAACATATTTTTAGAGGATTTTAGCAATTTTACCACATTTTTATCCTATCCCGATCCTTGATTTCATTAAATCACCTTACGCGATTCGAATCGATCTCGACCGGTCCGGTCCGATGTCTAAAACATCTAGGCCAAAAACCAGGGCGTTACAACTCTCCCCCACTTAGGAAATTTCATCCTCGAAATTTTACCTGATGGAAAAAGGTGCGGAAACTGCTTTAGCATGTCCGCCTTGCTTTCCCACGTGGCCTCTCTAACCCCCTTAGCCCGGCCTAGACGCCCGACCCGAAGTAAGAAGATTACACAGGGAAAACCAAAGGTAACACGTGAAAGTTAACCTTGATTAACAACCTTTTTTTCTTTTAACTTTTCTAGATGCACATTATTAACCTATGTTAATAGCAAATCATTTTAGCGGAAGCGACACAGCGAACGGAGCTCATTTAGGGGTTCGATTGCATATAAACGTCTTTTAGGGACTAATATGTAAATTTCCAAAATTATAAGGACTAAACAAGTTTTAAAGTTACCAATCCAAAATTAAACATATAATAAGCCCGCATGTCAAATTTCATCATGAAAGGATCATCTAAACTCATTTAATTAAGCATTCAAGACTCAGGGACCAAAACGTAAGAAACAGAAACAATTCAAATTCAACTCCAACGGTCACCTGTTCCGGAACGTTGTACCCTGTATCGAAATGGATGTTTCGAAACTATGCTGACCGTTTCGAAACTCGGGTACATTCCGTAACCAGTTTCGAAACCAGGCTTCGCAGTAGCAAAACGTCCTGCCCTGCAACAGTAGATTTTTCTGGATTTATACATCTTTCCACATCCGGAAACATTCCAATTCATGCCACAGCATACATACAACATGTATAAGCATCAAAGATCAACATTTCGAAGTACAAGCTAAAACATATCATCATTCTAGCAAGAATTAGAACTATAGGCATGCTTCCTAGTCTTCCAAAGCCATACAAAGCCAAAATCAACATTCAAACAAAATTCAATCCTCAAAGTCCATTTACAACCCAAAGATAACCAACCAAGCATGCTCAAGGTAATTAACAACATCTTCAAACATCCAAGAGTAGAAATCCCACCCATTGCTTATTATTACACCAAAGTAAAACCACATACTTTGCTAGACAAAAGTGCTTGGATTCCCCTTGCCTACTTGCTGCCTCAAAAGCCTAATTCTCTGCATTGATGAAACAAATGAGCGTAAGCACAAAGCTTAGTGAGGATCGCTAAACAACATTCATCAATGCATTTCACACAATCAGCAAATCACCATTTATCAACACATGCCTTTGCTTAAAACATGCCCTCTCAAGGCATCAATGCACTTTTTAAAATACACCAAAGTAAAACCACATACTTTGCTAGACAAAAGTGCTTGGATTCCCCTTGCCTACTTGCTGCCTCAAAAGCCTAATTCTCTGCATTGATGAAACAAATGAGCGTAAGCACAAAGCTTAGTGAGGATCGCTAAACAACATTCATCAATGCATTTCACACAATCAGCAAATCACCATTTATCAACACATGCCTTTGCTTAAAACATGCCCTCTCAAGGCATCAATGCACTTTTTAAAATACACCAAAGTAAAACCACATACTTTGCTAGACAAAAGTGCTTGGATTCCCCTTGCCTACTTGCTGCCTCAAAAGCCTAATTCTCTGCATTGATGAAACAAATGAGCGTAAGCACGAAGCTTAGTGAGGATCGCTAAACAACATTCATCAATGCATTTCACACAATCAGCAAATCACCATTTATCAACACATGCCTTTGCTTAAAACATGCCCTCTCAAGGCATCAATGCACTTTTTAAAATACATGCTTGTATGCATCACTTAGAAACAACAAATAAACCTTTCCTCATGCTTTAACAAGCATCACATACATTTTAGCATAACTCACAAGCATCGCATGCTCATACCATTAGTCAACACCATTATATTGGTTTACAAGTGATCAATTCTCAAACCATACCAAAACCAACTCAAATGAATAAATCGGATACGCAGATTACAAGCGTTGTCCCACACGCTTCATACATACTACTGGACTACACAAGGTGGAGAACAATGGCACAATCGCAACCCCTCAACACCCGTGATGGAGATTAATGGCACAATCACAACTCCTCGACATCACTCATCGGTAGTTGTATAATTCCACTAACGAGAATACGGGACACATACCACAAGACTCACACACGGGATTAAACCTTTCACTGTTGTGATCTTAGCCTCAATCGTTAGGGTACTTGGATGGAGATTACGACACAATTACAACCCCTCGACATCAAGGCGACTTTACTCACGGTGCACCCAATCCAATAGCCGGCTAACTATATCTGATTAAAAGTAACCAAAACCACTTTCATCACTTGCCAATATAATCATTTAACATCAGTATTCCACTATTTTACAAGCATAAATACAATGCCATTTCCACAAGCATAAACATGCTTAACATCATATGCGTTTATCATATAAAACCAAGGATCACTTACCTAGTGCATCCTTAACATAATGGCATTAAAATCCAGCATTAATCATGCTTCTAACATGCTTTAAAACAATAATCAAAAACATATTTAACTCAAGTGCATTTCAATCAAAACATAGCACATTTTTTAGAGAGACTTTCGAATCACTTACTCTTGAGCTTAGCTAAGTGTTTCAAACTTACACTAAGCTCCCAAGACCACGCTCAAAGCGTTACCAAGCTAGAAAATCCATTTCCACTCACCGATACGCGAAGCCTCGCTCGCCGACACGAAAATTACTCTTTCGGAGCCTCCAACAACGCCTCGTTTGCTCCCGGATCAAGATCCCCTATTTTCACATCATCAAAACAGAGATATAAATGCATTAAAATGTATTTCAACACCAGCAACTAATCACACACTCGATGCTCACCCAAACTACACCAAATTACCCATCTGAAACAACCGTAAACTCAATCGATTGCTTCCTAAACCAAGCCCAGCCATCATACATCACTTCCAATCAATTATAAATATCAAAACATATCTAATAAACAACCTAACCCATCCTTATACCTCCATCAAGCAAGATTCCACCATTTCACCTCAAAAACTCACATAAAACTATCAAGAAACTCAAGGATCTCAAGGATTTCGGGATCTATGTTATTAAAACCTCATTTCAACATAATAACCAACTTAAAACTCAATTAAAATCAATCCAAAACAGGGCTTAACAAAAAAAATCTGAAAATCAAGATTTCAACCATATTTTTACAAGATTTTGATCTCAAATCAAAACTATAATGAAAACTCAACCAAAAACATTATTTAGAAGCCAAAGATCTTGGGAATTATAATAAAGAACTTTGATTAGAGGTTGAGAACGGGATTTACCTCCAATCCTTGCTTTCCTCAAATAATGACAAGTTTTCCATAGCAAAATCTTGAAGAACTTGAAAGGATTCTTGAGAATTTTTTGGGAAATATTGAGAGAGTGTTTGGGAGAAAAGAATTCTGGAGAAAAATGAATTAAAATTGTGTTTGGCTGAAAATGAGAAGAGAATGGTAGTTACGTGATGAAATCTCACTAATTAACTACCAAATTAATTAAATAAAATAAAAATCAATTAAAGCTATTTAATTAAAACCATTTTAAACACATGTCATATTAAGGAAAGGTTAAATTTCCATAAAGCCCCCTAAAGATTCTACGATTTTGGCTTCTTCTTTAAAAATCACATTTTCTACAGTTTTGAAAATTTACAATTTGGTCACCACTCAAAATGTACCACTTCCGAAACTCTTTTTGTAAAATTGATTTGACCAACTCCCTAAACATATTTTTAGAGAATTTTATCAATTTTTACCACATTTTTATCATATCCCGATCCTTGATTTCCTCAAATCACCTTACGCGATTCGAACCGTTCTCGACTAGTCCGGTCCGATGTCTAAAACATCTAGGCTCAAAACTAGGGTGTTACAACTCTCCCCCACATAGGAAATTTCATCCTCGAAATTTTACATGAAGGAATAAGGTGCGGAAACTGCTTCAGCGTGTCCGCCTTGCTTTCCCACGTGGCCTCCTCAACTCCTCGATGTCGCCACAAAACCTTCACAAGCTCTATCGTCTTACCATGAAGAACTTTACTGCTCACATCCAGAACCCTCATTGGTTCCTCATCATATGACAAATCCGAATTCAACTCTATCTCCTTAACAGGCATCACATGCGAAGGATTCGATCTATACTTCCGCAACATAGAGACATGGAACACATCATGTATCTTTTCCAGCTCCGAAGGCAATCTCAATCGATATACCGCATGACCGATACGCTCCACAACCTCGTAAGGTCCAATGAACCTTGGGCTAAGCTTACCCTTACGCCCAAATCTCATCACCTTCTTCCAAGGCGATACTTTCAAAAACACACGTTCGCAAACCGTGAACACAATCTCCTTACGCTTCAGGTCCGCGTAAGACTTTAGCCTATCCGATGCTGCCTTCAAACGCTCACAAATGAGCTTCACCTTCTCGGTGGTTCCCTTTAACAGGGCTGGCACCGAAATCAACTTTTGCCCAGCTTCTGCCCAACAGAGAGGGGTTCTACATCTTCTCTCATACAAAGCCTCGTATGGAGCCATTTGAATACTTGTCTGGTAACTATTATTGTACGCAAACTTAACCAATGGCAAGTGCTTCTCCCAAGAACCCTGAAAATCTATCACGCAGCATCTCAACATGTCCTCAAGCACTTGGATCACACGTTCCGACTGTCCATCCGTCTGAGGATGATATGAAGTACTAAAATTCAACTGTGTACCCAAGGCCTGATGCAAACATTCCCAAAATCACGTTGTAAACCTCGGATCCCTATCTGACACAATAGACTTTGGCACACCAGGCAATCACACAATCTCAGCAATGTACAGCTCATCCAGCTTATCCAAGGTATACGTAGTAGGCACATGCAGAAAATGTGCACACTTCATAAGGCGATCAACAATCACCCAAACCAAATTCTTCTTTGACGGTGTCAACGACAATCCAGACACAAAATCCATGGTAATTCTTTCCCACTTCAATTCTGGGATTCTCAAAGGTTGCAACAACCCAGAAGGTACATGATGTTCAGCCTTCACTCGCTCGCACACCATGCACTTACTAACGAATTCAACGACATCCTTTTTCAACCCCACCCACTAGTACTCATCTTTCATATCACGGTACATCTTTGTACTACCAGGATGCATAGCAAAAGGACTACTATGAGCTTCAGTCAGAATAGTGTGTCTCAACTCAACATCATCTGGCACCACTATTCGACTTCCTAAGCACAAAACATCTTTTCATTAAAGCTGAAATCCGAAGGCCTACCCTCCGCAATGTCCTGAACATGCGAAACAAGTGAATCATCAAGCAACTGCTTATCTTTGATCAACTGAATCAGAGATGGTTTCACTTGCAATTCTGCAATAAGATCATCATCACGCGATATGCTCAAGCGAGCAAACATCACCCTCAACTCCACGACCACTTTTCTGCTCAAAGCATCAGTTACAACATTAGCCTTGCCCGGGTGGTACTCGATCGTCAGATCATAATCCTTAAGCAACTCCACCCAACGGCGTTGCCTAAGATTCAACTCCTTCTGAGGCATAAGATACTTGAAACTCTTATGATCCTTGAACACAACACACTTCTCACTGTACAGGTAATGCCTCCAGATCTTCAAAGCAAACACAACAGCCGCGAGCTCAAGATCGTGAGTAGGGTAGTTACGCTCATTCACCTTCAATTTCCAAGATGCATAAGCTACTACCTTACCTTCCTGCATCAACACGCAGCCCAAACCAACAATGGACACATCACTATAAACCACAAACTCCTTGCCAGACTCAGGTTGAATCAGAACAGGAGCTTGCGTCAAAGCTTCCTTCAGCTTCTCAAAAGCTTGCTGCCTCACATATGTCCACTTAAAATGAATATTCTTCTGCAAAAACATGGTCAAAGGTGTAGCTATCTTCGAGAAACCCTCGACAAACCTACGGTAATACCCAGCCAGACCAAGGAAACTTCGTACCTCTGTCACCGACTTAGGCACCTTCCAACTCATCACAGCCTCTACTTTGTGCGGATCAACACGAATACCCTCTGCTGACACAACATGTCCAAGGAAGACCACCTTCTTAAGCCAAAACTCACATTTAATTAGCTTGGCATACAACTGGTTTCCTAAAGCGCTTGCAAAATGATTCTCAAATGTCTATCATGATCTTCCTCGGTATGAGAGTACACAAGGATATCATCGATGAACACCACCACAAAATGATCCAAGAATTCATGGAATACATGATTCATCATGTCCATGAAAGCAGCAAGCGCGTTGGTCAAACCAAACGGCATCACTAAGAACTCGTAATGCCCGAACCTTGTCTGAAAAGTTGTCTTAGGTACGTCCACATCCTTCACCTTCAACTGGTAATATCTTGACCTCAAGTATATCTTAGAAAACACCGAGGCTCCCTGGAACTGATCGAAGAGATCATCAATCCTAGGCAAGGGATACTTGTTCTTGATCGTCAACTTGTTCAGTTGTCGATAATCTATGCACATCCGCATTGTCCCATCTTTCTTCTTAACAAACAAGACCGGTGAACCCCAAGGTGACACACTCGACCAGATGAACCCTCGATCCAACAACTCCTGCAGTTGCGTTTTCAACTCTTTTAGCTCTTTAGGTGCCATGCGATAAGGAGCAATGGACACCGGAGTCGTATTCTCGTACAACTCGATACCAAACTCAACTTCCCTGTTTGGTGGCAACCCAAGCAATTCTTCCGGAAAGACACCCAGAAAATCACGAACGGTTCGGATGTCCTGCACACGCACATCCTTGGTGCCAAGATTCTTCACATAGGCAAGGTAAGCCTCACAACCCAACCTCATCATACGGTTTGCTTCCAAAACCAAAATCACATTCGACAAGAATTTCACATTCTCGCCTACTACCACTACTTCATAATCATCGACAAGCTTTAAGATGACCCGTTTGACATCAAAGTCAACCACCGCTCTATGCTCAGTCAACCAATCCATGCCAAGGATTACATCGAATCCATAGAAGGGTAACTCCATCAAATCCACAAGAAAAACATGACCTTGCACAGATAAAGGGCATCTCTTATACAACTTCCTAGTGAGTACAGTCTCACCAAAAGAACTAGTCACTGGCATTCCTACTTCAAGCAACTCAACAGGTATATCAAGCAAATGTGCATGCTCACTCAAGATATAAGAATGCGTAGATCCAGAATCAATCAAAGCCATCAATGATAAAGACTGAAGAGCAAAGGTACCTGCGATAACATATGTATTGTTGCACTCCTCGCGCTGAGCATAGACCCTCGCAGGACCGCCTCCCTCATGCTGAACTGCCACTACATGAGCAATGCCTCTCTGGCCATCGTCTCTCATCTAAAAATTTCCTCAGCCGCGCCCACGGCCTCTCTAAGGTGCAGCCACAGCAGGTGCACGTCCTTGGCCTCCACCAGCCAACAGAGGACACTCTCGCCTCATGTGATCTGCTGAGCCACAATTCCAACATGAATTCCCCGTCACCACAACAGGAGCCTGAACCTCTCTAGCTGCTTGAGGACAATCTCGCCTCAGATGGTCCCTCAACCCACAAATCCAGCACGTGTGCTGTTCAGACCTCACTCGGCCTCCCTGAACCTGACCGCCTCGACCTGGAGTACCTCGCCTCCCCTCCGGCTGATGTCTCCTATCTCGACCTCTTTTGTTTTGTCCACCCCCGGAACTATACTCAGCTGCTCTCTTCCCAGAGCTAGAACCAACACCTCGAGACAACAAACCCAAATTATGTTCGATGTCTTTGGCTCAACACACAAGCACATCGAAGTCGATATAATCTGCAACCAACATATATGTCTTGACTTCCTGTACCAGCCTGTACCGAAACTGATCACAGCAGTGCCTCTCACTAGGTATCAACTCAGGGGCATACTGGCTCAAGCGTACGAACTGAACCTCGTACTCAGCCACATAAAGATTTCCCTAAACTAGTGACATAAACTCACGTTTCTTCTCGTCCAAGTATCTCACCCCCAGATACTTCCTCTTAAAGGCACCCTTGAAATACTCCCAATCTACTTCATTGGGTTCCAAACCAGCAGTGGTAGTCATCCACCAGCTGTAGGCATCGCCTTGTAGCAAAGAAACTATGCATCCCAGCTTGCGCACGTCGTTGCATCCCATTTGATCCATGATACGGATCGTACTCGCTAACCAGGCTTCTGACGCATGAGGAGACATTCCAAAGAACTCCACAACTCCTAAGCTCCTCAACCTCTCCAATGGTAAGCCCGTCTGCCCAGCTGCAGGGGCCTGTACATGCGCTCCGACTACAGCAGCCTAAAATGCCTCGGTAATGGACTGAACCAACGGCGTTATATCACCCAAACCCGGACCAGCAGGTCCTTGCTGCTCCTGCTCCCCACCTCCAGGTGGTGGCGGAGGAGGTAGATTTCCACCATGAGGGACATCAGCCCCTTGTTCACCCTGGTCGCCCTGAGGCGCTATTGTGTTCGACCTCAGCTCTCTCCTCGGACTCATAGTGCTATTTTAAAGTAGGCATAACAACAAAAACAAATCAAACCATTTAGGCCAGCCTCAAGCAAGGATCCAAGTTTACAAAAACATTTAATTAGTGTAATAAGGCAATGGGCACCCCGATTTCCCTCAACCTAGCATAGCATACAATGACACATCATGCTCATCATGCTTTCCATAATCTAAAATCAGCCTATATCAACATCACATCATCACATACAATCATATTCATTTCACATGTGATTCACATCAATCAAGCATAGCATAAACTTCCAAAAATTCAACCAAAATCATACTTTTCAAACAACATATGTCAATACATATCATTTTCACATACCAATATCCCCAATTCTTTCGTAACCTGGCTCTGATACCAACAAATGTAACCCCCTTAGCCCGGCCTAGACGCCCGACCCGAACTAAAAAGATTACACGGGGAAAACCAAAGTCAACTCGTGAAAGTCAACCTTGATTAACGACCTTTTTTT
The DNA here is from genome assembly GCA_030270665.1 of Hibiscus trionum. Taxonomy (NCBI): domain Eukaryota; kingdom Viridiplantae; phylum Streptophyta; class Magnoliopsida; order Malvales; family Malvaceae; genus Hibiscus; species Hibiscus trionum. The sequence goes on from BSYR01000007.1 coordinate 12,064,827, forward strand.
CTTTTTAACTTTTCTAGATGCACATTATTAACCTATGTGAATAGCAAATCATTTTAGCGGAAGCGACACAGCGAACAGAGCTCATTTAGGGGTTCGATTGCATACAAACGTCTTTTATGGACTAATATATAAATTTCCAAAATTATAATGACTAAACAATTTTTTAAGTTACCAATCCAAAATAAAACATATAATAAGCCAGCATGTCAAAATTCATCTTAAACGGATCATCCAAACTCAATTAATTAATCATTCAAGACTCAGGGACCAAAACGTAAGAAAATAGAAACCTGAAACAATTCAAATTCAACTCCAACGGTCACCTGTTCCGAAACACTGTACCCTGTATCAAAACGGTTGTTTCGAAACCATGCTGACCGTTCCGAAACTCGGGTGTGTTCCAAAACCAGTTTCGAAACTAGGCTTCATAGTAGCAAAATGTTCCGGAACGATCGCACCCGTTCCGAAACCCCCTGGCTAATACAGGCCATCGTTTCGATACGGATGAGGGCGTTCCGAAACGTCCTGCCCTGCAACAGCAAATTTTACTAGTTTTATACATCTTTTCACATCCGAAAACGTTCCAAATCATGCCACAACATACATACAACATGTATAAGCATCAAATATCAACATTACGAAGTACAAGCTAAATCATAGCATCATTCAAGCAAGCATTAGAACTATAGGCATGCCTCCTAGTCTTCAAAACCATACCAAAGGCTAAACAACACATTCAAGCACAAATAAATCCTCGAAGGCCATTTACAACCCAAAGATAAACAACCAAACATGAACAAAGTAATTAACAACATCCTCAAACATCCAAGAGTAGAAATCCCACCCATTGCCTCTTATTACACCAAAGTAAAACCATATACTTTGCTAGACCAAAGTTCTTGGATTCCCCTTTCTTACTTGCTACCTCAAAAGCCTAATTCTCTACACTGATGAAACAAATGAGCGTAAGCACAAAGCTTAGTGAGGATCTCTAAAACAACAATCATCAATGCATTTCACACAACCGGCAAATCACCATTTATCAACACATGCCTTTACTTAAAACATGCCCTCTCAAGGCATCAATGCACTTTTTAACACACATGCTCGTATGCATCAGTTATAAACAACAAATAAACCTTTGTTCATGCTTTACCAATCATCACATGCATTCAAGCATAAATTACAAGCATCTCATGCTTAAACCATTACTCAACATCATTATATTGGCCTACAAGTGATCAATTCTCAATCCATACTAAAACCAACTCAAATGACACAATCGGATACGCGGATTACAAGCGTTGTCCCACACGCTTCATACATACTACCAGACTACACAAGGTGGAGATTAATGGCACAACCACAACCCCTCAACACCCGTGATGGAGATTAATGGCACAATCAGAACCCCTCAACATCACTCATCGGTAGTTGTATAATTCTACTAACGAGAGTACGGGACACATACCACAAGACTCATACACAAGATTGAACCATTCACCGTTGTGATCTTAGCCTCAATCGTTAGTGTACTTGGATGGAGATTACGACACAATCACAACCCCTCGACATCCAAGGCGACTTTATTCACGGTGCACCCAATCCTATAGCCGGCTAACTATATCCGATTACAAGTAACCAAAAATCCACTTTCATAACTTGCCAATATAATCATTTAACACCAAAATTCCACTGTTTACAAGCATAAACACAATGCCATTTCCACTAGCATAATCATGCTTAACGTCATATGCATTTATCAAATAGAACCAAGGATCACTTACCTAGTGCATCCTTAACATAATGGCATTAAAATCCAGCATTAACCATGCTTAAAACATGCTTTAAAATAGTAATCAAAACCACATTTAACTCAAGTGCATTTTCATCAAAACATAGCACATTTCCGAGAGAGACTTTCGAATCACTTACACTTGAGCTTAGCTAAGTGTTTCAAACTTACACTAAGTTCCCAAGACCACGCTCAAAGCGTTACAAAGCTGGAAAATCAATTTCCACTCACCGATACGCTAAGCCTCGCTCGCCGACACTAAAATTACTCTTCCGGAGCTTCCAACAATGCCTCGTTCGCTCCCGGATCAAGATCCCCTGTCTTCACATCATCAAAACAGAGATCTAAATGCATTAAAATGCATTTCAACACCAGCAGCTAATCACAACTCGTAGCACACCCAAACTACACCAATTTACGCATCCAAAACAACCGAAAACTCAACCGATTGATTCCTAAACCAAGCCCAACCATCATACATCACTTCCAATCAATTATAAACATCAAAACACACCTAATAAACAACCTGACCCATCCTTATACCTCCAGCAAGCATGATTCCACCATTTCACCTCAAAAACTCACTTAAAGCTATCAAGAAACTCAAGGATCTCAAGGATTTCGGGATCTATGTTATCAAAACCTCATTTCAACATAATATCCAACTTAAAACTCAATTAAAATCAATCCAAAACAGAGCTTAACAAAACAAATCTGAAAATCAAGATTTCAACCATATTTTTACAAGATTTTGATATCAAATCAAAACTATAATGAAAACTCAACCAAAAACATTAATTAGAAGCCAAAGATCTTGGGAATTTCAATAAAAAACTTTGATTAGAGGTTGAGAACGGGATTTACCTCCAATCATTGCTTTCCTCAATGAATGACAAGTTTTCCTTAGTAAAATCTTGAAGAACATGAGAGGTTTCTTGAAAATTGTTTAGGAAATATTGAGAGAGTGTTTGAGAGAAAAGAATTCTGGAGGAAAATTGTGTTTGGCTGAAAATGAGAAGAGAATGGTAGTTACGTGATGGAATCTCACTAATTAACTACATAATCAATTAAATAAAATAAAAACCAATTAAAGCTATTTAATAAAAACCATTTTAAACACATGTCATATTAAGGAAAGGCTAAATTGCCATAAAGCCCCTAAAGATTCTAAGATTTTTGCTTCTCCTTTAAAAATCACATTTCCCACAGTTTTGAAACTGTACAATTTGGTCACTACTCAAAATGTCCTACTTCCAAAACTCTTTTTGTAAAATTGATTTGACCAACCTCTTAATCATATTTTTAGAGGATTTTAGCAATTTTTACCACATTTTTATCCTATCTCAATCCTTGATTTCCTTAAATCTTCTTACGCGATTCGAATCGATCTCGACCGGTCCTGTCTGATGTCTAAAACATCTAGGCCCAAAACCAGGGCGTTACATGCCTTATGGACTAAACTATCAAGGAAAGAAACGTTTCCAACATGATGCTAAGCATTATTTTTGGGACGAGCCTTTCTTGTTTAAAACTTGTGCAGACCAGGTAATCAGACGATGTGTACCAGAGGATGAACAGCAGGCTATACTTTCACAATGCCACTCAGCACCATATGGAGGCCATTTCAATGGGCATCGCACATCAGCAAAGGTGCTGCAGTCAGGGTTCTTTTGGCCAACACTGCATAAAGATGCTCAAACATTTTACAAACAGTGTGACAGCTGCCAAAGAACAGGAAATATATCGAGAAGGAATGAAATGCCTCTGCAAACAATCCTGGAAGCCGAGCTATTCGATGTTTGGGGGGATAGAATTTATGGGACCATTCCCATCATCGTACGGAAACCTATAAATCCTCCTAGCAGTAGATTATGTTACTAAGTGGGTAGAAGCCATTGCCACCCCTCACAATGATGCAAAGACTGTTCATCGATTCTTACGAAAGAACTTCTTCACGAGGTTCGGCGTACCAAGGGCAATCATAAGTGATGATGGAACCCACTTTGACAACAGATTATTTGCAAAGGTACCCCAGAAAGTAGGGGTCAAGCACAAGATTGTTGTCGCCTACCATCGACAAACGAATGGGCAGGCAGAAATTTCAAACCGGGAATTCAAGACTATTTTGGAGAAGGTGGTAAATCCTAATAGAAAAGACTGGTTATTGAAACTAGACGATGCTCTTTGGGCATATCGTACAACATATAAAACACCGCTAGGAATGTCCCCATGTCGTCTAGTATACAGAAAAGCCTGCATCTCCTGTCGAAATAGAACATAAGGCGTACTGGGCAGTCAAGGTGATTAACATAGACTAGACACAGGCTGGGGAAAAGAGACTGCTCAATCTGACGGAAATGGAAGAATTTCGGCGGGAGGCATACGAGAACGCCAAGCTGTACAAGGAAAAAATAAAAAAAAATGGCATGACAACAAGATCCAGCAGCGGCAGTTCCTGCCAAGGCAGCAAGTACTGCTATTCAATTCCCGTCTCAGCCTGTTTCCGAGAAAACTAAAATCTAGATGGTCAGGGCCTTACGAAGTAGTCGAAGCTTTCCCACATGGTGTCGTAACAATAAAACCAGTAAAAGGAGGGACGGAGTTTAAGGTCAACGGGAAGCGAATAAAGCACTACACAGGGGACTCTGTCATCAAAGAGCAAGAAGTATTCACATTGGGGGATGGCAACCCCATTGTGACATAATCTTATCTAAGACTCTATTTACTGTTTTTAGTAGGAGTAGTTTTAGGATTAGGTTTCTTTTGTTTTACGTTTTCTTTATTCCCGTCTCACAATAAGTTTTGCAGACCCAAACCCAAGAAAAGCGGAACACAGGGCAGCAATATCAAGCCCGCTGCCAGCATCAACAAGTGGCAGCAACTTCAGGCGTTATCCCTACTTCTTACTCTATTCCAGTTAACTTTTCTGTTTTGTGCATTGAGGGAAATGCCCATCTCGAGTTTGGGGGGGGATAGCTCTCGCATCATTTGTAGGCATTCTTAGTTGCATATAGGTTGCATTGTAATTGCCTTAGTAATAATCAAAAAAGAAAAGTTTGTTATGACTTGTGCCTATGATAAGATAGCTGATTACTTTATTTTCGCACCCAATTAAAAATTAAACTTAATCTTGGGAAAAAGCAAGAAATATGACTTAGATTTTTTCTTTTTGCCTAAAAATGTTAAATATCTATGTTACTTGCTGAATGTGTTAGAATACTTGATGAACATTGCCTGATTGTTTTATTTTCAAAATTCTAACAATAATTGTAACCCCCTTAGCCCGGCCTAGACGGTTGACCCGAACTACGAAGATTACACGGGGAAAACCAAAGTCAACTCGAAAAGTCAACCTTGATTAACGACCCTTTTTTCCTTTTTTAAACTTGTCTAGATGCACGTTAACCCTAAGTGTACTCTTGAGAAACATTAATGTGAAGAGCTCAGCGATCGGATATCAATAAAGGACTCAATTACACAAATCATAAATATTAGGGACCAAAGCGCAAATTCTGGAAATTAGGAGATCTTAACTGATTTTTAAGTTACCAATATTAAATTAGTCATATTACTTGCTTCCCTGTCAAATTTCACTTTAATCAGACATTTCAAACTCATGCAATTGCAAATACAATTTTCGGGACTAAAACGTAAAGCTTGCAAACCTCAAAACCATTCAAATCAGTGCCCAACGGTCACCTGTTTCGAAACGGGGTTGACCGTTCCGAAACATAGGTTTGTTTCGAGACTTGTTCCGAAACAGGGCTTTCCAGTGGCCAAACCGTTTCGATACGGTCACCAGCCGTTTCGAAACACCAAAGCCATTACAGGCCCCCGTTTCGAAACGCCTATGAGTGTATCGATACGGGTTGCCCAGAAGCTGCAGATTTTGCTGGTTTAACATGCATAAAACCACTCAAAAGCATCCTAATGACTTCCTAGTCATGCAAACAAGTCATCCTACATATAAGGTGCATGCTTGCTACTTCAAAACTCATTCATGGCACCAAACATGGGATTCCACAAGTCTATAGGCATGCATCCTAGTATCCAAAACCAAACAATCAACAAAATATCAAACCAAGCATCAAAATGGCCATTTACAAATCCAAATCATCAAAAGCATCAATCCTCAATTAGGGAGTCCAAAACATCTCCCAAAACACAACCTAGGTTCCCATTGCCAAAATATCAAAAACTAATAGTGTTATGAAAACATCACCATACATGAGCTTTAGCTTCCCTTGGACTCTTAACCTCCTTGTTACCCCCAAACACTTCAATTATCTGCATTATTGGTTCAAGAGAGAGAGAGCGTAAGCACAATTGCTTAGTGAGACATGCTCTAAAGAAACAACACAATAATGCTTTTCATAAAATACTTTTAACAAAGCCTTCCATCACATAATCATCATTATTCATGCAACCTTGCATACAAAACAAGCATCTCATGCTTCATTAAAATCAACATGTCATATTGGCTTTCAAGTGATAATCCATAACCTTTTACAACACAAAACACAATCAGATACGCGGATTACAAGCGTTATCCCACACGCTTCATACACACTACCGTACACAAAAGGTGGAGTTTACGGTACAATCACAACCCCTCGACACCCTTCATCGGTAGTTGTATAACTTCCTAACGAGAACACGGGACACATAACACAAGGTCTTCACACACGGACTTTTAACCACCATTGTGACCTTAACAAGATCCAAACACGGACTTTTAACCACCGTTGTGATCGAAACCCTCTCGTTAGGATACTTGGATGGAGTTTTCGGTACAATCACAACCCCTCAACATCCAAGGCGACTTTATTCACGGTGCACCCAATCCTATAGCAGGCTAACTATATCGGATTCAAGTACTTTAAAACCATCACATCACTTGCCAATATGCATCATATAACATCAACAACTCACTGTTTTAAAGCATTAAACAAAGCCATTTAACATCATGCATCACTATGCATCAAAACCACATTTACATCGTATCAAACCAAGGATCTCTTACCTTGAGCATCCTTCAACATATGGCTTTCAAAACCAGCATTAACCATGCTAAAACATGCTTTCAAAACAGAATTTAAACATGCAAATTATAAACATTGCACCAAACCACTTCATGGTTCATCCAAGAGAGTTTTCCCGAAAACTTACTCTTGAGCTTAATTAAGTTGCTTAGACTTAAACTAAGCTCCCAAACCTTCAAACATTTGTTTCAAAGCTGGAAATCCAACTTCACTCACCAATTCCGTTTCGCAAGCTTGCCGAAACGCCGATCAAGCCTCCGGATCAACACCACAAGTGTCCGAAGATGTCTCCCCTGTTTTAAACACATCAAAGCAGAGGATTAATGCATCATCATGCATTAAAATCTTCAGCCAACACACTTAAACTCGTTGCTCTACCTAGAGCCAACATTTCGGCTACCAAACACAACCGAAATCACCTCCAAACTCTTCCAAAACTTAACCCAGCCAAGATCCATCGCTTCCAACCATTTCTAAACATCAATCAACATCCAAAATGAACCTAAACTAGTCCTTATACCTCCAGCTATAACAAAACATCAAGATCACCTCAAAAACCACCATTTTCATAAGCAAAAACTTAGGAAATTCAACCTATTCGGGATTGCATTGATAAAACCTCATTTACACATCATTAGACATCCAAAATACATTTAAGAAACATCTCAAAACAGAGCCCAAACAATCACCACGAAATTCTACAAGATTCCATCCAAATCTTGAGTTTTAAGCCAAAATCAAGCTTCTACCATTAAAACCATTTATAAAACTTAAATTAAGGATTGACAACTTGGGAATTTCAGTAAAGAACTTAATATTTAGAGGAGAAGATCAACCTTACCTCTAAATGGTGATTTCTCCTTGATGTGAGCCAATTTTCTTGAAAATCCAATGAGCAAAACAAAAGGATTTGATGTAAGATGGATTAGAAACTAATTGATGATTGAAATCTCATCCATTGGAATGAAAATCAATGAAAAGGTTGCTGGAGAAGAGTGTTTGGATGATGGAATTTTGAGAGAAAAAGAGATGAGAAAATTTTAAGAAAAAGTAGTTATGATTTTAACAAAAGGTAGTTTCTCTTCACTTCCAATTAATTAAAACATTAATTAATTTACTCAAATTAAAGAAAAATCTGGAGAAATATTTTTTGGGTAAATTAGCTCCTTAAAGATTTAAAGTTTCAATCCTTACAAAACAGTCACCACTGAACTTTTCAAAAATCGCATTTTAGTCACTATTTCAAAATGTTGTTTTTCAAAACCTTATTTTGTAAAATTGATTTCACCACTCTCTTATATATATTAAAAGAGGATTTTTAGATATTTTTTCATATTTTTAAAGCATCCCAAACTAGGCTTTCCCTAAAACCACCTTTTATATTCGAACCAAAAACAGGCCGGTCCGGTTCAGACCCTAAACTTCTAAGCCCAAAATTGGGGTGTTACAACTCTCCCCCCCCCTTAAGAAATTTCGTCCTCGAAATTTACCTGGAGGAAAGAGGTACGGAAACTGCTTCTTCCTATCATCCTTTCTTTCCCACGTGGCTTCCTCAACACCACGATGCCTCCACAACACTTTAATCAAATCAATGGTCTTGCCTCGAAGAACTTTATTGTCCGAATCCATAATGTCAACCGGCTCCTCATCATAGGTCAAGTCTGGATTCAACTCCACTTCCTCCACAGGCATAACATGCGAAGGATCAGATCTATACCTACGAAGCATAGAGACATGAAACACATCATGTATCTTTTCAAACTCTTGCGGTAACCTCAGCTTGTACGCAACAGGACCCACACGTTCAATCACCTCGTATGGTCCAATGTACCTAGGGCTCAACTTACCCTTTCGCCCAAACCTCATCACCTTTTTCCAAGGCGAAACCTTCAAAAACACACGGTCACCTACCGCAAACTCAATCTCCTTACGCTTCAAATCAGCATAAGACTTCTGTCAATCAGAAGCTGCCTTCAATCGCTCACAAATGAGCTTCACCTTCTCGGTGGTTCCTTTCAACAAAGCTGGCATTGAAACCAACTTCTGACCTGTTTCAGCCCAACAAAGAGGAGTTCTGCACTTCCTCCCGTACAAGGCTTCATAAGGTGCCATTTGAATACTTGCCTGGTAGCTATTGTTATAAGCAAACTCTACCAAAGGCAAATGCTTCTCCCAAGAACCCTGAAACTCAATCACATAGCACCTCAACATATCTTCCAGCACTTGGATAACACGCTCAGACTGTCCATCCGACTGTGGATGATAAGAAGTACTGAAATTCATCCGTGTACCCAAAGCTTGATGCAAACATTCCTAGAAACGCGATGTAAACCTCGGATCCCTATCCTACACTATAGACTTTGGCACACCATACATTCGCACAATCTCAGCAATGTACAACTCTGCAAGCTTGTCCAAAGTATACGTAGTATGCAAAGGCAAGAAATGCGAAGACTTCGTAAGGCGATCCACAATCACCCACGTCGAATTCTTCTTTGATGGCGACAAAGGCAAACCAGACACAAAGTCCATGGTAATCCTTTCCCACTTCCACTCAGGAATTCTCAACGGTTGCAACAACCCTGAAGGAAACTGATGTTCAGCCTTAACCCGCTGACAAACCATGCACTTACTCAGATACTCCGCAACATCCTTCTTCAAACCCACCCAATAGTACTCATCCTTAAGATCATGATACATTTAGTACTAACATGGTGCATAGCAAAAGGCCTGCTATGAGCCTCAGTCAGAATAGTACGCCTCAACTCAGCATCATTTGGCACTACTATCCGACTCCCAAAACATAGAACCCCATCTTCATTAAAACAGAAATCTGATGGTCTATCCTCAGCAATATCCTGAACATGTGGCACCAAAGAATCATCCAACAACTGCTTATCCTTTATCAACTGAACCAAAGATGGTTTCACTTGCAATTCAGCCACAAGACCTCCATCTTGCGAAATGCTTAAACTGGCAAACATAGCCCTCAACTCCACTGCCAGTTTTCTACTCAAGGCATCCGCTACAACATTAGCTTTTCCGGGATGGTACTCGATCGTCATATCGTAATCTTTAAGCAACTCCACCCAACGTCGTTGCCTAAGATTCAACTCTTTCTGAGACATCAGATAATTCAAACTTTTGTGATCCGTGTACACAGTACACTTCTCACCATACAGGTAATGTCTCCAAATTTTCAAAGCAAAGACAACCGCAGCTAACTCAATATCATGCGTAGGATAATTGCGCTCATGCACCTTCAACTGGTGCGATGCATAAGCCACCACCTTACCCTCTTACATCAACACACACCCCAAACCCACATAGGATGCGTCGCTGTACACTACAAACTATTTCCCTTATTCAGGTTGAACCAAGATAGGAGCATGCGTCAAAGATGCCTTAAGCTTCTCAAAAGCTTGGTGTCTTGCCTCTGTCCACTCATACTTGACATCCTTTTGCAACAACTTCGTCAAAGGTGCAGCAATCTTCGAAAATCCATCCACAAACCTCCGGTAGTATCCTGCCAATCCAAGGAAACTACGGGCTTCATGAACATACTTAGGAGGCTTCCAATTCATCACCGCCTCAATCTTCTGAGGAGCAACTCGGATCCCCTCCGCAGACACCACATGACCAAGGAAAACAACTTCCTTAAGCCAGAATTCACACTTGCTCAGCTTAGCATAAAGCTGATTCTCCAACAGCGCCTGCAACACAATCCGCAAATGGCCCTCATGCTCCTCCTCAGTACGGGAGTACACAAGGATATCATCAATGAACACCACAACAAACTTGTCCAAGTATTCATGAAACACTCTATTCATCATGTCCATAAAAGACACAGGAGCATTCGTCAAACCAAACGGCACCACAAGGAACTCATAATGCCCATACCTCGTTCTGAAGGTTGTCTTCGGTACATCCACATCCTTCACCTTGAGCTGGTAATAACCTGACCTTAAGTCAATCTTAGAGAACACAACCGCTCCCTGAAATTGATCAAAAAGATCATCAATCCTCGGCATAGGATACCGGTTCTTGATAGTCAACTTGTTCAGCTGACGATAATCGATGCAATTCTCATAGTGCCATCCTTCTTCTTCACAAACAAGATCGGTGCACCCCACGGTGACACACTCGACCGAATGAAACCACGATCAAGCAACTCCTAAAGTTGCGTCTTCAGCTCCTTCAACTCCTTAGGTGCCATTCGACAAGGAGTAATGGACACTGGAGTTGTGTTTTCATACAGCTCAATTCCAAACTCCACCTCTCGACTAGGAGGTAATCCAGGTAACTCCTCCAAAAACACACAAGGAAACTCTCATACAGTCCTGATATCTTGAACTCGCAACTCCTTAGAGCTAGGATTCATCACAAAAGCTAGGTAGGCCTCACAACCCTGCCTCAGCATATGGCTCGCTTCCAATGTAGACACCACATTGGCAAGAAACTTCACAATCTCACCAACCACCACTACCTCAGAATCATCCGCAAGCTTCAACAAAACTCGCTTGTTCTCAAAATCCACAACAGCTCGATGCTCAACAAGCCAATCCATACCAAGGATTACATCAAAACCATAGAATGGCAATTCCATGAAATCAACAAGAAAAACATGGTTTTGCACCTCCAAAGGACATCTTCTATACAACTTCCGTGCCACCACGGTCTCACCAAAGGAACTAGTTACACGCATACCAACATCCAAAGACTCAACAGGTAAACCAAGCAATTGAGCATGTTCATGCAATATGTATGAGTGTGTACATCCAGAATCAATCAAGGAAAGTAATGATAAGGATTGCAAAGTAAAGGTACCTGCGATCACATCCGTATCATTTCTTCCCTCACGCTGAGCATACACTCGGGCCTGACCACCACCTTCAGGTTGGACAACCACCACATGCGCCACATTCCTTCCACCATCATCTATGCGCTGGAAGTTACCACGGCCGCGCCCACGACCTCTCTGTGGTGCAACTACCCCACGAGCACGTCCCTGACCACCACCGGCCAACAAAGAACACTCCCTCCTCATGTGGTCTACCGAACCAAAATTCCAGCACGAATTACCGGTCACTGCAACAGGAGCCTGCACCTCCCTCGCTGCCCGAGGACAATCTCGGCTCAGATGGCCACGCGATCCACACGTCCAACACGTGTTCTGATCAGCTCTCATCCTGTCTCCCTGAACAGGCGCACCATGTCCTCCACCACCACGCCTAGCAGAAGACTGATACCTCTTATCTCGTCCTCTCTTGTTCCGTCCACCACCGGAACTATACTCAGCTGCTCTTTTGCCTGAGCCAGAACTAACACCCCTGGAAGACAAACCCAGGTTCTGCTCAATGTCCTTTGCCCTACTCACCAGCACATCAAAATCTATATACTCAGCAGCAAGCATAAAGGTCTTCACATCCGGCATCAAACCATATCGAAAACATTCACACCTCTCTCGCTCATTAGGGATAAGCTCAGGTGCGTACTGACTAAGACGGACAAACTAGATCTCATACTCAGCCACCGTCATGCTTCCTTGTACAAGAGACATGAATTCTCTTTTCTTCACATCCAGATATCCCACACCTAGATACTTTCGCTTGAACGCGTTCAGAAAGAACATCCAAGTCACATCAACTTCCTCCATTCCGGAGATAGTGGTCGTCCACCACCTATACGCATCATCATGTAACAACGATACCACACAACCTAACTTCTGCACATCATTGTAGTTCATTTTCCCAATATCCTCTTGGTGCTTTCCAACAAAGATTCAGAACCTTCAGGAGATAAACCTCTGAACTCAGTCCTTCCCAGACTGCGAAGACGTTCCAAAGGTAATCTCACGTTAGCATCACCCTGATGCACAGCTCCGTGAGCTCCAGCTACTGCTGCGTGAAAGGCTCCCGCAATAGCCTGTATCAAAACAGTTATGTCAGTAGCAGCTTGCCCCTGAACACCACCAGGTCCAGCGACCCCAGCACCAGCACCAACACCAGCATTTTCACCCCCAGCACCATCACCGCCAGGTAGTCCATCACCAGGGGGAGGAGGTAAATCCACAACATTATCGACATTCTCCTCATTCCCATCCTGAGCCATAGCTCTCGTATTCATCCTCGTCTCTCTACGAGGCCCCATTTATAAAAACAATGCACTGACACAAATGCAATTAACATAATTAGGCTCAACAAGGTAAGTAATCCAAGAACTCAAGCTCATTTTCCAAAAACAATTCCTTTCATTAGTTTTGATATGGCAATTGGTTCCCCTAACATGCTTCAACATAGCATAGCATCACAATTGCAACCATACATCACAATTCAAACAACATTCTTTCATATCCAAAAGGCATATCATGCAAATACACAAACACCACCCACATAACCATTCTCATTTACACGAGAACTCAGCTCTGATACCACCAAATGTAACCCCCTTAGCCCGGCCTAGATGGTTGACCCGAACTACGAAGATTACACGGAGAAAACCAAAGTCAACTCTAAAGTCAACCTTGATTAACGACCTTTTTTTCCTTTTTAAACTTGTCTAGATGCACGTTAACCCTAAGTGTACTCTTGAGAAACATTAATGTGAAGAGCTCAGCAATCGGATATCAATAAAGGAATCAATTGCACAAATCACAAATATTAGGGACCAAAGCACAAATTCTGGAAATTAGGAGGTCGTAACTGATTTTTAAGTTACCAATATTAAATTAGTCATAATACATGCTTCCCTGTCAATATTCACTTTAATCGGACATCTCAAACTCATGCAATTGCAAATACAATTTTCGGGACTAAAACGTAAAGCTTGCAAACCTCAAAACCATTCAAATCAATGCCCAACGGTCACCTGTTTCAAAACGGGGTTGATCGTTCCGAAACACGGGTTTGTTTCGAGACTTGTTCCGAAATAGGGCCTTCCAGTGGCCAAACCGTTTCGATACGGTCACCAGCCGTTTCGAAACACCAAAGCCATTACAGGTCCCCGTTTCGAAACGCCTATGAGTGTATTAATACGGGTTGCCCAGAAACTGCAGATTTTGCAGGTTTGACATGCATAAAACCACTCAAAAGCATCCTAATGACTTCCTAGTCATGCAAACAAGTCATCCTACATATAAGGTACATTCTTGCTACTCCAAAACTCATTCATGGCACCAAACATGGGATTCCACAAGTCTATAGGCATACATCCTAGTATCCAAAACCAAACAATCAACAAAATACCAAACCAAGCATCAAAATGGCCATTTACAAATCCAAATCATCAAAAGCATCAATCCTCAATTAGGGAGTCCAAAACATCTCCCAAAACACAACCTAGGTTCCCATTGCCAAAATATCAAAAACTAATAGTGTTATGAAAACATCACCATACATGAGCTTTAGCTTCCCTTGGACTCTTAACCTCCTTGTTGCCCTCAAACACTTCAATTATCTGCATTATTGGTTCAAGAGACAGAGAGAGCGTAAGCACAATTGCTTAGTGAGACATGCTCTAAAGAAACAACACAATAATGCTTTTCATAAAACACTTTTAACAAAGCCTTTCATCACATAATCATCATTATTCATGCAACCTTGCATACAAAACAAGCATCTCATGCTTCATTAAAATCAACATGTCATATTGGCTTTCAAGTGATAATCCATAACCTTTTACAGCATAAAACACAATCGGATACGCGAATTACAAGCGTTGTCCCACACGCTTCATACACACTACCGTACACAAAAGGTGGAGTTTACGGTACAATCACAACCCCTCGACACCCTTCATCGGTAGTTGTATAACTTCCTAACGAGAGCACGGAACACATAACACAAGGTCTTCACACACGGACTTTTAACCACCGTTGTGACCTTAACAAGATCCACACACGGACGTTTAACCACCGTTGTGATCTTAACCCTCTCATTAGGATACTTGGATGGAGTTTTCGGTACAATCCCAACCCCTCAACATCCAAGGCGACTTTATTCACGGTGCACCCAATCCTATAGCCGGCTAACTATATCCGATTCAAGTTGTAACGCCTCGGTTTTGGGCTTAGAAGTTTTGGGCGTTGACCGGTTCGGTCAAAGTGCTGTTCGAATCTAAAAAGGTGAAATTAGGAAAACCTAGTTCGGGTTGCATTAAAAATATGGAAAAATGTTCTAAAATCCTCTTTTAATATATATAAGTGAACTGTGAAATCAATTTTACAAAATGAGGGTTGGAAGGGTGACATTTTGGCTAGTGACCAAAATGTAATTTTTGAAAAACTGCGTGACTATTTTAGAAAGGATTGAAACTTTGAATCTTTAAGGAGCTATTTACCCAAAGGGAGTTTCTCCAGATTTTTCTAAGATATTTAATGTTTTAATTCTGATTTTAAACAAAAGGAAAGTGGAGGGAAGTTATTTCTAACCAATTTTCCTAAAATCTCATTTTCCTTTTCTCTCATTTTCTCTCAAGCCAAACATCTTTCTCCAGAGTTTTTCTTCTGATTTTGCCACTTAAATCTCTCTTTTCAATCCTCTTTTGATTGCTAATCATCTCATCAACAAAACCTCACCAATTGCCATTTGATTCTTCAAGCTTTTTGGTTCTAAAAGAGGAGAAACTCAAGTTTGGAGGGGAGTCATCTTTGGATCCAAATGGTGGTGATCCGGAAGCTTGATTTGGTGTTTCGGCAAGAGGCGAAACGGAATCGGTGAGTGGATTTTGGTTTCGGCTTTGAAACCAGTGTTTTGGAGGTTTGGGAGCTTAGTTTAAGTCTAAGCAACTTAGCTAAGCTCAAGAGTAAGTTTTCGGATAAACTATCTTGGTGATGGCTATGTATTTGGTTGAATGCAATGTGGTGGTTTGCATGTTTTTAAATCTGTTTGAAAGCATATCTAGCATGTTTATTTGCTGTGATTTAAAGCCATGTGATGAAGGAAACTCAAGGTAAGAGTTCCTTGTTTTTTGAACATTGTTATAATGTGGTTGATGCTTTAAGATGCATGATGTTTATGGCTTTGTAAAATGCTTTAAAACAGTGGATTATTGATGATAAATGATGTATATTGGCAAGTGATGTTTTGAAAAGGTTAAGGTCACTAAGGTGGTTAAAAGTCCTTGAGTGAGCCTTGTTTACTTAAGAACATCAAGGTGGTTAAAAGTCCTTGGATGATTCTTGTTAAGGACACAAAGGTGGTTAAAAGTCCTTGTGTGGTCCTTTCCAAGGTGTTTAAAAGTCCTTGGGGCCAAGGTGTTTAAAAGTCCTTGGGGTGACTCATGTCATGGTGTTTAAAAGTCCATGGGCCAAGGTGTTTAAAAGTCCTTGGGGTCAAGGTGTTTAAAAGTCCTTGAGGTGAAACTTGTTAAGGACACAAAGGTGTTTAAAAGTCCTTGTGTGGTCCTTGCCATGGTGTTTAAAAGTCCATGGGCCATGGTGTTTAAAAGTCCATGGGGATAAGATCACAATGGTGTTTAAAAGTCCATGTGTGAGTCTTATGTTGATCTTGTTAAAATATGGTAATTATCACTTGTGGCCAATATGACATGTTATGATATGAAGCATGAAATGCTTGTTTAAGATTGCTTGTGAGCATGTCTAAAGGTATTTTGAAGTATGATTTATAAATGAGTTTTATAAATGCATTATTGTGTGGTTTTAATGAGCATTCCTCACTAAGCTTTTGCTTACGCTCTCTCTCTTTTCTTAAACCAATAATGCAGAGCATTAAGGTGCATTGAGGGCAGCAAGGAAGGCAAGCAATCAAGTGAAAGCTAAGCTCAAGTATGGGAAGGTTTTCTTAAACACCTTTAGCTTTTGGCATTTGGCAATGGGGAACCTATGTGGATGTTTTGGGAGATGTTTTGAACTCCTTAAGTTTGTTTAATGTTGATGTTAATGTTGGTACATGTAATTGGCCATTATGAGGTTGAATTGAAGTATTGATGCTTGAATGGTTTGCTAAGTAGGAAGCATGCCTTTAGATTGGGGCTTTTCATATGTGATGCCATGATGATGTTTGGTTGATGCTTATATGTCTTTCATATGTTGAATTTCTTGCTGGCAAAGTTTGGTAGCTTTTGGAGCATGTATGGTTGATCAATTGTGGTTTTTAGTAGCCTTTTCTATGCAATCTGTGCAGGCCGTATCGGAACAGTAGCTGCCGTTTCGGAACGGGTGCCTTGTAGCAACCCAGGCGTCCGAAACGGAAGACACCGTTCCGAAACGGAAAGGCCACTGCCAACCCTCGTTTCGGTACGCGTTGCGGAACGGCCCCGCGTTTCGAAACAGGCTCTCCCTGTTTCGGAACGCATGACCGTTGGGGGCTGACATTGGCAGTTATATGTTTCAAAATGTTTGCATTTTGGTCCTGAATCTTGTATGTGCAATTGTGTGAGTTCAGGATGTCCGTTTGAGCTGAAATTTGGCAGAGAAGCATGAAACCTGATTAATTAAAAGTTGGTAACTTTAATTTGGGTGAAGTCCTTATAATTAACAAAATTTACATTTTGGTCCCTAAAGTTGTAAATTGTTCAATTGGGTCCCTGTTTGATCTCTGATGTTTATGATCTTTGAGTATGTTGTTTGAATGATCATAACTAGGGTTAATGTACATCTAGACAAGTTTAAAAAGAAAAAAAAGGTCGTTAATCAAGGTTGACTTTCGGGTTGACTTTGGTTTTCCCCGTGTGACTTTCTTAATTCGGGTCAACCGTCTAGGCCGGGTTAAGGGGGTTACACAAGTACTTGAAAACCATCACATCACTTGCCAATATACATCATATAACATCAACAACTCACTGTTTTAAAGCATTAAACAAAGCCATTTAACATCATGCATCACTATGCATCAAAACCACATTTACATCGTATCAAACCAAGGATCTCTTACCTTGAGCATCCTTCAACATATGGCTTTCAAAACCAGCATTAACCATGCTAAAACATGCTTTCAAAATAGAATTTAAACATGCAAATTATAAACATTGCATCAAACCACTTCATGGTTCATCTAAGAGAGTTTTCCCGAAAACTTACTCTTGAGCTTAATTAAGTTGCTTAGACTTAAACTAAGCTCCCAAACCTTCAAACATTTGTTTCAAAGTTGGAAATCCAACTTCACTCACCAATTTCGTTTCGCAAGCTTGCCAAAACGTCGATCAAGCCTCCGGATCAACACCACAAGTGTCCGAAGATGTCTCCCCTGTTTTAAACACATCAAAGCAGAGGATTAATGCATCATCATGCATTAAAATCTTCAGCCAACACACTTAAACTCGCTGCTCTACCTAGAGCCAACATTTCGGCTACCAAACACAACCGAAATCACCTCCAAACTCTTCCAAAACTTAACCCAGCCAAGATCCATCACTTCTAACCATTTCTAAACATCAATTAACATCCAAAATGAACCTAAACTCGACCTTATACCTCCAGCTATAACAGAACATCAAGATCACCTCAAAAACCACCATTTTCATAAGCAAAAACTTACGAAATTCAACCTATTCGGGATTGCATTGATAAAACCTCATTTACACATCATTAGACATCCAAAATACATTTAAGAAACATCTCAAAACAGAGCCCAAACAATCACCACGAAATTCTTCAAGATTCCATCCAAATCTTGAGTTTTAAGCCAAAATCAAGCTTCTACCATTAAAACCATTTATAAAACTTAAATTAAGGATTGACAACTTGGGAATTTCAGTAAAGAACTTAATATTTAGAGGAGAAGATCAACCTTACCTCTAAATGGTGATTTCTCCTTGATATGAGCCAATTTTCTTGAAAATCCAATGAGCAAAACAAAAGGATTTGATGTAAGATGGATTAGAAACTAATTGATGATTGAAATCTCATCCATTGGAATGAAAATCAATGAAAAGGTTGTTGGAGAAGAGTGTTTGGATGATGGGATTTTGAGAGAAAAAGAGATGAGAAAATTTTAAGAAAAAGTAGTTATGATTTTAACAAAAGGTAGTTTCTCTTCACTTCCAATTAATTAAAACATTAATTAATTTACTCAAATTAAAGAAAAATATGGAGAAATCATTTTTGGGTAAATTATCTCCTTAAAGATTCAAAGTTTCAATCCTTACAAAACAGTCACCACTGAACTTTTCAAAAATCGCATTTTAGTCACTATTTCAAAATGTTGTATTTCCAAACCTTATTTTGTAAAATTTATTTCACCACTCTCTTATATATATTAAAAGAGGATTTTTATATATTTTTTCATATTTTTAAAGCATCTCGAACTAGGCTTTCCCTAAAACCACCTTTTATATTCGAACCGAAAAACAGGCCGGTCCGGTTCAGACCCTAAACTTCTAAGCCCAAAATTGGGGTGTTACAATAATTTCAGGTAGCCGCCTAGGCAGGCAAAAGAAACAGAAAGAATGCAGAACTGCCAAAGGCAGAAAAATCAAAATCAAAGAAAATAGTGTTGTGTTACCCTAGAGGTGCCCACAACAGGCTCTAGGAAGAATCATGTGCGAGGACACTCCGCTGCTATCAAAGTCCATGAATTTGAAAGCGTAAAAGTGACGGACAAATTAGCATGAGTGAATGAAAGCCTTCACGGGATGACTCTACTCCAAGGGTTCGGGGTTCTGTAGTTTGCTCCTATCTAAACGTCAGACCTGGAAGAGTAGTTGTGATAAGCTGAAGCCCTCACGGCCTTGATTAAAAATAATAATATGCTTAACTGTGCTGCCTCGGCAGCAACCTTTAAATTACAACATTATCTTTGTTTAATCTTTTATTCTGTGTGTTCAGCTTGTTTACAGATTTGCAAACATCACACGGGCATTATGAATTTAATTCTGAGTTGTTTCTTGTTTATTTCCCTTCATTAAGTTAAATATATATAGGTTCCACGACCTTGAGGTAGAAAATCAAGTTAAAAATAAGTTTTTCTTTCTAACTATTATTAAAGCAAGTACTTTAGGTTGCATTGCTTGAGGACAAGCAACAGTTCGAGTTTGGGGGTGTGTAAAGTGTCCAAAAGTCCTATATTTCATGCACTTTCCAACTCTTATTATTACTGTTTCCAAGCTCATTTTAGGCATAATTAGGTTCATGTATAGCATTTTACAGTATTTCATTGTTCTACCTTGCTTTTATAACTTATCATTCATTTGGTGAACAAGAGATAATGTTTTATTGTATTCTTGCTTGTAGGTACTAACAACTGAACGAGGGAGCTGAGGAACGAAGGACACAACGCTGAGAAGCAAACCCATGAGCTATACAGAAGGAGTTCCAACTGAGGACAAGTTGCTGCCGAGCACCTGTCGAGTAAAGCTGTTACCGACCATGATGCCCTCGGCAGCTGACTATGGAAGTTGGAAGAATTGTAGCGTGATTTGTATAGCAAAAACTCCTGCATCTATCGCCTGCGTTCATAAGATTTTCCGACCTCTTTAGCAGCGGCTAGGGCTGCCGAAGTTCAATTCCCAAGCTTACTTGCGGGCTAAGGCAAAACGAGGAAGAGTCCATATTCCAAGCAAAGAAGTCGGCATTTAAAGCTATATTAAAGAAGAAAAGCTACTTTAGAGGACTTCTACTTCAAGGAGGACTTAACCTAGTTTTGAGTCTATAAATACCCATTGTACTTCTAGTTTAAATCATCCTAGGTTTTCTATAGACTCTTCTTGTGTTCTTCTCTGCCGATATGTTCTAAATTCCCCTTGGGTTAGGGTTATGTTGTAACTAGAGTGAAACGGTTGTTTTAGGTTTTTGAGTTATTTCTTCAATAAAATATTCCATGTTTACTTAATCCATTGTTCTTCATTCTTTCTATCTTTCAACACATTCGTTTGAGAGAATCTATTTGTCGGGCACGAAAGTGCAAGGCTCACGAAAGGGTTAAGTACGGTCACAACGGGAGGCATGACTAACTTGGTTCCACACTAGTCCACAAGTTTCAACGGCTAAAAGGGATCACTAACCGAGTTGACTAATTTGGTTCCACACTAGTCCTCAAGTTATCAATCTCGAGCATCCTAACCTAGAAATAGGAGGGATCATTGTCGACTATCCTGCCGAACTTGGAGTATCTGCCAGACTTGCCGCCAGGACGTTTTCCCATTCCACCTGCTGAGACAGTACACACCCTTATAGTGGCAATGACCTACAGCGGCCACATGATAGGGTCGTAGTTTGTCACCCGCTGTACCCGCCGAGGCAGTATATCGTGGCAGCAAAGGATAACTCATACCTATTTCAACGTAGTTTTCACAATAAGTGGTAGCATAACTCTGCCTGCTCTATCAACATGATTCTTCTCTTATCTTTTACTTACGTTTGTATTTACCTTTCGATCTCAACCAATCATTCACTTGTGTTTTTACTTTACCTTTGTGCAGGAACTAAAGAACGAGACAAGCTGTCCAATCCTCGTGGGATTCGACATCTTATATACTATAACTTGACAGGAGTGTGCACTTGTGCTCCCACAAAAAGGGAACACCTACACGCCCTACACTATGCACGGTGCTTGTGATACGTATGTTGTTTGTCTTATGCTATGCTTGGGGTAATTGAGATTCTCATTGCCTTATTGCAATATTAAAGTGTTTTTAAATTGAATTCGTAGTCTTGGATCCTCGCTTGAAGATGGTCTGAATTCTTGTTTTGTTTTATTATCATGCCTTACTTATAATAGCACAATGGGAACGAGGAGAGTGCTACGTTCGGGTACGATAGCTCCTGCTGGTGAGCAAGGAAATCAGGAGAACGAGGTTCTTCCTGGTGGGAATTTACCTCCTCCACTGCCTCCACGAGGGGGTGCGGAGCAAGGACAGCATGAGCAAGCTGGGCTTATGTTGGGTGATTTGACGCCTTTGGTTCAATCGATGACTGGGGCATTCCCAGCTATTGTTGCCAGAGTGCAAGTGCAAGAACCCCTTGCTGGGCAATTGGGTTTGCCGTTGGAACGCTTACGAAGTTTGGGATGTGTTGAGTATCGTAGTTTGTCTCCTGAAGCATTCGAGGCTTGGATGGCCAGTATGATCCGAATTTTGGATCAAATGGGGTGCAATGATGTACGTAAGCTTGGATGTGTTGTTTTGTTGCTCCAAGGTGATGCTTACAGTTGGTGGACGACTGTGACTGCGGCTATGGAGCCCAATGAGGTGGATTTAGAGTTCTTCCAAGCTGCCTTTAAGAAGAAGTATCTCAGTGTTAGATAATTGGATGAAAAGAAGCGTGAGTTTATGTCCTTGGTTCAAGGTAACAAGACAGTGGCTGAGTATGAGGTTCAGTTGGTGCCCAGTGATAGGTATCGTTGTGATCGCTTCCATTATGGCTTGGTGCAGGAAGTGAAGACTTTCATGTTGGCCTCTAATTATACAGATTTTGATATGTTGGTGACGCCAGCTAAGGATATCGAGCAACGTTTGGGCTTGTCCTCTTGTGTGGGTGGCTCTAGCACAGGTAAGAGAGTTGCGGATTCTAGTCATGGTGGCGGACAGTATAAGAGGCATCGTGATCGTAGGTACCGGCCTGAGGCGAGGTGAGGTAATGTTGGGCGTGGTGCGCTAGTTCAAGGTAATAGGGTGAGGTATGAGCAATATGTCTGTTGGGTTTGTGGATCGTGCGAGCATTTAAGGCGGAACTGTCCTCGTTTGGTTCTTGAGGGTCAAGCTCATGCGGCTGTGGCTGCTAACTCTTGTTGGAGTTATGGATCAGCTGATCATTTGAGGCGTGATTGTTCTTTGTTGGCTGGAGGTGGTCAGGGTCGGGCACCTATTGTTGTACCACATAGAGGCCGTGGGCGCGGTCATGGTAACTTCTAGCGTAGGGAGGATAGTCAAAGAGCTGTAGCACATGTTGTGGCTATTTAACCCGAGGGCGGTGGTTCTGCGAGGGTGTATGCACATCGTGATGGACGTAATGACACCGATGTGATTGCAAGTACTTTCACTTTGCAATCCTTGTCAAACTTATCTTTGATTGATTCTGGAACTACGCATTCATACATTTCAAGTGAGCATGCGCATTTGCCTGATATCCCTATTGAGATGTTAGACGTGGGAATGCAAGTAATTTGTTCCTTTGGTGAAACTGTTGTTGAGTGCCTAAAAGTTCTATATTTTACCCCTCATTTATCCTTATTTTTGCTACACTCAAGCATGTTTAACTGCATTTTAGGTTAAGTTTTGCATTTACATCACAAATAGATAAAATTGCACAGATGTTGCTGATTTCAGTCACTTTTTGCAGATATCTGCCGTGGCAGCATCAAGGGCAACAGAAGAACAGAAGCTATCTGCCGTGGCAGCAGAAGAACATAAGCTATATGTCGTGGCAGCATCCAGGGCATCAACCAGGGCAGCAGAGGAACAGAAGAGCTGGAGTGAAGAAAACTACCTTATACATCACTGTCGTGACAGTGATGCCGTGGCAGATGTCGTGACTGATGCCGTGACAGAAGTGGCGGCAATAAAGAAGCAGATCTGGAACTGGATATGCAGACGCTAGAGGACGATGCTTCCATGGTCGCTGCCGTGGCAGCCAAGGACGACAGCGATAGTGAAGGGAAGAAGTGAAGTGAAGTGGGCCTCGACAAAAAGAGAAAATTAAGTCCATCTGTCGTGGAGCATCCTTATATTTTTCCAAGCCCTATATCAGAATGAAGGCCAAGCCCAAAGTTCAAGGAAGAAACTCCAAGCAAGAAGGAAGGACGAATTAAAGACTTATGCTCTGAAGATTTAATCTTTAATAGAGTTGTACTTTAATTTAAACTTGTATTCTTGGCATATTAGAAAACTTGAACCCAAGGCCTATATAAAGGCATGTAATTCGACCTAGGAAAGAAGATCACCATTCTCTAGCCTTCTTCCCAAAACCTTAGCCGTTTACCTTCCTCACCATGTCCTAAACTTCCCCTAGGGCTAAGGGTTGCTTTGTAAAGTAGTTGCAAGGATTGCTTTGTTTTAGGATTTTCTTTGTTCAATAAAATTACTTCAAGTTCTCTTATTCTGGTTTTTAACATCTTGCAAGAGTATCGGGAGAGCATTGTGAGATTATCCATTTACTTAATATCGGGAGAGTTAAGTATACGAAAGGAATAAGTGCGAGTTCTCTAGTTTATAGTTGAACAATCTCGGACCTAGGGATAGGACGAGGTTAAGTGGCTAAGGAAGAATTCAACAACATCGGTGTTCATCCTTCGATTCACGTCGGGAGGTATCATCAAAGACGTGTTCATCGACAGACTTGGACCTAGGGATAGGCCAAGGCACAGCAGGGATTCTTACCAAACTTAAAGTACTGAGTTGAGTAATCGCTGCCGCGATAACCAACGGACTGCTGCCGCGACAAGTGCTGCCACAGCAGGCACAGCGACAGAACAAAGTTTCCTAGACTTTGCAACACCTACACTACTGAGCAATTCAATACCATCCCATTCTCTCTATCTTGATTTCAATCCTCTTTACTTTCAGTATTCTTTATTACTTTCGTGACAACATTTTAAAATATTCTTTTCCTCTCTCGTGCAGTAATCCAAGGTGAAGTTATTAGCCCAGTCCCTGTGGAGACGATATTCGATACTTGCGTATCACTTTACTACTTGTGTCGTGTACACTTGCACTACATTGCGATAGACACTTTTACACGCAACAAGTTTTTGGCGCTGTTGCCGGGGACTGGCAACATATCTTTACCTACTTTTACTGCACTTTTTATTTATTTTATTTTATTTTTATTTTTATTTTTATTTTCTATTTCTGGTTGTTATATCTCAGGCACAATACAGGTTCAAGGGCATCAACATGTCAGGAAAAACCATTCGAGAGTTGATGTGGGAAAGTTCTTGCAATTACCATAAAGGTAATCATGCACTCGAAAGTTGTCCCCATTTTTTCGATGAATATATGGACAACCAACGATGGAACCAACAAGAACAAGAGATGCCGCCACAGTAGCAACAGGGACAACAGATTCTGCTGCCGCAACAACAAAATTATTTATGGTATGATCAAAACCCGTAAATTTTTTTTACCATAATAGTTTTGTTGCAGAACCTGACATGCCCTGGCAATGTCATCATCCTCAAGAGCATTCAAAACCATTAGAAGACACACTACAAGCCTTCATGGCACTCACTTAAGAATTGTCGGCTTCTATGGATAAAAGTATCGCCAAGATGGATGAAATCTTGAACAGACCAGTCCTCATTCATGCCACGGATGAACCTGAAATCTAGAGGCAAGATGACGAGGATGCTCATGTGAAGGAATACCCAACACGTGATGAGTCTGAGCAACAACTTGCCATGGCAATGATCGAGGAGCCGGAATGGAGCAACACCGCAACAACACTAGGTGAAATTCAAGAGAATGTCACTACGGCAGCCACATCCGAGGCAAATTCTCAACCCACTACCTCGATTATGCCCGACCAAGATTGCACACATCCATCCCTGTCATTGCACTCGCACGACCACCTAAAAGAGCTACCCAATGACAATGCCTCGCAAATGGAATACGAGCAGGTAATAAACGAACATTTGGAATTCATTAAAAACTCACAAATTCCATTGTAGGTATTAGAGGAACCAAAGCCGGTGGACTCAGAATCATCGAAGTCTCTACTGATGGAGATTTACAAGTGGCCTATAGAATTTGATATGGAGAGTTAGGGCACTTTCCAATGTCCCCTTGACCTGCAAAGCAACCTGAAAAAGGACTGTCAAAATAACTGGCTACCGCAGCAGCAGACACGACAACAAAGCCTACTTCCCACCATAACGAACTTCGACGAGAATGAGAACTTTATGGACTACTGTAACACCCCAATTTTGGGCTTGGAAGTTTAAGGTCTGAACCGGACCGGTCTAATTTTCAGTTCGAATATAAAAGGTGGTTTTAGGGAAAGCCTAGTTCGGGATGCATTAAAAATATGGAAAAATATCTAAAAAATCCTCTTTTAATATATATAAGAGATTGGTGAAATCAATTTTACAAAATGAGGCTTAGAAATATGACATTTGAGTTAGTGACTAAAATGTAATTTTTGAAAAGTTCGTGACTATTTTAAAAGGATTGAAACTTTGAATCTTTAAGGAGCTAATTTACCCAATGGAGGATTTCTCCAGATTTTTCTTGATTTTTAAGACTCATTTAATGTTTAATTAATAAAAAGAAAGGAGGGAAAATGATATTTTAGTTTCATAACTAACTTTTACCAAAATTTTCCATTTTCATTTTCTCTCAAAATTCCCTCAGCCAAACACATTTCCACAGCAACTTTTCTTTTGATTTTCACATCTAATGATGAGTTTTCAATCCCCAAATGATTCCTAATCATTTCTACACCAAATCCTAATCATTTGCTTATTGAATTTTCAGGGATTTTAGCTCTAAACAAGGAGAAATCCACATTTAGAGGTATGAACACCCTTCTCCTCTAAATACTCAGTTCTTTACTGAAATTCCCAATCCTTAAATGGAGTTTTATTAAAGGTTTTAATGTTGTGATCTTGATTTTGGCTTAAAATGCAAGATTTGGATTTAATTTTGAAGAAATTCGTATTAGATGATTGGGCT
Source organism: Hibiscus trionum (assembly GCA_030270665.1). NCBI lineage: Eukaryota > Viridiplantae > Streptophyta > Magnoliopsida > Malvales > Malvaceae > Hibiscus > Hibiscus trionum. Next base: position 12,091,227 of record BSYR01000007.1, read on the forward strand.
CTGTTTTGAGATGTCTTTTTGATGTATTTTGGGTGTTTAAATGATGTGTAATTGAGGTTTAATTAATGCAATCCCGAATAGGTTGGTTTTCCTAAGTTTTTACTTGTGAAAATGGTGGTTTTTGGGGTGATTTTGATGTTCTGCTATAGCTGGAGGTATAATGACGTGATTAGGTTCTTTTTGGATGTTGATTGATGTCTAAGAATGTTCAGAAGTGATGGATCTTGGCTGGGTAATGTTGTGGAAGTGTTTGGATGTGTTTTCGGTTGTGTTTGGTAGCCGAAATGTGAGTTTTGGTGAGAGCGGCGAGTTTAGGTGTTATGGCTGAAGATTTTAATGCATGATGATGCATTAATCCTTTGCTTTGATGTGTTTAAAATAGGGGAGACATCTTCGGATCCTTGTGGTGTTGGTCCGGAGGCATGATCGGCGTTTCGGCAAGCTTGCGAAACGGAATTGGTGAGTGAAGTTTGGTTTTCAGCTTTGAAACCAATGTTTGAAGGTTTTGGCAGCTTAGTTTAAGTCTAAGCAACTTAACTAAGCTCAAGAGTAAGTTTTCAGAGAAACTCTCTCTTTGGTGAACCATGGGATGGTTGGATGCAACGTGTTTAATTTGCATGTTTAAATTCTGTTTTGAAAGCATATTTTAGCATGTTAAATGCTGGTTTTGAAAGCCATGTGTTGATGGATGCTCAAGGTAAGAGATCCTTGATTTGACATTGATAAATGTGGTTTGTTGCATAGAAATGCATGATTGTTTAATGGCTTTGTTTAATGCTTTAAAACAATGGATTGATGATGGTAAATGATGTATATTGGCAAGTGATGTGTTGGTTTAAAAGTACTTGAATCGGATATAGTTAGCCGGCTATAGGATTGGGTGCACCGTGAATAAAGTCGCCTTAGATGTTGAGGGGTTGTAATGGTACCGTAAACTCCATCCAAGTACACTAACGAGATGTCTAAGATCATAATGGTGGTTAAAATGCCATGTGAGGATCTTGTGTTGTGTGTCTCGTGTTCTCGTTAGTGATGTTATACCACAACCAATGAGTGATGTGGAGGGGTTGTAATTGTACCGTAGACTCCATCACGGGTGTTGAGGGGTTGTGATTGTACCGGTAAACTCCACCTTGTGTGTTTGGTAGTGTGTATGAAGCGTATGGGACAACGCTTGTAATCCGCGTATCCGATTGTGTTTTGTGATGAAAGAAAATGGTTATAGATTATCACTTGAAAGCCAATATGACATGTTAATGTTTACGAAGCATGAGATGCTTGTTGTTTAAGTTATGTTGATGATCATAAGCATGAGATGCTTGGTTTAATGCATTGTTGCATGAAAATGATTTTATGAATGAAAAGGCCTTGTGAAAGGTGTTTTGTAAAAGTGCATTATTGTGTTGTTTCATTAGAGCAAACCTCACTAAGCATATGTGCTTACGCTCTCTTTCTTGAACCAATAATGCAGAGAATTGAAGTGCTTTAAGGGCAGCAAGGAGGTCAAGAATCCAAGGAGAGACTAAGCTCATGTATGGTGACTATTTTCACAACACTATTAGTTTTTGGTATTTGGCAATGGGAACCTAGATTGTGTTTTTGGGAGATGTTTTGGACTCACTAAGTTTGGTTTAATGCCTATGATGTTTGGAACATGTAAATGGCCATTTGGTTTTTGTTTTGGAGTTTTGATGATTGCTTGTTTTCCAATGATAGGATGCATGCCTATAGACTTGTGGTTTTTCCTATTTGATGCCATGATTGAGTTTTGATGATGCAAATATGTTCCTTTAGTGTATGATGACTTGTTGGCATGATTAGGGGGTCATAGGGATGTGTTTGATGGGTCGAAAGTGTGTTAAACCAAAAAATTTCTGCAATTCTGGGCAGCCCGTATCGGAACGGGTGCTACAGTTTCGGAATAGGGGGCCTGAAATGGCCTTGGCGTTTCGAAATGGGTAGAGTCGTTCCGAAACGTTTTTGCTACTGCCAAGCCCTGTTTCGGAACAAGTTTCGAAACGGTCCCGCGTTTCAGAACGGTCATCCCCCGTTTCGGAACACTCGACCGTTGGGCACTGAATTCTATGGTTTTATGTTTTGAAACCTTCATATTTTAGTCCTGATCTTTGTTTATGCAATTGATTGAGTTTGGGATGTCCGTTTGAGTTGAAATTTGGTAGAGAATCACAAAACATGACTAATTTCATAATGGTAACTTAAAAATTGGCGAAGTCCTCTTCATTTCCAGAATTTACATTTTGGTCCCTAAATTCGTATGTTGTGCAATTGAGTCCCTTATTGCTTTCTGATTGCTGTGATTTTTGAGTATGCTTATCTCAAGAGTACGCCTAGGGTTAATGTGCATCTAGACAAGTTTAAAATGTAAAAAGGGTCGTTAATTAAGGTTGACTTTCGGGTTGACTTTAGTTTTCCCCGTGTAATCTTCGTAGTTCGGGTCAACCGTCTAGGCCGAGCTAAGGGGGTTACATTTGGTGGTATCAGAGCTGAGTTCTCGAGTAATTTGGAATGGTTATGTGTATGATTGCTTTGTATGCTTTTTGAGTGAAAGTATGATGTGTGGATTGTAAGTATGTTGCAGTTGTGATGTATGCGGTGGTGAAGCATGTTAGAGGATCCATTGCCATACCAAAACTAATGAAATGAATTGTTTTATTGGGAAATGAGCTTGAGTACTTGGATTTCTTACCTTGCTGAGCCTGATTATGTTTATTGCATTTGTGTTGGTGCATTGTTTAGTGAATGGGACATCGTAGAGAGACGAGGGTTAATACGCGAGCTATGGCTCAAAATGAGAATGAAGAGAATGCTGATAACATGGTGAATTTACCTCCTCCTCCTGGTGGTGGTGGTGCTGGAGGTGATGGAGCTGGTGTTGGTGATGGGGTTGTTGGACGTGAAGTAGGGCAGGGGCAAGCTGCTCCTGACATGACAGTGCTGATTCAGGCTATTGCTGGAGCCTTTCAGGCGGCGGTAGCTGGAGCTCATGGAGCTGGGCATCAGGGCGATGCTAGTGCGAGACTACCTTTGGAACGTTTGCGCAGTCTGGGAGGGACTGAGTTCAGGGGTTTGTCTGCTGAGGGTTCCGAGTCTTGGTTGGAAAGTACCAAGAGAATTTTGGGACAGATGAACTGCAATGATGTGCAGAAGCTAGGTTGTGTGGTATCGCTGTTACATGATGATGCGTATACCTGGTGGACAACCTCTATCTCCGGAATGGAGGATGCTGATGTGACTTGGACGTTCTTTCTGAACGCGTTCAAGCGAAGGTATCTAGGTGTGCGATACCTGGATGAGAAGAAAAGGGAGTTCATGTCTTTGACTCAAGGAAGCATGTCAGTGGCTGAGTATGAGGTTCAGTTTGTTCGACTCAGTCAGTACGCACCTGAGCTTATCCCTAATGATCGGGAGAGGTGTGAACGTTTCTGTTATGGTTTGGTGACGGATGTAAAGAACTATATGCTGGCCGCTGAGTACACTGACTTTGATGTGCTGGTTAGTAGAGCTAAGGATATTGAGCTGAATTTGAGTTTATCTGCTAGAGGTGCTGGTTCTAGTGCGGGCAAGCGAGCTGCTGAGTATAGTTCCGGTGGTGGACGGAACAAGAGAGGACGTGATCGGAGGTATCAGTCTTCGGCTAGGCGTAGTGGTGGGGGCAAGGTTCGCCTGTTCAGGGAGACAGGGCGAGAGCTAATCAGAACACATGTTGGCCGTGTGGATCGCGTGGCCATCTGAGGCGTGATTGTCTTCGAGCAGCGAGGGAGGTGCAGGCTCCTATTGTAGTGACTGGTAATTCGTACTGGAACTGTGGTTCGGCGGACCATATGAGGAGGGAGTGTCCTTTGTTGGTCGGTGGTGGTCAAGGACGTGCTCCTGGAGTTGTTGCACCACAGAGAGGTCGTGGGCGCGACCGTGGTAACTTCCAGCGCAGAGAGGATGGTGGAAGGAATGTGGCTCATGTGGTGGTTGTCCAGCCTGAGGGTGGTGGCCAGGCCCGAGTGTATGCTCAGAGGGAGGGGAGGAATGACACGGATGTGATCGCAGGTACTTTCACTTTACAATCCTTGTCATTACTTTCCTTGATTGATTCTGGAACTACACACTCATACATATTGCATGAACATGCTCAATTGCTTGGTTTGCCTGTTGAGTCTTTGGATGTTGGTATGTGTGTAACTAGTTCTTTTGGTGAGACTATTGTGACACGAAAGCTTTATAGAAGATGTCCCTTGGTTGTGCAAGACCATGTTTTTCATGTTGATCTTATGGAATTGCCTTTCTATGGTTTTGATGTAATCCTTGGTATGGATTGGCTTGTTGAACATCGAACTCTAGTGGATTTTGAGAATAAGCGAGTTTTGTTGAAGCTTGCGGATGATTATGAGGTAGTGGTGGTTGGTGAGAATGTGAAATTTCTTGCCAATGTGGTGTCTACGTTGGAAGCGAGCCGGATGCTGAGGCAAGGATGTGAAGCCTATCTAGCCTTTGTGATGAATCCTAGCTCTAAGGAGTTGCGAGTGCAAGATACCAGGACTGTGTGAGAGTTTCCTGGTGTGTTTCCGGAGGAGTTTCCTGGGTTGCCTCCTAATCGCGAAGTGGAGTTTGGAATTGAGCTGTATGAAAACACAACTCCAGTGTCCATTAATCCTTATTGAATGGCACCTAAAGAGTTGAAAGAGCTGAAGACGCAACTTCAGGAGTTGCTTGATCGTGGTTTCATTCGGCCGAGTGTGTCACCTTGGGTGCACCGGTCTTGTTTGTGAAGAAAAAGGATGGCACTATGAGAATGTTCATCGATTACCGTCAGCTTAACAAGTTGACTATCAAGAATCGGTATCCATTGCCGAGAATTGATGATCTTTTTGATCAATTTCGGGGAGCGGCTGTGTTCTCTAAAATTGACTTAAGGTCAGGGTATTACCAGTTGAAGGTGAAAGATGTGGATGTGCCAAAGACAGCCTTCAGAACGAGGTATGGGCATTATGAGTTTCTTGTGATGCCATTTGGTTTGACGAATGCTCCTACAGCTTTCATGGACATGATGAATAGAGTGTTCCATGAATATTTGGATAAATTTGTCGTGGTGTTCATTGATGATATTCTCGTGTACTCTCGTACTAAGGAGGAGCATGAGGGGCATTTGAGGATTGTGTTGCAGGCTTTGTTGGAGAATCAGCTTTATGCTAAGCTGAGCTAGTGTGAGTTTTGGCTCAGAGAAGTTGTGTTTCTTGGTCATGTGGTTTCTGCTGAAGGGATTCGCGTTGATCCTCAGAAGATTGAGGCAGTGATGAATTGGAAGCCTCCAAAGTCTGTTCATGAAGTCCGTAGTTTCCTTGGTTTGGCGGGATACTATCGGAGGTTCGTGGATGGGTTTTCAAGGATTGCCGCACCTTTGACGAAGTTGTAGCAGAAGGATGTTAAGTATGAGTGGACGGAAGCGAGACATCAGGCTTTTGAGAAGCTTAAGGCAGCTTTGACGCAAGCTCCTATCTTGGTTCAACCTGAATCAGGGAAAGAGTTTGTGGTGTATAGTGACGCATCCTACGTTGGTTTGGGATGTGTGTTGATGCAAGAGGGTAAGGTGGTGGCTTATGCGTCGCGTCAGTTGAAGGTGCATGAGCGCAATTATCCTACGCATGACATTGAGTTAGCTGCGGTGGTTTTTGCTTTGAAAATTTGGAGACATTACCTGTATGGTGAGAAGTGTACTGTGTACACGGATCACAAGAGTTTGAAGTATCTGATGTCTCAGAAAGAGTTGAATCTTAGGCAACGACGTTGGTTGGAGTTGCTTAAGGATTACGACTTGACGATCGAGTATCATCCGGGTAAAGCTAATGTTGTAGCGGATGCCTTGAGTAGGAAGGTAGCGGTGGAGTTTAGGGTTATGTTTGCCAGTTTGAGCATTTCGCGTGATGGTGGTCTTGTGGTAGAGTTACAAGTGAAACCATCCTTGGTTCAGTTGATTAAGGAAAAGCTGTTGTTGGATGATTCTTTGGTGCCACATGTTCAGGATATTGCTGAGGATAGGCCATCGGATTTCTGTTTTAATGATGATGGAGTCATATGCTTTGGGAGTCGGATAGTAGTGCCCGGTGATGCTGAGTTGAGGCGTGCTATTTTGACTGAAGCTCATAGTAGTCCTTTTGCTATGCACCCTGGTAGTACTAAGATGTACCGTGATCTTCGTGATGAGTACTATTGGGTGGGTTTAAAGAAAGATGTTGCTGAGTTTGTGAGCAAGTGCATGGTATGTCAGCGAGTTAAGGCTGAGCATCAGTTTCCTTCTGGGTTGTTGCAACCGTTGAGGATTCCTGAGTGGAAGTGGGAAAGGATTACCATGGACTTCGTGTCTTGTTTGCCTTTGTCGCCATCGAAGAAGAATTCGGTGTGGGTGATCGTGGATCGCCTGACAAAGTGTGCGCATTTCATACCCGTGCATACTACGTACACTTTGGATAAGCTTGCGGAGCTGTACATTGCTGAGATTGTGCAGCTGCATTGTGTGCCAAAGTCGATTGTGTCGGATAGAGATCTGAGGTTTACATCGCGTTTCTGGCAGTGTTTACATCAGGCTTTGGGTACACGGCTGAATTTCATTACTTCCTATCATCCACAGTCGGATGGACAGTCTGAGCGTGTTATCCAATTGCTGTAGGATATGTTGAGATGCAATGTGATTGAATTTCAGGGCTCTTGGGAGAAACATTTGCCTTTGGTGAAGTTTTCCTATAACAATAGCTACCAGGCAAGTATTCAAATGGCACCTTATGAAGCTTTGTACGGGAGGAAGTGTAGGACTCTTCTTTGTTGGGCCGAGACAGGTCAGAAATTGGTTTCGATGCCAGCTTTGTTGAAAGGAACCACCGAGAAGGTGAGGCTCATTTGTGAGCGATTGAAGGCAGCTTCTGATCGGCAAAAGTCTTACGCGGATTTGAAGCGTAAGGAGATTGAGTATGCGGTGGGTGACCGTGTGTTTTTGAAAGTTTCGCCTTGGAAAAAGGTGATGAGGTTTGGCCGAAAGGGTAAGTTGAGCCCTAGGTACATTGGACCATACGAGGTGATTGAGCGTGTGGGTCATGTTGCGTACAAGTTGAGGTTACCGCAAGAGTTGGAAAAGATTCATGATGTGTTTCATGTCTCTATGCTTCGGAGGTATAGATCAGATCCTTCGCATGTTATGCATGTGGAGGAAGTGGAGTTGAATTCGGATTTGACCTATGATGAGGAACCGGTGGAAATTTTGGATTCGGACAGTAAAGTTCTTCGAGGCAAGACCATTGAGTTGGTAAAGGTGTTGTGGAAACATCGTGGTGTTGATGAAGCCACGTGGGAACAGAAGGATGACATGATGAAGCAGTTTCCATACCTTTTTCCTCCAGGTAAATTTCGGGGACGAAATTTCTTAAGGGGGGGGGGAGAGTTGTAACACCCCAATTTTGGGCTTGGAAGTTTAGGGTCTGAACCGGACCGGTCTAATTTTCGGTTCGAATATAAAAGGTGGTTTTAGGGAAAGCCTAGTTCGGGATGCATTAAAAATATGGAAAAATATCTAAAAATCCTCTTTTAATATATATAAGAGAGTGGTGAAATCAATTTTACAAAATGAGGCTTAGAAATATGACATTTGAGTTAGTGACTAAAATGTAATTTTTGAAAAGTTTGTGATTGTTTTAAAAGGATTGAAACTTTGAATCTTTAAGGAGATAATTTACCCAAGGGAGGATTTCTCCAGATTTTTCTTGATTTTTAAGACTCATTTAATGTTTAATTAATAAAAAGAAATGAGGGAAAATGATATTTTAGTTTCATAACTAACTTTTACCAAAATTTTCCATTTTCATTTTCTCTCAAAATTCCCTCAGCCAAACACATTTCCACAGCAACTTTTCTTTTGATTTTCACATCTAATGATGAGTTTTCAATCCCCAAATGATTCCTAATCATTTCTACACCAAATCCTCATCATTTGCTTATTGAATTTTCAAGGATTTTGGCTCTAAACAAGGAGAAATCTACATTTAGAGGTATGAACGTCCTTCTCCTCTAAATACTCATTTCTTTACTGAAATTCCCAAGTTCTCAATCCTTAAATGGAGTTTTATTAAAGGTTTTAATGTTGTGATCTTGATTTTGGCTTAAAATGCAAGATTTGGATTTAATTTTGAAGAAATTCGTATTGGATGATTGGGCTCTGTTTTGAGATGTCTTTTTGATGTATTTTGGGTGTTTAAATGATGTGTAATTGAGGTTTAATTAATGCAATCCCGAATAGGTTGGTTTTCCTAAGTTTTTACTTGTGAAAATGGTGGTTTTTGGGGTGATTTTGATGTTCTGCTATAGCTGGAGGTATAAGGACGTGATTAGGTTCTTTTTGGATGTTGATTGATGTCTAAGAATGTTTAGAAGTGATGGATCTTGGCTGGGTAATGTTGTGGAAGTGTTTGGATGTGTTTTCGGTTGTGTTTGGTAGCCGAAATGTGAGTTTTGGTGAGAGCAGCGAGTTTAGGTGTTATGGATGAAGATTTTAATGCATGATTATGCATTAATCCTCTTCTTTGATGTGTTTAAAACAGGGGAGACATCTTCGAATCCTTGTGGTGTTGATCCGGAGGCTTGATCGACGTTTCGGCAAGCTTGCGAAACGGAATTGGTGAGTGAAGTTTGGTTTTCAGCTTTGAAACCAATGTTTGAAGGTTTTGGGAGCTTAGTTTAAGTCTAAGCAACTTAACTAAGCTCAAGAGTAAGTTTTCGGAGAAACTCTCTCTTTGGTGAAGCATGGGATGGTTGGATACAATGTGTTTAATTTACATGTTTAAATTCTGTTTTGAAAGCATATTTTAGCATGTTAAATGCTGGTTTTGAAAGCCATGTGTTGAGGGATGCTCAAGGTAAGAGATCCTTGATTTGACATTGATAAATGTGGTTTGTTGTATAGTGATGCATGATTGTTTAATGGCTTTGTTTAAAGCTTTAAAACAGTGAATTGATGATGGTAAATGATGTATATTGGCAAGTGATGTGTTGGTTTAAAAGTACTTGAATCGGATATAGTTAGCCAGCTATAGGATTGGGTGCACCATGAATAAAGTCGCCTTGGATGTTGAGGGGTTGTAATGGTACCGTAAACTCCATCCAAGTACACTAACGAGATGTCTAAGATCATAATGGTGGTTAAAATGCCATATGAGGATCTTGTGTTGTGTGTCTCGTGTTCTCGTTAGTGATGTTATACAACTACCAATGAGTGATGTGGAGGGGTTGTAATTGTACCGTAGACTCTATCACAGGTGTTGAGGGGTTGTGATTGTACCGGTAAACTCCACCTTGTGTGTTTGGTAGTGTGTATGAAGCATATGAGACAACGCTTGAAATCCGCGTATCCGATTGTGTTTTGTGATGAAAGAAAATGGTTATGGATTATAACTTGAAAGCCAATATGACATGTTAATGTTTACGAAGCATGAGATGCTTGTTGTTTAAGTTATGTTGATGATCATAAGCATGAGATGCTTGGTTTAATGCATTGTTGCATGAAAATGATTTTATGAATGAAAAGGCCTTGTGAAAGGTGTTTTGTAAAAGTGCATTATTGTGTTGTTTCATTAGAGCAAACCTCACTAAGCATATGTGCTTACGCTCTCTTTCTTGAACCAATAATGCAGAGAATTGAAGTGCTTTAAGGGCAGCAAGGAGGTCAAGAATCCAAGGAGAGACTAAGCTCATGTATGGTGACTATTTTCACAACACTATTAGTTTTTGGTATTTGGCAATGGGAACCTAGATTGTGTTTTTGGGAGATGTTTTGGACTCCCTAAGTTTGGTTTAATGCCTATGATGTTTGGAACATGTAAATGGCAATTTGGTTTTTGTTTTGGAGTTTTGATGATTGCTTGTTTTCCAATGATAGGATGCATGCCTATAGACTTGTGGTTTTTCCTATTTGATGCCATGATTGAGTTTTGATGATGCAAATATGTTCCTTTAGTGTATGATGACTTGTTGGCATGATTAGGGGGTCATAGGGATGTGTTTGTTGGGTCGAAAGTGTGTTAAACCAGAAAATTTCTGCAATTCTGGGCAGCCCGTATTGGAACGGGTGCTACTGTTTCGGAACAGGGGGCCTGAAATGGCCTTGGCGTTTCGAAACGGGTAGAGCCGTTCCGAAATGTTTTTGCTACTGCCAAGCCCTGTTTCGGAACAGGTTTCGAAACTGTCCCGCGTTTCTGAACGGTCATCCCCCGTTTCAGAACATTCGAACGTTGGGCACTGAATTCTATGGTTTTATGTTTTGAAACCTTCACATTTTAGTCCTGATCTTTGTTTATGCAATTGATTGAGTTTGGTATGTCCGTTTGAGTTGAAATTTGGCAGAGAAGCACGAAACACGACTAATTTCATAATGGTAACTTAAAAATTGGCGAAGTCCTCTTAATTTCCAAAATTTACATTTTGGTCCCTAAATTCGTATGTTGTGCAATTGAGTCCCTTATTGCTTTCCAATTGCTGTGATTTTTGAGTATGCTTATCTCAAGAGTACGCCTAGGGTTAATGTGCATCTAGACAAGTTTAAAATGAAAAAAAGGTCGCTAATCAAGGATGACTTTCGGGTTGACTTTGGTTTTCCCCGTGTAATCTTCGTAGTTTGGGTCAACCGTCTAGGCCGGGCTAAGGGGGTTATAATTACAAAGGGAAGAGAAAGAAAGGAGCCCCCACCATGAGAATAATCACCAGATGGAGGGTACGGATGGACTTCAAGAAGTACCGGAAATGACCCCTCAAGCATCAATGGAACAGGGAGCAGTTACTTTAGGAGATGCCCCTCAAGGCACTCCTAATTTAACTTAATTTATTTTATTTTTATTTTTATCTTATTTTATCTTTAATATTTTAGGAATTATAAATTTGATATTAGTTTTCAGTTTGTTTGTGTTATTAGGTAAACAGATAGAACCCTTGCAATGACGATACAAGCAACCCGAGGAAGCTCTGCCTCCACCCCTGCCGCGGCAGCAATCATACTCCTTGAGATGAATTCCAAACTGACTGCCGCTAATAGCAGTGAAGATAGTGACGCAAGGAAGAAGGCAGCCTCTGCGTCTCTAACTCCCAGGGTAGCACCCACAGCTCCTCCGACAAAGTCCAAGGAGACTGCCCATGAAAGCTCCTCATCCAAAGCTCCAGCAGCAGCGACGACAGCCGCACAACTTAAGTTTTCTTTCCTTTTTCTCTGTCGCCTGCTTTATATATTATCTTTTTGTGATGTTTCATTTTTTTCATTTTTATTTTCTGTTTTTCATTTTTATTTCTTGTGTCATGCATTGAGAACAATGCAACCCTTGAGTTTGGGGGTAGGCAGTCCTCCTAATTATTAATATAACATTTCATTTAGTTTTCATTGTGTCGCATTTATTTTTTATGCAAAAAAATGGCTTAATTTATTGAACTTTTATTATCTGCTGATGCCATCTCTGTCGTGACAGCCCCTTAAAAATATGGGTAAACTACTGCAGTGGTCACTTACGTTTAGCGTCTGTACAGAGTTAGTCACCACTTTTGAAAAGTGCCAATTAGTAGTCCTCTACGTTTTCGATGTGTAAATACTTGGTCACTCCGACGTTATACTTCGTTAGTCCCCTAACGGATTGCTGATGTGGCGAAATTAAAATAAGGATAAATTACTGCAATAGCCATTAAAATTTATCTCATGTACATTTTTTCTCCTCAATTTAAAAAAGTAAACATTATAGTCACTAATAAAAATGTTTTTTTATAATTTTACCCTTAAATTTTTTAAAATTCATTTTTCAATCCTAAAACTTTACAATCAATTAACACAATAATATTATAAATGCTTAGATGAAAAATAGGTGCCCAAAGTATACCCTTTGAAACTTAGGTGCCCAAATTGCTCCTATTTAATAACTCAAACTTAAAAATTTAGTCCACTAACTACTAAAAAATTCGAGTTATTGGAATTTCTATTTTATAATTCAAACTTTATTTTGAATTTTTGAGTCGAGTTTATGAAATTATGAGTCGAGTATTTTCACATCAAACCAAAAAATTTAATTTTTTCGAGTCAAGTCGAGTTATTGGAATTTCTATTTTATAATTCAAACTTTATTTTGAATTTTTTAGTCGAGTTTATGAAATTATGAGTCGAGTATTTTCACATCAAACCAAGAAAAACTTCGGCCGCCGTCGTCGTCGTCGGAACTTACGTAGCTCTGATAGAGGCTCCGCCGTCGTCGGTTTGACTCGGAACCTTAGGGGTTTTGCTCGCCGCCACGTCAGGAGCCCGGATCTGGTGTCCGTCTCGTGAATGGACGGCAACCGATGCCGGAAAATGCGAGAAACAGTGGCGTCGATTGGTTTCTTGCCAGAGCTTCAATCGAGATTTGCTGGCGGAAGGCGGCCCGACGACGCGCGTGGTGGCCATGGATGAGATTGCGACGACGTGGCGCCTCTAGCGATGTAGGCGGTGACCACCACCGCCAGACGGTGACGGAGATCGACGACGGCCGATCGGGAAGGTGAACAAGCAACAGTAGACTTGACTTGATTCGAAGTTTTTCTTGGGACAAACACGGATTAAAATTAAAAATTATATGTAGGGAAGTGCAACACTCGACTTGATTCGAAAAAATTAAATTTTTAGGTTTGATGTGAAAATACTCGACTCATAATTTCATAAACTCGACTCAAAAATTCAAAATAAAGTTTGAATTATAAAATAGAAATTCCAATAACTCGACTTGACTCGAAAAAATTAATTTTTTTGGTTTGATGTGAAAATATTCGACTCATAATTTCATAAACTCGACTCAAAAATTCAAAATAAAGTTTGAATTATAAAATAGAAATTCCAATAACTCGACTTGACTCGAAAAAATTAAATTTTTTGGTTTGATGTGAAAACACTCGACTCATAATTTCATAAACTCGACTCAAAAATTCAAAATAAAGTTTGAACTATAAAATAGAAATTCCAATAACTCGAATTTTTTAGTAGTTAGTGGACTAAATTTTTAAGTTTGAGTTATTAAATAGGAGCAATTTGGGCACCTAAGTTTCAAAGGGTATACTTTGGGCACCTATTTTTCATCTAAGCATTTATAATATTATTGTGTTAATTGATTGTAAAGTTTTAGGATTGAAAAATGAATTTTTAAAAATTTAAGGGTGAAATTATAAAGAAACATTTTTATTAGTGACTATAATGTTTACTTTTTTAAATTTAGGAGAAAAAATGTACATGAGATAAATTTTAATGGCTATTGCAGTAATTTATCCTTATTTTAATTTCGCCACATCAACAATCCGTTAGGGGACTAACGGAGTATAACGTCGGAGTGACCAAGTATTTACACATCGAAAACGTAGAGGACTACTAATTGGCACTTTTCAAAAGTGGTGACTAACTCTATACAGACGCTAAACGTAAGTGACCCCTGCAGTAGTTTACCCTAAAAATATTTTAGGAAGTAAGTAGAGCCTTAGTATAGTTCTGAAAAACTGAAACACGTTGTGACTTACTTGATAACAGACTCTCTCTAGCATACTTAGAATAGAAAACTTAGCCATTAGAGTAGAAAGAGACTAGAAACTCAGGAAACCTAGAGGTGCCTATCACTGGCTCTAGGTAGATAACCAGAGTAAAACTTCTAAAGGTGCCTATCATCGGCTCTAGATAGTTAACTAGAGGTGCCTGAAATACTGGCTCTAGTAGAGAAGATAAAATTTCCAACAAGGAAGGTCAATAACTAGAGGTGCCCGTTACTGGCTCTAGTAAAGAAAAAAATTAATTAATTAAGTCTCGAAGGAAAACTCTAAGCAAGCTAAGTATAATATTCTAGTTGCTAGGGAAGTCTATATTCGAGTATGTTCACAATAATTGCACACACATGCACGAGAACTATACTTTTGCTCTAAGTAGATCCTTAAATATTTGAACAGGTGCTAAACATGATAGGGATGGTGTTGTGGGTAAGGATTGTTCACTAACTTAAGCCAAGAAATATATATATATATATATATATATATATATATGTATATGTATATATATATATACATATGTATGCATGCATATTAGTTAGGTTGCATTTGCCTGAGGACAAGCAAGAGTTCGAGTTTGGGGGTCTGTTAAGTGCCTAAAAGTTCTATATTTTACCCCTCATTTATCCTTATTTTTGCTACACTCAAGCATGTTTAACTGCATTTTAGGTTAAGTTTTGCATTTACATCACAAATAGATAAAATTGCACAGATGCTGCTGATTTCAGTCACTTTTTGCAGATATCTACCGTGGCAGCATCAAGGGCAGCAGAAGAACAGAAGTTATCTGCCGTGGTAGCAGAAGAATAGAAGCTATATGTCGTGGCAGCATCCAGGGCAGCAGAGGAACAGAAGAGCTGGAGTGAAGAAAATTGCCTTATACATCACTGCCGTGACAGTGATGCCGTGGCAGAAGCCGTGACAGATGCCGTGACAGTTGCCGTGACAGAAGTGGCAGAAATAAAGAAGCAGAGCTGGAACTGGATATGCAGACGCTAGAGAACGATGCTGCCATGGCCGCTGCCGTGGCAGCCAAGGACGACAGCGATAGTGAAGGGAAGAAGTGAAGTGGACCTCGACAGAAAGAGAAAATTAAGCCCATATGTCGTGGAGAATCCTTATATTTTTCTAATCTCTAGATCAGAATGAAGGCCAAGCCCAAAGTTCAAGGAAGAAACTCCAAGCAAGAATGAAGGACGAATTAAAGACTTATGCTCTGAAGATTTAGTCTTTAATAGAGTTGTACTTTAATTTAAACTTGTATTCTTGCCATATTAGAAAACTTGAACCCAAGGCCTATATAAAGGCATGTAATTCGGCCTAGGAAAGAATATCACCATTCTCTAGCCTTCTTCCCAAAACCTTAGACGTTTACCTTCCTCACCATGTTCTAAACTTCCCCTAGGGCTAAGGGTTGCTTTGTAAAGTAGTTGCAAGGATTGCTTTGTTTTAGGATTTTCTTTGTTCAATAAAATTACTTCAAGTTCTCTTATTCTGGTTTTTAACATCTTGCAAGAGTATCAGGAGAGCATTGTGAGATTATCCATTTACTTAATATCGGGAGAGTTAAGTATACGAAAGGAATAAGTGTGAGTTCTCTAGTTTATAGTTGAACTATCTCGGACCTAGGGATAGGATGAGGTTAAGTGGCTAAGGAAGAATTCAACAACATCGGTGTTCATCCTTCGATTCATGTCGGGAGGTATCATCAAAGACGTGTTCATCGACAGACTTAGACCTAGGGATAGGCCAAGGCACAGCAGGGATTCTTGCCAAACCTGAAGACTGAGTTGAGTAATCGCTACCGTGATAACCAACAGACTGCTGCCGCGACAGGTGCTGCCGCAGCAGGCATGACAACAGAACAAAGTTTCCTAGACTTTGCAACACCTACACTACTGAGCAATTCAATACCGGCCCATTCTCTCTATCTTGATTTCAATCCTCTTTACTTTCAGTATTCTTTATTATTTTCGTGACAATATTTTAAAATATTCTTTTCCTCTCTCGTGCAGTAATCCAAGGTGAAGCTATTAGCCCAGTCCCTATGGAGACGATATCCGATACTTGCGCATCACTTTACTACTTGCGTTGTGTACACTTGCACTACATTGCGATAGACTCTTTTACACGCAACAATTATGGTTACGAGGAAGTTGTATAGGAGATGTCCTTTATCATTCCAAGGCCATGTGTTTGCAGTTGATTTAATGGAGTTGCCTTTCTATGGTTTTGATAATCCTTGGGATGGATTGGTTGACTGAGCATAGGTTTGTGGTCGATTTTTATGTTAAGCGAGTTACCTTGAAACTTCCTGATGATTACGAAGTGGTAATCGTGGGCGAGAATGTGAAATTCTTGTCCAATGCAATTTCAGCTCTTGAAATGAGTCGTATGATGGAGTCTGGTTGTGAAGATTTCTTAGCTTATGTGATGAATCCTGATACAAAGGAGGTGCGAGTACAAGACATACGAATGGTATATGAGTTTCCGGGTGTCTTTCCAGAAGAGTTGCCTGGTTTGCCACCGAATAGAGAAGTTGAGTTTGGCATTAATTTGCATGAAAATACAACCCCAGTGTCTATTGCTCCCTATCGGATGGCACCTAAGGAGTTGAAGGAGCTGAAGACGCAACTTCAGGAGTTGCTAGATCGAGATTTCATTAGGCCAAGTGTTTCACCATGGGGTGCTTCGGTCTTGTTTGTGATGAAGAAAGATGGCACAATGCGTATGTTTATAGATTACTGACAATTGAACAAGTTAATGATTAAGAACAAGTATCCTTTGCCAAGGATTGATGATTTGTTTGACCAGTTTCGAAGTGCTTCAGTGTTTTTCTAAGATTGATTTGAGGTCTGGACATTATCAATTGAAGGTAAAGGATGTAGATGTGCCTAAGACAGCTTTTCATACAAGGTATGAGCATTATGAGTTCTTGGTGATGCCGTTTGGTTTGACGAATGCACTGGCTGCATTCATGGACATGATGAATCGTGTGTTCTATGAGTTTCTGGATCAGTTCATTGTAGTGTTTATTGATGATATTCTCGTGTACTCTTGTAACCCCCTTGGCCCGGCCTAGACGTTAGACCCGAACTACGAAGATTACACGGGGAAAACCAAAGTCAACCCGAAAGTCATCCTTGATTAACGAACCTTTTTTCTTTTCAATCTTTTCTAGATGCACATTAAGCCTATGTGATTACTCAAGAATCATAGGAGAGAAGTACTCAGCGATCGGAAAACATTTAAGGACTCAATTGCATGACTTACACTTTTTAGGGACCAAAATGTAATTTTTAGAAAATATAAGGACTTTGCAGAAATTAAGATTACCAATATATAATTAGTCATATTACATACTTCTCTGCCAAATTTTAGCTTAAAAAGTCAGTCCAAGCTCAAGCAATTGCATCCATAACATTCAGGACTAAAATGTAAAACCTGAAAACTTAAAACAATTCAAAACATCATCCAACGGTCACCCGTTTCGAAACACCAACCTTCGTACCGAAACGCTCGTATCAAAACGATGTTGACCGTTTCGGTACTCGGGTGTGTTCCGAGACCAGTATCGAAACAGGCCTCTCTAGTAGCCAAAGTGTTCCGAAACACCTTCGACCGTACCGAAACGCTATGGCCATTACAGTCCCCCGTTTCGAAACAGTTAAGGGTGTTTCGATACACCCTGCCCTGTGACAGCAGAAAATGCTGGTTTTTCATGCTCTTTCACACTCGAATCAACCCCGAGACATGCCACAACATGCATACATCAAGGATACATTTCAACAATCATCATATCGAGGCTATAGCTTAAACAAAGCAACCAACACATAAGCAAGGGCACTAGAGGCATGCTCCCTAGTTCGCCAAAACCAAAACAAGACATATCACCAAATAAACCAAAATCCAAACTCCAAACTCCAAAGGCCATTTACAACTCAAGTATAGGCACACAAACATGCTCAAAGTAAAGGGAAACATTCTCAAACATTCCAAAGTATAAATCCCACCCATTGCCACTTATTACACTAAAGATGAACCACATACATCTCTTTAACAAAGCTTTGGATTCCTCTTGCTTTTGGGCTGCCTTCAAAGGTTCAATTCTCTGCATTGATGAAACAAAAGAGCGTGAGCAATAAGTTGTGTGAGGATCGCTATACAATATTCATCAATGCTTAACTCATGTTTTGCAAAAACATCACTTTACAATACATGACGTTTATAAAACATGTCTTCTCAAGACCTCAATGCACTTTTAAAACCTCATGCACTTATGCATCAATTTGAAACAGCAAATAGACCTTTGCTCATGCTTTAACAAGTATCACATGCATTCTTGCATCATACACATTTATCTCATGCACCCTTGCATCGTATACAAGCATCTCATGCTTCACTTTACTCATTTACATTATATTGGCTTTCAAATGATAGTCCACAAACCATTTCAACACAAGACACAATTGGATACGCGGATTACAAGCATTGTCCCTCACGCTTCATACAAACTACCAGACTACACAAGGTGGAGACAAATGGCACAATCTCAACCCCTCAACACCCGTGATGGAGATTAATGGCACAATTACAACCCCTTAACATCACTCATCGGTAGTTGTATAATTCCACTAACGAGAGTATGGGACACATACACAAGACTCACACACGGGACTAACCATTCACCGTTGTGATCTTAACCTCAATCGTTAGGGTACTTGGATGGAGATTACGACACAATCACAACCCCTCAACATCCAAGGCGACTTTATTCATGGTGCACCCAATCCTATAGTCGGCTAACTATATCCGATTAAAGTAACCATAAACCATTTTCATCACTTGCCAATATAATCATTTATCCTCATTAATCCAATGTTTTTTCAAGCATAACCACAATGTCATTTCCACAAGCACACATGCTTAACACCATATGCATTTTCATATGAAAACCAAGGATCACTTACCTAGTGCATCCTTAACATAATAACATTAAAATCCAGCATTAAACCATGCTTAAACATGCTTAAAAATAGTAAACGAATCCACTCTTACAAAAATGCATTTTCATCCGACTTAGCACAAATCCAAGAGAGGGATTACCGAAACACTTACACTTGAGCTTAGTTAAGTGTACCAAACTTACACTAAGCTCCCAAGAGCACGCTTAATGCGTTACAAAGCAGGAAATTGCATTTCCACTCACCGATACGCGAAGCCTCGTTCGTCGACACGGAAATTATACCTTCGGAGCATCCAAAATCACCTCGCTAGCTTCCGGATCAAGATCCCATGTTTTCACATCATCAAAACAGAGATCTAAATGCATTAAAATGCATTCTAACACTAGCAACAATTCATAAACTCGTTGCCCACTCAAACTACACCAAAATACCCTTCCAAAACAACCGAAAACTCAACCGATTGCTTCCTAAACCAAGCCCAGCCAACATACAACACTTCCAACACATTAACAACATCAAAACAAATCTAATAAACATCCTAACTCATCCTTATACCTCCAGCAATCAAAATACCACCATTGCACCCCAAAAACACACTTAAAACTACCAAGAAACTCAAGGATCTCAAGGATTTCGGGATCTATATTAACCACACCTCATTTTAACCTATAAATCAACTTAGAAATCAATTAAAATCAACACAAAATAGTGCCCAACTCATCAAGTCCGAAAATCAAGATTTCATCCACATTTTCATAAGATTTTGATCTCAAATCAAAACTATATTGAAAACTCAATCAAAAATAGTTATTGGAAGCCAAATATCTTGGGAATTTCAATAAAGAACTTGGATTAGAGGTTGAGAACGGGATTTACCTCCAATCCTTGCTTCCTTTAATAGATGACAAGTTTTCTTTGCAAAAAATCTTGAAGAATCAAGGAAGATATCTTGAAAAAGATTTAGGAAATGTTGAGAGGATTTTTAGGAGAAAGAATTCTGGAAATGATGAGAGAAAATGGTGTTTGGCTAAAATAAGAGGGAATTGGTAGTTACGTAAAATGAAAATCCTTTAACTACCAATTAATTAATATCAAATTCTAATTAAAATCATTTAATTAAAACCCATTTAAATCACATGTCATGTTGAAGAAAGGTCAAATTGACTTAAAGCCCCCTAAAGAATCTAAGATTTTGGCTTCCACCTTAAAAAGCACATTTTTCCCAGTTTTGAAACCTACAATTTGGTCACTACTCAAAATGTCTGTTTTCTAAAACCCTTTTTGTAAAATTGATTTGAGCAACCTCTTAATTATATTTTTAGAGGATTTTAACAATTTTTATCACAATTTTATCCTATCCCGGTCCTTGATTTCCTAAAATCACTTTACGCAATTAGAACCGTTCTCGACCGGCCCGATCCGATGTCTAAAATATCTAGGCCCAAAACCAGGGCGTTACAACTCTCGTGTCGAGGAGGATCATGATAAGCATTTGCGGATTGTGTTGCAAGTGTTGTTGGAGAATCAACTTTATGCTATGTGAGCAAGTGCGAGTTTTGACTCAGGGAAATTGTCTTCCTTCGGGGGGTCATTGGACATGTGGTGTCGACCGAGGGTATCCGAGTTGACCCACATATGATTGAGGCGATGATGAATTGGAAGACGCCTAAATCGATGACTGAAGTGCATGGTTTCCTTGGTTTTGCAGGATATTATCGAAGGTTTGTGGGGGGCTTCTCTAAGATTGTTGCTCCGTTAACCAAGTTGTTGCAAAAGAATGTTCGTTTTGAGTGGATGGATGTTGGACAACAAGCTCTCGAGTGGTTGAAGGAAGCTTTGGCACAAGTTCCTTTCTTGATTCAACCTTAATCGGGTAAGGAGTTTGTAGTTTATAGTGATGCATTGTACGTTTGATTAGGTTGTGTGTTGATGCAAGGTGGGAAGGTTGTGGCGTATGCATCTAGAAAATTGAAGGTGCATGAGCCCAACTATCCTACTCATGATCTAGATCTTGCTGCAGTTGTGTTTGCTTTAAAGATTTTGAAGCATTACCTTTACAGTGAGAATGTGTGGTCTATAGAGATCATAAGAGTTTGAAATATCTAATGTCTCAGAGAGAGTTGAATCTTAGGCAATGAAGATGGTTGAAATTGCTCAAAGATTACGACTTAGCGATAGAGTATCACTCTGGAAAGGTCAATGTTGTGGCTGATGACTTGAGTAGGAAGATGGCTGTAGAATTGAGAGCGATATTTGCTAGGTTAAGCATATCGCGAGATGGTGGATTGATAGCTGAGTTGCAAGTGAAACCTTCCTTGATTCAGTTGATTAAGGAGAAACAGTTTCTTGATGATTCTTTGGTGCCTCCTGTTTAGGATATAACGGATGGTAATGCAACGAAATTTTGTTTCAATGACGATGTTGTTTTATGCTTTAAAAGTTGAATAGTTGTGTCGGAGAATGTTGAGTTGAGGTGCACTATTTTGGTTGAGGAACATAACAGTCCTTTTGCTATGCATCTTGATAGTAAAAAGATGTATTTTGGATTGAAAGATGAGTACTATTGGGTTGGGTTGAAGAAGGATGTTGATGTATTTGTGAGCAAGTGTATGGTGTGTCAGCGTGTGAAAGCTGCGCATCAATTTCCTTCCAGTTTGTTGCAACCTTTGTGAATACCATAATGGAAATGGGAGAGGATTATGATGGATTTTGTGTCCGATTTGCCTTTGACTTCGTCAAAGAAGAACTCCATTTGTGTATTTGTAGATCGCCTTACGAAGTGTGCGCATTTCATAGTTGTGCATACTACGTATACGTTGGATAAGTTGGCAGAGTTGTACATTGCTGAGATAGTGAGTTTGCATGGTGTACCTAAATATATAGTGTCGGATAGAGATCCGAGGTTTACAGCAAGGTTTTGGTTTGTGCTTGCATAGAGCTTTGGGTACAAGGCTTAATTTTAGTACCTCGTATCATCCTCAGACAGATGGTCAGTCTGAGCGAGTTATCCAAGTGCTTGAGTATGTGTTGAGGTGTTGTATTATAGATTTCCAAGGTTCTTGGGAAAAATAGTTGCCTTCGGTGGAGTTTTCCTATAATAATAGTTTTCAAACGAGTATACAAATGGCTCCATACAAAGTTTTGTATGGAAGAAAGTGTAGAACGCCTCTTTGTTGGGCGGAGGCGGGGCAAAAGTTGGTTTCCTTGCTGGATTTGCTTAAGGGAACGACTGAGAAGGTAAAGCTTATTTGAGATCGGTTGAAGGTAGCGTCAGATCGTAAAAAATCTTACGTGAATTTAAAGCGTAAGGAGATTGAGTTTGCGGTTGGAGATCACGTGTTCTTGAAGGTATCGCCTTGGAAGAAGGTGATGAGGTTTGGATGTAAGGGTAAGCTTAGTCCAAGGTTTATTGGAATTTTTGAGGTTGTAGAGCTTGTTGGTCCTGTTGCATATCGGTTGAGGTTGCCACCAGAGTTGGAGAAAATTCATGATGTGTTTCATGTTTCGATTTTACGAAGGTATAGATCGGATCCATCTTATGTTATGTTTGTTGAGGAGATTGAGTTGAATTCGGATTTGTCTTTTTGATGAGGAACTAGTTGGGATTCTTGATTCTAGTAGCAAAGTTCTTCATGATAAGACGATTGAACTTGTAAAGGTGTTGTGGCGACATCGAGGAGTTGAGGAGGTCACGTGGGAAAGCAAGGCGGACATGTTGAAGCAGTTTCCGCACCTTTTTCCTTTAGGTATAATTTTGAGGACGGAATTTCCTAAGTGGGGGAGAGTTGTAACGCCCCGGTTTTGGGCCAAGAGGTTTTAAAGGCGGTTTAGGGTCCGATGAATCTAGATTAGAGATCTGGATCAGTTCGAAGTCGGTTCAGGAAAAACTTGGTTCTGAATGTGATAAAATTATACGAAAAAAATTCTAAAATCCTCTTTAAATATATATTGAGGGAAGGTGAAGTCAAGTTTGGAAAATGATTTTTGGAAAGTCGACTTTTCAGTTTGGTGACTAAAATGTAAAAATGGACAGTTTCGTTTTAATGGCTAAATCGAAGAGAGCCAAAACATAGAATCTTTAGGGAGCTATTACACCAAGGTGGTATCGGCTATTCCCTTGATTTTGAGTTTTAAATGATTTAATTAAATTGATTTAATAAAAGAGTTTTATTAGAAGAGATTTTTAAAAAGGCTAATCATTTTCTTACGTAACTACTTTTCTCCTAAACTTTTCTCTCAACTTTCCCAGCAGCCAAACTACCTTTTCATCACTAAAATCTCTAGAGAATTATCTCTTTTCATCTACCTTTGATTCCTAAATGATGCCCATGGATTTCAACAACAACTAGCTAAAGTTTTCTTGAAGGATTTCTTCAAAATCATTGCAAATCATGGGGGGAAAGCTTGTGTTAGAGGTGATCTTTATTTTCTCTCCTCTAATCAAGGTTCTTTAATCAAATTCCCAAGTCTTTGGCTCTCTAGTTTTGTTTACTAACAAGATTTTATAATTCAATTGATGAATTGCTAAATTAAGCTTTGTGAAATGATTTTTGAAGATTTTCGTTATGACACTATTTTGATTGATTTGAGGCTGATTTTAATCATAATTTGGATGTTAAATGAGGTGGAAATAAAGGTTTTATGAATGTAACCCCGAAATGAGTTGGATCTCTAATTGTTAGATTGTTAGAATTTGGGTTTTTGAGGTGTTAATGTGAAATCAGAGTTGCTGGAGGTATAAGAATGTAATTAGGTTGATTTTGGATGTTAGATGATGATTAAAATTGGATGGAAGTGTTGGATTTTGGCTGGGCTAAGTTTAGAGAGTGATGGAAGGTGATTTCGGTTGTTTTCGGATGGGTGTTTTGGGTAGAGCAGCGAGATTATTTAAGTTGCTGGTGATTTTAATGCATTATGATGCATTAATCCTCTGTTCTTGTATGGTATAAACAAGAGAGAATATAACGGAAGCAATCAGTGAAGTTTAGGGGCTTCAAACGCTTAATTTCGCGTCGGCAAATCTTGGTTTCCCGAGTCGGTGAGTGAGAACGTGTTTTCCAGCTTTGAAACACTTAAAATGTGGTTTTGGGGACTTAGTGTAAGCTTGAAACACTTTACTATGTTCAGAAGTAAGTAAAATGATTTTCTCTCTCGGATTGTGCTATTATGAGTTATTGGTGCACTTGATTTTAAATACATGTTACCTACTGTTTAAAGCATGATTTGAAGTAAGTGATTTATTGTTTTTGATTCTATATTGTTGGCGGATGCACATGGTAAGTGATCCTTGTAAGTATATGCTTATACTTGTATTATGAAGCATGGTTTGATGCTTGGAAATCTGGTTTATTGGTAATGCTTTGAAAACTGTGAGGTTTATGTTAAATGCGAATTATATTGGTAAGTGATGTTGTGAAATTGGTTTTTAAATGAAATCAAATATAGTTAGCCGGCTATAGGATTGAGTGCACTATAAAGAAGTCGCCTTGGATGTTGAGGGGTTTATACGGTGTACCGAATACTCCATCCAAGTACCCTAATGATTGAGGAAAGTGTATAGTGTCCCGTCTCTCGTTAGTGGGTTATACATCTACTGATGAGTGGTGTTGAGGGGTTTATACGGTGTACTGAATACTCCACCACGGGTGTCACAACGGTGGAGGGTAGCTCCCGTGTGTGAACCTTGAGATTCCGGTAAGAATGTATGAAGTGTTGGGACAACACTTGAGAATCTGTGTATCCGATGTGATTTTTAGAAATGAGCATGTTGATGATCACTTGTGAGCCAATATAATTGATGATGTATTATGAAATGATTAATGATGCATAATATGTAAATGCATGTTTTACTCTTTAAGCTTTGCATTTGGTAGCTATCCATAAGAAGGCTTAAGTTGAGTGTTAGCAATGGATTTGTTGTTGAGTTTATAACACATGATGCATGATGTTTAATATTTTGTTTTGATTAAGGAAAGTGCATGGTTTTAAATAGGGCGTGATGGTTTTTCAAAAGATGTTTAGTAAGTTGATATGAGATTTCAATGTGAACATGAAAATGGTTTTTATGCATTGATGGTGTTTTGCTTTTGAGCCTCCTCGCTAAGCCTTGTGTGCTTACGCTCTTATTTGTCCAAAACTGTAGATAATTGAGGTTTCGGGGGCAGCATGAAGCAAGGGATTGTAAGAGACTTCTTTTGTGAATGCATGTTTCGGTTTAGACTATACATAATAAGGGCAATGAGGAAATCCATAGTATGTTTTGGGTGATGTGTATGAACACCCTCTTCGAGCCTGTTTGCTTTATGGTTTTAAACTTGTAAAAGGCTTTTATTGGATGGATAGTGCATTGGTTTGAGTTTTGACTCTTGAGTGGCTTATTTGCTAGGTTGCATGCCTATAGTTTACCTTTTATGCAATTTGCCATGATTTGATGTTGAATATGCCATGAACGATTAGAGATTTAAGTTTAAATATGTTGTATGCATGTTGGAAGCATGTTGGAATGTTTTAGTATGGATTAAAGTGTGAAAAAAACAGCAAAAAGTGTCATTACAGGCCAAGGTGTTTCGGTACACTTGAGTCTGTACCGAAATTGTTAGCCTGAAATGGCCTAAGGGTTTCGAAATAGAGAGGGTCTGTTCCGGTACGTTTTGCCACTAGAAACCTCTATTCCGAAACACCTTAAAGGGTGTTTCAATACAGGCCTATGTTCCAAGCTTTGTGAACCTATTTCGGTACGCCTGTTTCGATGCAAGGCTAGCCTATACCGAAACAACATGCAGTTATGTTAGTTGTTGGAATTGCATTTTGGTCTCTAAATGTTGTGGATGCAATTAATTGAGTATGGATGATTGTTTTGAACTGATGTTGGGTCACGTCGGCACGCCCCGTGGCGCAGCGGAAAAATTAATCCGACGTAATCCAGCCAGGATCCATGTACAGGAACGAATCCGGGGGGAAAAGATGAAGAGTTACCTTTTAGAACTCTGGAAACTTGAAAATCGACGGTATTTCGGAATAACCACGTCAAGTAAAACCGGAATCGTCATAGGTTCGCAACGACCTCTACGGAGTCCACCCGAACAAAACGAACAAAGTTTCCGACTCCCTAACACTTAGGGATAAATTTCGACAGGTTTGAACACCTTCCAGGGAGAGGTCGAAATCCCTCCGGGGATTCCTGAGGGAGTCTGAAATCGACCAGGAGTTCAACCGGGATTTGCAATCGAGCAAGGGAACCTTCAGGGATTTGCCAGGGGGCAAGTAGAACACCAGAAAAATATCGAACAGCTTCTAAGAGAGCTTTCTGGGATATGTCGAATTCTAGTGGGGAATCCCTATGGGTGTTGTCGAAATCTTCAAGAGGAGGAAGAGGGATGATTTGGTTGCTAGCCCTTGTCCCTTTAAATAGTATTCAGAGACTTAATTCTAGTTAAATTCCTTAAATCCAAGTTCAACCAAAATTCATAGAATCTAATTCTACTTGAAATTGGTTTATATTCATTATATTTAATAATATTAAATGAAATATATATTTAATTATGTAGAATCTTATTCTACATAAAACATGGATTTAAATATACATTATATTTAATCCAAATATATATATTTTTATTATATAGAATCTCATTCTATCTTTACTTGGATTTAAATATATATTTTTAATTATGTGGAATCTAATTCTACATAAACTTGGAATTAAAGATGTTGGAGTATGCCCAAAGACCAATCATATGATGATTGAATAGACATACTATTTTACTAGATTTATCAAGTAATGGCATTGCCGTTATTATCATTTGGTATGTTTCTGTGCATCAAACTAACCATTGGATAATAATGTCCATACAATAATATGATTATTGTTAAATAGGATCCTTAGTTGAATATTATTACGGGTATGGACAGTGATAATATATAAAGGCTAATATGTGGTTGATGACAAGCGTTGTCATTGACATAGAGATGTCAAAATTACACATAAGTATTTGTTAGAGAACAACATACTGGATTGACCCGCTATGAGCATGTTTCTTGGGTAATTATGTGACAGTCACAACATTGCTCATGATAAACATATGTATAATCCTCAGACTTGAGATCAACATGATTTCAACATAATGATTTACGTATTTTGACATAGTCAAACGTGTGTCATAACTGACTACATTATAAAGACTGATGATTAGATACGTGATGACCTATGTAGTGAAATATGCTTGATCAAGAAAGGATTTGTCCCTCCTACATAATGGGAGAAATATCTTCGGCCACTTGATTGAGTGGGATTAGAAAATGCATGGCCATGCTCGAATATTATAATATGAGATATCATAGAGATTCGTTTCTCATAATCTGCTCAAGACATCAAGAAACACTAGATGGACAACGCAAATGTGACTAACCCATGACTTGTGTTCATCTAATATATAAAGGACAAAAGGATGAAATACATAAAGGAAGTTTATTCAGGAATTAGGAAAGTCAAACCATGACTTCATGCAACTTAGGTAGCAATGATGTATTGCTAGATTCCACTCATTGTTTGTAAAATTAGAACAGCTCTAATTTTGCTGCTAACATTGCATGAACCTACAAGGGTCACACCCTTCGAATGAAACGAACAAAAAAATTGGAAACCATACTCCCTATTTTAGGGAGGTTGCCAAAAATCCCCTATGGGATAGGGGAAATTGGCAACTCCCTTAAATGGGAATAATATTGGATAAATATTGTATTTATCAAATATTATTTAGAGTATAGAAAATATTTAGAGACTTAAATATTATAGAATAAGATTCTAGAAATTTGAATATATATTTGGAATTTATATAATGTATATTTAATTCCAAGTTTATGTAGAATTAGATTCTACATAATTAAAAATATATATTTAAATATATTTAAATCCAAGTAAAGATAGAATGAGATTCTATATAATAAAAAAATATTTGGATTAAATATAATGTATATTTAAATCCATGTTTTACGTAGAATAAGATTCTACATAATTAAATATATATATTTCATTTAATATTATTAAATATAATAATATAAACCAATTTCAAGTAGAATTAGATTCTATGAATTTTGGTTGAACTTGGATTTAAGATATTCAACTAGAATTAAGTCTCTGAATACTATTTAAAGGGACAAGGGCTAGCAACCAAATCATCTCTATTCCTCCTTGCAAATTTCGACATATCCCTAGAAATTCCCTTCTGGAATTTTCAACGAGTCCCAGATTTGTTCTGAGAAGTTGTTCGATATTTTTCTGGTGTTTCTCTTGCCCCCTGGCAAATTCCTGGCGATTTCTTAGTTCGAATCCAAGTCCCGATAGAACCCCTGGTCGATTTCAGACTCCCTCAGGAATCCCTGGAGGGATTTCGACTTCTCCCTGGAAGGTGTTCAAACCTGTCAAAATTTATCCCTAAGTGTTAGGGAGGCAGAAACTTGGTTCGTTTTGTTTGGGTGGACTCCTTAGAGGTCGTTGTGAACCTGTGACGGTTCCGATTTTACTTGACGCGGTTATTCTAACATACCATCGGTTTTCCAGTTTCCAGAGTTTTAAAAGGAAACTCTTCATCTTTTCACCCCGGATTCGTTCATGTACATGGATCCTGGCTGGATTACGTCGGATTAATTTTTCCGCTGCGCCACAGGGCGTGCCGATGTGACCCAACAGTGTATCAGATCCACTTGTATCATACGAATTCGGACTTAAATTCTTGGGTGATGTTTATGTATGAGATGCATGATGTTTGATTCGATTTAGATATTTATCGTTTATCGTATCACACCTAATAAAGACTTATTTCGATTATCACTGAATGATTAAGAGTTAATCATAACTATGTTAGGTTGCTTCAATGTTAAATGTTAACATGTTGAGACTAATCGTTAGTCTAGAGAACAAGTATTTGTTCGTAGTTTCATAGATTTATGAAATCTCTGAAAGGGCTTCTAATTTGATAAAAGTTATCAAACTATTTTTCACGGTGAATCCAAAAGAGTTATGGTTAGACGTTATGAAAAATGCATGTCTAGGATTGGCATCATCAAAGACCTGGTACTTAAGTGTGCGTAGTGCGCCACCTCTCTTTCATGTTGACCTACCTGGTGCATTTGTTCGTTAACGCAAATGGTTTAGGAAACCTCGTGATCCTTCTTTGGCCCATTAACTGCAACATAGGGATAATCAGTTTAAAACTCCTTAAACACGTCGTTACTTTGTTCGCGTGATGTTTGAAATGCATGTTAGATTGCACGATGTTTGTTTTGCATGGTTATAGCCCATAGCCTTTATAGTTTTGGTTTTTATAAATACGGCCTGCGTGTCGTGCCTTTCTCTATCTTCTATTGTACTTCTCTTCTCATCTCACTCCCTCGCATGTAACGCGAGTTTCTGAAAATTGTAAATACTCATGAAGATAAAGCAAGAACCAAGGTAGCAGCGTGGTGGGCCTTCCCTGGTGGACCGGGCGTTTCAGAAGCAGATTCTATCTTCAGTAGAATGGTCCTCCCATTGTCTTGGGACGGGTCGCCTTAGGTTAAGAAGGGATGTAATCATTGCATATTTATTTATCGCTTATATTTACCTTGTATGTTTTGTTCTCTATTTACAGCTATTATAAATTAACAAAAAATAATAATAAACAGTATATTTATAATATAAATGTCCATATACATACTCAAAAGTCCATTTATAATCAAGAGAGCCCATTTACAACAAAGTCGAATCTCAATTTCTTTTTACAGCTATTATAACCCTTTCCTGCCCATTATGTACTCAAGAAAATCAAAATTTAATCTTCCCGCTCAAATAGGGACACATGGAAGCTCCTCATTGGTCCGAACCAACATCACGTGGATTGTGCATTCTTCTTCCGTAGTTGGCGCCAGCTGGTGGTGATGTCACTTGTGACATCACATTCCACTCGGCTATAAATAGAGAGAGAGAGAAAAAAACCTTCTGGATGTGTCATGTACACATCTGTTTCAAGTTTTCCCTTAGGAAAGTGGTTTTGACATTTCTTTATTTGATTCCATAATCATCGTATGTAACTACTTGCAAGTGAGATTAAGATGGATTAAACATAGCTACAAGGAAGATGCTTTATCATAGTCTATACTATGAAGTTTGTCGAAAACTTTTAACGACAAATCATCCTTTGTATGTTTTATCATCACATGTCGGTTTTTCCTTTTTGAAAAACTCATCCATACCTCTTAGGTTTTACCCTTTTAGGTAACCAAAGTATATACTTGGTTTTAGACATGGATACCATCTCATATCTCATGGCTTTTAGCCATTTCTCGAATTTTGGGCTCACCATTGCTTTCTGATAAGACCTAGTCTTTATCTTGATCCGAAAAGAAGAGTGTTTCCATGTACGGATAGTGAGAAATCCATATTTCTCAAGTATATGGTATTCTCTTAAGGATCAACACAATGGTTGTGTTTTGTTCCAATGTTCATTGATCATTTGTGGAACATTCTCAATCTTTAGTTCATAAATTTGTTGTCTAAAATTTATTCACATTCAAAATTCCATTTTTTCCTTTTGTGAGAGGTAATATCTTTCGAGAGCAACTCTCGTTTGAGCAACAAACATTTTTTTCTCGTTGAAAAATGAAATCCCTTAGTGATAAGTATTCTCTTTCGAGATAAACTATCGTTTGAGCAAAAAATATTTTGTTCTCGTTAAAGTTGAAGAAATAATATCCCTTTGTGAGAATTAATCTCTTTCAAGATAAACTCTCATTTGAGAAACAAACGCTTTGTTCTCGTTATGATAAACAAAAAATGGAGTTTTTAAGGTTCGAACTTTGTAAACATTTTAACATGTAAGTAACCTTAAAACTTCAAAGGTATTCTAGAACAATTCTTAGTCCATATCTTATATGACGTTTCGAAAAAAACACGATTAAGTATTAGAGTTGTTTTTCTAGTGTGTAAAGAAGTCGAAAATGACTTGTTCTGAATCAAAACATGTCTAACATATTTGATTCTCTTTCAAAGACTTTTCGTTCCATTTGTGGGATTTAATTATGGGACAATCCCATATTCTTTGAAAGTTCATCAAACTTTAAATATTCTTGAATTTGATCTCATCAAATTCCCTTAATACTTTTATGAGTTTGAGATTAGTCATTTGTTTTATTTATCTTATAAATATTATTGATTTGATTAGTTTAAAGATCATTGATTCGTTGTCCCATAAGAGATTAAAAGAATAACATTTATTTAAATAATCTCAAAATTAAAATATCTTGTCTTTACAAGATAACTAAAACTTAGGCACAAAATAACAATCTTAAAAACTAAAACAAATCTATTTAAGCAAAAACACATGTCCTAATAGATGATGTAGCAACTCTTGCTTTATTTCCATTCGCAGGTCCATGTCTATTCTGATGCCTTCTCTTTAGAAGCCTCTGAGGTTGATGCCTCACTCGTTTTTGCTTTCTTGACTTCTTGTAGGTGTGTGGGACAGTTTCTCTTCCAATGTCCAGTCTTGCCGCAATGGAAATATTTTTCCATCCTTCTTGATTCCCTTCTTAGGTTTCAATGCCTCCTTTCCATCGGTTTTGGTCTTACCATCACCTTTAGACTTTGCTGCCGATTTACCTTTCTTCTTGCCCTTGCGGACCATCAGAACAGGTTTAGGTCCTACCTTCTTCAGGTTGATTTCTGCAGTTCTCAACATGCCGAGCAATTGTGGCAGCGTCTTGTTAATTTCATTCATATTGAAATTAAGGACGAACTGATTGAAACTATCCGGCAACGATTGCAGAATGACATCAATAGCTAATTCGTCTTTCAGCGGAAAGCCGTGCTTCTCCAACGTTTGGATGTAGCCCATCATTTTGATGACGTGAGCTCCTACGGGAGATCCCTCACTCATCTTTCATTGAAACAGAGCTTTAGAGGTCTCATACCTCTCTTGACGAGCTTGCCCTTCATAAATCTCCTACTGAAGCTCAGGGGTCATGGAGGCAAGCATAAGACAACCGACATCCAGCATGTCGTCCATGTGTTTCTTAAACTTGTCTTTGTCAGCTCTGGAAGCAGTGGCAACCGGTTCATCAGGAACAGGTTCTTCAATGACATATTCCTTCTTTTCCTATTTGAGAACAATTCTCAAATTGCGGAACCAGTCAAGGAAGTTTATGCCATTGAGCTTATCCTTCTCAAGGATAGATCGCAGAGATAGAGTATTATTTGCCATTAATTCTACAACAAAGAAAATATGCTACATAAGTTTTACTAAAATTTAAAATTTATAGATAGGTCTTTACTATAAATTTACTCCCACTATTTTCTTCAAAATTAAAAACTCTCTAGTTTTAATTTCAGAAAAAAAGTTTCGATAGTTTTTCTAGTGAGTGAGGATTCATATTTCACCATTACTAAATCATCTTTGGACAGTCTTTTAGGAAAAGGTTATTTAGGTAAGTAACACCTTACTAATTACATCTCATGTAATTCCTCATCTTTTGGCGAACAACTCTTGTTCCTTAAATCATCTTTTGCATACTTTTAACTACTAGGTTTTCTAATCCTATTAGAACAACCCAACTAAGTCAATATCAATATCTCAACCGGCGAATATCACTAGCTTATTCTTCGCGTTTAACTAAGATAGATAAATGTGACATTGCTTTGGCAAAGCTCGCATTATATCGATCGAAGCTTTAACGAGGGTAAATATTGGATGGTTAAAACAGACTTAGAATTATAGTAAGGGATTTACTTAATTATCTCATCATATTAACATTGATCCTATCAATAGAACTATGTTTAATCATGCTTATAAAACATTCATTGCATCACATACAAGGTAAATATAAGCGGTAAATAAAAATGCAATAATTATAGCCCTTCTTAACCTAAGGCGACCCGTCCCAAGCCAATGGGAGGACCATTCTACTGAAGATAGAATCTACTTCTGAAACGCCCGGTCCACCAGGGAAGGCCCACCACGCTGCTACCTTAGTTCTTCCTTTATCTCCATGAGTATTTACAATTTTCAGAAACTCGCGTTACATGCGAGGGAGTGAGATGAGAAGAGAAGTACAATATAAGATTGAGAAAGGCACGACACGCAGGCCGTATTTATAAAAACCAAAACTATAAAGGCTATGGGCTATAACCATGCAAAACAAACACCGTGTAATTTAACATGCATTTCAAACATCGTGCGAACAAAGTAACGATGTGTTTAAGGAGTTTTAAACTGATTATCCCTATGTTGCGGTTAATGGGCCAAAGAAGGATCACGAGGTTTCATAAACCATTTGCGTTAACGAACAAATGCACCAGGTAGGTCAACATGAAAGAGAGGTGGCGCACAAGGCACACTTAAGTACCAGGTCTTTGATGATGCCAATCCTAGACATGCATTTTTCATAACGTCTAACCATAACTCTTATGGATTCACCGTAAAAGATAGTTTGATAAAATTTATCAAATTAGAAGCCCTTTCAGAGATTTCATAAATCTATGAAACTACGAACAACTGCTTGTTCTCAAGACTAACTATTAGTCTCAACATGTTTACATTTAACATTGAAGCAACCTAACATAGTTATGATTAACTCTTAATCATTCAGTGATAATCGAAATAAGTATTTATTAGGTGTGATAAGATAAACGGTAAATATCTAAATCGAATCAAACAGCATGCATCTCATACATAAACATCACCCAAGAATTTAAGTCCGAATTCGTATGATACAAGTGGCTCTGATACCACTGTTGGGTCACGTCGGCACGCCCCATGGCGCAGCGGAAAAATTAATCCGACGTAATCCAGCCATGATCCATGTACAAGAACGAATCCGGGGTGAAAAGATGAAGAGTTACCTTTTAGAACTGTGGAAACTGGAAAACCGACGGTATGTTGGAATAACCACGTCAAGTAAAACCAGAATCGTCATAGGTTCGCAACGACCTCTACGGAGTCCACCCGAACAAAACGAACAAAGTTTCTGCCTCCCTAACACTTTGGGATAAATTTCGACAGGTTTGAACACCTTCTAGCGAGAAGTCAAAATCCCTCTAGGGATTCTTGGGGGAGTCTGAAATCGACCAGGAGTTCAACAGGGATTTGCAATCGAGCAAGGGAACCTTCAGGGATTTGCCAGGGGGCAAGTAGAACACCAGAAAAATATCGAACAGCTTCTAAAAGAGCTTTCTGGGATATGTCGAATTCCAGTGAAGAATCCCTAGGGGTGTTGTCGAAATCTTCAAGAGGAGGAAGAGGGATGATTTGGTTGCTAGCCCTTGTCCCTTTGAATAGTATTCAGAGACTTAATTCTAGTTGAATTCCTTAAATCCAAGGTCAACCAAAATTCATAGAATCTAATTCTACTTGAAATTGGTTTATATTAAATATACATTATATTTAATAATATTAAATGAAATATATATATTTAATTATGTAAAATCTTATTCTACATAAAACATGGATTTAAATATACATTATATTTAATCCAAATATATATATTTTTATTATATAGAATCTTATTCTATCTTTACTTGGATTTAAATATATTTAAATATATGTTTTTAATTATGTGGAATCTAATTCTACATAAACTTGGAATTAAATATACATTATATCAATTCCAAATATATATTTAAATTTCTAGAATCTTATTCTATAATATTTAAGTCTCTAAATATTTTCCATACTCTAAATAATATTTGACAAATACAATATTTATCCAATATTATTCCCATTTAAGGGAGTTGCCGATTTCCCTTATCCCATAGGGGTTTTTCGGCAACCTTCCTAAAATAGGGAGTATGGTTTCCAATTTTTTTGTTCGTTTCATTCGAAGGGTGTGACCCTTGTAGGTTCATGCAACGTTAGCAGCAAAATTAGAATTGTTCTAATTTTACAAACAATGAGTGGCATCTAGCAATACATCAATGCTACCTAAGTTGCATGAAGTCATGGTTTGACTTTCCTAATTCTTGAATAAACTTCCTTTATGTATTTCATCCTTTTGTCCTTTATATCTTAGATGAACACAAGTCATGGGTTAGTCACACTTGCGTTGTCCATCTAGTGTTTCTTGATGTCTTGAGTAGATTATGATAAACGAATCTCTATGATATCTCATATCATAATATTCGAGCATGGCCATGCATTTTCTAATCTCACTCAATCAAGTGGCCGAAGATATTTCTCCCATTATGTAGAAGGGACAAATCCTTTCTTGATCAACCATATTTCACTACATAGGTCATCACGTATCCAATCATCAGTCTTTATAACGTAGTCAGTTACGACACACGTTTGACTATGTCAAAATACGTAAATCTTTATGTTGAAATCATGTTGATCTCAAGTCTGAGGATTATACATATGTTTATCATGAGCAATGTTGTGACTGTCACATAATTACCCAAGATACATGCTCATAGCGGGTCAATCCAGTATGTTGTTCTCTAACAAATACTTATGTGTTGATTTTGACATCTCTATGTCAATGACAACGCTTGTCATCAACCACATATTAGTCTTTATATGTTATCACTGTCCATACCCGTAATATTATTCGACTAAGGATCATATTTAACAATAATCGTATTATTGTATGGACATTATTATCCAATGGTTAGTTTGATGCACAGAAACATACCAAATGATAATAACGGCAATGTCATTACATGATAAATCTAGTAAAATAGTATGTATAATCAATCATCATATGATTGGTCTTTGGGCATACTCCAACAGGTTTGATAGAGATGCATGTAACATGATTAATTTAAAGATGGTAATCTAAAATTGGAAGAATCCCTCGTAATTTGTCATGTTTACAAAATGGTCCCTAATATCGTAAATGAATGCAATCGAATCCTAATCGATGTCTGATTGAGTTATGAATGTTCCGCTGTGATGTTAAACACTTAGGGTACTAATGGGCATCTAGACAAGATAAAAAGGAAAAAAAAATTAGGGTTGTTTATTAAACTTCTCGGTTTACTTCAATATTCCCCGTGTGACCCGTCCAGTTCAGTCTACCATCTAGTCCGAGTCGAGGGGGTTACAACATTGTTGGGAGCGATAGTTACGAACTCCGAAATGAATGAGCTTGAATCGAGGTATGTTTCGTTCATTATTTACCATTCTAATACCCAAATTTTATCCGGGTATATGTATGTATACATATTATTTTCTCTTAAATACATAAATTAAAAAAATAATAATAAACAATATATTTATAATATAAACGTCCATATACATACTCAAAAGTCCTTTTATAATCAAGAGAGCCCATTTACAACAAAGTCGAATCTCAATTTCTTTTAACAGCTATTATAACCCTTTCCTGCCCATTCTGTACTCAATTAAAACAAATTTTAAGTTTTCCCGCTCAAATAGGGACACATGGAAGCTCCTCATTGGTCCGAACCAACATCACGTGGATTGTGCATTCTTCTTCCGTAGTTGGCGCCAACTGGTGGTGATGTCACCTGTGACATCACATTCCACTCGGCTATAAATAGAGAGAGAGAAAAAATTAGTTAAAATAATGACAATTAATAAATATAATAATAACTACCTTATTAAAAATAGGAGAGAGAGTTATCTTGGTTACCGAAACGTCTGGAAGCTGAAGAGCCACCACCGTTAAAGTCTGTTTGTCACCGGAAAGAAGACCTAAACGACATAGGAAGGTACATCTTCCACTGACCCTCTAATTACCTGCAAAATAAACACAAAATAGGTTAGATCGAGGTTAATAAAAAATATCAAAAGTGAAATCGAAATAAAGAGAAGGTGGCCGAGAATCTAATCTGGTGGTCGGAGTTTATGTTGAACGGTGGAGTTAAAGAGGGTAAGGGCTCAGATTAGATTATGTTTTAGAGGGGAAGAGGGGTGATTCTAATGAATCGAGTTTTAGATCAAGTTTTAGTTTGAAAATTGGAAAAAATTGAATTTTTAGGGTTTTGGCCGGCAGCCGAAAATTGCCTCACGGTCGGCCGTTTGAAGGGGAACGGTTTTCAGAGGAGTATGAGTGGCAGCCGCCTAACGCCAGATTTTGGCCGAGATGAATCAAACGACAACGTTAGTGGTGGTTCATGGCCATATTTCATCGTGTTCTTCGTAAACAAAAAAAAACATGGATGAATATTCATCTGAAAGCATTTGTTTTAATCTGTTTTGAGTGGTTTCTGGTTTTGGGGATGTTTGTGGTTAGAGGATTAGAGAGAGAGAAAGAGAGAGGCGTGAGAGAGGAAAATTTTGAAAAAAAGGAAAAAAAGGTATGAGATGGTCTTTTTGTAGGTCGTATAGTCGGGCCTCAAGGCCACCGAATCCCCATGATCCCCCGCGAACCCCATAGCTGGCCCACGTGTGTTTTTTTATAGTTTTGGCATTTTCTATGTAATTCACTCAATTTGATCACTATTCTCTTGTATTTGAGTTTTGTCATTTTTTTGTTTTCAATTTGGTCCCTATTAGAAATGAAAATCAGAAATTCAATTTTAATTCGTTTAATTTAGTCCTTTCATTTCAATATTATTCTTTATTTATTTGTTTTACTATTTGCTTGATTTAATTAATGCAAATATATGTATATTATGTGATTTACATACTTATTTTAACTTAATTAAATCTTTTAGAGCCTTTGTAACACCCTAAAATCCAATCTAGTAGTAATTGGGTTCCGGTGATCAGAAACCCTACACCATAAAAATCCAAATATTGTATCGACTCTGACCTAGTAGTCCATTATATCGACATTTGACTTTAATTGAGTCAATTTATTGAACATGGACTTTATTGAATAGTATCGAAACCGTTTAGTGGCTAAATTGTAGAAATCGGGAGTTTGGGGGACAAAATCATAATGAATTGAGAGTTGAGGGACTAACCTTGCGATTAGCCCCTCCTCAATTAAAATCTCCCATACATGGGATGATATGGTGAAACTAATTCATCCTAAGGAAAGCTCATAAGCTTTAGTAATAAAAGAAAATAATACAAAGGACATAGAAAATGACTTACCCGATACTAAACTAAGCAAGCACCTCTCAAATTCTTCATCTTCATCGTATCCTACCTAAGCATACATCTCCATTGGAGCTAGCTTAAAGCTTTTTTTCCTTCGTTCTATTGTTATCGAATCATTGCTAGTGATCGAGTAAGCTATTCCCCTCAAACTATTATAAAAAAATCCATGGTGTTTTTTAGAGTAATCACAAGTTAGGTTTTGGTCATCCATGGAAATTCTTGACTAATAGCTATGTCGAGTCTAGATATCAATTTCGATATCCTTATATTGATTACGATATCATAGAATTATTCTTAACATGCTCATATTGATTTTCTAGCTCGAGAGATTGACAAAGAGCATCTATCAACCTCATCGAAAGCTAGGAACAAAGGAATTGTTATCCGAGAGCCGTAAAAGCATCGGATTATCAAGGTGAGTGTAGTTGGAGTCTCAGGATTAGGCGATGAGCCTTCTCGAATCCATTATTGTTGATTTTGATCATATAGCTAACATTTCTTTTAAGGAAGTTGCATCAGATTGTTAAACGGATCTATTGGTAAGCATGGTAAGTTTGGTAATGAACACTGAACATAGTTATTGACATCATCATCGTGCATTGTTATCGACATATCCGTTGTTATTGAAACATTGTAAATGAATCATCGGACATTGGCATTGACATTGAAATCATGAAATATTGATATTGAAACATGGTTACTAATAATAACTTTGAAGACATTGGTCATCGAAATTATCATTGAATATTGAATATGGATATTGTCATTGAAACCTTGGATTTGAACGGACCTTGGACACAATTGGCATGCCATAGAATTCATGAGCGCAGTGTACGGGTGGACTACGGTTAAGCATCCATGAACTTAAGAAACAAGGTGATCGGTATGACTTAGAGCTGTTTCGATACATTTTTCCACTGTAATTACTCGTATCGATACGAGCCTAACCTTTATCGGAACCGGTAAATAGTCAAAGTCAATGTAAGTCAACTCGTGTTGAAATAGGGCTTACATGTATCGATACGGGGTTTGGGAAAAGTCAACCTAGGCTAATCATCGTACACCTGTATTGAAATGACATCAAAGTGTTTCGATACAGGGTTAGTTAAATTGGTTAAAAGACATAGATCAAAGGTTTACTTTGTGCTCAGATTGGTCACTAAATTTAGGATGGCTCAATTGGATGGGTAAATGAACTCTGAATAATATGAAAATTTACAGACTTGTTGTTATATTGAATTTCAGTGTGTTATAGTCAAGTGCGTTGAAGGACCTCTAAATCATCGGATTTACAGTTTAGCCCCTAAAACTTGTAGTAGTTAAGAATCGTTCCTAAATGTTTAATTATTGTTTCATAATGGATAAATTGGACTAAAATTGTTATTAGATAAGGTTTTATAAGTGTAACATTGTTTATGTGTTGTTTATTGATTGAAATTTATTGCACCGATCGTCGTATCGTTTACCGGTGGCACTCTCCGACCCGGTTCTCAACCAGGCCGGGTAGGGGGTGTTAGATTTGTGGTATCCGAGCTAGAGTTTAGTCGATTCTAGGACTAAACCGAAGCTTATTGCATTGTTGTTGTGTTACTTTTCCACCTAGGAGTTATATATTGTGTATATTGTGACTTGTCGACTAATTCGATCTCCTTGTAATTTAGATATGTCTCAAACTAACGAAACTCATATTGACGAGCTTGCCACCGGCTCCTCGACTTATGGCGAGGAGATAAGAGGAGGAGACCCTCCAAATCTTCCAAACCCTCATGTTCAGAATGTTGAGCATGTAGCACCTACCGCACAGGCTGAATGTTACAAAAACATGGCTGACATGTTCAAGCAGTTTATGACTGCTATGAAGGCTGAGCAAATTGTGCAACCTATCGCTCCCGTTAACCAACAAACTAAGGCTCCTATCGATAAGCTATCTCATTATCGAGCTTATACCTTTACTGGTCAAGATGATGATAACCCTGAAATTGCCGAGTATTGGTTGGATAACACCCTTCGGATCCTGAACAAGCAGTTGCGGTGCTCAGACGAGCACAGACTCGAGTGTGCCCCTTGCGTTGCTGGCTGACGAGGCACTCCATTGGTGGGAGACTACTACTTTGACAATCTCCGATAATACTGTAACTTGGAAGTTCTTTCTTAAAGAATTTTGCAAGAAGTACATCAGTGAGTTCTATCTCGCTGAAAGGCGAAATATCTTTCTCCACCTCAAGCAAGGTGGATGACCGATCGAGCATTACATCCATTACTTCTGTAAGTACTGTAGATACGGTGTCGAATATATCAAGAAGGAGGAAGAGAAGTGCTGAATGTTCATTGCATGGTTCAATGATGAGTTATGCCCTAATTTTACTGCATTGAGCATCATTGATTTTCAAGACCTGGTGAATTGAGTTAAAGCCACCGAAGCTGCACAGAGAGCTCAACGAGCCGGTGGGTCTGGTGAATCAGAAAAGAGGTTTAGGGATGATTCTCAACCTCCTAAATGGAACAAGAAAGGAAAATATCAAGGCCCTAAGCATAATGTTTATCTGCAGCCCTCCCGCTCTGGAAATATCAATAGGCCTCAATCTGTGACTCAATCTTTTGCTAAGGCAACATCTATTGATGGCACCGGAGGTTCGAATCGGAGCAACCAATATCTAGTTTGCAATTATTGCCAAAATAAGCATCCAGCAGGTCAATGCCATAAGCAAACTGGAGCTTGTTATTACTATGGTGAGCAAGGTCACTTCATTCGTGATTGTCCACTGAATGCAACCAAGTCTACAGCCACCCCGACTACTGCTGCCTCTCCTGCTCGATCCTTTCGAGGTAAGGGATCAAAGCAAGGATCATTAGGAACCTTATCGAGTGGTCCAAGAAAATCATTCAACAGGCAAGACACGGAAGCCTCTGCCCATATGTATCATGTGAGGAGTAAGGAAGAGGAGGACGGGCCTGATGTTATTGCAGGTACCATTGAGTTGTATTCGCATCCTCTATATGCATTGATTGATCCTGGTTCTACTCAGTCCTTTATAAGTACCATAATTGTCAAGAAGTATAGTATGTCTTCCGAGCCAATAGCATTAAGAATCTCCGTAACCAATCCTTTGGGAGATTACGTCACCGTATGGGTAGTATGTAGGAACTGCCCCTTATTGATCCAATGGTTTCCTTTACCTACCAATTTGTTGGCTTTACTGATCCATGAGTTTGATGTTATCCTAGGTTTAGATTGGTTTAGTGAGCATCAAGCCCGGGTGGAATGTTGTAAGAGGAAGTTGTACCATCGAGGTCTCGGTAAGGAAAGCGTTGTTTTGATGAATGCGAGGAATCCTTCATTCTGTGCTTTGACGTTAGAAGCCAAAGGCGAATCTTATTTACGGGACATTGACATTGTATGTGAATTCCCTGATGTCTTTCCTGATAAACTTCCATGATTACCCCCAACCCGTGAAGTGGAGTTTGGCATTGAGGTGCAACCTGGGACTGCTCCAGTTTCCATTGCACCATATCGTATGTAAGCTGTTGAATTAAAGGAATTGAAAGCTCAAATTCAAGAATTGTTAAGTAAAGGCTTTATTCAAACGAACTCTTCGCCTTGGGGAGCACCAGATCTCTTTGTAAAGAAGAAAGATGGTTCTATGCGATTGTGTATTGATTACTGACAGATGAACAAAGTAACCATCAAGAACAATTATACATTGCCCTGAATAGACGATCTGTTCGATCAAATAAAAGACGCTTCTGTGTTTTCCAAGATCGATTTAAGGTCGGCCAATTATCAAATGAGAGGGAAGGAATGTGACGTACCTAAAATTGCCTTTCATATAAGATATGGACACTACGAATTCTTGGTGATGCCCTTTGGGTTAACCAATGCACCGACAACTTTTATGGATTTAATGAATCGATTCTTTAGACCATATATGAATAAATTCGTAGTGGTATTTATAGATGACATATTAATCTATTCCAAGAATTTTGTGGAACGCCGAGATTATCTTCGTATCGTGCTTCTAACCTTACAGGAGAAGCATCTATACGCAAAATTCTCTAAGTGTGAGTTTTGGCTCACCGTAGCCGTGTTCCTTGGACATATTGTGCCGGCTTTGGGTATTCAGGTGGACCCAAAGAAGATTCAAGCCATCATGGATTGACATCCATCGAAGAATATTGGTGAAGTCAGAAGCTTCCTTGGGCTTGTTGGCTATTATAGAAGATTCGTAAAAGGGTTCTCTATGATAGTCGCTCCTTTGACTAAGCTATTGAGGAAAGAAGCTCCTTTTATTTGGACTGAGGATCAACAACGAAGTTTCGATCAATTGAAACAAGTCTTGACTCACGCACCAGTCCTAACCCAACTCGAGTCTAGAAAGGACTACACAGTTTACAGCGATGCATCGCATCTCGGGTTAGGATGTGTATTGATGCAAGAAGGCAAAGTCGTCGCTTATGCTTTGAGACAACTTAAGCCGCACAAAATGAATTACCCTACTCATGACCTTGAGTTGGCTGCAGTTGTCTTTGCATTGAAAATTTGGAGACATTATCTCTACGGAGAAAAATGTTATCTTTTTATCGATCATAAAAGCCTTAAGTACCCATTGACCCAAAAAGAGTTAAATCTTTGACAACGAAGGTGGATGGAACTCCTTAAAGATTACGACTTTGTCATCGATTATCATCCGGGTAAGGCCAACATTGTAGCTGATGCACTCAGCCGCAAACCTTAACCTGCCCCTCGGGAAATTAACGCCCACTTCCAACTTCAGAAGCATCGTTGTCTTGTAGCTGAACTTCAAGTTCAGTCTACACTCATTTCACGAATCAAGGTTTTGCAAGAGCAGGATTCTGAAATCCAATCCATTTTCTCTAAGTAATCGAATAACCCCGGCTTTAGATTTAATTCTGAAGACTCTTGGGTTTCCATGATCGGGTCTGTGTACCTAATGATGAATCTCTTCGCACTAATATTCTCTCTAAAGCTCATTCAAGTTCTTTTACTGTTCACCCGGGGTCTGTGAAAATGTATAAGGACTTTCGTGAACTCTATTGGTGGCCGAGCATTAAAGCAGGCCATAGTCGATTACATATCTAAGTGTCTCACGTGGCAACGTGTTAAAGCATAACATTGTCTTCCTACCGGACTGTTGCATCCCTTTGATCCACCGCAATGGAAGTGGGAGAAGATCAATGTGGATTTT
Organism: Hibiscus trionum; assembly: GCA_030270665.1. Lineage (NCBI taxonomy): Eukaryota > Viridiplantae > Streptophyta > Magnoliopsida > Malvales > Malvaceae > Hibiscus > Hibiscus trionum. Next base: position 12,134,010 of record BSYR01000007.1, read on the forward strand.
GTTAGTGGTCTACCTTTAACTCCAGCAAAACATGATGCTATATGGGTCATTGTAGACCATTTAACCAAGTCAGCTCATTTTATACCGGTTAGAATGGACTACAGTCTCCCTAACTTAGTTGACTTATACATCAAGGAAGTGATCCGACTCTACGGAGTACCCAAGTCTATTATCTCTGATCGAGACCCTCGATTTACATCTCGGTTCTAGAGAACCTTACACGGAGCTCTGGGCACCAAAGTTAATCTTAGCATAGCCTTTCACCCTCAATCTGACGGCCAATCAAAAAGGGTAATTCAGGTAATTATTGAAAGACTCTTCCATTGAACTCTTGGAAAATTTGTGTTGTTATTGAACTGTCCAATACAAATCTTGGAAGATATTCTTCGAGCATGCATCATTGGTTTGGTGGAACTTGGGAGAAATCCGTACCCCTTGTTGAGTTTGCCTACAATAACAGTTGCCAGGCTTCAATCTAGATGGCTCTATGTGAGGCATTGTATGGTAGACGATGTCGGACTCCATTGTGTTGGTCTGAACTTGGTGAAGGAAAAATGTTGGGCCCTGACTTACTTCGGGAAACTGAAGAATGGGTTACCATCATTCATGATCTCTTGAAAGCTGCCTTTAACCGGCAGAAGGCCTATGCTGATCTCAAGAGAAGAGACATTGAGTATGAAGTTGGTGAAAAGGCATTTCTTAAAGTTTCATCGTGGAAGAAAGTTCTGAGGTTTGGCAAGAAGGGAAAATTGAGTCCCTAATTCATTGGACCCTTTGAAGTTATTGAGATAGTTGGCCCCATGGCATATCAATTACAGTTGCCCTCAGAACTAAGTAAAATCCATGACGTCTTCCATGTATCGATGCTTCGAAAGTACCGTTCTGATCCCTCGCACATTATCAAACCTGAGTCTGTGGAAATTCAACTAAATTTGTCCTACGAGGAAGAACAAATTCAGATTCTTGCAAGAGAAGTTAAGAGGCTTCGCAACAAATATGTACCATTAGTTAAGGTGCTCCGGAGGAGCCACACTGTTGAAGAGGACACGTGGGGACCTGAAGAAGCTATGAAGAAGCAATACCCTCACCTCTCCGGTTCAGGTAAAAATTCGAGGACGAGTTTTTCTTAAGGGGGAGAGTTGTAACACCCCAAAATCCGGTCTAGTCGGAATTGGGTTCCGATGATCGGAAACCCTACACCGTAAAAGTCTAAATATTGTATCGACTCTGACCTATTAGTCAATTATATCGACATTGGACTTTAATTGAGTCAATTTATTGAACATGGACTTCATTGAATAGTATCCAAAATGTTTAGTGGCTAAATTGTGGAAATCAGGAGTTTGGAGACAAAATCATAAAGAATTGAGAGTTGAGGGACTAACCTTGCGATTAGCCCCTCCTCAATTAAAATCTCCCATACCTGGGATGATTTGGTGAAACTACTTCATCCTAAGGAAAGCTCATAAGCTTTAGTAATAAAAGAAAAGAATAGAAAGGAGATAGAAAAATACTTACTCGATACTAAACTAAGCAAGCATCTCTCAAATTCTTCATCTTCATCGTTTCTTACCTAAGCATACACCTCCATTGGAGCTAGCTTCAAGCTTTGTATTCCTTTGCTCTATTGTTATCGAATCATTTCTAGTGATCGGGTAAGCTATTCCCCTCAAACTATTATCGGAAATCCATGGTGTTTATGAGAGTAATCACAAGTTAGGTTTTGGCCATCCATGAAAATTCTTGACTAATAGCTATGTCGAGTCTAGATATCAATTTCGGCTTCCTTAGATTGATTACGATATCATATAATTATTCTTAACATGCTCCTATAGATTTCCTAGCTCGAGATATTGACAAAGAGCATTCATCAACCTCACCGAAAGCTAGGAACAAAGGAATTGTTATCCGAGAGCCGTAAAATCATCGGATTGTCAAGGTGAGTGTAGTCGAAGTCTCAAGATTAGGCAAGGAGCCTTCCCGAATCCATTATTGTTGATTTCGATCATATATCTAACAGTTCTTTTAAGGAAGTTGCATTGGATTGTTAAACGGATCTATTGGTAAGTATCGGTAAGTTTGGTAATGAACATCGGAAATAATTATTGACATCATCATCGTGCATTGTTATCGACATAGCCATTGTTATTGAAACATTGTAAATGAATCATTGGACATTGGCATTGACATTGAAATCATGAAATATTGATATTGAAACATGGTTACTAATAATAACATTGAAGACATTGGTCATCGAAATTATCATTGAATATGGATATTGTCATTTGTTGAGTGGATCACACGAATGATAATAACCAAGAGGGGGGGTGAATTGGAATTTTAACGATGTTGTAACGGAAATTGCAACTAAAAATATTGACACGGGAATTTAGAGTGGTTCAAGTTCACCAACCGAACTCTACATCCACTACCTTAGTCTCACCAAGGATTTCCAACAATTTCCACTAAATTGTTCGTCCCCTTTTTCCAGGACAAGGAGGCAACCTTTACAATTTCGGTTAATTTTTCTACCCAAAAATTAACCTAATCCTCACACAATAGAACAAAGAAATTTGGTGGCTAATAAGGTATCTCTCAATACAAATGATAGCCCGATATCAAGCACTCAACCCAATTGAACAAAATATAAATGAAGGATACAATTGGGGTTTCTAGATAAAAATGGGATTTCAACACAAATGCTTGTATTTGATGAAAGGATGTATACTTGTAGCTTAATTGATGATTGCTGGAGCTTCTTGGGGTCTTTTTATAGCCTCTTGAAGTTTTCTAGCCGTTGTGGGTGATGGGCTGAAATTTAGAGCCGTTGGGGTGTTTTTCTCACAAAATTTCAGCTTCCAGACGCCTACCGTTTCGGAATGGGGTCACCTGTTTCGGAACGGATTTCAAATAATATAGCCGTTGGAGCGTCTACGAGACCCCGTTTCGAAACGCCTAGGGGCCGTTTCGGAACGGTTATGCCACTGCCAAAGGGGTGTTTCGAAACGGCTTAGCCCGTTTCGGAACATGTTTGCCACTGTCAAAGGGGTGTTTCGAAACGGCCTAAGCCCGTTTCGGAACGCCCTGTTTATTTTCAAAATTTAGTTTATAGCCGTTGCCCTGGTTCGTTTAAATGAAGAACAGTTTCGAAACGAGTCATACCGTTTCGAAACGCCTTGACCCGTTCCGATACCCGTTTCGGAACAGGTGCACATCGAACTGAAAGTGTTTCGAAACGCCCTTGGCCGTTTCGAAACGGGGCTTGAAAATTCCCTGTTTTGGCTTTGAAATACTTAAAAAAATATTTGGTAAGTCTTTGGTTTTAGCTATGAAGTGGTCTTTAACAAGATGTAGGAAATTTTAAGGACTTTAAAATTTGTTTTGATATTTTTCATTTTAGTCCTTAGGTTTTTAGTTATATCAAAATTAAAGCATATGTTTCACAATCTCCCCCTTTTTGATATAACAAAACCAAAGTTAGAATTTTTTTAAGAATTTTGAAAGTTTTGAAGATATTCTAACTCCCCCTTAATTTAAGATAGGTTTTGAAATTTAAAACTTGTGACTTTTGAAATCAAGGATCAAAACCTTAAGACAAATTTAAAAATTTGAAAATTAAAAGTTTGAAAAATTTTGGTGGCATGGCATGATGGCATGGCAATTCTCTTAAAGATATAAATATCTTCTCCCCCTTTTTGTTAGATCAAAAAGAAACAAGCTCATAAAGAAGATTAGTACCAATAAGCAATAATAAGCAATCATAATTAATATCATCAAAATATTCAAAGCATAAATAAGTTCATAATCAAATCCCAAAATAGAAGATCATAAGCATAGGTTCTAAAATATAAAGATGCAAACTTAATCCTAAATGCATAACTAATATGATAAACATCCTAAGCCTCGTCATCTGAATCATCATCATCGTCCTTGGCTTGCGAACGATGAAACTTCGTCCATTGCCCATAAAGTGTAGAGAAGGAAAGATCAAGGTTGGCATGCGAAGTTGAAAGAGTATGAAGACCATCTTCAACGTTCTTCAACCGATTGCCCATGGATTCAAAATTTGAAGCAATGCGAGTGTCCATAGTATCAAGTCTAGAATCTAAGGCATTGAATCGCTGGGTAAGGAGAGTAGTGAGAGCATCAGTGTTTCCCACTTGATCTTGAGGCGGAGGAGCAACAGGAGGAGGAACCGCTTCCCTATCAACCCTTTCCCAAATACCATTCATATAAGTGAATCCTGACTTGCGAAGAGAGGATTCTCCAATCTTTGTCTTGCGAGGTTCCGGGAAGTCATAGGTACAGTCAATATTGAGATGATGGAAGAGGAAACTCAAAACAATCCCATAAGTGAACGAAATTAACTCATTCGTGTCAATAAGCTTAATGTTATTGACAATCTCGGCAAAAATAATTTTGGGGACATTTGGGCGCTCACCCCTACGGAAACATTCTAGCCAAAAGTGATCTCTTTCACGAATGTGGGAGTATTTACCTCCGGAAGGTCGGATAAACCAAGAAACAATGAGATGAAGCACACGATCATGCACATCCAAATTTAAAGCTTTTCCGGTAAAAGTGCCAAAATGGCGTTCATCTTCAAGACCCTCATTCTTGAGTTTAAGGGCAGACTCCAAAAGAGCAATATTGATAACAAACTTCTTTCCCAATAAAGATGACTCAATTCCTACTATCTCGGTTTTGGTTTCATCGTAAAGAAAACGAGCATTAGAGTAGAAAAGGAGTACCATGTTTTTGTAGCAAATATCTTCGATGCTCAAGAAGAAAAGAAGATCCCACTCATCCAAACGACCAAGATACCGAAAGAGGAATCGCTCGGAATTAAGGAATTCTACATCAATAACTCTTTCCTTACGAACTGCAAAGTCCTTGACATAAGCAAAACGAGCACGCTGGTCTGGAGTTCTAAGAGTTTTTTGAAAGAGCTGAGTGATATTTGGACGAATGCTCGATTCACCGGATTGAACGGCTTTGCGCTTTTTGTTCGATTGATCCGCCATCTAAAATATTAAGCAAGAGTTTTAAAATTGAGTGTATGCATTGATAATTAAAATCAATCCAATAGGAAATCCCACTTAGGTTTTTGAAAAACAAAATTAAAATTAAAAAAAATACGGTTAAAAAATTTTATATTCGAATCAAAAATTTTGAGATTTTGAAAATTTTTTACAAGATTCAAATAACCCACAACTAAAAACATACAATGTATACAAAAATAAATTTTTCTATCCTATGATTCGAACATAATTTGAAAAAGAAGAAAAATAAGAAAAATTACCTTAGTTTGGGATTTTGGATGATTTGAGTGAAATCTTTGCACAAGATTGATGAAGCTTGCTTAGATATATGTTTTAGAGCAAAACCCCTCACAATTTTTGTGAAAAACAAAGGGTTTGAGAGGGTATTTATAGAAGGGGGTCGGTTAGGGTTTTAAGAGTTTGATAAATATTAGAATTTTGAACTTTTAGAAGCCCTAAATAGGGCTGTCCGCGAGTCCGTTTCGGAACGGTCATGACCGTTTCGGAACGGGGCGGCTAGGGTTTGACCCTTCTTAAAACCTTTGACATATCGTTTCGAAACGGGGACGACTGTTTCGAAACACGTTTGACCCGTATCGGAACGCGTTCCGATACACCTTTACATCGAACCGAAAACGTTTCGAAACGCCTGGGGCCGTTTCGAAACGCCCTTCTCTCAGGACAAAATTTAAGGCACCCGTATCGGAACGGGTTAACCCGTTTCGATACACCTGGGCCTGGAAGTGCAGATGAGGCTCTAAAATGCAGAAAAAATAATTTTCTAAGAGGCCAAACATGCATATATGATATGAATGAGCAGGCAAACATATTTAGGCATAAACATACTCCCCCTAACTATATGCATGGAAGAAATTGGGAGTCTAAACATATAAACATGATATTTCACAAAATCAAGCATATTTAAGTTTTAAAAGAGGTCCTAAAGGTCAAGATAGGCTAGTTAGGCCCAATTCTCTCCTAAGGGACCAAAAACGCTCTTTATCTAATGGTTTTGTGAAAATGTCCGCTAATTGATTTAAGGTGTCTACATACTCTATAGCCACATCTTTCTTAAGGACATGATCTCTAATGAAATGATGCCTTAATTCTATATGTTTGGTTCTAGAGTGTTGGATGGGATTTTTTGTTAAACATATTGCACTTGTATTATCACATTTAAGGGGTATGGTTTCTATTTTTACACCATAATCTAAGAGTTGTTGTTTCATCCAAAGGACTTGAGCACAACAACTTCCTAAGGATATGTACTCGGCTTCGGTGGTAGATAAAGCTACACTATTTTGTTTCTTAGAGAACCAAGATATGAGCATACTACCTAAGAATTGACAAGTTCCTGAAGTACTTTTCCTATCGATTTTGCAACCCCCATAATCCGCATCCGAGTAAGCATGTAGGTTGAAGGTAGAGACTCTAGGATAACAAAGGCCTAAACAAGGAGTGTCTCTAAGGTATCTAAAGATTCTCTTAACGGCTATAAGGTGAGACTCTCTAGGACTAGCTTGAAACCTAGCACACAAGCAAACACTAAACAGTATATCCGGTCTACTTGCGGTAAGGTAAAGCAAAGATCCAATCATAGAGCGATAAAGCTTAGAGTCAACACACTTACCTCCTTCATCTTTGTCAAGCTTTGTAGATGAGCTCATAGGAGTGGCTTGAGGTTTTGTGTTCTCCAAGCCAAACTTGTTGAGCATATCCTTTATGTATTTTGCTTGATTTATGAAGGTGCCATCCTTCATTTGTTTGATTTGGAGTCCCAAAAAGAATGAGAGCTCCCCCATCATGCTCATCTCAAATTCACCTTGCATTAACTTAGCAAATTCTTGACAATGACATTCATTAGTAGATCCAAATATAATATCATCAACATAAATTTGAACTACTAAAATGTCATTTTTATACATTTTTATAAAGAGTGTAGTGTCCACCTTACCTTTTTCAAATCCTTTTTCAATCAAAAAATTTGAAAGCCTTTCATACCAAGCTCTAGGAGCTTGTTTTAAACCATAAAGTGCTTTTGTAAGTTTGAAAACATGATTTGGAAATTTTGAGTCTTCAAAACCCGGTGGTTGTTCTACGTATACTTCTTCATTTATAAAACCATTTAAAAATGCGCTTTTAACGTCCATTTGAAAAAGCTTGAAATTATGATAACATGCATATGCAAGCAACATCCTAATGGCTTCCATTCTAGCTACGGGTGCATAGGTTTCATCAAAATCTATTCCCTCCTCTTGAGTGTAACCTTGTGCTACAAGTCTAGCTTTATTTCTTACAATGTTACCACTCTCATCTAGTTTGTTCCTAAATACCCATTTAGTTCCTATTGTAGATTGATTACTAGGCCTATCAACTAATGTCCAAACATTACTTCTCTCAAATTGATTTAACTCTTCTTGCATAGCCATAATCCAAAAATCATCTTTCAATGCTTCTTTGATATTTTTAGGCTCTATGCATGAGATAAATGCAATATGATTCATTAATTTAAGAGAAGAACGAGTGGTTACCCCCTTGGATGGATCACCCAAGATTTCACCATCTTTGACATAGTTCAACTCCCTTGGATAGCTAACTTCCTTTTCCTCAATAGCCAAGTCCCTCAAGGCTTCAAGAGGTGGATCTTGTGTGTCTTCTTCTTTTGGTTGAATCTCATCCTTCTTTGAAGTTTGACCTCCATCAAAGGTATTTGTGATTCCTACATTATCATCATCACAAGAATCCTTCCTAGGAAGGGGATTGTCATCGAATACAACATGAATAGATTCTTCTACAACTAAAGTTCTTTTGTTAAATACTCGATAGGCTTTAGAGGTTAAAGAGTAACCTATAAAAATAGCTTCATCACTTTTTGCATCAAATTTACCTAAATTATCTTTTCCATTATTTAAAACAAAACATTTACATCCAAAAGGGTGGAAGTAGCTAATATTAGGCTTTTTAGATTTTAAAATCTCATAAGGTGTTTTCTTTAAAATCGGCCTAATGGTTACACGATTTATAATATAACAAGCCGTGTTTGTTGCTTCCGCCCAAAAATATTTTGGTAAATTATTTTCGCAAAGCATAGTTCTAGCCATTTCTTGTAAAGTTCTATTTTTCCTCTCAACTACCCCATTTTGTTGAGGAGTTCGAGGGGCTGAAAAATTATGGCTAATACCATTTTCATTTAGAAAATCTTCAAATCCTAAATTTTGAAATTCGGTTCCATGATCACTTCTAATATGTGAAATTTTAAGTTCAAGATCATTTTGAATTAATTTTGAAAATGTGATGAATTTTTCCAAAGCCTCATCCTTAGTACTTAAAAAGAGAACCCAAGTGAATCTAGAAAAATCATCAACTAATACAAAAGCATATGATTTGCCACCCAAGCTCATAGTCCTAATTGGCCCAAATAAATCCATATGGATTAGTTGTAAACATCTACTAGTAGAAATGTCATTAATGGATTTAAAAGAAGATCTATGTTGTTTACCCTTTGAGCATGCATCACAAATTTTATCGTTCGAAAATTTTATCTTGGGTAAACCTTTAACTAGGTTTAGAGAGACTAGTTTTTCTAAAACACTTGTGCTAGCATGTCCTAGCTTCCTATGCCACAACCATGCATCATTTTTGTTTTGAGCAACTAAGCATGCATGAGATGTATGTATGTCATCTAGATGCACCATGTATATATTCCCTATGCGATGACCTATGAGCATAATATTATTAGTTTTAATGTCTACGATTTTACAACCGGTTTTATCAAATATAACATTAAAACCTTTATCACATAGTTGACTTATGCTCAATAAATTATGTTTAAGACCATTGACATATAAAACATTTTCAATGAGAGTAGTAGAGTGATTACCAATGGAGCCAATACCTTCAATGTGGCCTTTGGAGTTGTCACCAAATGTTACTACTCCTCCACTTTTTGGCTTTAGATCCATGAGTCGACTCTTGTCTCCGGTCATGTGTCTCGAGCATCCACTATCAAGGTACCATGAGTTTTGACTTTGTGCTTTGGCCTTGTAGCAATGCTCCCCCTACAAACAAAGATATTTAAACTTTTGTTTTTGGTACCCAAATCATTTTGGGTCCATGTGTGTTAGTTCCTAAAACTTTGGTTCCCTTAGGAATCCAAGGTGACATAGCAATAATATCATTAGATTTAACAAGTTCCTTAGGAACCCATACATTTCTAATTCTTTTAACTTTACTATGTCTAGGATAGTTATCTTGTTTGTAGTAGTTAGTCTTTTTCTTATATTGGTGTGTTCTAGAGGATTCTCCTATGTCATGTTTAACACTACCATTAATTTTTAAAGACTTTTTGAGCTCATTTAGCTCACTTAACACCTTTTGGTGTTCACAATTATTTTGAGATAAAAGATTATTAAGATCAATATTTTCTTTTTGAAAGAATTTAAGTTCATCTTCTAATCCTAATATCTTTTTCTCTATTTTAGAATTAGTTTGAGTAAGTGAGTCATTTTTCTCTTTTAATTCTATAATAATTTTTCTATTCCTAATAACCGACTCCCTATACTTCTCAACTAATTCATCATATACCTCTTGTAACTCATCATAAGCATCATTTAGTTCTTCATATGAAAAATCTAAAGTAGATGAGTTAGAGGTTACCAAGGAGGAATCTTCCTCAAGTGCCATGAGGCAGAGGTTCGCCACTTCTTGTTCGTCATCCTCCGATGACTCCTCATCACTCCAAGTAGCAAGCTTAGCTTTGAGCTTTTTCTTCTTCTCAAAGCCCTTCTTCTTGAGTTGAGGGCACTCCGAACGTATGTGGCCGGGTTGTCCGCACTCGAAGCAAGTGATTGGATCCCTTCCTTCTTCTTTGTTCTTACCTTTAAAGTCCATTTTCCTTTGGATTCTTCTTCCTCGGTTGGACCTCATAAGGCGTGAGAATCGTTTGGCTATCATAGCCAATTCTTCAAGTTCATCCTCATCACTAGATGAACTTTCATCAAGTTGGGAAGTTTTAGCTTTGAGAGCTATTCCTATTTTCTTCTTTTTCTCCCCTTCAAGCTTCTCCATTCTTTTTTCTTCTTTCTTTTTCTCATCTTCCCTTCCTTGCTTCATGATCTCGTGAGTAAGGAGAGAACCTACAAGTTCATCAAGCTTTAGAGTTTTTAAATTCTTTGCTTCGATGATAGCGGTTCTCTTCCCATCCCAAGATTCGGGAAGTGAATAGAGTAGCTTTCGGACAAGCTTGTCTTCCGGTATAATTTCTCCATAGCCCTTTAGACCATTCACAATTGTGGAGAATCGATCAAACATCTTTGACACCGTCTCATCAAATTCCATCTTGAAATTTTCATAACTAAGATTGAGAATTCCAATCTTAGTTTCTTTGACATCGTTGGTGCCTTCATAGGTGGTTTCAAGAGTGTCCCACACTTCTTTGGCACTTTCAATTGATGAGACCTTTGAGTAGATGTCCGGACCGAAAGCACAAAATAGCATGTGAAGAGCTTTATCATTTACTTGGATCTTTTTCCTTTCCTCTTCACTCATTTCCGTTCTTCTTTTAAGCACCATCTTGCCATCAACATCTTGCTTCAATGGAATATATGGTCCATCCTCAATGACATCCCACACAAGGTAGTCACTTGATTTAATAAATAGACGCATTTTATTTTTCCAAAATGAGTAGTTCTCACCATTGAAGAAAGGAGGCTTTGTGGTGGATTGTGAGTCGTACATGCCGGGAGCGGAGGTTGATGCCATCTCTTGATATTTTGATGATGATCACACTTCTTCCAAGGATCTCCTCTTGCGGTTGTTAATCCTCAAAGAGTTAAGCTCTGATACCAATTGTTGAGTGGATCACACGAATGATAATAACCAAGAGGGGGGGTGAATTGGAATTTTAACGATGTTGTAACGGAAATTGCAACTAAAAATATTGACACGGGAATTTAGAGTGGTTCAAGTTCACCAACCGAACTCTACATCCACTACCTTAGTCTCACCAAGGATTTCCAACAATTTCCACTAAATTGTTCGTCCCCTTTTTCCAGGACAAGGAGGCAACCTTTACAATTTCGGTTAATTTTTCTACCCAAAAATTAACCTAATCCTCACACAATAGAACAAAGAAATTTGGTGGCTAATAAGGTATCTCTCAATACAAATGATAGCCCGATATCAAGCACTCAACCCAATTGAACAAAATATAAATGAAGGATACAATTGGGGTTTCTAGATAAAAATGGGATTTCAACACAAATGCTTGTATTTGATGAAAGGATGTATACTTGTAGCTTAATTGATGATTGCTGGAGCTTCTTGGGGTCTTTTTATAGCCTCTTGAAGTTTTCTAGCCGTTGTGGGTGATGGGCTGAAATTTAGAGCCGTTGGGGTGTTTTTCTCACAAAATTTCAGCTTCCAGACGCCTACCGTTTCGGAATGGGGTCACCTGTTTCGGAACGGATTTCAAATAATATAGCCGTTGGAGCGTCTACGAGACCCCGTTTCGAAACGCCTAGGGGCCGTTTCGGAACGGTTATGCCACTGCCAAAGGGGTGTTTCGAAACGGCTTAGCCCGTTTCGGAACATGTTTGCCACTGTCAAAGGGGTGTTTCGAAACGGCCTAAGCCCGTTTCGGAACGCCCTGTTTATTTTCAAAATTTAGTTTATAGCCGTTGCCCTGGTTCGTTTAAATGAAGAACAGTTTCGAAACGAGTCATACCGTTTCGAAACGCCTTGACCCGTTCCGATACCCGTTTCGGAACAGGTGCACATCGAACTGAAAGTGTTTCGAAACGCCCTTGGCCGTTTCGAAACGGGGCTTGAAAATTCCCTGTTTTGGCTTTGAAATACTTAAAAAAATATTTGGTAAGTCTTTGGTTTTAGCTATGAAGTGGTCTTTAACAAGATGTAGGAAATTTTAAGGACTTTAAAATTTGTTTTGATATTTTTCATTTTAGTCCTTAGGTTTTTAGTTATATCAAAATTAAAGCATATGTTTCACATCATTGAAACCTTGGATTTGAACGGACCATGGATACAATTGGCATGCCATAGAATTCACGAGCTCAGTGTACGAGTGGACTATAGTCTTAAGGCTACGACCTATATTGATTTGGCAAGGCTGAGGGATGTGTATTGTACTTGGTCATTGGTGAGGCGGAGGGACTAGACAATTTATTGATTTGGCGAGGCGTATGAATTCGCATTTCCCTTATCTTGATTCAATCCAAGGGTTAATAATGATTAAGATATGTTAAACATTGCATATTGGGGCATAATATTGATATTATTGAGCATGAGTTGATCTACATATTTTATCTTTTGAAATTACATTGCTTGTGGCTACCTCACTAGGCAATGTATGCCTAATTTGTCTCATCTCGTGCATTTCAGGTTAAGGAATTTAACGTTGTGGAAGATCAGATAAGTCGTAGCAAGGGAAGTCACTACAAGCCAAGAGTAATGTATTTTGTCCTTATGAACTCCTAGGAAGGTGGCAAAGTAGTTGAACTAGTCTTTTGTGCCAATTTTGGTTTGCTTACAATGTGTAAGGGTTGAAATGTTGTTAAAGCCCTAAAAATGACTTTTGGTGATGATTAAAATTGACAAAAATGACATATATAGCTCACATAAGTGAAAACCTAGTAAACGCATTCGAATGATCATGAAATTGGCATGCCAGTTGTTTATAGCATTGAAATGTTGTGTGTAAAGTTTCATTGCATTTGAACATCATTCGATAGGTCAATTCGATTAAAAACCAGTAAAATTCTGTCATTACAGGTCAGGCCGTATCGATACGGGGTAATGGCGTATCGATACGGTTAAGCATCAATGAACTTAAGAAACAAGGCGTATCGGTATGGCTTGGAGCTGTTTCGATACGATTTGCCACTGTAATTCCTCGTTTCGATACAGGCCTAACCGGTATCGGAACGAGTCAAAGTCAACGTAAGTCAACTCGTACCGAAACAGAGCTTACATGTATTTATACGAGGTATGGGCAAGGTCAACCTAGGCTAATCATCATACACTTGCATCGAAACGGTATCAGAGTGTTTCGATACAGGGTTAGTTAAGTTGGTTAATAGACATAGATCAAAGGTTTACTTTGTTCTTAGATTGGCCAGGAAATTTAGGATGACTCAATTGGATGGGTAAATGGACTCTGAATAATACGAAAATTTGCAGACTTGCTGTTTTTGTATTGAATTTCACTGTGGTATAATCAATTGCATCGAATGACCACTAAATTATCATATTTACATTTTAGTCCCTAAAACTTGTATTAGTTAAGAATCGTTCCTAAATGATTAATTATTGTTTCATAATGGATAAATTGGACTAAGACTGTTATTCGGTAAGGTTTTATAAGTGTAACATTGTTTATGTGTTGTTTATTTATTGAAATTTATTGCACCGATTGTCGTATCGTTTACCGATGGCACTCTCCGACCCGGTTCTCAACCAGGCCGGGTAGGGGGTGTTACAACCTTAGATCTAGGTTCTTTAATTAATATCTTAATAATTTAATTATGGTTTAGATAATTGTAACAAATTAATAAATGTTATTTTGGAAATTTAGAAGTTTAAATTTGAACGATGTCCTAAAGTAATTGGACATTATCCAACCTTAACTTTTAAAATAGAACAAATAATATTTGTTTAAACCCTAAAAAGTTAATAAATAACCTAGATTGATCATTAGAGCCTTAATAGACCTGACAGATGTAGCAATGACATTGAGTCAAAATATTGATCCAGCATTAGATTACGGAGGGAAGCTGACTTGACTCTTAGAGGAAATTAAGAAATTGAGAGTTAGAGGTCACCAACTTCTTCTTCTTCTTCTTCTTCTTCTTCTTCTTCTTCTTCTTCTTCTTCTTCTTCTTCCTCTTCTTCTTCTTCTTCTTATTATTATTATTATTATTATTATTATTATTATTATTATTATTATTATCAACTTTGTAATATGATGAAAAATTAAATGGTATTTTAGTCTATTCAAAAAAAAAAATTCTCAACGCATACTTATATATATATATATATATATATATATATATATATATATATATATATATATATATATATATATATATGTATAAAGTTAATTTATATATGATTATGAGTCTAGTTTAATTTTTTCATGAAAGTTTTTTTAATATTACACGAAAGATAGTGTTGCAATCTAATGGTGGTGTTGTGTGTGATTCCACTATAAAAATCTTCTGCACTTTTGGTGCCTTTTTTATCGCTAACATTAATAAAATACTAAAATATTAAATTTCAAGCCCTAATTTTAAATTTTAAATCTTATACCCTATACTATAAAAATACACCTTACCCTAAATTTCCTAAACCCTATACTTAATTTTTAGTACAGGGCATAAATAGGGGCACCGAAAAGAGGTAGAAAATTTCTATTTGTGATTCTATTAGCTGATTATAGTTGTTTACAATATCAAAATACCCACCCCACAATTAATATTGAGGCTTTTGTGCCTTATGCGGCATTTAATCATTAACCCTTCGTAACAAGTTTGTATAATTACTGAAATATATATTAATTTATTTTAAAATTAAATTGCTATAGTTAAAGAAAAATATTCACAAGTTAAGTTCAAATGATAAAAAAAATATTTGACATCATATTTATATACATTGATAAAATTTAAAAATTTAATTGCATATTTGATGGGACTTCATAACAAATATAATTAATTAACCCTAACTGATTTTAAGGAAATAAAAGTTGGATGACCTCAATAAAATTTTAAAAGTTTAGTGACTAAAATGAAAGTGTCCTAGAAGTTTAGTGAACATTTATGTAGTTTACCCTATAAACTTATGTGTAAACTACATAAATGATCACGTAACTTTTTTTTTGCTCAGCAAGTTTTTATTAATTGAAACAAGAAACGCTTTAGCCCATATATGTGCCTCATTAAAAACTTCCCTAACTCTAAATGGAGGAAAAGAGTACAACACATACGAGCAGATAAAAATCACAAAGAAAACAACCAAGTTCAAACAACCCCTGGGGAACTAAACTAAACCAGACAAGGCCAAAATTGCCTAATACCCCCTTGAGAAAAACGCAGAACATTCAGACCCAGCAAATTGAAAGTGTAGCAGGAGTCCCAAAATTACAAGAGCATCATACTATAGAGAAAAAACCTTCAGAAACATCACAAGCCATCAAACACACGTACTTGGTACCCAAGCAAAAGGTAAAACTACCACAATCATCTTTCATAAAATTCTGCAAATCTTCTTTACTTCATTTTTTTCCATTTGGTCTCAAAGAAAACCCACGCTGTGAAAATCTTCCATCAAAATATCCAAAATAAAGCCATCTGTTCGTTGTTTATTTTGATCTCACCTTAACTGCCAAATTAAAAAAAGATGTGATCTGATCCCCTTTCAACGCCCAAATTATTCTCGCTTTTGTTTCCATAAGTCCTCCTGCAGTCCCAGCGTCTCCCATAATTTCCGTCTACAGTCCCTCTAACTCTTTCTCACGCTCGCAATTTGCTAAGTCAACATAATTGCTATCCTCCAATTAAGTGAATAATAATCGTCACTGGCAAATAAAATTTCATAGGTTTCGCAATTTCACTTCTTAAAACCTCCTTTGAGCTATCTAAATTTTCTGCAACAACTGATTTGATCGATCCTTCCTGTCAAAAATCCCTATCACATTTTTTTTGCATCCATCTAAAAGCAGCACGCCCTTAATCATCACCACGCAGTTGTCGTCGAATAACCTATCCATCATGCTTCCCCTTCCCTTCGAGCTACTTTCAACAGGCTCACTCAACCACTGCGTTCACTCCTATTCTTAACACCCATAGAAATCGTCTACAAATAACCAATTAGGCTGCCTTGTACCTTTCAGCAATGTGGGAATGTTCCAGGGATAAACAGTTTTGTTTCACCCTCTCGATTTCCAAATTAAAATTTGACTTCTCCCCCACTGTCAATAAGCCACCCGCCCTCCCTGATGCCTCTGGCATTCTAAAATCAAATTCAACATCGAACCACAACTCTCATATCGCTTTTTCCTGGTGCGTAATCTTCTTGGTCTCTTGTATGAAAACTAATTCCACCTTTGAAGGTGCAAGCTTCCCCTTAATGATAACATTTTCAACTCAGATCCTAGCACTCTCCACTACCCTCGAGAACCAAAGTTATATAGCACTTCCCAATAATGCTAAATCTTTTATAGCCTCGATCTCGTCTCCTATGATTTGAACTCCAAGTCTCTTCCCTAACTTTAACGCCTTCCTAGCTTCTTTGGTTAACAAATCCCATCTATGGACCATGTCTGTAACCCCTTCGTCCCGGTCTGGCCGGTTGACCGGTCCGAATGGGCCACACGGGGAAAACCGAAGCGAAACCCGTTAAAGTTCCCCCTCGGTTAGCAACCCTATTTTTTTTTCATTTTAAAATCTTGTCTAAATGGATATTAAACCCTATGTGGTCAAACAGCGGAACAAGAATACAAGGGACAAACATTCGAACCCAAAACAGCAATTAAACAGCCCACTTTTAATCTTTTAAACAGGCCGTTTCGAAACGCCCTTGAGGCGTATCGAAACGCCTTGACCAGGTCAACTGTCTCAGAGCCTTTACAAGGGGCTGTATCGAAACGGGGGTCAACCGTTTCGAAACGCCCACGACGGTCAATATCTCGTGGTCAACGAGATTTTGACCGTTTCGAAACCTTCACACCCGTTTCGAAACACCTTCATCTCGTGAATTTCTCAGAATTCCAGTAGCCAAAACGTTCCGATACGCGTTTCGGAACAGGGGTTCCAAAGCCCATACCGTATCGAAACGCGTTCCGATACGGGGTCCCTGAAGCATACCCGTTCCGAAACGATCCCTCCCGTTTCGAAACGCCGGCAGTCTGTAACCTTTGAAATACAGATTTAGGGGTGTTTTTGACAAGTCTAAAGGTCCCATAGGACCCCCTAAAGGTACACAAAACCATCAAACAAGGTCTAGAGGCATACATCCTAGATTTAACATACTCAAACACATACAAGCATGGATTTGGACAATCTTTCTAACATGGCAAATTACACATTAAGAGCCTTTCATACAAGCATGCTTGAAGACATTTAAAAAGAACCAATAAGCATCACACATATCAAGTGAGTCCACATGCCATTCAAGCAACCTAAGCACTCATAAGACATCCATCGTACTAACATTTGGCAAGATATAACATGCTTACAAATCACGTCAACCATAGACATACATCAAGACTCGAATCAACAATTCCTATCCCATTGCTTAACTATTACACTCTATTACTTAAAATCCATACATTGAGCTCACCAAAAGCAACACTTGGAGACCTTCCCTTGCCTCTGCCACCCACAAGCTATATATCTGCATTGTCGAACAAAAGAGAGCGTAAGCATAAAAGCTTAGTGAGGGTGAGCTCTTTAAAAACAAACCTCGACAATGCAGGGTCCAAGCACGAGCTACAACCAAGATAAAATGCATGTTCTTACCTCCGGTCCACACGAGCCATAATTCTAAATGATGCATGAACATATAATCAATATCATGCCATGCTCAACATGTTTAAACCCACAACATATGATATCGCATATATTAAACCATGTTAGCAACACATCCCAAATCACATTGGTTCACAATTAACCACATAATGGCAACATAAACTACAATCCGTATTGGCACCTAGCTATGACTCGAATACACGGATAACCGTTGGAACTCACATCCAACAACACAACCATTACCTGGCGGTGGGATTCCACTCATCACCGTTCACGCGGAGGGGATTCCACTCATCCTCACGCCTCATTTCACGCGGAGGGGATTCCACCCATCCTCACGCCTCATTCCACGCGGAGGGGATTCCACTCATCCTCACGCCCGTCGATGGGATTCCACTCATCACCGACTAATGTAAATATAATTTTCGGGCGTACCCGTACTCCTCCTTGGTGACTCAACGCCACCAAGGCCACGCGCGACTTTTGACTCATGTGTACACACTAACATCCTAATGATCGATCATTTGTACCCAAGCATACTAGTGCCAATACTAATACATTCCACAATACCATTTATTAACAACTTCCGTGCTTAGCACGTACTCACCATGACTTACTATCATGCACAAACCACATTTCCATGCCTAACATGTACTCACCATGATCCTCGGATCATACATTCACCTCATAACATCATTACACATGTCAACACTACATGCATCTCAATAACACAAACATCACATCATATTTCATACATATGTATATCTCTATCACATTTATCATCAACATGCATGTAACCATGCATTAAGCCATGCCTCCACATACATGTATAACAACATAAGCATAACCACCATAAGCATGATTAAACATGAGGCATAATTCAACACTTTAAAGATCAACCAAGGTCTTTAACTAAAGTTTGGGATTAGGCTACCACCCTAATCCCAACTCTAGGTGGGTCTACCAATCCAACCTAGTTCACATGCTTGAACCAACACTTGAAAACTATTTAAAATATTTAACCACTCACCTAAGCTTCCAAGCTCCAAGCCAAGCAAGCAACCTCCCTCAAATTTCCGGATTTCTTCCCGAAGCTTCTCCAACATAAATTCCCGCTCCTAAACAACCTCGAACACATTTCAAACAATTCCAAATCAGCCCAACATCAAAATACCAACCCGGAAAACAATTCAAATCAAATTTACAACGTTGCAAGCCATGACCAAACCCCACACTTTGAAATTTCGGGCAGCCCCTAAACCATATCCAAAAACCATGTTTCCAACATCCATAGCACCCACAAATAATCCCAAATCAACCCCTAACCATTACCCTAACATCAAACCTCAATTTCCAACACAAACCACACCCAAAACTCAACTAAAAACCCTCCTAAAAACCCATTTTTATCCAATTTCGGGAATTTTCTTAAAACCATTCAAAATTCACATATGTGGTACCATTTAGCTCCTAGACTTCATAACTAACAACATTGAATCAAAACATTAAGCTTAACAACATAAAGTTACCATTTTTAATCAAAATCTCCAAAAACTCCATTTTCCAAAACCTTAACGAAAGTGAAAACTAAGTGTACTTTTGAAGAGAGGATGGTGAGGACAAGTCGAAAACGTAATTACCTTTCAAAAAGCTTCAAAAACGGAGAAGAAATGAGGTGAAAAAGCAACTTAGAGGAGAACTCTCTACTTGTCGTCAAAATGGAGGAGAAGGGTGAGTGAAGAAGATGAGCACATGTTTAATTCAATAAAGAGGGGTTTTCATTTTAAAAGTTCATTTTATTTACCAATCTGCCATTAATGAGGATAGCTATCTCCATTTCCAAATCCCATGGAATTGGGCTTTAAAATCAAAACATGTCAAACACAAATTATTTGTTTTGAAAACCCGAGGCCCAAAATAATATTTTATTATTTTAAATCTTAAAACCGAAACCCGAAACAATATTTTAATATTATTTCCATCCGACCCCCAAACCCGAGTGTTACAACTCTCCCCCACTTAAGGAAATTTCGTCCCCAAAATTTATCGGACAGGAAGAATCACAGAAACTGTCTCTCCACACTTCCTTCTCACCACAACATACTAACCAATCTCAGTGGACTTACCCCACATCAATAGCTATCTAATGCTAAGATTCCCATTGGTTCTTTCAAGGCATGTCAATTTAAAACTCAACTCAATCTCTTCAACAACATAGCACGGGACAAATCCAACTCACACTTCTGAATCATAGATACATAAACCACCTCACCAACCTCTTCCTAACTCTGGTGGTAACCGTGACAAACGAACAACGGAACTAGTTCTGACTCATAATCTCAGGCAGCACCGTACGAACAGTTGGATCATAACCTTCTCTAACTGAACACCTGCCTTCAACGGACAACCAGACACTATGCAAACGTCTTCAAAATAATCTAGCAGAAATTTCGGATCTCTATTATCCACTTTCATTACGAATCTTCCACAGATGTGGCGAACTAGAAGAGACTGAACTCGGTCTTGACACGCTGGAAATTTACATACTTACTCTCACACTGAACCACATTATTCACCCACTCAATCTGGAAGTACTCATCTTCAACCCACAATACGTCTTCATACTACTCAGATGCAATACAAATGAACTACTGTGTGCTTCGGCCAAAACAATACGTCTCAAAACACTATGTCAATCTGTACAACTATTCTGTCTCTGAAACACAAAACTCTATCATCTCTGAAATTGTATTCTGAAGGTCTTCCTTCTACTATGCCTCGCACGTGAGGTGCCAAGAATCTGTCTTGCAACTGTTTCTCTTCAAACATTCTGACTCAGCGTAGGCTCAACATGAAACGCGGCCACAAGAATACTGGCATTCGGTAACTGAATTCGGCAAATACAACTCGCAACCCAACTACCAATCTAATAACAATCACTACTCGGAACATCGGTCACTACGGAGGCTATCTTCGGATGGTACTCAATCTTGATATTACAATCTTCAAGCGGTTCTAACATTTCATGCTGTTCAAGTTTTCACCCTTCCTAAGTCTTCAAATATTTCAAGTTCTGATGATACGTACATACTCACTGTGCATTCTTGCTATACAAGCTTTGTCTCTAAGTCTTCGAAGCAAATACAACTGTAATTAACTCTATGTCTCATATCGGATAACTCTTCTCGCAATCTTCCAAATAGCTCGATGAACAAGCCACAATCTTCTGTCTTGCATAAGCACACAACCTAACTCTACATGTAACACATCACTATGGTTCGCAAACTCTTTTTCTGATATAGACTGATTCAAGGTCGAAGCTCTCTTCAAAGTTTCTTTCGGTTTCTCAAGGGCTCGTTGTCTCGCATCTGGCCACACAACTGGCCATTCTTATGTAGCAATCTGTCAAAGGAGTAGCTATCTTCGAAAGACTATTCACAATTCTCCGATAGTAACAATGCTAGACCTAGGAACTACAGATACCTATCACAGTCTTCAGCTCCTTCCAACTCACATCTTCTTCTGCCTACTTAGGATTTACTCTAATGCACTCGGCTGATCTACATGTCCTAGGAGAACATCTTCATTAACTCGGAGTTCACGTTGGCTCAACTTGGCATACCACTGATTCTCTAATAGAATCTACCACACTAACTTCAAAACTTGCCATGATCTTTCTCGGTACTTGAATATACTCACGTGACATCTAGAAGAGCTACTACAACTGATCAAGAAACTCAGGAAAATATTCTGTTCAACATCTCTATGAAGGTAACTAATACACTGGTCAAACAAAACGACATAACTTAGAGCTCAAGGTGATCACATCTTGCCCCTAAAAATGTCTTCGGTACTTCAACTTTTCTCACTTCCAACTGGTGGTAAACGGATCTCAAACTAATCTTCAAATAGACTGAAGCACACACTAACTGACCAACAAATCACTGACACTCAGAAACGGATACTAATCATCCACTGTCACTTGTTTCGACTGTATGCAATCTGAACACATTCTCGTACTGTCACTCTTTCTTCTTCACAAATTGCACTGTAGAACTCTGAGATGATGCACTAGGCCTAATGAGTCTAAGGTCTAACAAATCTCAAAGTTAATTCTTCAACATTCTCAATTCTTCCGGGATTCACAAGTTACAGAGCAACAAAACGAAAGCAACCTCGAAAACGGTCTCAATAACAAACTCTTCTCCTTTAACAAGAGGTAAACCGGCAATTCTTCCAAATACTTATAGGAGAAGAAAACACAAACTATCCTAACACTTTGCGGTCTAATCTTCATTCAAAAATCAAATTCATCACAATTGCTAAGCAAGCCTGTCAACTAAACTCAATCAATCTTTGATCTCTAAAACTGGATCAACATTCAACAAGAAGTTCACCTCCCCACCTACCACTATAGTCACACATAAGTCCGCAACTTCAAGTCAACTCTTGCTTTGTCTCAGCGTACACTAACTCCTTGCTCTTCAAGTTGAGCCTTGTCAAAAGGCACATTGAAACTGTAGGAAGACAATCACTTCACGTCTATTAGAAACTAGTAACTCTGAACCACCAACAAACATCTTCTGTACATCTTTCTGATCACTACCATCTCCCAAAGGCTAGTCACATGTGTCCCTACATCTAAGGTCTCAACAACGATATCTAATTCCTTACATGCTCACACAAATAGACGAATCCGCAGAGATGGCAACTTCACAAGTACACAACTGATAGTCTTCGGTCCTCTTGTTTTCAGACTGATTCTTCAACAAAATCTAACTCCTCTAGACTATTCGTAGAGCATTTCAAAACTTCAAAAACGCAGTTCTGAGCACACACAGACAACCATGCTGGAAAACCACCCAGACGCACACTGGCCCCAAACACACAAATCGGTTCCCATTCACGGATACTGATCGGTTGTCTTGCATCGAAATCATAGACTGAACCCCAACGGTCACCAACTAACACTTCTGAAATTCAGATTACTCACACGAGACCCCTACCTAGATCTCGCCAAAAGAACTAAGGTACTCATACCTACCTCTGACACCTCATCGAGTACATTCAAACTTGCATGCTTGGTAACAACATACGGAAGTACGAACTCAGAACCAATCGGCAGAGCCAAACTCAAAACTGTACCAAGGGCTTATCCACTATAACCTAGATACCACCTGACTCCCACTCATAGGTCTTCACTTCTTTTCACCAACTAATGCCAGAATCGATCCCATCGTCTCTCACCAACAAGAATCAACTCACATACACACGGACTCGAGCAAACAAATTGTTCCTCAACTCCGGTACAACTATACTCCCCTAACTATAGCAAGGAACTTCCTCTACATCATCCCCATTCAAAAACCACAATTTCCACTTACCGATTCACGGCCCACACACATTGGCCCTAAACTTACTAAAAGCAATAAATCAATCAACAATTTAACATACAAGTTGGGTTAGCAAAGGAAAGGTCCAAGTGGCTCAAGTATGATTTCCCTCACTTAAAATCCTTTTTCCGATGTAATAGAAGCAATGGGACTCTACTCAACATGTTTCAAACAAATCAGCACACATACATGATTAACCAAGCATATAACAAGGCATACTTGCTAAACAAGCAACACATGCGTACGATCAAACAACATACTTGTCACACAAGCAATCATACTTACAAAGCAAGCAAACACCGTGCATATCAATTCATAAAACACAACTTACCTCACTTACCTGCCCAAGGTCTCGGAAACCTTAGGCTCTGATACCAACAAATGTAACCCCCTCGTCCCGGTCTGGCCGGTTGACCGGTCCGAATGGGCCACACGGGGAAAACCGAAGCAAAACCCGTTAAAGTTCCCCCTCGGTTAGCAACCCTATTTTTTTCATTTTAAAATCTTGTCTAAATGGATATTAAACCCTATGTGGTCAAACAGCGGAACAAGAATACAAGGGACAAACATTCGAACCCAAAACAGCAATTAAACAGCCCACTTTTAATCTTTTAAACAGGCCGTTTCGAAACGCCCTTGAGGCGTATCGAAACGCCTTGACCAGGTCAACTGTCTCAGAGCCTTTACAAGGGGCCGTATCGAAACGGGGGTCAACCGTTTCGAAACGCCCACGACGGTCAATATCTCGTGGTCAACGAGATTTTGACCGTTTCGAAACCTTCACACCCGTTTCGAAACACCTTCATCTCATGAATTTCTCAGAATTCCAGTAGCCAAAACGTTCCGATACGCGTTTCGGAACAGGGGTTCCAAAGGCCATACCGTATCGAAACGCGTTCCGATATGGGGTCCCTGAAGCATACCCGTTCCGAAACGATCCCTCCCGTTTCGAAATGCCGGCAGTCTGTAACCTTTGAAATACAGATTTAGGGGTGTTTTGACAAGTCTAAAGGTCCCATAGGACCCCCTAAAGGTACACAAAACCATCAAACAAGGTCTAGAGGCATACATCCTAGATTTAACATACTCAAACACATACAAGCATGGATTTGGACAATCTTTCTAACATGGCAAATTACACATTAAGAGCCTTTCATACAAGCATGCTTGAAGACATTTAAAAAGAACCAATAAGCATCACACATATCAAGTGAGTCCACATGCCATTCAAGCAACCTAAGCACTCATAAGACATCCATCGTACTAACATTTGGCAAGATATAACATGCTTACAAATCACGTCAACCATAGACATACATCAAGACTCGAATCAACAATTCCTATCCCATTGCTTAACTATTACACTCTATTACTTAAAATCCATACATTGAGCTCACCAAAAGCAACACTTGGAGACCTTCCCTTGCCTCTGCCACCCACAAGCTATATATCTGCATTGTCGAACAAAAGAGAGCGTAAGCATAAAAGCTTAGTGAGGGTGAGCTCTTTAAAAACAAACCTCGACAATGCAGGGTCCAAGCACGAGCTACAACCAAGATAAAATGCATGTTCTTACCTCCGGTCCACACGAGCCATAATTCTAAATGATGCATGAACATATAATCAATATCATGCCATGCTCAACATGTTTAAACCCACAACATATGATATCGCATATATTAAACCATGTTAGCAACACATCCCAAATCACATTGGTTCACAATTAACCACATAATGGCAACATAAACTACAATCCGTATTGGCACCTAGCTATGACTCGAATACACGGATAACCGTTGGAACTCACATCCAACAACACAACCATTACCTGGCGGTGGGATTCCACTCATCACCGTTCACGCGGAGGGGATTCCACTCATCCTCACGCCTCATTTCACGCGGAGGGGATTCCACCCATCCTCACGCCTCATTCCACGCGGAGGGGATTCCACTCATCCTCACGCCCGTCGATGGGATTCCACTCATCACCGACTAATGTAAATATAATTTTCGGGCGTACCCGTACTCCTCCTTGGTGACTCAACGCCACCAAGGCCACGCGCGACTTTTGACTCATGTGTACACACTAACATCCTAATGATCGATCATTTGTACCCAAGCATACTAGTGCCAATACTAATACATTCCACAATACCATTTATTAACAACTTCCGTGCTTAGCACGTACTCACCATGACTTACTATCATGCACAAACCACATTTCCATGCCTAACATGTACTCACCATGATCCTCGGATCATACATTCACCTCATAACATCATTACACATGTCAACACTACATGCATCTCAATAACACAAACATCACATCATATTTCATACATATGTATATCTCTATCACATTTATCATCAACATGCATGTAACCATGCATTAAGCCATGCCTCCACATACATGTATAACAACATAAGCATAACCACCATAAGCATGATTAAACATGAGGCATAATTCAACACTTTAAAGATCAACCAAGGTCTTTAACTAAAGTTTGGGATTAGGCTACCACCCTAATCCCAACTCTAGGTGGGTCTACCAATCCAACCTAGTTCACATGCTTGAACCAACACTTGAAAACTATTTAAAATATTTAACCACTCACCTAAGCTTCCAAGCTCCAAGCCAAGCAAGCAACCTCCCTCAAATTTCCGGATTTCTTCCCGAAGCTTCTCCAACATAAATTCCCGCTCCTAAACAACCTCGAACACATTTCAAACAATTCCAAATCAGCCCAACATCAAAATACCAACCCGGAAAACAATTCAAATCAAATTTACAACGTTGCAAGCCATGACCAAACCCCACACTTTGAAATTTCGGGCAGCCCCTAAACCATATCCAAAAACCATGTTTCCAACATCCATAGCACCCACAAATAATCCCAAATCAACCCCTAACCATTACCCTAACATCAAACCTCAATTTCCAACACAAACCACACCCAAAACTCAACTAAAAACCCTCCTAAAAACCCATTTTTATCCAATTTCGGGAATTTTCTTAAAACCATTCAAAATTCACATATGTGGTACCATTTAGCTCCTAGACTTCATAACTAACAACATTGAATCAAAACATTAAGCTTAACAACATAAAGTTACCATTTTTAATCAAAATCTCCAAAAACTCCATTTTCCAAAACCTTAACGAAAGTGAAAACTAAGTGTACTTTTGAAGAGAGGATGGTGAGGACAAGTCGAAAACGTAATTACCTTTCAAAAAGCTTCAAAAACGGAGAAGAAATGAGGTGAAAAAGCAACTTAGAGGAGAACTCTCTACTTGTCGTCAAAATGGAGGAGAAGGGTGAGTGAAGAAGATGAGCACATGTTTAATTCAATAAAGAGGGGTTTTCATTTTAAAAGTTCATTTTATTTACCAATCTGCCATTAATGAGGATAGCTATCTCCATTTCCAAATCCCATGGAATTGGGCTTTAAAATCAAAACATGTCAAACACAAATTATTTGTTTTGAAAACCCGAGGCCCAAAATAATATTTTATTATTTTAAATCTTAAAACCGAAACCCGAAACAATATTTTAATATTATTTCCATCCGACCCCCAAACTCGGGTGTTACAATGTCTGAATCCGTTAGGGAATGACCAGACAGTTCCAATACTTCAACCCCTTTTGATTTCTTTTTAACCCTTCTTAAAGCTTTATCCCTCTTCTTCTTCTCTATCTCTGATAGAGCTTTGTCCTGATAGTGCCACAAAGACCCGTAACTCTTTTTCTTTTGCTTTTTTGGCTTCAATTTTGGAAAAACGCCTCTTCCTTGTCCTCTTCTACATGAGATTCTCTATTTAAAAATACTATTTGATTAGCCGTCTCAAGATCGACATTTGTTGTTCTGTTTTGATCATCTACACTAGCCTCCCAGGCAGACTTGGAGAGCTTCCCAAATTCTGGGCTGATGCACTTACCATCATTTTTGTTAAAACCCATCCCCATAATGTCTTCGACTGCCCGAGCAGACAATTCTTCAATGTTTATCTCTTCCACATCTTTAGCAGACTCACCCGCCTCTATTTGGGTCTTTACTCCAGGCCCAGCTTCCTTCAAATCTGCATTCATGGGCCTAACAACCCTGTCCAACCCATCCTCTATCCCAACGGTCTTTTTGGACCCACTCATTTTTACCACAGTTTTGGATCTGTTTAATTTTTCTGTTTTACCAGAGTTTGGATTACCACACCATATATTTTTAATTTTGTCATTATAACCACTAAACCGTTTGAGTGGTATCAATCAAGCCACCTATCTTTAAAATTTTCGTACATCCGAGGAAATGCAGAGCTGAGACAAGTTTTCATTCATGATATGGTATACAATAATTAATATAAGGGTAAACTATATCATTGACCACCGAACTAATTGGAGATTCCTATTTTGACCACTGAACTAACGAACTCGTCAATCAGACCACTAAACTTATTAAATTAACTTATTTTGACCACCGCCGTTAAAAAAATAACAGAGGACTGACAGAGTGATGACGTGGCAGTTAACTAACTTTTATAAAATTACACATTTAATCCTTGTTATTTACACATTCTTTTAATTTAGTCCTATTTTAAATTAATAAAATAAATTAATTATTTAATTAAGTGATTACACTTGTCAACATCTTATTGGAGGAATTTAATTATTTATATTTGATTTTATAAATTTATTTTCCTCGTCCAATCAAGTGGTAATGCAGTAAATGTTAGGGGAAAAAAGTAAAAATGATTGAAAGGGGATTCGAACCTAGACCACTTGGGATGTGTATAATCACACAAACATTCGATTTAAAATATTCGAATATTTTTCTTTTTCATATTTAAATTAATTCGAATCCTTGATTTAAATATTTTAAATCGAATATTCAAAAAAATATTTTTTAAAATATTCGATTTAATTTAAATACTTTAAAATATTTAAATATTCAAATATTTTTTTATATACTTGATTTAATATATTTGATATATATATATATATATATATATATATATATATATATATATGTTATAATGCATTAAATCGAATATTTTTCTTTTTCATATTTAAATTAATTCGAATACTTGATTTAAATATTTTATATCGAATATTTTAAAAATATTTTTTTCTTTTTCATACTTTAAATATTTGATTTAATTTAAATACTTTGAAATATTCAATTTAATGCATTTTATTTTAAAATATTTTATATGTTATAATGCATTAAATCGAATATTTTTCTTTTTCATATTTAAATTAATTCGAATACTTGATTTAAATATTTTATATCGAATATTTTAAAAATATTTTTTTCTTCTTCATATTTTAAATATTTGATTTACTTTAAATACTTTAAAATATTCGATTTAAATACATTTTAAAGTATTTAAATTAAATCGAATATTTAAAGTATGAAAAAGAAAAAAATATTTTTAAAATATTTGATTTAAAATATTTAAATCAAGGATTCGAATTAATTTAAATATGAAATAGAAAAATATTCGAATATTTTAAATCGAATGTTTGTGTGATTATACACATCCCAAGTGGTCTAGGTTCGAATCCCCTTTCAATCATTTTTACTTTTTCCCCCTAACATTTACTGCATTATAAGTTATATATTAAATAGAACAAATCATGTTATTGAGAGAGGTGTGGTGCAGTGGTAAAGGTGTGAGTTTAGAACCCACATGTTGTGGGTTTGATCCACCCTAGCCCCTTTCTCTCATATTTGCTTAATTTTCCTTCAAACAAGTGGTGACACATGTCACCACTTGATTGGACGAGGAAAATAAATTTATAAAATCAAATATAAATAATTAAATTCCTCCAATAAGATGTTGACACGTGTCATCACTTAATTAAATAATTAATTTATTTTATTAATTTAAAATATGACTAAATTGAAAGAATGTGTAATTTTATAAAAGTTAGTTAACTGCCACATCATCAATCTGTCAGTCGTTTGTTATTTTTTTAACGGCGGTGGTCAAAATAGGTTAATTTAATAAGTTTGGTGGTCTGATTGACGAGTTCGTTAGTTCAGTGGTCAAAATAGAAATCCCAATTAGTTCGGTGGTCAATGGTATAGTTTACCCTTAATATAAAAGTAAGGACGGTGAATGGGGGTTTGAAAAGTAGCTTAAGCCATCATCTTAAAGACACCATTGTCGCAGAGCTTTCTGCTTCAACAAACCCTTCAATCCGATAAACCCTGAACTCATCGATCTTTGCTTGCAGCAGTTGCTTCCTACTTTTCAAAGCCCCATTCACCCTCCTTACTCTTCGGTAACTATCAATCTCCCTTACTTTATTCTTCTTTTCTTAAAAAGAATTGTTTCTATTTGTACCAATACCCTGCAGTTTAATGTTGGATTGTGTAATTTTATTGAAATTTTGTTGATTTTGCGTGCAACTCAGATCGTGAATTTGTTTTTTTTATATAAATATTTACATTTAAAATTATTGAATCTGGATTCTAAAATATGCTGGGAAAAAACCATGCGTTTTCTTTTTAGAGAAGAATTGAAAGTTTAGGTCTTTAATTGTTTATTTATCTTCTCACTGTAGCCTTTTTGGGTGTTTTTTTTTTAACTAATATCCCAAGAAGCTTTGTCGTAGCGGAGAGCTCGTATGTGTCGGTGATAAACGTTATATGATCAATGTGGATGATGGGGATAAGGGAAACAGAGGCGGATCCAAAAAAAAAAAAAATTAAACTTGGTAGTTTATTGATCACTGATCAGTATGGTAGTATAGAATAAATTTACATCAGTGTAATAATATATTTATAAGGGATAATTATTGTGCAAGCAAATATGGGTTTTACACTGGTGTAATTGTATTTTAGAGAATCGAAAATTTGCTCGATGAAATTAAGTAACGAAAGTGGAAATTGTTGTGTAAGCAAATATGGATTTTATTTTTCAAAACTGATTTGGAGTTCTAAGATATTTTAGAAAGATTGCGAAATCAAAACCGTTTCGATTTTAAACACTTAAATCAATTACGATTTATGAGAAACAAAAGTATTGAAGAAGAATTCAAGTTTCAAAATGGTATGAATAAGAAGAGCTTTTCAAAATGAAAATGGTTACACTATTAGTAAAAAAATGATTTTTAGGTAAACATGTTTATTTGAGAACTAAAAAATATTTTACTAATTTTAAATTTTATTTAAATTAAATAGTAATTATTTTCAAATTTTTAAATCATAATTTTAGTTAAAATATTTGCCATCAATGTATTTAACCAAGGTTTTTTAAAGGAACTAATAAATATACTCAAAATAGTTATAGAATGTTAGTTTAGATATTTGTTTTGACCAAAAATAGTTTAGGAGCTCAAAGCAAATATAATAATAATAATAATAATAATAATAATAATAATAATAATAATAATAATAATAATAATAATAATAATAATAAAGGGTTAATTTTTCATTTAAACAAAAAATATTTAATATTTTGTGTAAATTACATTGGTAGTCATTGATCTTTTAGTACGCTTTCACTTTGATCATTGGAATCTAAAAACTTTCATTACATGAACTTTTAATTCGAATTTATTACAACTTTTTATGTTAAAAATATTCATTTTTAGTCACCAAACTGTTTTTTTTTTTGCAAAATGATCACCAACATTACATTTTTTTTCTTCTAGTTTTGGTCACTCGTCCTTAAAAACTAACAGGAAAACAATAGTTCAGTGGAAAAACAGAAAAGAAACAATAGGTTGGTAACCAAAATAAAAAAATATAATATTAGTAACCAAAATAGGAAAAACGTAACTTTAGTGAGGTTTCACTAAAATAATAGTTCGGTGACCCAAAAAATAACAATATGTTGATGACAACAAATGTAGTTTGCCCAAAAAGATGATGGTAGGTCAAGGGACCTACCATGCACTATGGTAGGTCCCAGGGACGAATGCAGAACTTCATGTTAGGGGGCGGACCTATAAATTTCTAGGAGGGGCGCACTTATAAAATTCTAGGGGGCAAAAATAGATTTTCAATAGGAAATACATAGAAAAAATTTAAAATTTTTCTAAATCGTATAGGAATTTTAAATTTTTAGGGGAAGCGACCGTCCCCTCCAGCCCCCTCTAAGTCCATCCCTGGTAAGTCCGCCCTTGCCGAGAAGTTGAGAAGTGAGATGAAACAGAAAACTCTGCAACAATGGCGTCTTTAAGATTCATCCTTAAGCCACTTTCCAAACCCTCATTCATCTTCTTTACTTTTATATTAAATAATGCACATTATATCCTAAATTGATAGTTAACTCAGCAGTAAATGCTTTCCACTTTTACAATTGAACGTGGGTTTGAATCCTACCTAACCAATTTGTTTTAATTTTATTTTCCTTCTCAAATCAGATTTGTCACCATATGATTAAATAATTAATTTATTAAAATTGATAGAATATGAAAGTAACATGGACCAAATGTGTAGTTATACAAATTTATGTTAATTGCAACGCCACCCTTTTAGTTAGGTTTTATTGAAATTGATAGAATATGAAAGTAACATGGACCAAATGTATAGTTATACATATTTATGTTAATTGTCATGCCACCCTTTTCAAGTTTTAAATCAGATTTGTCACCACCTAATTGAATAATTAATTTATAAAAATTGATAGATTATGAAAGCAACATGTACAAAATGTGTAGTTATACAGATTTATGTTAATTGTCACGTCACCCTTTTAGTTAGATTTTATTGAAATTGATAGAACAGAAAGTAACATGGACCAAATGTCTAGTTATACAAATTTATGTTAATTGTCACGCTACCCTTTTCATTAGGTTTTAACGGTAAGTGGTTTGATTGATACCATTTAAATAGTTAAGTGGTTATAATTAAAAAATTAAAAATATGGTGGTCAAACTGCAACCACCCTCATTGTTAGGTGGTCATTTATATAAAGTACCCTAAATTTATATAAAATTAATTACAAATTTTATATTTCACACGTATTTCATTCTAATTTTCATATCATAATAGACAAAAATAAGATGGCTGGAGTGGCATGTCCTCCTTAATGGTAAAATTAAGATCATAGTAAAATTACCTTCCAATCCCCCAATTGATAGATTTTAATTTAATCTTATCAAGGTTTCTATAATTTTAAACTAAAACATTGATAATTAAAACTTTCAAAAATTTATAATTTATCCTCGGCTCCTCTAAAATAAATTTCTAATTTGAATGCTAGCCTGAGTTGTAATTATTTCCAATAATTTAAGACATAAATTTAACTCTCAATTATAAATGTTTTTCTTTTGATTATACTCAATATTGAACTTGAAACAGAACCTCACTCATGTCACTACCGGACAAGACATGTCAATCTCCAAACTAGCACCCTTACCCTATAAATTCCCCAAAATAGCACCCAAAAATCTAAATTTCTCAAACTAGTACCATTACAGTAAACTCGCCGTCCATGCACGGTGAGTTGAAATAAAATATATTTTTTTATTGAAACTGGTCATGCATGTACGACGAATTCTAATAATTTTTCTTCCCAAAACGCACTTTAAAACTTAATCATTTAAGTTAATCCTAAAACGAACTCGCCGTGCATGCACGGCGAGTTTCATCTGAGTTAACGGGTCATAACGGTTGAAACATAACGCCGTTTGGAAAAATATGACTGTTGGTCAACGAACATAACATGAAACTCGCCCTGGTCATATTTTTCCAAATTAAGGTTTTTAGTTTCCTATAAATATGGAGTTCTGTTTAGGGTTTAGTGCACCAAACTATTCTTCCACCTCTTCTGTTCGAGCAAACCAAACGAGATTGTGAAGCTGTGTGATTTTCTTAATACACCGGAAAAAGCAACCACACAAATATTTTGGAAGATTGAAGCTATCGGTTTTTGAATCTTTAGATTATGTTGTTTGATGGTTTTTATTAATTTGTTATGGGTTTAGGGTTAGTTAAATGAATTTTTTTATATTTGATTAATTATGTTGCATCCGAATAGTAAATAGTGTTGTAATTATTTTAATTGAAATATTTTTGATATTCGATTATTTGTGATGATTTAGGGTTTTTTGGCGCAGAATTATTAGAAAAAATAGCGTTATTAAGACTTGAAGATTCCCACATTATGAATAACATGCATTTATTGGTAAAAAAGTTTATGACTTTTTTTTTGCGATTTGTAATTTTTGTTTGTAAATGATAAAGTACTAATTTAATTGTAAAATTTGTGTTTGTAGTCTGAGGAGGCAAAATTTTGGGCTCACTTGATATGGTATATAACATGATTTCATACGCGTCAAGGATTTGTGACTTCAATGTCGTACCGGAATTGATTAATGGGTTGGTCGAGCGTTGGAGACCGGAGACACATACTTTCCACATGTTGTGCGGGGAGCGCACAATCACCCTCGAAGATGTTGCTATGCATCTTGGCGTCTCAATTTCGGGCAGTCCAATTATTGCTCAAACCGGTATTATCCTAAAGTTTACTACATCGATTATTTGGAGAAGGCACCACTAGAGCTCAGTATTGATGGTAAACGTGTGAAGCTGACATGGCTGAAGAGTGCTTTTAAAGTGGATGCAAATTCCACATCGGCATAAATTGAATGCGCTGTTCGAGCCTATATATTGCTCCTTCTCGATGGTATGCTACTGCCGGATAAATTGAGTTCTCATTCGCACACACAGTACCTCCCGTTCTTACAGTCTTCGTTCGGAGCAAGAAAATTTCGTTGGGGATCTACAATTTATGGTTTCCTCTACCGCGAGTTGTACAAGACAGCCAAACAATTAGTTATCAACAAAAGATTGTTGTTTGCCGATATTGGTGTGTGTGGTGCTATTTTAACCATGGGCCTGGTACAAGCTTCCATTCTTGGCATCAATTTGCGATGCTCTGTCTGAATTCCCACTCGTTGCATGTAACCCCCTCGACCCGGCCTAGCCACCAGACCGCATCGAACGGGTTACACGGAGAAAACCGAAGAGAAACCCATTAAGGCTTCACCCATATTAGTGTTGAGTATGTAAAAGTTCTATTATTTACCCCCTATTTAACCCATATTTTTGTTGCATTCAAGCATTATTTATTGTATTTAGGTCAGTTTACAGTTAAGTATCACAAATATATTAAAAGGCGCAGTTTCTACTGAAATTGGTTGTTTTTCGCAGGTTGCTGCTGTAGCAGACAGAAAAGGCAGGCACTGGGCAGTGAAGCAGAAGAGCTGGAATTGGATGACCAGTCAAGGAGGACGATGCTGCCATGGTTGCCGCCGTGACAGCAGAGGCCGACAGCAGTTTTGAGGAGAAGAAGCAAAGTGGACCTCGACAGATAGAGAAAATTCAGCCCCTCTGTCGTGTGAAATCACCATATTTTTCCAAGCCCCATATCGAAAGGAATGTCAAGCCCAAAGTTCAAGGAGAGAAAATCCCAAGCAAGAAAGATGACGGCTGGAAAGTAGATTCTTTGAAGATTTAGTCTTTATTAGAATTGTACTTTAATTTAAAGTTGTATTCTTGCTATTTTAGAAAACTTGGACCCAAAGCCTATATAAGGGCATATATTTCGACCTAGGAGGAAGAATCGATTCCCTAGCTTTCTTCCCAAAACCCTAGTCGTTTTCCTTCCCTCAACATGTTCTAAATATCCCCTAGGGCCACAGGTTGATTTGTAATGTAGTTGCAAGGGTTGTTTTGTTTTAGGAGTTTTCAGTTCAATAAAATAAACTTCAAGTTCTCTTATTCTGGTTATTAATATCTTACAAGAGCATCGGGAGAGCATTGTGAGGTTATCAATTTACTTAGCATCGAGAGAGTTAAGTATACGAAAGGAACAAGAGCAAGTTCTCTAGTTTATAGTTGAACTATCTCGGACCTAGGGATAGGACGAGGTTAAGTGGCTAAAGAAGAATTCATCAACATCGGTGTTCATCCTTCGATTCACGCCGGGAGGTATCATCAAAGACGTGATCATCGACAGACTTGGACCTAGGGATAGGCCAAGGCACATATGGGATTCTTGCCAAACTTGAAGTACTGAGTTGAGTGTTCGCTGCCGCGACAAGCAACAGACTGCTGCCGCGACAGGTGCTGCCGCGACGGGAACGACGACAGAACTGGATTTCCTGGACTTAGCAATACCTGCACTACTGAGCAATTCAATACCAGCCCATTCTCTCTATCTTGAATTCTCTACTCTTTTATTTACGTTTACTTTATTATTTTCGTGACAATTTTCTCAATTATTTTCTTTACTTTCGTGCAGTGATTTAAGGTGAAGCTATTAGCCCAATCCCTGTGGAGACGATATCCGATACTTCGTATCACTTTACTACTTGCGTCGTGTACACTTGCACTACGATTGCGACAGACTCTTTTACACGCAACAAGTTTTTGGCGCATTTTCTTTTACACCTTTTGTTTTTGTTTTTATTTTCTGTTTTTCTTTGGTGTGTTCAACTCTTGCTTTTCACAAGGTTTCTTGTTTATGCGCAGATCGAAACGAGGTGAAGATCCTGAGTATCCATTAGATCCAGAAATCGAACGTTCATTCAATCTCAAGAACCGACTTCGTCACATACTAGCCAGGAACGAGTACCTTGAGGAACAGTTAGAGACGATGACATACCGAGGAGACGACCCTCCTGTTGGAGATGGAGAGGTTAGACTGCTTGTCGGTGTAACACCCCGGTTTTAGGCTTAGAAGTTTTGGGCGTTGACCGGTTCGGTCAAAGTGTTGTTCGAATATAAAAGGTGATTTTTAGGAAAGCCTAGTTCGGGTTGCATTAAAAATATGGAAAAATGTCCTAAAATCCTCTTTTAATATATATAAGTGAACTGTGAAATCAATTTTTGCAAAATGAGGTTTGGAAGGGTGACATTTTGGGTTAGTGACCAAAATGTAATTTTTGAAAACTGCGTGACTATTTTAAAAAGGATTGAAACTTTGAATCTTTAAGGAGCTATTTACCCAATGGGAGTTTCTCCAGATTTTCTAGAATATTAAATGATTTAATTAAATGTTTTTAAACTAAAGAAAAGTGGAGGGAAGATATTTTCCTAATTCTAACTAACTTTTCTCTCAAATCTTCTATTTTCCTTTTCTCTCATTTTCTCTCAAACCAAACATTTTCTCCAGAGCTTTTTCCTCTGATTTTGTCACTTAAATATACCTTTTCAATTCTCTTTTGATTGCTAATCATCTCTACAACAAAACCTCACCATTTGCTAATTGGATTTTCAAGCTTTTTGGTTCCAAAAAGGGAGAAACTCAAGTTTGGAGGTAAGAACGTCCTTCTCCTCTAAACTCTCAGTTCTTTACTGAAATTCCCAAGTTCTCAATCCTTGATTTGTGATTTATTAAAGGTTTTGCAATTGTAATCTTGATTTTGGCTTTAAAATGCAAGATTTGATGATTTTTGATGGATTTTCGTATGATCTGATTGGGCTATGTTTTAAGGTGTCAATTTGATGTTAAACGAATGTTAAATTGATGAGTAATTGAGGTTTAATCAATGCAATCCCGAATAGGTTGAATTTCCTAAGTTTTGCTTGAGTTTTTGGTTGTTTTTGGAGTGATCTTGGTGATCTGTTATAGCTGGAGGTTTGAGGACGTGGTTAGATCCTTTTTGGATGTTAATTGATGTTTAAAAATGGTTTGAAGTGATGGATCTTGGCTGGGTTAAGTTTTGGAAGTGTTGGAGGTGATTTCGGTTGTGTTTGGTAGCCGAAATGATGGATTTGCAATGAGCAGCGAGTTTAGTTGTGTTGCTGGTGTTTTTAGTGCATTATGATGCATTAATCCTCTAATGTTGTGTGCTTGAAACAGGGGAAGTTGATCCGTGAGCATTAGAGGTGTTGTGGAAGGTTTCGGATGCTTGGAAGGCTTGTTGGCTAGCCTTGTTTTGTGTATCGATGAGTGAAGTTGGGTTTTCAGCTTTTAAACCAAGGTTTGAAGGTTTTGGGAGCTTAGTTTAAGTCTAAACAACTTTGCTAAGCTCAAGAGTGAGTAAATGGATTTTCTCTCTTGGTTTGTGTTGTGAATTGGCTTTAAAAGCAATTGTGTTTGATGGATGCGATGCATGTGATTTGCATGTTTTAAATTCTGTTTTGAAAGCATGTTTTAGCATGGTTTAATGCTGGTTTTGAAAGCCATATGTGAAGGATGCTCAAGGTAAGAGATCCTTGGTTTTGTACATTGAAATTGTGGAATTGATGCATAGTGTTGCATGTTGTTTAATGGCTTTGTGTGATGCTTTAAAACAGTGGAATATTGTTGTTAATAATGCATTTTGGCATGTGATGGTTAAGGTTACAAAGGTGGTTGAAAGTCCTTGTGTAAGCCTTGTTTATTTAAGAACAACATGGTGTTTAAAAGTCCATGGTTGGTTCTTGGTTAAAGTTCATGGTGGTTATTGCATTTTGATTATGCTTGTGAATTAATGGATTAATGTGGTAAGATGGTTATATTGGCAAGTGATGTAAGTGGTTCTTGGTTTCTTTGATCAGATATAGTTAGCCGGCTATAGGATTGGGTGCACCGTGAATAAGTCTCCTTGGATGTGGAGTGGTTAAGAGTGAACCAGGAAACTCCATCCAAGTATCCTAACGAGATGGTTAAGGTCATAATGGTGGTTAAAATTCCATTCGAGGACCTTGGTTAAGCAAAGGTAATAATGGTGGTTAAAATTCCATTTGAGGACCTTGTGCTTGTTAAGATCACAATGGTGGTGTAAAGTCCATGTGTGAATCTTGTATAGGGTGTCCCGGATCTCGTTAGTGATGTTATACAACTACCAATCGGTGATGCAAAGGTTGTATGGTGTTTAAAAGTCCATACATGGGAACCTTGTGCATGTTAAGGTTGTATGGTGTTTAAAAGTCCATACATGGGAACCTTGTGAATGTTAAGGTTGTATGGTGGTTAAAAGTCCATACATGGGAACCTTGTGAATGTTAAGGTTGTATGGTGGTTAAAAGTCCATACATGGGAACCTTGTGAATGTTAAGGTTATATGGTGTTTAAAAGTCCATATATGGGAACCTTGTGAAAGTTAAGGTTGTATGGTGGTTAAAAGTCCATACATGGGAACCTTGTGAATGGTAAGGTCAAATGGTGGTTAAAAGTCCATTTGGAGACCTTGGATTGGTAGTGTGTATGAAGCGTGGGGACAACGCTTGTGATCCGCGTATCCGATCGGGTGTTGAGTTGAAAAGTGGATTTGGTTATCACTTGGAGGCCAATATGATGTTCTTGAATATAATGAAGCATGAGATGCTTGAAATGATGCATGGTTGCATGAAAAGTGTAAAATGTATTATGAATGCATGTTGACTTGTTGGTTTGAACAAGTGTTGATTATCTATTGAGAATGGTGCATGTGTGCATGAAATCTCTTTAGTGCATTGAAGTCTTGTGGAGACTTGTTTTAAAAGGGCATGTGATGCAATTACTAATGATGTGGTTCATATGTTGCATTTGTTTAATGCGTGTGTTGGATTGTTTGAGTAAATGGTTTAAAAAGGGTTTCTTACTTTGAAATGACATTCAAGTATGAGAATGGTAAGATGTAAAGTGGAAGTGTTTTCCAAGGTTTGAAATTAGCTTTGCATATGGTGTTTTTGCATGGAATGGCTAATTTGATGGTTTTGCAAGCTTATGTTTTGAAAAGGTTTACTTAGCTTTCTAAGGTAAGGGTTGGTTTTCATGTTTGTGCAAGGCATGATTTTAAAGCATGTTGTTGAAAAAGGGTTTTCAAATATTGCTTTGGTTTGTCGAATCGAGTTTGCTTTTAAAAGTGGTTTTATGATTCGCTGCATTGATGGTGTTTTGGTTTTGAGCTTTCCTCACTAAGCATTATGTGCTTACGCTCCTTTTTGTCCATCAATGCAGATATTTGAAGTTTGGACAGCGAGAAGCAAGGGATTCAAGGAGGACTCCATTAGAGACGTATGTCTCGGTTAATAGCTATAGTTAATAAAGGCAATGGGGGTAGAATCTCTTATGTTGTTGTTAAAGGAGATTGTGTATGTTGGACAAGTTTGGGTTATGGTTTTGAATCATAGGGATTAATGTTGCAACGTTTGAATCTCCCTATGCTTAAGTTGTATTGCTATGCTTCTTGTTTAAAAGCATGATTGAGCCTTGAATGAGTTTAATGTGTTGTTGCACCTAGGGGTGGTTATGTATCTAGTTTTGATGCATTTATGTTCCCTATATGTTGAATGACTTGCTGGTGTGATTTGGTGGCTTTTGGAGCATGTTTGGTGGGTCAAAAGTATGTTTAACCAGCTAAGTTGCTGCAGTCTGGGCAACCTGTTTCGGAACAGGTGCTACCGTATCGGAACGGGTGCCTGAAATGGCCTGGGCGTTCCGAAACGGGTGGCACTGTTTCGGAACAGTTTGGCTACTGCCAAGCCTCGTTTCGGTACGCGTTGCGGAACGGCCCCGCGTTTCGAAACAGGTTTACCCTGTTTCGGAACACCTGACCGTTGGAGGCTGACATGGGCGGTTATATGTTTCGAAATGTTTGCGTTTTGGTCCTAAAACATGTTTATGCAATTGGATGAGTTTGAGATGTCCGTTTGAACTGAAATTTGGCAGTGAAGTATGAAACATGACTAATTTTATATTGGTAACTTTTAATTGGGTGAAGTCCCTGTAATTTTCAGAATTTACAGTTTGGTCCCTAAAGTTGTATTTTGTGTAATTGGGTCCCTGAATGTTCTCTGATGGTTATGATCTTTGAGTATGATGTTTGTGTGATCACATCTAGGGTTAATGAGCATCTAGACAAGATTAAAAAAAAAGGGTCGTTAATCAAGGTTGACTTTCGGGTTGACTTTGGTTTTCCCCGTGTAAACTTCTTAATTCGGTTCAACCGTCTGGGCCGGGTTAAGGGGGTTACATTTGGTGGTATCAGAGCTGAGTTGCGAATGCTTGGGGAAAATGGTAAGTTGTTGTGATATGTGTTTGATGTTTATCTTGATTTGTGGTTGAAGGTTGGTTGAAACATGTGTTTCTGAGCAAATTGTTGATGTTTTTAAGCATGCTTTGTGGTTATGAACCTTCGTTGAGCTCATGTGGTTTATGCTGTTGTTGTGAGCTGATGTTATGCATGATGGAAGTGTAATGGGTATGATATGTTGATGTTATGCTGTTGCGAGTGGATGTTGTTTGATGTAAGCATGATCGGATATGTTGTTGATATGCTTGATGTTGTGATATCCATGCTTTTGTTGACTGTTATGTCATGTAAAAGGGGGAGGATTCGGGATACCCATTGCCTTATTAATATAGCTATTGTGTTATGTTGGAGTTGGAGTTTGAATCCTTACTTAAGCTGGTCTAATTGTTTTGTTTGTTTTGTTGTGATTGCTTGTTGTTAATAGTATGGTGAAATCGGTGAAAGAATGGCAGTTGGGTGAGATGGTTGCTGCCTTGGGGCAGGTTGTTAAGGAGTGGAATTCACCTTTTAATGGAGGTGTTTCGTCTCAGTTTTCTGTGCCTGGAGTTGAGGTGGTAAGGCAAGAGGAAGAGGTTGGTTCTGTGATGAAGAGTTCATCACCTGTTGTTCAGGAGGTGTTGGGAACATCTCAGGCTGTGGGATGTGTGGGTTTGTCGAGGCAGCGTTTGCAAGATTTGGGTGTTGTGGAGTATCATGGTTCGACACCTGAGACGTTTGAGGCCTGGTTGGCCAGTGTGGTTCTGATTTTGGATCAGGAAGGTTGTGATTATGCATGTAAGCTGGGAAGTGTTGTCACATTGATGTTGGAGGACGCTTGTGCCTGGTGGACATCTGTGGCGGTGTCATCGCACATCCATGATATTGATTGGGATTTCTTTGTGTCTGCCTTTTATGAGAGGTATCTTGGAGAGAAATTCCCAAGGGTTAAGCAATGTGAAGGTAGTGCAAATCTGGGGCGAGTGTTGCTTGATCAAGGAGTGGAAGCTCAGCTACCGGTATGTAACCGTTGTGGAAGGCGCCATGTTGGAGGTTGTTGGGGCGCAGGTGCCTGTTGGAACTGTGGTTCTAAAGAGCATGTGAAGCAAGATTGTCCTAATATAGTGAAATCAGCTTCAGTGGTAGCAAAAGGGTCTCTGAAGGGTCGAGGGCACG
This sequence comes from Hibiscus trionum, assembly GCA_030270665.1. Lineage (NCBI taxonomy): Eukaryota > Viridiplantae > Streptophyta > Magnoliopsida > Malvales > Malvaceae > Hibiscus > Hibiscus trionum. Next base: position 12,175,094 of record BSYR01000007.1, read on the forward strand.
GCCGAGACAAGGTTCGAAGGTGGCAGGAAGAGCAGAAAGTTGTGAAGAGTTTGGAAATGGAATCTGTTGGAAATGTGGGTCGGCTGGACACATGAGACGTGATTGTTTGAAGTTGGCTCGGAACAGCCAAGGTTCTTTACCGCAAGGAGATGGTGGTGATCTCAGGGTGTTAGCTGATGCTACAGTGGTGCGGCTGGAGGATGGTGGTTCTGTGAGGAAGAGAGCTCGCCTGGTGAAGCTCCAGGGTGGTGATGTGTTTTCAGGTAACCTTGTTAAGTAATCTTTGCTTTAGTGCCCTAGTTTGGTTTTGGTTTGGGTTTCCTTGTGTTGTGAGTTTGGTCTTGTTGCTAGCATGTTGGGGTAGTAGATGTTGTTGTTGTTTTGTAAACATCTTTAACGTGAAGAAGGTTTAGTGGGTATCTTTTGGTTAATGGTTGCTAGAATGATGGAGTTAGACAAGTTGAAAGTGAAATAAGAGGTTGTTCTTAGACGGACTCTGAGGATGTTATTGGTGGGTGTGAACTGACATACATGCACAGTTAAAATCATTTGTTATATGTTATATTATATATGTACTGGTCCATGCATACATGTGGCATGACATTAGAGGTTTTGCATACATGTACATCAGGCATTGATAGGGCATGTTGGTGACCATGCATACGAACGTTCACACTTGCTAATAACTAATCAAGTCTGTTAGTGTTGTGGTTGGGTTAGGTTGGTGATGGGTTTTTGGAAGTTGTTTTGGTGCTGAGTGTAAGTTAGAGGTAGTGGAGAGTATTAAGCAAGTTGTTAGTAATAGTGAGTGCGGTATAGTATGTTGGTAGAAGGAAAGTGTTTGATGCTTATCGAGTTTAGTGGTGTGGTGGTAAGGAGTTTGCCGATGGAAGTTAGAATCGGTCAAGTGGTTTTGAGTAGCTTGTGGAAGAGGTGGTTCCTTGGAAGCTAGATGATGTTGTATGTAGTGGATGTGTTCTCAGAGTGCCGAGGTATTTTAGCATTGATGTGGTAGTAGAAAGGTTGTTTTTATGGGTGTTGGTTCGTAGCAACCTTCGAGGAGTTGAGATGGTGATATGCATGTTTAAGTTGGGCGGTGTTCTTGTAAGGCAAGTGTTGTGGTCAAAGCTTGAAGTGGAAAGGTAATGAAAGATCGAAGGTCATTGTTGGTTGGACGGATTCTTGTGAGAAGTGGTTGGCTGGTTGTGAGTAAGTGAATTCTTTTTGGAGATCAGCTGGTGGTGTGTGGAACGGCTAGCGGAGTCAAGGTTGGGGTTTTGTGATGTGATTTTTGGATTATGGGTGAGTAGTCTTGGTGAGTTGTTATGGTAATGATAGCGGCGGATGTGAAGGAATGTCAGCATTCGTTGAGAAGTTTGGGTAAGCAGTTGATGCTTGGGAATGCTTGCTTGTTGTGGAAATCTCTGGAAAAGGTTGAGTAGTTTTGCAAAGGTTTTTAGAAGCAGTGAAGGTTGTGGGTTACATAGTGGCTGAACTGATTGGTTGGAGTCACTATGTGAACAAGTTTCGGGAACCGTGTGTGGTGGTGTTGAGTTTGGGTGGAGTTTTGTGAAGAGGGTGTTCAGTGGTGGTTAAATCCCCTGTGTTGCTTTGCGGTTTGCTTTGAGAAGTGTGGTTGTACTCTTCTCGCCAGTTGAAATTTCGAGGACGAAATTTCCTAAGAGGGAGAGAGTTGTAACACCCCGGTTTTGGGCTTAGAAGTTTTGGGCGTTGACCGGTTCGGTCAAAGTGTTGTTCGAATATAAAAGGTGATTTTTAGGAAAGCCTAGTTCGGGTTGCATTAAAAATATGGAAAAATGTCCTAAAATCCTCTTTTAATATATATAAGTGAACTGTGAAATCAATTTTTGCAAAATGAGGTTTGGAAGGGTGACATTTTGGGTTAGTGACCAAAATGTAATTTTTGAAAACTGCGTGACTGTTTTAAAAAGGATTGAAACTTTGAATCTTTAAGGAGCTATTTACCCAATGGGAGTTTCTCCAGATTTTCTAGAATATTAAATGATTTAATTAAATGTTTTTAAACTAAAGAAAAGTGGAGGGAAGATATTTTCCTAATTCTAACTAACTTTTCTCTCAAATCTTCTATTTTCCTTTTCTCTCATTTTCTCTCAAACCAAACATTTTCTCCAAAGCTTTTTCCTCTGATTTTGTCACTTAAATATACCTTTTCAATTCTCTTTTGATTGCTAATCATCTCTACAACAAAACCTCACCATTTGCTAATTGGATTTTCAAGCTTTTTGGTTCCAAAAAGGGAGAAACTCAAGTTTGGAGGTAAGAACGTCCTTCTCCTCTAAACTCTCAGTTCTTTATTGAAATTCCCAAGTTCTCAATCCTTGATTTGTGATTTATTAAAGGTTTTGCAATTGTAATCTTGATTTTGGCTTTAAAATGCAAGATTTGATGATTTTTGATGGATTTTCGTATGATCTGATTGGGCTGTGTTTTAAGGTGTCAATTTGATGTTAAACGAATGTTAAATTGATGAGTAATTGAGGTTTAATCAATGCAATCCTGAATAGGTTGAATTTCCTAAGTTTTGCTTGAGTTTTTGGTTGTTTTTGGAGTGATCTTGGTGATCTGTTATAGCTGGAGGTTTGAGGACGTGGTTAGATCCTTTTTGGATGTTAATTGATGTTTAAAAATGGTTTGAAGTGATGGATCTTGGCTGGGTTAAGTTTTGGAAGTGTTGGAGGTGATTTCGGTTGTGTTTGGTAGCCGAAATGATGGATTTGCAATGAGCAGCGAGTTTAGTTGTGTTGCTGGTGTTTTTAGTGCATTATGATGCATTAATCCTCTGATGTTGTGTGCTTGAAACAGGGGAAGTTGATCCGTGAGCATTAGAGGTGTTGTGGAAGGTTTCGGATGCTTGGAAGGCTTGTTGGCTAGCCTTGTTTTGTGTATCGGTGAGTGAAGTTGGGTTTTCAGCTTTTAAACCAAGGTTTGAAGGTTTTGGGAGCTTAGTTTAAGTCTAAACAACTTTGCTAAGCTCAAGAGTAAGTAAATGGATTTTCTCTCTTGGTTTGTGTTGTGAATTGGCTTTAAAAGCAATTGTGTTTGATGGATGCGATGCATGTGATTTGCATGTTTTAAATTCTGTTTTGAAAGCATGTTTTAGCATGGTTTAATGCTGGTTTTGAAAGCCATATGTGAAGGATGCTCAAGGTAAGAGATCCTTGGTTTTGTACATTGAAATTGTGGAATTGATGCATAGTGTTGCATGTTGTTTAATGGCTTTGTGTGATGCTTTAAAACAGTGGAATATTGTTGTTAATAATGCATTTTGGCATGTGATGGTTAAGGTTACAAAGGTGGTTGAAAGTCCTTGTGTAAGCCTTGTTTATTTAAGAACAACATGGTGTTTAAAAGTCCATGGTTGGTTCTTGGTTAAAGTTCATGGTGGTTATTGCATTTTGATTATGCTTGTGAATCAATGGATTAATGTGGTAAGATGGTTATATTGGCAAGTGATGTAAGTGGTTCTTGGTTTCTTTGATCGGATATAGTTAGCCGGCTATAGGATTGGGTGCACCGTGAATAAGTCGCCTTGGATGTGGAGTGGTTAAGAGTGAACCGGGAAACTCCATCCAAGTATCCTAACGAGATGGTTAAGGTCATAATGGTGGTTAAAATTCCATTCGAGGACCTTGGTTAAGCAAAGGTAATAATGGTGGTTAAAATTCCATTTGAGGACCTTGTGCTTGTTAAGATCACAATGGTGGTGTAAAGTCCATGTGTGAATCTTGTATAGGGTGTCCCGGATCTCGTTAGTGATGTTATACAACTACCAATCGGTGATGCAAAGGTTGTATGGTATTTAAAAGTCCATACATGGGAACCTTGTGCATGTTAAGGTTGTATGGTGTTTAAAAGTCCATACATGGGAACCTTGTGAATGTTAAGGTTGTATGGTGGTTAAAAGTAGACCTGGCAAACTTGACCCGAGAACCGAAACCCGAACCGAATTAACCGAACCCAGACCCGAACCGAAACCGAAAATCAACCCGAAATTGATCCGAAACCCGAAATAAACCGAACCGAAACTGAACCGAATTTAGTTGAACCGAATGGACCCGAACCGAATAGACCCGAACCGAATGGACCCGAACCGAATAGACCCGAACCGAATGGACCCGATTAATAGAAATAAAGAAAGATAAAATATGAACATCCGCACAAATCACTAAAATGTCAAATATATTGACTTTATAAAGTCATATATATGGTGTAAAAATCTGACCAACCTAAAAATTTGATTAAAAATGACTAATCTCTCATTGAACCGAAAATAACCGAACCGAAATCAACCGAACCGAAATTAACCGAACCGAAAATAACCGAACCGAAATCAACCGACCCGAAATGACCCGAAACACAATAGACCCGAACTAAAACCGAACCGAAACCGAACCGAAACCGAACCGAAACCGAAACCGAATCTGAACCGAAAATATCAGACCCGAAAAAACCGAAACCGAAATGACCCGAACCGAACCCGAACCGATTGACCCGTTTGCCACCTCTAGTTAAAAGTCCATACATGGGAACCTTGTGAATGTTAAGGTTGTATGGTGGTTAAAAGTCCATACATGGGAACCTTGTGAATGTTAAGGTTATATGGTGTTTAAAAGTCCATATATGGGAACCTTGTGAAAGTTAAGGTTGTATGGTGGTTAAAAGTCCATACATGGGAACCTTGTGAATGGTAAGGTCAAATGGTTGTTAAAAGTCCATTTGGAGACCTTGGATTGGTAGTGTGTATGAAGCGTGGGGACAACGCTTGTGATCCGCGTATCCGATCGGGTGTTGAGTTGAAAAGTTGATTTGGTTATCACTTGGAGGCCAATATGATGTTCTTGAATATAATGAAGCATGAGATGCTTGAAATGATGCATGGTTGCATGAAAAGTGTAAAATGTATTATGAATGCATGTTGACTTGTTGGTTTGAACAAGTGTTGATTATTTATTGAGAATGGTGCATGTGTGCATGAAATCTCTTTAGTGCATTGAAGTCTTGTGGAGACTTGTTTTAAAAGGGCATGTGATGCAATTGTTAATGATGTGGTTCATATGTTGCATTTGTTTAATGCATGTGTTGGATTGTTTGAGTAAATGGTTTAAAAAGGGTTTCTTGCTTTGAAATGACATTCAAGTATGAGAATGGTAAGATGTAAAGTGGAAGTGTTTTCCAAGGTTTGAAATTAGCTTTGCATATGGTGTTTTTGCATGGAATGGCTAATTTGATGGTTTTGCAAGCTTATGTTTTGAAAAGGTTTACTTAGCTTTCTAAGCTAAGGGTTGGTTTTCATGTTTGTGCAAGGCATGATTTTAAAGCATGTTGTTGAAAAAGGGTTTTCAAATATTGCTTTGGTTTGTCGAATCGAGTTTGCTTTTAAAAGTGGTTTTATGATTCGCTGCATTGATGGTGTTTTGGTTTTGAGCTTTCCTCACTAAGCATTATGTGCTTACGCTCCTTTTTGTCCATCAATGCAGATATTTGAAGTTTGGACAGCGAGAAGCAAGGGATTCAAGGAGGACTCCATTAGAGACGTATGTCTCGGTTAATAGCTATAGTTAATAAAGGCAATGGGGGTAGAATCTCTTATGTTGTTGTTAAAGGAGATTGTGTATGTTGGACAAGTTTGGGTTATGGTTTTGAATCATATGGATTAATGTTGCAACGTTTGAATCTCCCTATGCTTAAGTTGTATTGCTATGCTTCTTGTTTAAAAGCATGATTGAGCCTTGAATGAGTTTAATGTGTTGTTGCACCTAGGGGTGGTTATGTATCTAGTTTTGATGCATTTATGTTCCCTATATGTTGAATGACTTGCTGGTGTGATTTGGTGGCTTTTGGAGCATGTTTGGTGGGTCAAAAGAATGTTTAACCAGCTAAGTTGCTGCAGTCTGGGCAACCTGTTTCGGAACAGGTGCTACCGTATCGGAACGAGTGCCTGAAATGGCCTGGGCGTTCCGAAACGGGTGGCACTGTTTCGGAACAGTTTGGCTACTGCCAAGCCTCGTTTCGGTACGCGTTGCGGAACGGCCCCGCGTTTCGAAACAGGTTTACCCTGTTTCGGAACACCTGACCGTTGGAGGCTGACATGGGCGGTTATATGTTTCGAAATGTTTGCGTTTTGGTCCTAAAACATGTTTATGCAATTGGATGAGTTTGAGATGTCCGTTTGAGCTGAAATTTGGCAGTGAAGTATGAAACATGACTAATTTTATATTGGTAACTTTTAATTGGGTGAAGTCCCTGTAATTTTCAGAATTTACAGTTTGGTCCCTAACGTTGTATTTTGTGCAATTGGGTCCCTGAATGTTCTCTGATGGTTATGATCTTTGAGTATGATGTTTGTGTGATCACATCTAGGGTTAATGAGCATCTAGACAAGATTAAAAAAAAGGTTTGTTAATCAAGGTTGACTTTCGGGTTGACTTTGGTTTTCCCCGTGTAAACTTCTTAATTCGGTTCAACCGTCTGGGCCGGGTTAAGGGGGTTACATTTGGCAACCCGCCCAACGCTGCCGGACGATCGTCCTGTCGTGACTACATGTTGAACGATCATGTAGAACTGGAAACCACGCTGCCGGACATAGAAGTTGACAACTTCGAGCTGAAACCTTTTATGTTTAGCATGATCAACAATGCCGGTCAATTCAGTGGTGCTGTTACAGAGGACGCTAGGGAGCATCTAAAACGTTCCAGGAAATCTATGGTTCATTTAGACTGCCAGGAGTTAATCCGGAGATACTGAGACTTCGGTTATTTCCCCATTCATTGAGGGACAGAGCAAAGACTTGGTGGAATAAACTTACGCCGAGTTCAATTAGAACTTGGGCAGATTTGTCTCGTGAATTTTTATCTCGTTTTAATCCTTCACACTTATCTGAGCGATTACGTAATGAAATTGCTACTTTTCAACAGGAAGATGACGAGCCGATGCACGAGGCCTGGGACAAATTTACCACTCTTCTACGGAACTGCCCAATGCATGGATTCCCCGTCTGGAATCAGGTAACTAAGTTCTATAATGCTGCCAACTTACAAACTCGTATTCGAATTAATTCAGCAGCAAATGGATTATTATTGGACAAAGACCCGGACGAGGGAATGCAAGTCTTGAAAAATCTGGCTAAGAATGAGGAACAGTTTCCGACAGCAAGAAGAGGGGGTAAACGGGTTCTAGCTGTTAAGGATTATGAAGCCGACAACACGATGAAATCACATGTGGCATTCCTTACTAAGGCAATGAAAAAGCTCTTGAACGATGATGCACACCATGGATTTGCTGTCGAAGAGGTATGTGAAATCTGTGAGGGAAATCATAGTTCAGATGAGTGTCCTATACAGTTAGAAAAGGGAAAGTATGTTGGAAACTATAAGCCGAATTACAATTCCAACAACTATAATCCCAACTGGGGAAAGGATCCCAAGTTTTCTTGGAGTAATCCTAATAATGCCCTGAATCCTCAAGCACACAATAATCAGAATCAGGGAGGACCTAGATTGCTAACTCGACAGCACCCGCAGCAGCAACAACAGCAACCAGCTGCCACGAACACTATACTGGAACAAACTCTGGCTACTTTCATGTCTCAGACAGGTACTTATATTGAGAACATGAATCAGTTTGTTAAGAAGACAGAAACATTCATGGATAAAACAGAGATGTGGATGACAAATCATGAAGCTACTCTGAAATCTTTGGAGACACAAATGGATCAGGTTTCCCAGCATATCAAGCCAAGGCAGACTGGAGGATTCCCTAGCAATACTGAAAATGCTAGGCAGCCCACACATGAGTAGTGTAAAGCCATTACTACTAGGAGTGGGAAGAAACTACCAGGGCCAGAGAAGGAAGCTGAAACAGTAAAATAACCAGCCTTGGACAGACCTGTCGAGGAAGCTGCCCCGACAGGTAACAAACAGCCTACTGCCGATAAACCTGTTACGACATCAGAAGCGACAGAGGAGAAAAATGATGAACCCAAACCTCCTCAGATTCGTATGCAGTGGGAAGGACGTATTGCTGATTATCGTCCCCCACCTCCTTTTCCTCAACGGTTACAACAAGTGAAGCAAGAATCTCAGCTCAAAAAGATTTATGATATTTTTAAGCAGGTTCATATTAACATTCCGCTGTTAGATGCCGTGAGGGAGATGCCCGGTTACGCCAAATTTCTCAAGGATGTCATGTCAAAGAAATCTAAACTTGGGGAATTTGAAACGGTTAAGATGACAGAAGGATGCATGAGTATTCTTCATAGGCAACCACCCCAGAAAAAGAAGGATCCGGGGAGCTTCATCATACCTTGTGTAATCGGAGATAAATATGTGGGTAAGGCAGTTTATGATCTTGGTGCTAGTATTAATTTAATGCCAAAATCTGTTTTTCAGAAATTAGGTATTGGAAAAGCTCGGCCCACGACGGTAATTCTGCAGTTGGCAGACCGCTCTTACGTTCATCTGAAAGGAAAAATTAAAGATATTCTGGTAAGAGTGGATAAATTTATTTTTCCTGCTGACTTTCTCGTTTTAGATTGTGAAGCAGATGAAAACGCACCAGTCATCCTGGGGCGACCCTTCTTAGCCACGAGAAGATCACTGATTAATGTGGAGAAAGGAGAACTCACCATGAGAGTGAACGATCAAGAAATAAAGTTGAATGTTCTCCAAGCTATGAAGCAGGCTGATGCAGAAGAGGAATGCAAGGTTATCACTGAAGTTACCCTTGACCAACCCTGCATCAGGTCGGGCTGTCACGACATCAAAATTGGTCACTGCCTCGGCAGCCACTTACAGGACTGTCACGACAGCAACGACGACAGCAACTCCTCAAAATCCGATTCATCTGATACTGAAGATCAGGAGGAAGTAAACTGGATAGGCGATCGTCTAGGTAAGTTATTCGAACCCTTAAATTATACTTCAGATAATCATGCAATCCAAAAGCCATCAACTGTTGAGCCCCCTGTTTTAGAACTGAAGCCCCTGCCAGGGCAGCTAAAATATGCTTTTCTTGGTTTAAATGATACATTGCCCATAATCATCTCTTCCAAGTTGATGCAGGAACATGAACATCGGTTAATAGGGATGTTGCAGCAGCACAAAAAGGCAATTGAATGGACGATAGCTGATATTCAAGGCATTAGTCCGACGTTATGTATACATAAAATCCTTTTAGAGGATGATCATAAACCGACTATCGATGCTCAAAGGCGGCTAAACCATGCAATGAAAGAGGTGGTGCGTAAAGAGATAATCAAATGGTTAGATGCTGGTATAATTTATGCCATCTCCGACAGCAAATTGGTAAGCCCGGTGCAATGCGTTCCAAAGAAAGGAGGAATGACCGTGGTGACCAACGAAAACAATGAGTTAATCCCAACCAGGACTGTGACCGGTTGGAGGGTTTGTATGGACTATTGGAAGCTCAACAAAGCTACCCGAAAGGACCACTTTCCTTTACCCTTTATTGATCAAATGCTTGATAGATTAGCGGGTAAACCTTACTATTGTTTTCTTTATGGTTATTCAGGGTATAATCAAATAGCTATTGCACCGGAAGACCAAGAAAAGACGACCTTCACATGTCCCTACGGAACATACACTTTTAGGAGGATGCCCTTTTGATTATGCAATGCACCTGCCACCTTCCAAAGATGCATGATGGCCATATTCTCCGATATGGTGGAGGACTTCCTTGAAATTTTTATGGATGATTTTTCAGTCTTTGGGGATGATTTTGAGAGCTGCCTAGGCAATTTACAAAAGGTACTCGAGAGATGTGAAAAAGCAAACCTAGTTTTGAATTGGGAAAAGTGTCATTTCATGGTGGATGAAGGGATAGTCCTTGGCCATAAGATTAGCTGTCGTGGCATAGAAGTCGACAGAGCCAAGATATAAGTGATCGAAAAGCTGCCGCCGCCTACCACAATCAAGGGTATTAGAAGTTTCTTGGGACATGCTGGTTTTTATCGAAGATTCATTGCGAATTTCTCAAAAATCACCAAACCCCTATGCCATCTTCTAGAGCAGAACCGACCCTTTGACTTTAATGAAGAATGTACTGAAGCATTCAAGGTTCTGAAGGAAAAACTGGTAACAGCCCCAATAGTACAGCCACCAGACTGGACACAACCATTTGAGATTATGTGTGATGCTAGTGACTATGCTGTCGGGGCAGCACTTGGGCAGCGGAGAGACAAATTATTTCATGTCATATATTACGCCAACAAGACACTGAACGACGCCCAAGTGAACTACACCACCACAGAAAAAGAGTTATTAGCTGTGGTGTTCTCCATTGACAAGTTTTGTTCTTACATACTTGGAACGAAGGTAATAGTGCATACAGACCATTCTGCCCTGAAGTATCTGTTCGCGAAAAAGGATGCTAAACCTCGATTGATACGATGGATCCTGCTATTGCAAGAATTTGACCTTGAAATCAAGGACAAAAAGGGGACAGAAAATCAAGTAGCAGATCACTTGTCAAGGTTGGAGAAGGGACAGAGTCTAACAACAGATGAGACAAACATACTAGAGACCTTCCCAGACGAGCAGATCTTTACTGCCGCAATCACTGCTGCGACAGCCATGGCGGTAGGTAAGTCTTCTAAACTCCCCTGGTATGCTGATTTCGTTAATTTCTTAGTTAGCGGAATAATTCCTTCTGATCTTAATTATCAAGCCAGTAAGAGGTTCCAAAATGATGTTAAGCATTATTATTGGGACGAACCTCTTCTTTTTAAAATCTGTGCAGATCAGGTTATAAGGAGATGTGTACCACAGGAAGAGCAGGAAGACATACTTCATCACTGCCATGCTTCACAGTATGGAGGTCACTTAGGAGGCAACAAAACTGCTGCCAAGGTGCTGCAGTCAGGGTTTTATTGGCCGTCACTGTACAAAGATGCTCAAAACTTCTACAAGAATTGTGACAGGTGCCAAAGGACAGGAAACATCTCAAGGAGAAACGAGATGCCACTACAGAACATCCTAGAAGTCGAGATCTTCGACGTTTGGGGGATTGATTTTATGGGACCATTCCCATCCTCATGTGGGAATCTATACATCCTCCTGGCAGTAGATTATGTCTCTAAGTGGGTTGAAGCCATCGCCACTCAAAAGAATGATGCCAAGACCGTCCAAAGGTTTTTACAGAAAAAAACATTTTTTCTAGGTTCGGCATCCCTAAGGCGATTATCAGTGATGAAGAGAGACATTTCGACAACAGGGTTATCACTGCTGCCTTGAAGAAATACGGTGTCAAGCATCGTATCGCGACAACATATCACCCACAAACCAATGGACAAGCTGAAATATCTAATAGGGAAGTTAAGAACATTCTTGAGAAAATGGTTAAACCAACTAGGAAGGATTGGTCTTTACTCCTCAATGATGCATTATGGGCATATATGACAGCTTTTAAAACTCCATTAGGAATGTCTCTATACCGATTGATTTATGGGAAAACATGTCATCTACCTGTCGAGATAGAGCACAGAGCATACTGGGCGATCAAGGCAGTGAATATGGACTTGGACAAGGCAGAGCAGAAAAGGCTGTTAGATCTGAACGAAATTGAAGAAATCCGGACAATGGCCTATGACAATGCAAGAATCTACAAGGATAAAACTAAGAAGTGGCATGACAAGAAGTTGCTGCCACGACAGTTCTGCCCAGGGCAGCTTGTATTGCTCTTCAATTCTAGACTGAAACTTTTCCCAGGGAATCTGAAATCTAGATGGTCTGGCCCGTTCCAAGTCGTACAGGTTTTTCCCCATGGTGCCATCACAATCCGATCATTAAAAGACGGGCACCAATTCAAAGTCAACGGACAACGCTTAAAGCATTATCAGGGGACTGAAGCCCCAAGAATGCAGGAAGTGGTTACCTTAGGAGATGCCCCACCTGGCACCCCTAATTTAACCTAAATTTTATTTATATTTACTTATTATTTATTAGGAAATAAGATTTATTTTACTTGAATAATGTTTTTTATTTTTATTGTTTTTAGGAAATAAATGAGTCAAGAAGAAAAGGAGAAGTGAACTCAGCCCACCACCCACCCACCAGCCCAATAAAGCCCAAATTTTGAAGCCTGTCGCTACAGCTGCCGCGGCAGACGCGAAAAATACAGGCTGTCATCACGCTGTCACGACAGACGCGGAAACATGTAACAGACGCGTAACAGACGCGAAAATGCGTGTCAGACGCGTCAGACACGCTAACGTCTACCAGCTAGCCCCGTTATTCCCGCCTGCCGTTACAGCTTCAACGGGCAGCAATTCCTTCTCTATATAACCCCGTTTCATTTTTCATTCTCACTCACCTCTGCCTTTCTTACTTGCTCTCTCTTTAGTTTTTATTTGCTTTCATTTTATTTCCACAACCCTTGCACAAAAATGTCTTCGAGGAAAACCCGATGAAATGCTGCCTCCAGTTCCACACCGACAGCAACTCCCCCACGTTCCTTTGCCAGCAGAGATATGTGGGAAGAGCGAGGATTTATCTATACATCGCAAGAGGAAAACCTGGGCCTCAAGCCATTCATAGCCCAGAAGGTTCGAGCCTTATAGTGGCAGACTTTTGCGGAGCAGCCTGAAGAGATGAACGTCACGCTGGTTCGAGAATTTTATGCTGCCATCAGCAGTAGGACAGTGACAGCGGTGATTGTTCGAGGGAAAGAAGTGTCGTTTGAAGCAGAGTACATTAACACCTTATATGGCTTCTACATCGGCAACAATGATGACGCCCACCAACAGTTCCTCAACACCCTTGACCCGACTGCCTATGATGCTGTAATGGCAGAACTGACAGATGAGGGCACTCAATGGAACACCAACCGAAAGAACCCACGGACGGTAAAGAGGACTCAACTGCTGCCGGAGGATAAATTATGGAATGCTTTTATCAAAAAGCGTATCATGCCGTCGTCACACAATACAACGGTTGACCAGCCCAGGTTAGCCTTAATTCACTCCATACTACATGAGAGACCCATTAACGTGGGCAGCTATATCCGTGAAAGCATCTTGGAGTGCGCACACAGACTGACGGGTCCGCTTTACCTCCCATACCTCATCACCTCACTTCGTCGTGGCCATGACGTACTAGAAGTGACCACTGACCTTCGAGTCCAAGGGAAAGGTTGGACTGAAAAGAACATCCTCAGCCTCATGGAGCTGACCACTGCCACCCCGCTGTCGTCATTCGACCCAGCTGCCACCACAGCCGACACGACAGAGCAGCCAAACACTGAACCAGCTGCCGCAGCAGCCGCTCCGACAGACTCCTCCGCCCAGATCTTAGCTGCCATTCAGAAGTTGGAGGAACAACAGCTGGGCTTAATGACCTTCATCAGGGATTTTGCTGCCTCTACGGTAACTTTTATACAAAATTCTTTAAATTTCCCTGATGCTGCTTTCCCCACTTTTCCTGCACATTACTTTACTGTCACTACACCTGCCCACACTCCTACACCTGCTGCTACCCCACGGACAACCTCTGCCGCATCAACTTCATCGCCTGCCTCGACAGCAGCAGGCAGCACCTATGCTGAACCAACTGCCCGTGGCACAAAACGTCGAATGGCATCAGAGGACCTTGACACCTTTGTTGCTGGGTTCTCCTCCTCTTCTATTTGGGCCGCCAGTGATACTGAACCCTCCATCAAGAGGAATTTGTCGAAAGAATTCTCAATAGTAAAGAGGCAGAAGCGGATGGCAGATAAAAGTAACCTACCAAAAGCCAGCAGCAGCAGCAGCGGGGAGAGCAGCAGCAGCAGCTCTGAAGTTCAGGTGGTGGAGCAACCCCCTCACATTTCCCCAACCAGAATCCAGCCACCACGGGAGGCCAAAGCAAAGAACACACCTGCCTCCCCCGTGCCCCAGCCAGCTCCGAAAGCTAGAGCCCGCCACCAGATCAGACTCAGCAGCAGCAGCGAAGACAACGATTAAAATTTAAGTTTCTTATCTTAATCTTGCTACCTGCTATATATTTTGTGATGTAATGCTTTATCCCTTGTTTTTAGTTGTCATTTGCATTGAGGGCAATGCAACCCTCGAGTTTGGGGGTGGCATACCTCCATTAATGGAGTCAATCTTAGTCTTTATTAGAATTGTACTTTAATTTAAAGTTGTATTCTTGCTATTTTAGAAAACTTGGACCCAAAGCCTATATAAGGGCATATATTTCGACCTAGGAGGAAGAACCGATTCCCTAGCTTTCTTCCCAAAACCCTAGTCGTTTTCCTTCCCTCAACATGTTCTAAATATCCCCTAGGGCAACGGGTTGATTTGTAAAGTAGTTGCAAGGGTTGTTTTGTTTTAGGAGTTTTCAGTTCAATAAAATAAACTTTAAGTTCTCTTATTCTGGTTATTAATATCTTACAAGAGCATTGGGAGAGCATTGTGAGGTTATCAATTTACTTAGCATCGGGAGAGTTAAGTATACGAAAGGAATAAGAGCAAGTTCTCTAGTTTATAGTTGAACTATCTCGGACCTAGGGATAGGACGAGGTTAAGTGGCTAAAGAAGAATTCATCAACATCGGTGTTCATCCTTCGATTCACGCCGGGAGGTATCATCAAAGACGTGATCATCGACAGACTTGGACCTAGGGATAGGCCAAGGCACATATGGGATTCTTGCCAAACTTGAAGTACTGAGTTGAGTGTTCGCTCCGCGACAAGCAACGGACTGCTGCCGCGACAGGTGCTGCCGCGACGGGAACGACGACAGAACTGGATTTCCTGGACTTAGCAATACCTGCACTACTGAGCAATTCAATACCAGCCCATTCTCTCTATCTTGAATTCTCTACTCTTTTATTTACGTTTACTTTATTATTTTCGTGACAATTTTCTCAATTATTTTCTTTACTTTCGTGCAGTGATTTAAGGTGAAGCTATTAGCCCAATCCCTGTGGAGACGATATCCGATACTTCGTATCACTTTACTACTTGCGTCGTGTACACTTGCACTACGATTGCGATAGACTCTTTTACACGCAACAATTAGCAACCCTAATTTTCTTTTTTTATATAACTATTATAATTTAATCTTGTCTAAAAGCCATTTTAAAACCTATGTGAGGAGAATAGCTGCGGAAAAGCAAAACATGAGCAAGAACCACTCGAAACGAGCTTTTGAGGCTACTTGTACAGTTTTAAAATAGGTCGTATCGATACGCTCGGGCCCGTATCGATGCCTTCAACAGTAAAAAATCCCATGTCATCCTCAAGAGGTCGTTCTAATATGCTCAGAGACTGTACCGATACGGGCGTATCGAAACTGCCGCAAGGGTTTCAGAACTCCAGCCCATATCGAAACACTCTTGAAACGTTTCGGAACCGCAAATTCCAGTGGCAAATCGTACCGATACGCGCCCAACCCGTATCGATATGCCAAGGCCCTTTCAGGTCCCCCGTTTCGATACAACCTCAACCGTATCGAAATGGTAGGCCTAAAATGATTGAATTTGCTGGTTTAAGCCAATTTGAAACCTCCAAAAGGCATCCCAACAACATACAACACTAAAAAAACTCAAGGCAACCAATGGTACTCATCAAGACATGCTAGAAACACATCATGGAAAAACTTAACATAACAAGATTCAAAAGGAAAGCCATAGTTTGCATAAAATCCAACAAACAACCAAAACTCACAACAAGTCATGCTTCAACATAATAAGATCCTTTACAAGTCTATGTAGGCATATCAACGTATCCCAAACAGTAAAGAGTTCTAGCAACATCTCCAAAAAAAGGCCCTATCCCATTGCTATATACTAGTTATTATGCCGAAAACCATACTTGAGCAAAAACGAGCTCCTTGGTAACTCCCTTGTTCCATTGGCTGCACCGAGACACTACGGATCTGCATTGTTGGAAAGAGGAGCGTAAGAAAGAATTCTTAGTGAGAGGTGCTCAAAACAGTAGCTACAACAATGCAGTTTTAAAACCACAGCTTGCTTGAAACCAAAAACCATTTCCAAATCATTTCCCTCATGCTTGAACACATAAAAACATACATTTAACCTCTTGTGCATTTACCGAATACATCCACAAGCCACAAGCTTACCTCATGCACATTCTCATCATACATACAACTTAACCAACTACATGCATAAGCATAAATGGAAATGAACGATAAAACATGCTCAACAAGAGAATTTAGAGCACCATGGGTATATTGACATTTAACACTTTTACTCGGATATGCGGATAGTTCTTAAAACCACTAGATACTTCTGGTGGAATCTCACATCACCGTACTGACTCATCTAGTAAAGCATAGCTTTCGGTGGAATCTCACATCACCGTACTCCTCCTTAGTGGAATCTAGCATCACTAAGGCCACGCGCAACTTTTACCCCTAGTGCACTCTCACATCCTATTGGTCGACCAACTATATCCGGTAATAAGATTTCACATTTTCAATAACCCACCAAACCAACACTTACCTCATGTTCTCATGGTCACAACCATAACCAACATGGGATCAATTGAAGCAATCATATGCATAACACAAAGATATTCATAGCAAGCATGCATTATGGAAATCATTCATAACACATAGTAGAATTTATCGAAAACAACGACTAAAATGCTTAAAACTTACTCTTGAGCTTAGATTGGCTTATCAAGCTCAATCTAAACCCCCAAAACATATCCTTAACCAAGTTAAAGCTTAGAAAACATTTCCACTCACCAGAAAACACACAAGCAAAAGTTGAAACACCGATTTAAGCTCCCAAATCACCTGGTATCGCGTCCAAATAGCCCAAATCTGTTTCCCTTGCTTCTAACCAATTCAAAATTGGAGCATTAGACCCAATTCAAGCCCCCAAACTTGCAGCAACACAGAACTCAACATCTATAATCAAAACCAATCGATTCACAACCGAAAAACTTGGAAACACCGCCAAAACGATTCAAACCAACTAGCGGCCAAAACCCAACGAAATTACCATAAAAGCTACACGTTTCAACATCCAAAACACTTACCCAAAGTCTAGGCACCATCAGCCCAAAGTTCTTCACAAGAACAAACCAAAAACCCAACATAAAGCCACTATCCCAACATTATTTGAACATCAAAGAAAAGTTAAAAACACTTTTAAACCTATAACCAAACAACCTAAACGAAAATTCCCTCATTTTCTCTTTTTCCAACATAAAGCATTTTGGAAACAAACTTAAACAATGAGTTAAGGAAAGATTTCATCAACAACTAGTTCAAGGAAGAGAAAATCAAAACAAGAAAAAAATTACCTTGAAAGCTTGCTTGGATGAAATGCTTGAAGCAATGGAGTAGCGAAAAATGGTGTTTTGAGGAAGATAACGTGAAAATGGGTTTTATGAAGATGATGGCTATTTTCAAAAATTCTTTCTAATTTCAAAATTCCATTTTTTTACCCTTTTTCTTTAAAATCCTTAAAGTTGTTTATTATAAATGGTTCCCCAAAATTAGTTTAACCCGAACCAGTTTAACCAAACCCCGATTATCTCTCGGGCCCTAAACTCGGGCATTACACCTCTCCCCCAGTTAAGGAATTTCATCCTTGAAATTTACCTGACGGAAAGAGATACGTAAACTGTTTCTTCATGTCATCTTTTCACTCCCAAGTGGCTTCTTCCACTCCTCTGTGTCGCCACTTCACTTTGACAAACTCAATGGTCCTTCCCCGCAACACTTTGTTGTCGGAAGCCAAAATCTCAACTGGTTCTTCACCGTAGGTCAAATCCGGATTCAATTCTATCTCCTCAACTAGCTTAACATGTGACAGATCTGATCTATACCTCCGAAGCATCGAAATATGAAACACATCGTGAATCTTTTCTAACTCGGTCGACAATCTCAATCTATAAGCAACGGGACCTACTCGCTCAACTATCTCATACTGGCCAATGAATCTCGGACACAACTTACCCTTCCTACCAAATCTCATCACCTTCTTCTAAGGTGAGACTTTCATGAACACTTTTTCGCCCACATCATACTCTATCTCTCTTCTTTTCAAATCAGCATGAGATTTCTGTCTATCCAAAGCTGCCTTCAAACGATCACATATCAACTGCACTTTCTATGTAGTACACTTAAGCATATCAGGCAAGGGTATCAATTTCTGTCCCGCTTCAGCCCAACAAACATGTGTTCTACATTTTGTGCCATACAGAGCTTCATAAGTTACCATCTGAATACTCGCTTGACAATTGTTATTGTACGCAAACTCTACTAACAATAGATGCTTCTCCCACGAACCCTAAAATTCAATAATGCAACATCTCAACATGTCTTCCAACACTTGTATGACTCACTCCGACTCACCATCGATCTGAGGATGATAGGAAGTGCTAAAGTTCAATCGAGTTCCCAAAGCACTATGTAAACTCTCCCAAAATCTAGTTGTGAACCTCGAATCTCTGTATAGACTTCGGTACACCTTGCAATCTCACTAATATACAAATCGTCCAACTTATCTAAGGTATAAGTAGTGTGAACAACCAAGAAGTGTGCACATTTCATAAAATAGTCAACGGTCACCCAAACCGAATTCATATTAGAAGATGTCAACGGCAAACCTGATACGAAATTCATGGTAATTCTCTCTCACTTCCACTTGGGAATTCTCAATGGTTGTAACAAACCTGAAGGAAAATGATGTTTGGCCTTAACTCGCTGACAAACCATACACTTACTCACAAACTCGGCAACATCTTTCTTCAAACCAACCCAGAAGTACTCATCTTTTAAATTGCGATACATGTTCGTACTTTCTGGATGCATAGCAAACGAACTTGTAACGCCCCGGTTTTGGGCTTAGAAGTTTTGGGCGTTGACCGGTTTGGTCAAAGTGCTGTTCGAATCTAAAGAGGTGAAATTAGGAAAGCCTAGTTCGGGTTGCATTAAAAATATAGAAAAATGTTCTAAAATCATCTTTTAATATAATTAAGTGAACTGTGAAATCAATTTTGAAAAATGGGTTTTGGAAGAGTGACATTTTGGCTAGTGACCAAAATGTAATTTTTGAAAGTTTTGTGACTGTTTTATAAAGAGTTGAAACTTTGAATCTTTAAGGAGCTATTATTCCAAAAGTAGTTTCTCCAGATTTTTCTAAGATATTTTAAGATTTATTCTGATTTTAAAACATATCAAAAGTGGAGGGAAAGGCCATTTGGCTATTTTCTTAACTAACTTCTCTATTTTCTTTCTCTCATTTTCTCTCAATCCAAACACTTGTTTTCCAGAGAGTTGTTTCTGATTTTCTCACCTAAAATCCTCCTTTCAACATTCTTTTGATTCCTAATCTACATATCTTCAAAACCTCATCATTTGCTAGTTGATTCAACAAGGTTTTTGATTCCAAAAAGTGGAGAAACACAAGTTTGGAGGTAAGAACGTCCTTCTCCTCTAAACTATCAGTTCTTTACTGAAATTCCCAAGTTCTCAACTCTTAATTGAAGTTTTATTAAAGGATTTTAAGTGGTGAAATGGATCTTGGCTTATAATGCAAGATTTGGTGATTTTTGGTGATTTTCGTTAGATATGATTAATCTGTGATTTGAGGTGTGTTTTTGATGTTAAATGAACTCTAAATTGATAAGGAAATGAGTTTTGATTAATGCAATCCCGGATAGGTTGTGTTTCCTAAGTTTAGCTTGTGATTCTTGTATGTTTTTGTGGTGATCTTGTGGATCTGATGTTGCTGGAGGTATAAGGATGTTTATAGGTTGTTTTTAGATGTTAGATGGTGTTAATGGATGTTAGGTTTTGCTGGTTTATGGCTGGGCTTTGTTGAGAAGTGGTTTTGATGCAATTTCGGTTGTGTTTGGTGGCCGAAATTGGAGTGTGAATGAGAGCAGCGAGTTTGAGTGCTTTCATTGAAGCTTTTGATGCATGATGATGCATTAAATCTCTGCTTTAATGTGTTTAATCAGGGGAGGCATCTTTGGATCCAAGAGTTGTTGATCCGGAGGCTTGTTTTGGTGCTTTGGCTTGAGGCGAAGTGGAATCGGTGAGTGAAATTGGGTTTTCGGCTTTGAAACCAATGTCTTTGGAGCTTAGTTTAAGTCTAAACAACTTTGCTAAGCTCTAGTGTAAGTTTTCGGAAATTCTCTCTAGTGGTGGCCATGATTTTGTTGTGATGCAATGTGGTTATTTGCATGTTTTGATTACTGTTTTGAAAGCATGATTTAGCATGGTATTTGCTGTTTTGATAAGCCATATGTTAAAGGAAGCTCAAGGTAAGAGTTCCTTGTTTTTGAACATTGATTAAATGTGGTTTGATGCTTTTAAGTGCATGATGAATATGGCTTGGTTTAATGCTTTAAAACAGTGGATTAATTGATGAAAATGATGTATATTGGCAAGTGATGTTTTGAAAAGGTTGAGGTCACTAAGGTGGTTAAAAGTCCTTGAGTGAGCCTTGTTACTTAAGAACATCAAGGTGGTTAAAAGTCCTTGGATGATTCTTGTTACGGACACAAAGGTGTTTAAAAGTCCTTGTGTGGTCCTTTCTATGGTGTTTAAAAGTCCATAGGCCAAGGTGTTTAAAAGTCCTTGGGCTCAAGGTGTTTAAAAGTCCTTGAGGTGATTCAATTCATGGTGTTTAAAAGTCCATGGCCAAGGTGTTTAAAAGTCCTTGGGGTCAAGGTGTTTAAAAGTCCTTGAGGTGATCTAATTCATGGTGTTTAAAAGTCCATGGACAAGGTGTTTAAAAGTCCTTGGGGTCCAAGGTGTTTAAAAGTCCTTGGGGTGAAAGTTGATGAACTTGTTTTTCAAGAAATGAAATGTATCACTTGTGGCCAATATGACATGTAATGAAATGAAGCATGAGATGCTTGTTTTAAGTATGCTTTTGAGCATGTGTAAATGATGTTTGAAGCATGTTTTATAAGTGTTTTATAAATGCATTATTGGATGGTTTTATTGAGCATTCCTCACTAAGCTTTTGCTTACGCTCTCTTCCGTTTTCTTAATTCAATAATGCAGAGCATTAGAGTACTTGAGGGCAGCAAGGAGGGCAAGCATCCAAGTGGAAACAAAGCTCTAAGTATGGAAGGTTTTCTAAGTACATTTTAGCTTTTGGTAATTTGGCAATGGGGGACCTATGTGTACGTTTTGGGAGATGTTTTGAACTCCCTAAGTATGTTGAATGTTGTTGAGAATGCTGGTTTTTGTGGTTGGCCTTTATATGCTTGAATTGGAAGTTTATGCTTGAATGGCTTACTTGTGTAGGAAGCATGCCTATAGATTTGGGGCTTTTTGCTTATGATGTTATTTGGTTGAATTGAAGATGCTTATATGTCCCTTCTATGTTGAATTGCATGTTGGCAAAGTTTGGTGGCATTTGGAGCATGATTGGTTGGTCAATTGCATGTTTAAGTACGCATTTTTAGGCAATCTGTGCAGGGTGTTTCGGAACAGCACCTACCGTTTCGGAACGGGTGCCTTAATTGTGCCCAGGCGTCCGAAACGGGAGGGGCCGTTCCGAAACGGAAAGGCTACTGCCAGACCCCCGTTTCGGTACGCGTTGCGGAACGGCCCCGAGTTTCGAAACTGGCTATGCCTGTTTCGGAACGGGTGACCGTTGGGGGCTGACATTGGCAGTTATATGTTTTGGAATGTTTGCGTTTTGGTCCTGAAACTTGTTTGTGCAATTGTATGAGTTTGGGAAGTCCTTTTGAGCTGAAATTTTACAGTGAAGCATGAAACCTGATTAATTTCAAGTTGGTAACTTCAATTTGGATTAAGTCCTCGTATTTATCAGAATTTACATTTCAGTCCCTAAAGTTGTATTTTGTTCAATTGAGTCCCTGTTTGATCTCTGATGTTGTGATCTTTTGGTATGATGTTTGGGTGATCATAATTAGGTCTAAAGTGCATCTAGACAAGGTTAAAAAGAAAAAAAAAGGGTCGTTAATCAAGGTTGACTTTCGGGTTGACTTTGGTTTTCCCCGTGTGACTTTCTTAATTCGGGTCAACCGTCTAGGCCGGGTTAAGGGGGTTACATTTGGTGGTATCAGAGCTGAGTTCTCGAGTAATTGGGAATGTATGTATGCATGATTGAAGTATGTATGTCTTGTATGCTTGTTGAGTGAAAGCATGTTTAATGGCTTGTGATTTTGATGCAATTGAAGTATGTGCTGTGATGTAGCATGTTGTGGGTACCCATTGCCAAATCAAAGCTAAAGGAAAGATGTTGTTTTGAAATGAAATTGAGCTTGAATACTTGGATTGCTTACCTTGCTGGGCCTGACTTTGTTTTATTTGTGTTGTGATTGCATGGTAAAAGTATGGCACCACGTAGAGAATTACGAGGTAATGTGCGAGCTACAGCTCCTAATGAGAACGAGAATGAGGAAAACACGGGTAGTGCGGTGTTACCTCCTCCTCCACCTGGTGGTGGTGGTGCTGGGGTTGAGGAAGCTGGAGCTGCAGCTGGCGCTGGAGCTGCTGGACCTGGGGCTGGTCAGGGGCAAGCTATGCCTGATACGACGATGTTAGTGCAAGCTATTGCTGGTGCTTTTCAAGCAGCAGTAGCTGGGGCTCGTGGAGCGGGGCATCAGGAAGATGCTGGTGTCAGACTACCTTTGGAGCGTTTCCGCAGTCTTGGTGGGACATAGTTCAGGGGTATGTCTGCTGAGAGTTCTGAAGCTTGGCTAGAGAGTACCAAGCGAATCTTGGGCCAGATGAGTTGCACTGATGTGCAGAAGCTGGGTTGTGTTGTGTCCTTGCTGCAGAAGGATGCGTATACGTGGTGGACAACCACTATTGCTGGGATGGCAGAAGCTGATGTGACTTGGACATTCTTTCAGAATGTGTTCAAGCGGAGATATCTTGGTGTGAGATATCTTGATGAGAAGAAGCGTGAATTCATGTCTCTTACCCAAGGGAGCATGAGTGTGGCTGAGTATGAGGTGCAGTTTGTGCGACTCAGTCAGTATGCACCAGAGCTGGTACCTGATGAGCGGGCAAGGTGCGAGAGGTTCCGTTATGGTTTAGAGACGGATGTAAAGATGTATTTGCTGGCCGCCGAGTATGATGATTTTGACGTATTGGTGGGCCGAGCCAAGGACGTTGAGATGAACTTGGGTTTATCTGTGAGAGGTGCTGGAGCAAGTGCTGGGAAGCGATCAGCTGAGTTTAGTTCCGGAGGTGGACGGAACAAGAGGGGACGTGATCAGAAGTATCAGTCTTCAGCTAAGAGAGGTGGTGGTGCACCTGCTAGAGGAGGTAATGCTAGAGCTGATCCGAGTGCTTGTTGGATCTGTGGTTCCCGTGGTCACCTGAAACGTGACTGTCCTCGTGCTGAGAGAGTGGTGCAAGCTCCTGTTGCGGCTGCTGGAGTTGTGGTTCTGCAGACCACTTGAGGCGAGATTGTCCGAGGTTGGCTGGTGATCAGGTGCGTGCTCCTGTTGTTGCTGCACCTCAGAGAGGTCGTGGGCGCGGCCGTGGTAATTTCCAGAGGAGAGAGGAAGGTAGTCATGGAGTGGCCCATGTTGTGGCTATTCAGCCTGAGGGTGGAGGCCAAGCGAGGGTGTATGCTCAGCGAGAGGGCAGGAATGATGCGGATGTGATTGCAGGTACCTTTACTTTGCAATCCTTGTCATTGCTTTCTTTGATTGATTCTGGATCTACGCATTCATACATTTTGCGTGAGCATGCTGAATTGCTTGGGTTGCCTGTTGAGTCTTTGGATGTTGGTGTTCGTGTCACTAGTTCTTTTGGTGAGACTGTTGTGACTCGTAAGCTTTATAGAAGGTGTCCCTTGGTCGTTCAAGAGCATGTTTTTCATGTTGATCTTATGGAGTTACCTTTTTATGGTTTCGATGTGATCCTTGGTATGGATTGGCTTGCTGAGCATCGTGCTGTTGTGGATTGTGAGAACAAGCGTGTTTCGCTTAAGCTTGCGGATGATTATGAAGTTGTTGTGGTTGGCGAGAATGTGAAGTTTCTTGCCAATGTGGTGTCTACCTTGGAGGCGAGCAGGATGTTGAGGCAAGGTTGCGAAGCCTATCTAGCTTTTGTGATGAATCCTAGCTCTAAAGAGTTGAGGGTGCAAGATATCAGAGTTGTGAAGGAGTTTCCTGGTGTTTTTCCTGAGGAGTTGCCTGGTTTACCTCCTAACCGCGAGGTGGAGTTTGGAATTGAGCTGTATGAGAATACAACTCCTGTGTCCATTACTCCCTATAGAATGGCACCTAAGGAGCTGAAGGAGCTGAAGACGCAGTTGCAAGAGTTGCTTGATCGTGGTTTCATCCGGCCGAGTGTGTCACCTTGGGGAGCACCGGTCTTGTTTGTGAAGAAGAAGGATGGCACTATGAGAATGTGCATTGATTACCGTCAGCTGAACAAGTTGACTATCAAGAATCGGTATCCTTTGCCGAGGATTGATGATCTTTTTGATCAATTTCGGGGAGCTGCTGTGTTCTCTAAGATTGACTTGAGGTTAGGGTATTATCAGTTGAAGGTGAAGGATGTGGATGTGCCTAAGACAGCTTTCAGGACAAGGTATGGGCATTATGAGTTCCTTGTGATGCCGTTTGGGTTGACAAATGCTCCTGCTGCTTTCATGGACATGATGAATCGTGTGTTTCATGAATACCTGGACAAGTTTGTTGTGGTGTTCATTGACGATATCCTCGTGTACTCGCGTACTGAGGAGGAGCATGAAGAGCATTTGAGGATTGTTTTGCAAGCTTTGTTGGAGAATCAGCTTTATGCTAAGCTGAGTAAGTGCGAGTTCTGGTTAAGGGAGGTGGTGTTTCTTGGGCATGTGGTTTCAGCGGAGGGGATTCGTGTTGATCCTCAGAAGATTGAGGCGGTGATGAATTGGAAAGTTCCTAAGTCTGTTCATGAGATTCGTAGTTTCCTTGGTTTGGCGGGATACTACCGAAGGTTTGTGGATGGTTTTTCCAAGATTGCTGCTCCTTTGACGAAGCTGTTGCAAAAGGATGTTAAGTATGAGTGGACGGAAGCGAGACAGCAGGCTTTTGAGAAGCTTAAGGCGGCTTTGACGCAAGCTCCTATCTTGATTCAGCCTGAATTAGGGAAAGAGTTTGTGGTTTACAGTGATGCATCCTATGTTGGTTTGGGGTGTGTGCTGATGCAGGAGGGTAAGGTGGTGGCTTATGCATCGCGGCAGTTGAAAGTGCATGAGCGCAATTACCCTACGCATGATATTGAGCTGGCTGCAGTGGTTTTTGCTCTGAAGATCTGGAGACATTATCTGTATGGTGAGAAGTGTACTGTGTACACAGATCACAAGAGTTTGAGGTATCTGATGTCTCAGAAGGAGTTGAATCTTAGGCAGCGGCGTTGGTTGGAGTTGCTCAAGGATTATGATCTGACGATTGAGTACCATCCTGGGAAGGCTAATGTTGTTGCGGATGCCTTGAGTAGGAAGGTAGCTGTTGAGCTGAGGGCTATGTTTGCTAGCTTGAGCATATCACAAGATGGTGGTCTCGTTGCTGAGTTGCAAGTGAAACCCTCTTTGGTTCAGTTGATCAAGGATAAGCAGTTGTTGGATGATTCCTTGGTGTCTCATGTTCAGGATATCGCGGAGGGTAGACCTTCGGATTTCTGTTTCAATGATGATGGTGTGCTGTGTTTTGGGAGTCGGATAGTAGTGCCTGCTGATGCTGAGTTGAGGCGTGCTATTCTGACTGAAGGTCATAGCAGTCCTTTTGCTATGCACCCTGGTAGTACTAAGATGTACCGTGATCTTCGTGATGAGTACTATTGGGTGGGTTTGAAGAAGGATGTTGCGGAGTTTGTGAGCAAGTGTTTGGTGTGTCAGCGAGTTAAGGCTGAGCATCAGTTTCCTTCAGGGTTGTTGCAACCATTGAAAATCCCTGAATGGAAGTGGGAGAGGGTTGCCATGGATTTTGTATCTGGTTTACCTTTGTCTCCATCGAAGAAGAATTCGGTCTGGGTGATTGTGGATCGCCTGACGAAGTGTGCGCATTTCTTGCCTGTGCATACTACGTTTTCTTTGGATAAGCTGGCAGAGCTGTACATTGCTGAGATTGTGCGGCTGCATGGTGTGCCTAAGTCGATTGTGTCGGATAGGGATCCGAGGTTCACATCGCGGTTTTGGCAGTGTTTACATCAAGCTCTGGGTACAAGGTTGCATTTCAGTACGTCCTATCATCCTCAGTCGGATGGTCAGTCTGAGCGAGTTATCCAGATTTTGGAGGATATGTTGAGGTGCTGCGTGATTGAGTTCCAAGGTTCTTGGGAGAAGCATCTGCCTTTGGTTGAGTTTGCTTATAACAACAGTTATCAGGCAAGTATACAGATGGCACCTTATGAGGCTTTGTACGGGAGGAAGTGTAGGACTCCTCTTTGTTGGGCTGAGACTGGTCAAAAGTTGGTTTCGATGCCGGCTTTGTTGAAAGGGACCACAGAGAAGGTAAAGCTCATTTGTGAGCGGTTAAAGGCTGCTTCTGATCGGCAGAAGTCTTACGCGGATTTGAAGCGTAAGGAGATAGAGTATGCGGTGGGTGACCGTGTGTTCTTGAAGGTTTCGCCTTGGAAGAAGGTGATGCGGTTTGGCCGAAAGGGTAAGTTGAGCCCTAGGTACATTGGACCATATGAGGTGGTTGAGCGTGTGGGTCCTGTTGCGTATCGGTTGAGGTTACCTCAGGAGTTGGAGAAGATTCATGATGTGTTCCATGTCTCTATGCTCCGGAGGTATAGATCTGATCCTTCGCATGTGATGCCTGTGGAGGAAGTGGTTTTGAATCCGGATTTGACCTATGATGAGGAACCGGTGAAGGTTCTGGATTCGGATAGCAAGGTTCTTCGTGGCAAGACCATTGAGTTGGTGAAGGTGCTGTGGAAGCATCGTGGTGTTGAGGAAGCCACGTGGGAGCGGAAGGAAGACATGCTGAAGCAGTTTCCTTATCTCTTTCCTTCAGGTAAATTTCGAGGACGAAATTTCTTAAGGGGGGAGAGTTGTAACGCCCCGGTTTTGGGCTTAGAAGTTTTGGGCGTTGACCGGTTTGGTCAAAGTGCTGTTCGAATCTAAAGAGGTGAAATTAGGAAAGCCTAGTTCGGGTTGCATTAAAAATATGGAAAAATGTTCTAAAATCATCTTTTAATATAATTAAGTGAACTGTGAAATCAATTTTGAAAAATGGGTTTTGGAAGAGTGACATTTTGGCTAGTGACCAAAATGTAATTTTTGAAAGTTTTGTGACTGTTTTATAAAGAGTTGAAACTTTGAATCTTTAAGGAGCTATTATTCCAAAAGTAGTTTCTCCAGATTTTTCTAAGATATTTTGAGATTTATTCTGATTTTAAAATATATCAAAAGTGGAGGGAAAGGCCATTTGGCTATTTTCTTAACTAACTTCTCTATTTTCTTTCTCTCATTTTCTCTCAATCCAAACACTTGTTTTCCAGAGAGTTGTTTCTGATTTTCTCACCTAAAATCCTTCTTTCAACATTCTTTTGATTCCTAATCTACATATCTTCAAAACCTCATCATTTGCTAGTTGATTCAACAAGGTTTTTGATTCCAAAAAGTGGAGAAACACAAGTTTGGAGGTAAGAACGTCCTTCTCCTCTAAACTATCAGTTCTTTACTGAAATTCCCAAGTTCTCAACTCTTAATTGAAGTTTTATTAAAGGATTTTAAGTGGTGAAATGGATCTTGGCTTATAATGCAAGATTTGGTGATTTTTGGTGATTTTCGTTAGATATGATTAATCTGTGATTTGAGGTGTGTTTTTGATGTTAAATGAACTCTAAATTGATAAGGAAATGAGTTTTGATTAATGCAATCCCGGATATGTTGTGTTTCCTAAGTTTAGCTTGTGATTCTTGTATGTTTTTGTGGTGATCTTGTGGATCTGATGTTGCTGGAGGTATAAGGATGTTTATAGGTTGTTTTTAGATGTTAGATGGTGTTAATGGATGTTAGGTTTTGCTGGTTTATGGCTGGGCTTTGTTGAGAAGTGGTTTTGATGCAATTTCGGTTGTGTTTGGTGGCCGAAATTGGAGTGTGAATGAGAGCAGCGAGTTTGAGTGCTTTCATTGAAGCTTTTGATGCATGATGATGCATTAAATCTCTGCTTTAATGTGTTTAATCAGGGGAGGCATCTTTGGATCCAAGAGTTGTTGATCCGGAGGCTTGTTTTGGTGCTTTGGCTTGAGGCGAAGTGGAATCGGTGAGTGAAATTGGGTTTTCGGCTTTGAAACCAATGTCTTGGGAGCTTAGTTTAAGTCTAAACAACTTTGCTAAGCTCTAGTGTAAGTTTTCGGAAATTCTCTCTAGTGGTGGCCATGATTTTGTTGTGATGCAATGTGGTTATTTGCATGTTTTGATTACTGTTTTGAAAGCATGATTTAGCATGGTATTTGCTGTTTTGATAAGCCATATGTTAAAGGAAGCTCAAGGTAAGAGTTCCTTGTTTTTGAACATTGATTAAATGTGGTTTGATGCTTTTAAGTGCATGATGAATATGGCTTGGTTTAATGCTTTAAAACAGTGGATTAATTGATGAAAATGATGTATATTGGCAAGTGATGTTTTGAAAAGGTTGAGGTCACTAAGGTGGTTAAAAGTCCTTGAGTGAGCCTTGTTACTTAAGAACATCAAGGTGGTTAAAAGTCCTTGGATGATTCTTGTTACGGACACAAAGGTGTTTAAAAGTCCTTGTGTGGTCCTTTCTATGGTGTTTAAAAGTCCATAGGCCAAGGTGTTTAAAAGTCCTTGGGCTCAAGGTGTTTAAAAGTCCTTGAGGTGATTCAATTCATGGTGTTTAAAAGTCCATGGCCAAGGTGTTTAAAAGTGCTTGGGGTCAAGGTGTTTAAAAGTCCTTGAGGTGATCTAATTCATGGTGTTTAAAAGTCCATGGACAAGGTGTTTAAAAGTCCTTGGGGTCCAAGGTGTTTAAAAGTCCTTGGGGTGAAAGTTGATGAACTTGTTTTTCAAGAAATGAAATGTATCACTTGTGGCCAATATGACATGTAATGAAATGAAGCATGAGATGCTTGTTTTAAGTATGCTTTTGAGCATGTGTAAATGATGTTTGAAGCATGTTTTATAAGTGTTTTATAAATGCATTATTGGATGGTTTTATTGAGCATTCCTCACTAAGCTTTTGCTTACGCTCTCTTCCGTTTTCTTAATTCAATAATGCAGAGCATTAGAGTACTTGAGGGCAGCAAGGAGGGCAAGCATCCAAGTGGAAACAAAGCTCTAAGTATGGAAGGTTTTCTAAGTACATTTTAGCTTTTGGTAATTTGGCAATGGGGGACCTATGTGTACGTTTTGGGAGATGTTTTGAACTCCCTAAGTATGTTGAATGTTGTTGAGAATGCTGGTTTTTGTGGTTGGCCTTTATATGCTTGAATTGGAAGTTTATGCTTGAATGGCTTACTTGTGTAGGAAGCATGCCTATAGATTTGGGGCTTTTTGCTTATGATGTTATTTGGTTGAATTGAAGATGCTTATATGTCCCTTCTATGTTGAATTGCATGTTGGCAAAGTTTGGTGGCATTTGGAGCATGATTGGTTGGTCAATTGCATGTTTAAGTACGCATTTTTAGGCAATCTGTGCAGGGTGTTTCGGAACAGCACCTACCGTTTCGGAACGGGTGCCTTAATTGTGCCCAGGCGTCCGAAACGGGAGGGGCCGTTCCGAAACGGAAAGGCTACTGCCAGACCCCCGTTTCGGTACGCGTTGCGGAACGGCCCCGAGTTTCGAAACGGGCTATGCCTGTTTCGGAACGGGTGACCGTTGGGGGCTGACATTGGCAGTTATATGTTTTGGAATGTTTGCGTTTTGGTCCTGAAACTTGTTTGTGCAATTGTATGAGTTTGGGAAGTCCTTTTGAGCTGAAATTTTACAGTGAAGCATGAAACCTGATTAATTTCAAGTTGGTAACTTCAATTTGGATTAAGTCCTCGTATTTATCAGAATTTACATTTCAGTCCCTAAAGTTGTATTTTGTTCAATTGAGTCCCTGTTTGATCTCTGATGTTGTGATCTTTTGGTATGATGTTTGGGTGATCACAATTAGGTCTAAAGTGCATCTAGACAAGGTTAAAAAGAAAAAAAAGGGTCGTTAATCAAGGTTGACTTTCGGGTTGACTTTGGTTTTCCCCGTGTGACTTTCTTAATTCGGGTCAACCGTCTAGGCCGGGTTAAGGGGGTTACAGGACTACTACGAGCTTCGGTTAGAATGGTGCGTCTCAACTCAACATCTTTCAGAAAAACTACTCTACTTTTGAAACACAAGATTATGTCACTACTAAAACAGAAATCTATCAATTTACCCTCTGATATGTCTAGCACGTGAGATGCTAATGATCTATCTTGCAACTGTTTCTCTCAGATCAACTGAATCAACGAAGGTTTAACTTGCAATTCGGCCACAAAACCACCATCTTGAGACAAACTTAGCCTAGCAAACATAGCTCGTAACTCGACTGCCACCTTCCTACTCAAAGCATCGGCCACTACATTGGCTTTACCTGGATGGTACTCAATCGTGAGATCATAGTCCTTAAGTAATTCTAGCCATCTACGCTGTCGAAGGTTCAATTTCTTCTACGTCATCAAATACTTCAAGCTCTTATGATCGATGTACACTGTGCATTTCTCGCTGTAAAGGTAATGCCTCCAAACTTTCAAAGAAAAAACCACTGCAGCCAATTCTATGTCGTGTGTAGGGTAATTACGCTCATGAGTCTTCAACTGTCTAGACGCATAGGCCACTACTTTTCCCTCTTGCATAATCACACAACCTAAGCCAACATACGATGCATCGCTGTAGATTACGAACTCTTTCCTTGACACGGGCTGAATCAAAACATGAGCTTTTGTCAAGGCTTCTTTCAATTTCTCAAATGCTTGTTGTCTTGCATTGGTCCACTCAAACCGTAAATCCTTTTGTAGCAATTTAGTCAATGGAGCTGCAACCTTTGAGAAACCCTCAACAAAACGTCTATAGAACCGGCCAAGCCTAAGAAACTACGAATTTCGGTCACAAACTTCGGTTGCTTCTAATTCACAATTGCCTAAACTTTCTTAGGATCCACTCAGATTCCCTCGGCTGATACAATATGACCTAGGAAGACTACTTCCCCGATCCAAAAATCACATTTGCTCAACTTGGCATACAACTGGTTGTCTAATAATTTCTGCAATATCAAACGCAAATGATGATCATGATCCTCCTCTGTACGAGATTACACTAAGATATCATCAATGAATACTACCACAAACTGATCCAAGTACTCATGAAACACCCTATTCATCATATCCATAAAAGCTGTTGGTGCATTCATCAAACCAAAGGGCATCACTAAGAATTCATAATGTCCATAACGAGTGCGGAAAGTTGTCTTCGGTACATCTTGATCTCTTACCTTCAGCTGATAATAACCGGATCTTAAATCTATCTTCGAAAACACTGAAGCACCTCTCAACTGATCAAACAGGTCATCAATCCTCGGCGAAGGATATTTGTTCTTCACTGTCAACTTATTCAATTGTCGGTAATCGATACACATCCTCAAATTGACATCTTTCTTTTTCACAAACAACACTGGTGCACCCCAAGGTGAAATACTCAGACGAATGAACCCTCGGTATATCAGTTTCTGAAGCTGTGTCTTCAACTCTTTCATTTCTTTAGGAGCCTTTCGATACAGAGCAATCGACACTGGAGCAGAATTAACATAAGTCTCTATAGCAAATTCCACCACTCTATCAGGCAGCAAACCAGGCAATTCTTCCAGAAATACCTCTAGAAATTCACAAACAGTTTTGATGTCTTGCGGTCGTGCCTCACTCATATTTGGATACATAACATAGGTTAAGTATGCCTGACAACCAATATCTATTAACTTCTGAGCCTCTAAAGCTGAAACAACATTGGACAAGAACTTAAAGTTCTCGTCCACTACAACTACTACCTCATAATCATCTGAAAGCCTCAAGGACACACGCTTTGTCTCGAAATCTAACCTAGCCATATGTTCCATAAGCCAATCCATGCCCAAAATTACATCAAAACCATAAAACGACAATTCCATCATATCCACAGGAAAAACATGACCCTAAACCATCAAAGGACATCTTCTGTACATCTTTCTAACTACAACTGTCTCACCAAAAGAAATCGTGACACTCATACCCACATCTAATATCTCGACCGAAATATCTAACAACTTCACATGCTCACTCAATATATATGAATGTGTAGAGCCGAAATCAATCAAAGAAAGCAAAGTCAAAGACTGTAATGAGAAATTATCTGCAATCACATCTGTGTCATTCCTGTCCTCACGATGCGCTTACACTCTAGTCGGTCCACCTCCCTCGGGCTCAATTGCCACAACATGAGCTACATTCCTCTGACCATCATTCTTAGGCTGAAAGTTACCTCGACCGCGCCCCCGGCCTCTCTGATGATCGACAACTTGTGCAAGATCCTGTTCATCCCTAGCTGGATGTGGACAATCATGCTTCAAGTGCGCTCGAGACCCGCAGTTCCAACATGAGCCATAAGTGCCCCCAACACTCGCCAAAATGATGTCTATCACACTTGGTACACTTAGGAGTACGATTTTCAGCCCCTTGGCCGTGATGGCTTCGCCCCGGGTTACCACCTCCATGCATATGATCATGATGGAGTCTCCTATCCTTGTGCCTCTTGGCACGATCTCTATCCCACTCGGTGGTCCTTTTCCCTGAACTAGATCCACCTTTACAATCAACAAGTCCCAAAGACTGTTCAATGTCCTTGGCCCTAGCGACCAATACATCAAAATCCATATAGTCAGAAGCCAACATGTAGGTCTTCACCTCCTGGATCAAACCATATCGAAAATGCTCACACCGTTCCCTCTCAGTATGAACCAATTCAGAAGCGTACTGATTAAGACGTACGAACTGTACCTCATACTCGGACACGGTCATGCTACCCTAAACTAGATCCATGAACTCTCTCTTCTTATCGTCTAGGTATCGAGGACCTAGATACTTCTTAGGAAAAGCAGACTTAAAGAATTCCCAAGTAACCTTAGCCTCTAGCATACCCGTTGTGATGGTAGTCCACCAAGTATAGGCATATCCCTGAAGCAAAGAGACGATGCAACCTAGCTTACGTGCACCAGAGCACTCCATCTGTCCCAAAATTCGAACTGAGCTCTCAAACCATGCCTCTGAACCCTCGGTTGATAATCCCCGAAACTCGACTCCACCCAAGATACGAAGTCGTTCTAATGGCAGACCAGAACCTGCACCCTGAGGCGGTGCTGCAACCTGAACACCCGCTAAAGCTGTCTGAATAGCCCCGACTATAGCCTGAATCAACGGATTCACATCAATGCAAGTCTATCCCTGACCAACCTGGGGTCCAACACCTCTGACATTCGCTGCACCACCACCCGGAGGAGGAGGAGGAGGAGGAGGAGGAGGCAAGTTCTCCCCTTGCACATCCTCAACATTCTCAATCCACTCAACCCTCGAATTATCCATTATGGGCCTTCCCCTCGGTCTCACCATGATAACATGTACAAAACTAAACAATAAACACAACAAGTGAAATGATTTGGGGTTAGCAAGGAACAAGGTCCAAGGCGCTCAAGTCTTCAAACTTAAATCCACTTACAATAACAGTATACTAGAAGTGGGTGCCTTTAACTATCTCCCAACCAACACAAAAGAAAACCATTAGCATGCTTACAATCACCGTGCATCACAACCAACAACCATACACAATAAGACTTACCTCACTTACCTTTCGCCTTTGTGGAAACTCAGCGAACCTAGGCGAACCTAGGCTCTGATACCAACAAATGTAACCCCCCGACCCGGCCTAGCCACCAGACCACATCGAACGGGTTACACGGGGAAAACCGAAAAGAAACCTGTTATGGCTTCACCCCGATTAGCAACCCTAATTTTCTTTTTTTATAACTAATATAATTTAATCTTGTCTAAATGTCATTTTAAAACCTATGTGTAGAGACTAGCAGTGGAAAAGCAAAACACGAGCAAGAACCACTCGAAACGAGCTTTTTGAGGCTACTTGTATAGCTTTAAAACAGGTCGTATCGATACGCTCGGGCTCGTATCGATACGCCTTCAACGGTAAAAAATCCCAAGTCAACCTCAAGAGGTCGTTCTGATACGCTCAGAGACCGTATCGATACGAGCGTATCGAAACTGTCTCGAGGGTTTCAGAATGCCAGCCCATATCGAAACACTCTTGAAACGTTTCGGAACCTATAACGCCTGGGTTTAGGGCCCGGGAAATACTTGGGTTTGGTTAAACCGGTTCGGGTTAAGCTAATTGTGGGGAAACAATTTAAAGTAAACCAATTTTAAAGCTTTTGGAGAAAAGGGAATTTAAAAAAAGGCCTTTTGGTAAAATGTGGACAAATGGGTTTTTGGAGATAAATTTTAAATTAAAATAAAATACAATATTTCAAAATTCTCATCTCATCTCCTTCCCCAAAACCATTTTCACATTAAACCTCCCCAAAACCCCATTTCACTATTCCATTGCTCATAGCTTTCTATCCAAGCGATTTCTTCAAGGTAATTGATTCTTTAACTTGGTTTTATCTTCCTTGAGTCGTAGATACTAAGATTTTTTTGCTAAAACCCATGGTTTAAACTTGTTTTGATTTTAAAGTTTGGTTTGAAGTGGAAGGGAGTTTGTGGGATTTTCATTGGGGTTGGTTGTGGCTGGGTTTAGGTGTGTTTTTAAATTTGTCTTATTTCTAGAATAACAAGGAAATGATGGGTTGTTATAGGAAACCCGAAATGGGTATTGTGGGTAACATTGGAAGTAGGAAATCTTGAGTTTTTGGATGGGTTTTGGGTCTAAATGACAGCTGATGGTTTGGTATCTTTGGGTTGATGTTTTGTATGTTAAAAGATAGATTTTTTATGATAAATTCGTTGGGATTGGCTGCATGTAGTTTGGGGCTGAATTGAATATGTTTTGGGTGAAATTTGGGCTCGAATCGATGTGTTTTGTTGCAAGAATGTTGAGTTCCGAGTTGCTGCTATGTTTGTGAGTATATTAACATCCTGATGTTCTGTTTTGGGTTGCCTAAAGCAGAGGAAACGAATTTGGGCTTCGTGGATGCGAATCGCGTAGTTCGGAGGCTTGAAACGGCATCTTGGATAGCGTTTGTGTGTTGGCTAGTGAGTGGAAATTGATTCGAAGCTTTAAAGTGTTCAAAGAAGGTTTCTTGGGGTTTGGGTGGAGCCTTAGGGGCCAACCTAAACCCAAGTGTAAGTGTATTTATTTCTTGCCTTGTTTCGTTAAGTGTCGGTGTATGTGTTTATACACGTTGTTGGTTGAAATGCAATTGCTTTTATCTCCTTTTTAATGATGTTGTCTTGTCGTAGTTGTTGTCAAAGCCTCACGTAATGGTTAGTGGAAAGTATGTTGTTGAATACGGTGATGTGTAGTCCCACCGGTAGTGACTAATAGATCAGTACGATGATGTGTAGTCCCACCGGAATCATGCTAGTTGATGTGAACAGTGATGTGTATGTTGGGTCACGTCGGCACGCCCTGTGGCGCAGTGGAAAAATTAATCCGACGTAATCTAGCCAGGATCCATGTACAGGAACGAATCCAGGGTGAAAAGATGAAGAGTTATCTTTTAAAACTCTAGAAACTGGAAAACCGACGGTATGTCGGAATAACCACGTCAAGTAAAACTGGAATCGTCACAGGTTTGCAACGACCTCTACGGAGTGTAACCCCCTTAACCCGGTCTAGACGATTGACCCGAATTAAGAAAGTCACACGGGGAAAACCAAAGTCAACCCGAAAGTCAACCTTGATTAACGACCCTTTTTTTTCTTTTTAATCTTGTCTAGATGCACATTAGCTCTAATTGTGATCACACAAACAACATGCTCAAAGATCACAAACATCAGAGATCAAACAGGGACTCAATTGAACAATTTTACAACTTTAGGGACCAAATTGTAAATTCTGAAAACTTTGAGGACTTAACCAGATTTTAAGTTACCAACTTAAAATTAATCATGTTTCATGCTTCTCAGCCAAATTTCAGCTCAAACGGACATCCCAAACTCATACAATTGCACAAACAAGTTTCAGGACCAAAATGCAAACATTCTGAAACATTTAACTGCCATTGTCAGCCCCCAACGGTCGGCTGTTCCGAAACAGGGAGAGCCCGTTTCGAAACACGGGGCCGTTCCGCAATGCGTACCGAAACGCGGGCTGGCAGTGACCAATCCGTTTCGGAACTGTGTCACCTGTTTCGGACGCCTGGGTTCATTCAAGGCACCCGTTCCGAAACGGTGTCATCTGTTCCGAAACACCCTGCACAGATTGCAGCATTTTGCTTACTCAAACATACAATTGATCATCCAATCATGCTCCAAAAGCCACCAAACCTTACCAACATGCAATTCAACATATAAGGGACATACTTGCATCAACAATTCAACAAAATGTCAACATATGTGAAAAGCCCCAAATATATAGGCATGCTTCCTACACAAGCAACCATTCAAGCATAAACTTCCAAATCAATCTCATATTAGCCACAACATGATCCAACAACATTAACAACAACATTAAAACATCCTTGTCCGAACATATACGAACACATACACATAACCCGAGAGATTCTACCCCCATTGCCTTTATTAACTATAGCTATTCACCGAGACATACATCTCAAATGGAGTCCTCCTTGAATCCCTTGCTTCTCGCTGTCCAAACTTCAAGAATCTGCATTGATGGACAAAAAGGAGCGTAAGCACATAATGCTTAGTGAGGAATGCTCAAAACCAAAACACCACCAATGCAGCGAGTCTTAAAACCTCTTTGAAAAGCAACTCGATTTGTTTACCAAGCAAAGTTTGAAAACTCTTTTTCAACATCATGCTTAAAACCATGCATTGCTCAAACATGAAAACCAACCCTTAGCTTAGCAAGCTAAGAAAACCTTTTCAAAGCATCATTTACAAAATCATCCATTTAACCATTCCATGCATAAACACCATATGCAAAGCTAAAATCAACCTTGGAAAAACACTTCCACTTACATCATACCATTCACATACTTGAATGCCGTTTCAAATTAAGAAACCATTTTTAAACCATTTACTTAATCAATTAACACATGCATTAAACCATGCAACATATTACCACATCATTCTCATTTGCGTCTCATGACCTTAAAACAAGTCTTAGCAAGACTCCAATGCACTAAAGAGATTTCATGCACACATGCAACATTCTCAATAGATAATCATCACTTGTTCAAACTAACAAGTAAACATGCATTCTCAATTCATTAAGCAATTCTCATGCAACCATGCATCAATTCAAGCATCTCATGCTTCATTATATCAAGAACATTATATTGGCTTCCAAGTGACCAACCAAATCCACTTTTCAACTCAACACCCGATCGGATACGCGGATCACAAGCGTTGTCCCCACGCTTCATACACACTACCAATCCAAGGTCTCCCAAATGGACTTTTAAACACCATTTGACCTTACCATTCACAAGGTTCCCATGTATGGACTTTTAAACACCATACAACCTTAACTTTCACAAGGTTCCCATATATGGACTTTTAAACACCATATAACCTTAACATGCTCAAGGTTCCCATGTATGGACTTTTAAACACCATACAACCTTAGCATCACCGATTGGTAGTTGTATAATCATCTAACGAGATCCGGGACACCCTATACAAGATCCACACATGGACTTTAAACCACCATTGTGATCTTAACAAGCACAAGGTCCTCAAATGGAATTTTAACCACCATTATTACCTTTGCTTAACCAAGGTCCTCGAATGGGATCCCATCAACCATTATGACCTTAACCATCTCGTTAGGAAACTTGGATGGAGTTTACCGGTTCACTCTTAACCACTCCACACCCAAGGCGACTTTATTCACGGTGCACCCAATCCTATAGCCGGCTAACTATATCCGATCAACGAACCAAGAACCACTTGCATCACTTGCCAAAATAACCATCTTACCACATTAACCTTTAATTCACATGCATAACCATAATGCAAAAACCATCATTTACCTTAACCAAGAACCAACCATGGACTTACAAACACCATGTTGTTCTTTAATAAACAAGGCTTACACAAGGACTTTCAACCACCTTTGTAACCTTAAGCATCACTTACCAATGTACATCATTAACAACAATAATCCACTGTTTTAAAGCATCACACAAAAGCCATTAAACAACATGCAACACTATGCATCAAAACCACAATTTCAATGTACAAAACCAAGGATCTCTTACCTTGAGCATCCTTCACATATGGCTTTCAAAACCAGCATTTAACCATGCTAAAATATGCTTTCAAAACAGAATTTAAACCATGCAAAACACATGCATTTCAATCATCAACCACAATTGCTTTAAAAGCCAATTCACAACACAACCAAGAACGAAAATCCATTTACTTACTCTTGAGCATAGCAAAGTTGTTTAGACTTAAACTAAGCTCCCAAAACCTTCAAACCTTGGTTTAAAAGCTGAAAACCCGACTTCACTCACCGATACACAAAACAAGGCTAGCCAACAAGCCTTCCAAGCATCCGAAACCTTCCGCACCACCTCTAAAGCTCACGGATCAAACTCCCCTGTTTCAAGCACACAACAACAGAAGATCAATGCATCATTATGCATCAAAAACACCAGCAACACAACACAACTCGCTGCTCATCACAAATCCAACAATTCGGCTACCAAACACAACCGAAATCACCTCCAAACACTTCCAAAACTTAACCCAGCCAAGATCCATCACTTCTAACCATTTTTAAACATCAATTAACATCCAAAATGATCACAAACACGTCCTTATACCTCCAGGTATAACAGATCACCAAAAACACTCCAAAACAACCAAAAACTCAAGCAAAACTTAGGAAATTCAACCTATTCGGGATTGCATTAATTACACCTCAACATCTAATCAATTTAGCATTCATTTAACATCAATTTGACACTCCAAAACACTGCCCAAACAGATCACACGAAAATTCCACCAAAATCAAGCAAATCTTGCATTTTAAGCCAAAAATCAAGATTTCAATTGAAAAGCCTCTAACAAATCACAAATCAAGGATTGAGAACTTAGGAATTTCAGTAAAGAACTGATAGTTTAGAGGAGAAGGACGTTCTTACCTCCAAACTTGAGTTTCTCCTTTTTAGAACCAAAAAGCTTGATGAAACAACTTGCAAATGGTGAGGTTTTGTTGTAGAGATGATTAGGAATCAAAAGAGAGTTGAAAGGAGAGATTTAGGTGACAAAATCAGAAGAAATTCTCTGGAGAGAAAGTGTTTGGGTTGAGAGAAAATGAAAATTGGGAGAAAATGAAAAGTTAGTTACAAATAGCCAAAATGGCTTTCCCTCCTCTTTCCTTATGTTTTAAAATCAGAATAAAGCCTTAAAATATCTTAGAAAAATCTGGAGAAACCACTTTTGGAATAATAGCTCCTTAAAGATTCAAAGTTTCAACCCTTTATAAAACAGTCACGCAACTTTCAAAATTTACATTTTGGTCACTAGCCAAAATGTCAACCTTCCGAACCTCATTTTCCAAAATTGATTTCGCAGTTCACTTTTATATATTAAAAGATGATTTTAGAACATTTTTCCATATTTTTAATGCAACCCGAACTAGGCTTTCCTAATTTCACCTTTATATATTCGATCAGCACTTTGACCGAACCGGTCAACGCCCAAAACTTCTGAGCCCAAAACCGGGGCGTTACAACTCTCCCCCCCTTAGGAAATTTCGTCCTCGAAATTTCAACTGGCAAAAAGGGAACCACAACCCAACTTCTCAGAGCAACACACAAGGCAACACAAAAGCCTCAATCACTACTGAACACTTCCCACACAAAACTCCACCAAACTCAACACCACCACATGCTGTTCACAAAACCCAGCACACACAAAGATAACCACAATTTAACCTTTCGCACTTCCGACTGCCCACAGCTCTAACATCAACCCGAAGAACTCAATTTTTTTTACAGCACACATCACTGTAACACACAACTCCCAAGACTTGCTTACACAGTGACATTAACCAATCCAAATCAGCCACTATGCAAACTTCTCTGCTTCTAAAACTCTTGCAAACTCCCAAACCTCTTCCAAGAATTTTCCCAACAAGCAAAAATTCTTTAGCATCAACTGATTACTCAAACTCCTCAACAATGCTGATAATCCTTCACATCTGCCGCTAACATTACCATAACGACTCACCAGGACTACACACCCAGATTCCAAAATTACATCACAACCCCAACTAGACTCCGTCAGCCGTTCCACACACCACCAACTGACTTCAAACGGAACTTTCTTAACCACAACCAGCCAACCATTTCTCACAAGAACCCAAACAACCAACAATGGCCTTCAACCCTTCATTACTTTTCCACCACAAGCTTGACCACAACACTTGCCTCGCCAGAACATCGCTTAACCCAAACATACATAACAACTTCTCAAAGGTTGCTAAGAACCAACACTTACAAACACAACCCTTCCACAACAACTTAAATGCTAAGCTACCTCAGCACTTGGAAAACAACCACTAAACTGCAACATCACTTAGCACCAAGGAACTACCACTTCCACTAACTATCCAAACCACTTGACCGATTCTAACTTCAACCGGTACTCTTCACCACCAACCCACTATCCTTCTACTAACAGGCTATACTACCCTCACTATCACTAGCAATTAGCTTAACAAACTCCATTACTTCTAACTTCCACTCAGCACCAACACAACCTCTAAAAACCCATCATCCAACCTAACCCAACCACCACACTAACAGATTCGATTAGTTATTAGCGAGTGCGAACATCGTATGCATGATCACCTACATGCCCTATCAATGCCTGATGTACATGTATGCAAAACCTCTAATGTCATGCCACATGTATGCATGGACCAGCACATATATAATATAGCATATAACAATGATTTTAACTGTGCATGAATGCCAATTCACACCCTTCAATTACATCCTCAAAATCTGTTCAAAAAACAACCTCCTACCTCACCTCTAACTTATCTAACTCCATCATACCATCAACCATTAACCACAAGATACTCACTAAAGCCCTCTTCACACCAACGATGCTTCCACAACTACAACTATTACCCCAACATGCTAGCAACAAGACTAAACTTACCACGCAAGGAAAACCAACAGAAACCAAACCAAGGTAACTAGAGCAAAGATTACTAAACAAGGTTACCTGGAAACACAACACCACCCTGAAGCTTCATCAGACGAGCTCTCTTCCTCGCGGAACCATCATCCTCCTGCCGCACCACTGCAGCACCAGCTAACACACTAGGGTCACCACCAACCTCTAGCGGCAAGGAACCTTGGCTGTTCCGAGCCAACATCAAACAATCGCGTCTCATGTGTACAGCAGACCCACATTCCCAGCAATTCTCATTTCCCAAACTCTTCACAACCTTCTGCTCTTTCTGCCACCTCTGAACCTTGCCTCGGCCGTGCCCACGACCTTTCAGAGACCCTTTGGCTATCACCAAAGCTGACTTTACCCCAAGGGGACAATCACGCTTAACATGCATTTTAGAACCACAATTCCAACAAGCACCCGCGCCCCAACAACCTCCAACATGGCGTCTTTCACAACGGTCACATACCGGTGGCTGAGCTTCCACTCCTTGCTCAAACAACACTTGCTCCACAACAGCACTACCTTCACATTGCTTACCCCTTGGAAACTTCTCCCCAAGATACCTTTCATAAAAGGCAGATACAAAGAAATCCCAATCAATATCATGGGTATGTGACGCCACCGCCACAGATGTCCACCAGACACATGCATCCTCCAGCATCAAGGAAACAACACTTCCCAGCTTACAAGCATAATCACAACCTTCCTGATCCAAAATCAGAATCACACTGGCCAACCAGGCCTCAAATGTCTCAGGTGAAGAACCATGATACTCCACAGCACCCAAATCCAACAAACGCTGCTTCGGCAAACCCACACATCCCACAGCCAGCACATCCACTGACTTTACCGTCGCTACAGCCTGAGATGTTCCCAACACCTCCTGAACAACAGATGATGAACTCTTCATCACATAACCAGCTTCTTCCTTCTACCTTAACACCTCAACCCCAGGCACAGAAGACTGAGACGAAACACCTTTACAAAAGAGTGAGTTCCCTGCCTTAACAACCTGCCCTAAAGCAGCAACCATCTCACCCAACTGCCATTCTATCAACGACTTCGCCATACTACTAACAACAACAAACAACCACAACAAAGCAAACAAACCAGTTAGACCAGCTTTAAGCAAGGATTCAAACTCCAACTCCAATATAACACAATAGCTATAATAATAAGGCAATGGGTATCCTGAATCCTCCCCTTTACATGACATAACAGTCAACACAAACATGGATAACACAACATCAAGCATATCAATCAACATACTTTGATCATGCTTACATCAAACAGCATCCACTTGCAACAACATATTAGCAACATAACATACACATTACACTTTCATCAAGCATAACACCAGCTCACAACATCAGCACATATCCACATTAATTCAACGATGATTCATAAACACAAAGCATGCTTGAAAGCATCAGCAACTTGTTCAGAAACACGTGTTTCAACCAGCTTTCAACCACACAACAAGGTAAACATCAAACACACCTTACAACAACTTACCGTTTTCCCCAAGCATTCGCAACACAGCTCTGATACCACCAAATGTAACCCCCTTAACCCAGTCTAGACGATTGACCCGAATTAAGAAAGTCACACGGGGAAAACCAAAGTCAACCCGAAAGTCAACCTTGATTAACGACCCTTTTTTTTCTTTTTAATCTTGTCTAGATGCACATTAGCTCTAATTGTGATCACACAAACAACATGCTCAAAGATCACAAACATCAGAGATCAAACAGGGACTCAATTGAACAATTTTACAACTTTAGGGACCAAATTGTAAATTCTGAAAACTTTGAGGACTTAACCAGATTTTAAGTTACCAACTTAAAATTAATCATGTTTCATGCTTCTCAGCCAAATTTCAGCTCAAACGTACATCCCAAAATCATACAATTGCACAAACAAGTTTCAGGACCAAAATGCAAACATTCTGAAACATTTAACTGCCACTGTCAGCCCCCAACGGTCGGCTGTTCCGAAACAGGGAGAGCCCATTTCGAAACACGGGGCCGTTCCGCAACGCGTACCGAAACGCGGGCTGGCAGTGACCAATCCGTTTCGGAACGGTGTCACCTGTTTCGGACGCCTGGGTTCATTCAAGGCACCCGTTCTGAAACGGTGTCATCTGTTCCGAAACACCCTGCACAGATTGCAGCATTTTGCTTACTCAAACATACAATTGATCATCCAATCATGCTCCAAAAGCCACCAAACCTTACCAACATGCAATTCAACATATAAGGGACATACTTGCATCAACAATTCAACAAAATGTCAACATATGTGAAAAGCCCCAAATCTATAGGCATGCTTCCTACACAAGCAACCATTCAAGCATAAACTTCCAAATCAATCTCATATTAGCCACAACATGATCCAACAACATTAACAACAACATTAAAACATCCTTGTCCGAACATATACGAACACATACACATAACCCGAGAGATTCTACCCTCATTGCCTTTATTAACTATAGCTATTCACCGAGACATACATCTCAAATGGAGTCCTCCTTGAATCCCTTGCTTCTCGCTGTCCAAACTTCAAGAATCTGCA
Organism: Hibiscus trionum; assembly: GCA_030270665.1. NCBI lineage: Eukaryota > Viridiplantae > Streptophyta > Magnoliopsida > Malvales > Malvaceae > Hibiscus > Hibiscus trionum. The sequence goes on from BSYR01000007.1 coordinate 12,218,975, forward strand.
TTGATGGACAAAAAGGAGCGTAAGCACATAATGCTTAGTGAGGAATGCTCAAAACCAAAACACCACCAATGCAGCGAGTCTTAAAACCTCTTTGAAAAGCAACTCGATTTGTTTACCAAGCAAAGTTTGAAAACTCTTTTTCAACATCATGCTTAAAACCATGCATTGCTCAAACATGAAAACCAACCCTTAGCTTAGCAAGCTAAGAAAACCTTTTCAAAGCATCATTTACAAAATCATCCATTTAACCATTCCATGCATAAACACCATATGCAAAGCTAAAATCAACCTTGGAAAAACACTTCCACTTACATCATACCATTCACATACTTGAATGCCGTTTCAAATTAAGAAACCCTTTTTAAACCATTTACTTAATCAATTAACACATGCATTAAACCATGCAACATATTACCACATCATTCTCATTTGCGTCTCATGACCTTAAAACAAGTCTTAGCAAGACTCCAATGCACTAAAGAGATTTCATGCAAACATGCAACATTCTCAATAGATAATCAACACTTGTTCAAACTAACAAGTAAACATGCATTCTCAATTCATTAAGCAATTCTCATGCAACCATGCATCAATTCAAGCATCTCATGCTTCATTATATCAAGAACATTATATTGGCTTCCAAGTGACCAACCAAATCCACTTTTCAACTCAACACCCGATCGGATACGCGGATCACAAGCGTTGTCCCCACGCTTCATACACACTACCAATCCAAGGTCTCCCAAATGGACTTTTAAACACCATTTGACCTTACCATTCACAAGGTTCCCATGTATGGACTTTTAAACACCATACAACCTTAACTTTCACAAGGTTCCCATATATGGACTTTTAAACACCATATAACCTTAACATGCTCAAGGTTCCCATGTATGGACTTTTAAACACCATACAACCTTAGCATCACCGATTGGTAGTTGTATAATCATCTAACGAGATCCGGGACACCCTATACAAGATCCACACATGGACTTTAAACCACCATTGTGATCTTAACAAGCACAAGGTCCTCAAATGGAATTTTAACCACCATTATTACCTTTGCTTAACCAAGGTCCTCGAATGGGATCCCATCAACCATTATGACCGTAACCATCTCGTTAGGAAACTTGGATGGAGTTTACCGGTTCACTCTTAACCACTCCACACCCAAGGCGACTTTATTCACGGTGCACCCAATCCTATAGCCGGCTAACTATATCCGATCAACGAACCAAGAACCACTTGCATCACTTGCCAAAATAACCATCTTACCACATTAACCTTTAATTCACATGCATAACCATAATGCAAAAACCATCATTTACCTTAACCAAGAACCAACCATGGACTTACAAACACCATGTTGTTCTTTAATAAACAAGGCTTACACAAGGACTTTCAACCACCTTTGTAACCTTAAGCATCACTTACCAATGTACATCATTAACAACAATAATCCACTGTTTTAAAGCATCACACAAAAGCCATTAAACAACATGCAACACTATGCATCAAAACCACAATTTCAATGTACAAAACCAAGGATCTCTTACCTTGAGCATCCTTCACATATGGCTTTCAAAACCAGCATTTAACCATGCTAAAATATGCTTTCAAAACAGAATTTAAACCATGCAAAACACATGCATTTCAATCATCAACCACAATTGCTTTAAAAGCCAATTCACAACACAACCAAGAACGAAAATCCATTTACTTACTCTTGAGCATAGCAAAGTTGTTTAGACTTAAACTAAGCTCCCAAAACCTTCAAACCTTGGTTTAAAAGCTGAAAACCCGACTTCACTCACTGATACACAAAACAAGGCTAGCCAACAAGCCTTCCAAGCATCCGAAACCTTCCGCACCACCTCTAAAGCTCACGGATCAAACTCCCCTGTTTCAAGCACACAACAACAGAAGATCAATGCATCATTATGCATCAAAAACACCAGCAACACAACACAACTCGCTGCTCATCACAAATCCAACAATTCGGCTACCAAACACAACCGAAATCACCTCCAAACACTTCCAAAACTTAACCCAGCCAAGATCCATCACTGCTAACCATTTTTAAACATCAATTAACATCCAAAATGATCACAAACACGTCCTTATACCTCCAGGTATAACAGATCACCAAAAACACTCCAAAATAACCAAAAACTCAAGCAAAACTTAGGAAATTCAACCTATTCGGGATTGCATTAATTACACCTCAACATCTAATCAACTTAGCATTCATTTAACATCAATTTGACACTCCAAAACACTGCCCAAACAGATCACACGAAAATTCCACCAAAATCAAGCAAATCTTGCATTTTAAGCCAAAAATCAAGATTTCAATTGAAAAGCCTTTAACAAATCACAAATCAAGGATTGAGAACTTAGGAATTTCAGTAAAGAACTGATAGTTTAGAGGAGAAGGACGTTCTTACCTCCAAACTTGAGTTTCTCCTTTTTAGAACCAAAAAGCTTGATGAAACAACTTGCAAATGGTGAGGTTTTGTTGTAGAGATGATTAGGAATCAAAAGAGAGTTGAAAGGAGAGATTTAGGTGACAAAATCAGAAGAAATTCTCTGGAGAGAAAGTGTTTGGGTTGAGAGAAAATGAAAATTGGGAGAAAATGAAAAGTTAGTTACAAATAGCCAAAATGGCTTTCCCTCCTCTTTCCTTATGTTTTAAAATCAGAATAAAGCCTTAAAATATCTTAGAAAAATCTGGAGAAACCACTTTTGGAATAATAGCTCCTTAAAGATTCAAAGTTTCAACCCTTTATAAAACAATCACGCAACTTTCAAAATTTACATTTTGGTCACTAGCCAAAATGTCAACCTTCCGAACCTCATTTTCCAAAATTGATTTCACAGTTCACTTTTATATATTAAAAGATGATTTTAGAACATTTTTCCATATTTTTAATGCAACCCGAACTAGGCTTTCCTAATTTCACCTTTATATATTCGATCAGCACTTTGACCGAACCGGTCAACGCCCAAAACTTCTGAGCCCAAAACTGGGGCGTTACACGGAGTCCACCCGAACAAAACGAACAAAGTTGTAGAACTAAGTTTTGATATAATATTTGAAAAATGTTTTGGACTAAATTGCAATGAATTTAAAATGAGTTTTTAGTCAAAAACAACTTGAAAATATGTTTAAGGGTTTTAAAGGCTTTGGAATGGACTTAAAGTACATTTAAAGTGTTCAAAACCTGTATTTTTATGTACCCGTATCGATACGGTATATAAGGGTATCGATACGTTTTAGGGTTTCAAGCCACTAGATTTTCCAGTAGCCAAAACCCGTACCGATACGCTTAGCCGTATCGATACGGTGAGCTTTGATATAGCCCAACGGCTAGTCGCGTACCGATACGGTTGTATCGCGTACCGATACGCCTAACTACCCCAACGGTCACTTTCCCAACGGTCTTTTAAATTTCAGGACCGTACCGATACGCTTACCTAGCGTATCGATACGCATCAGCTGAAGAAGCCCAACGGCTCTTTCCTCATTGAGACCGTATCGATACGGTTGGACGAGTATCGATACGCCAAGCTGCAGAACTGCATTTATGGTGGGAAATAAAGACTCAAACGGCTCCAAATTGATCCCAACGGCTAGCAACGGCTACAAACTCAATTGGGAGTATAAAAGGGACCTCCAAGCATCTTGTAGTGGTTAATGCTTCAATTGTTACAACATTATGATGTCAAAATTTGTCTAGAGCTTAAATTGTTTATTTCTTGCTTAGACAACACTTGTGAGCTTACATTGTTAAATTTGCTCAAGTGTCTAGGTTTTGGGTGAGTGCTTAGAATTGCAAACAAACACCTTTTAGAGGGATTTCTAGTTTGCTAAGTCTTTCTTTGTAAAGAGAGTGTTCCTTCAAGCTTTGGGTAGAAAGCTTTGAGGGTTGTAACGGTTTCCTCCTAATCCGAGAAAAGGGGACGAAATTCTTAGTGAATTTGTTGGAAATCCTTAGTGGGGAGCTATGGTAGTGGATGTAGACCTTGGTTAGAAGGTTGAACCACTATAAATCCTTGTGTCAAATCGCCAATTTTTCACCTCCCACTAAAACACCCAATTATCCAACTTCTCCACACTTGGCGAGCAAGAACGGTTGATCGAATCAAGAACCCTAAATCTCAACAATTGGTATCAGAGCTTGGCTCAATCGAAGAGGATTCACATCCTATTGAGAAGATCCAGCAAGCTCGATCACTTTTTCATCAACCGGCTCAAATGGCGCAATCCATCGACAAACCGCCTTTCTTCAACGGAGATCACTATGCCCATTGGAAGACAAAGATGAAATTCTTCTTGAAGTCAAGAGATTACAAGCTATGGGACATAGTTGAAGATGGCCCGTTCGTGCCTCAAGGAAGCAAAGCGGAATGGAGTGTCGACGATCGCAAGAAGATGGAGCTAAATTGCAAAGCCTTGCACATGCTCTTTTGTGCTTTTGGCCCAACCATCTATGAGAAGATGTCTTCTTGTGAGAGTGCCAAGGAGGTATGGGACAAGCTTGAAGTCACATACGAGGGGACCGATGAAGTCAAGGAGACCAAGATTGGGCTCCTAACCTTAGAGTATGAGAACTTCAAGATGGATCCGGAAGAGAACATCGAGAAGATGTTTGATAGGTTCTCCACCATCACCAATGGTCTTAAAGGTTATGGAGAAGCCATCCCGGAAGAGAAGCTTGTCCGAAATCTCATCTACTCCCTTCCCGAGTCATGGGACTCAAAGAGGACCGCCATCATTGAAGCCAAGAATCTCAAAACCTTGAAGCTTGATGAACTCATGGGGTCACTTCTCACTCACCAAATAATGAAGAAAAACAAAGAAGAGGAGAAGAAGAAGGAAGAGATTAGAGCAATGGGGAAGAAGAAGATCATGGAGCTAGGCATCAATGCAAGTGCCGTAGCTCTCAAATCCTCCACTTGCCATCACGTAGATTCTAGTGAGGAGGATAGTGAAGATGAAGAGATGGCCTATCTCTTCAACAAGTTCACCCGGTTCATGAAGAGCAAAATGGAAAAATCCAAGCATGAATCGATGAAGAAGATGAAGGACTCCCACAAATCCAAAAAGAAGGGATCATCTTTAAAACAAGCATATGTGGCCACATGGAGTGATGAAGACTCCACCGATGATGAAGTGGCCCACCTATGCTTGATGGCCCTCAATGAGGGGGAGGTAACTTCTAACTCATCTATTTCAAATTCTTATACATTTGATGAGTTACAAGATGCCTATGATGATTTGCTTTTGGAATTCAAGGCATCATTTTCTAAAAACAAAAAGTTGATTTCAAAAATAAAAATTGAAAATGATTTGCTTTCCAAAACAAATCTTGAACTTGAAGCAAGATTAAAAGATTTTGAACAAAAATGTTTTGATTTACAAAATTTGCTTCTCAAAGTTCAAAAAGAAAAAGATTTGATTTCCAATGAACTTGAAAAGAAAAATAGTTTTGGAAAATCAAACTTTTATGTAAGACAATCTAGTGCCCCTAGATTTGTGAATGGAAAATGTTTTAGAAGTGTTTGGGTCCCAAAAGGACTAACCACTTCAACTAAAAAGGATGAAATTGAAAAATGGATTCCTAAGGGGACTAAATTTTGTGCTACTAATGTCTATGGATCCAAAGCAATTTGGATACCAAAAATTACTTGATTGTCTTTTGCTAGGTGTGATGGAGAGTGATCAACAAGTCAAAAATTGAGGGGGAGCTCCATGCACACAAAGGAAGAACACTTGAAGAAGGAAGGCTTCATATCCTCCCTTGAGTTCAAGTGTGGTAAAATCTAGTTGCTTTAGTGTTTATTTGATTTATTTTCTTTTATGTCAACTAGATATTCATATATGTTGAACTAACATTCTAATGATGCTTTGAGTATCGATACGCTAGGTAAGCGTATTGATACGCATCAGCTGAAGAAGCCCAACGGCTCTTTCCTCATTGAGACCGTATCGATACGGTTGGACGAGTATCGATACGCCAAGCTGCAGAACTGCATTTATGGTGGGAAATAAAGACTCAAACGGCTCCAAATTGATCCCAACGGCTAGCAACGGCTACAAACTCAATTGGGAGTATAAAAGGGACCTCCAAGCATCTTGTAGTGGTTAATGCTTCAATTGTTACAACATTATGATGTCAAAATTTGTCTAGAGCTTAAATTGTTTATTTCTTGCTTAGACAACACTTGTGAGCTTACATTGTTAAATTTGCTCAAGTGTCTAGGTTTTGGGTGAGTGCTTAGAATTGCAAACAAACACCTTTTAGAGGGATTTCTAGTTTGCTAAGTCTTTCTTTGTAAAGAGAGTGTTCCTTCAAGCTTTGGGTAGAAAGCTTTGAGGGTTGTAACGGTTTCCTCCTAATCCGAGAAAAGGGGACGAAATTCTTAGTGAATTTGTTGGAAATCCTTAGTGGGGAGCTAAGGTAGTGGATGTAGACCTTGGTTAGAAGGTTGAACCACTATAAATCCTTGTGTCAAATCGCCAATTTTTCACCTCCCACTAAAACACCCAATTATCCAACTTCTCCACACTTGGCGAGCAAGAACGGTTGATCGAATCAAGAACCCTAAATCTCAACAAAAGTTTTCGCCTCCCTAACATTTAGGGATAAATTTCGACAGGTTTGAACACCTTCCAGGGAGAAGTCGAAATCCCTCCAGGGATTCCCGAGGGAGTCTAAAATCGACCAGGGGTTCTACCGGGACTTGGATTCGAACTAAGAAATCGCCAGGAATTTGCCAGGGGGCAAGAGGAACACCAGTAAAATATCGAACAGCTTCTCAGAGATTTTTCTGAGATATGTCGAATTCCAGTGGGGAATCCCTAGGGGTGTTGTCGAAATCTTCAAGAGGAGGAAGATGGATGATTTGGTTGCTAGCCCTTGTCCCTTTAAATAGTATTCAGAGACTTAATTCTAGTTGAATATCTTAAATCCAAGTTCAACCAAAATTCATAGAATCTAATTCTACTTGAAATTGGTTTATATTTAATATACATCATATTTAATAATATTAAATGAAATATATATATTTAATTATGTAGAATCTTATTCTACATAAAACATGGATTTAAATATGCATTATATTTAATCCAAATATATATATTTTTATTATATAGAATCTCATTCTATCTTTACTTGTATTTAAATATATTTAAATATATATATTTAATTATGTAGAATCTAATTCTACATAAACTTGGAATTAAATATACATTATATAAATTCCAAATATATATTTAAATTTCTAGAATCTTATTCTATAATATTTAAGTCTCTAAATATTTTCCATACTCTAAATGATATTTGATAAATACAATATTTATCCAATATTATTCTCATTTAAGGGAGTTGCCGATTTCCCCTATCCCATAGGGGATATTTCGGCAACCTCCCTAAAATATGGAGTATGGTTTCCAATTTTTGTTCGTTTCATTCGAAGGGTGTGACTCTTGTAGGTTCATGCAACGTTAGCAGCAAAATTAGAACTATTCTAATTTTACAAACAATGAGTGGCATCTAGCAATACATCATTGTTACCTAAGTTGCATGAAGTCATGGTTTGACTTTCCTAATTCCTGAATAAACTTCCTTTATGTATTTCATCCTTTTGTCCTTTATATCTTAGATGAACAAGAGTCATGGGTTAGTCACACTTGCATTGTCCATCTTGTGTTTCTTAATGTCTTGAGTAGATTATGATAAACGAATTTCTATGATATCTCATATCATAATATTCGAGCATGGCCATGCATTTTCTAATCTCACTCAATCAAGTGGCCGAAGATATTTCTCCCATTATTTAGGAGGGACAAATCCTTTCTTGATCAACCATATTTCACTACATAGGTCATCGCCTATCCTATCATCAGTCTTTATAATGTAGTCAGTTACGACACACGTTTGCCTATGTCAAAATACGTAAATATTTATGTTGAAATCATGTTGATCTCAAGTCTGAGGATTATACATATGTTTATCATGAGCAATGTTGTGACTGTGACATAATTACCCAAGAAACATGCTCATAGCGGGTCAATCCAGTATGTTGTTCTCTAAAAAATACTTATGTGTTGATTTTGACATCTCTATGTCAATGACAACGCTTGTCATCAACCACATATTAGTCTTTATATAGTATCACTGTCCATACCCGTAATAATATTCGACTAAGGATCCTATTTAACAATAATCGTATTATTGTATGGACATTATTATCCAATGGTTAGTTTGATGCATAGAAACATACCATATGATAATAACGGCAATGTCATTACTTGATAAATCTAGTAAAATAGTATGTCTATTCAATCATCATATGATTGGTCTTTGGGCATACTCCAAAAATCTCCCACTAGCACTAAGAGCAATCATTCTCGTATCTAATACGATATGGCTTAGTGTAACTGACATGCTTATGCTGTGTCAAAAGCTTTGTCACAGAGTCGACAAAGTTATCAACTTTGTGCGTATGTTGCATACTTTCACATCTCCAAGATGTAAGCACTTTAGAATATGTTTGGATTTATTGATGAGATATGGGTTTTATTTTCTTACGCAAAGGTTCCATCATAACAGAGTTATGTAGCATCTAATATGCTGGGAACAACCCTTAGATCAGAAGTGAACCCTTTAGATCCAAACATCCTTCTTTACTGCTATGTCGACTGTAATACATTCAGCCTATGTTGTAGAGTTAGGTATTGTCTCATGTTGCTAACTCGTAGTATCTTTTATTAATACAAAACAGATTGCGATCTTTAGTTCCTTTTGATAAGTATGTCATCTACATACAATACTTAGGAAAGTAACAATGCTCCCACTAGCTCTTTTAAAAACAAGACTCCTCTTTATTTCTAGATAAACCAAACCTTTTGATTGTATCTTCTGAAACGAATATCCCAACTTTGAGAAGCTTGCCTTAGTCTATGGATAGACCTTTGTAGCTTACATACCTTGGAGTGACAAAATCTTCTGGATGTGTCATGTACACATCTGTTTAAAGTTTTCCCTTAGGAAAGTGGTTTTGACATTCCTTTATTTGATTCCATAATCATCGTTTGTAACTACTTGCAAGTGAGATTAAGATGGATTAAATATAGCTACAAGGAAGATTCTTTATCATGGTCTATACTATGAAGTTTGTCGAAAACTTTTAGCGATGAATTATCCTTTGTATGTTTTATCATCCATGTCAGTTTTTCCTTTTTGAAAAACTCATCCATACCTCTTAGGTTTTACCCTTTTAGGTAACCAAAGTCTATACTTGGTTTTAGACATGGATTCCATCTCATATCTCATGGCTCTTAGCCATTTCTCGAATTTTGGGCTCACCATTGCTTTTTGATAAGACCTAGTCTTTATCTTGATCCAAAAAGAAGAGTGTTTCAATGTACGGATTGCGAGAAATCAATATTTCTCAAGTATATGGTATTCTCTTAAGGATCAACACAATGGTTGTGTTTTGTTCCAATGTTCCTTGATTATTTGTGGAACATTCTCAATCTTTGGTTCATAAATTTGTTGTCTAAAATTTCTTCACATTCCAAATTCCATTTTTTCCTTTTGTGAGAGGTAATCTCTTTCGAGAGAAACTCTCGTCTGAGCAACAAACATTTTGTTCTTGTTGAAAAATGAAATTCCTTAGTGGTAAGTATTCTCTTTCGAGATAAACTATCGTTTGAGCAACAAATATTTTGTTCTCGTTAAAGTTGAAGAAATAATATCCTTTTGTGAGAATTAATCTCTTTCAAGATAAACTCTCGTTTGAGAAACAAACGCTTTGTTCTCGTTAGAATAAACAACAAATGGAGTTTTTTAAGGTTCGAACTTTGTAAACATTTTAACATGTAAGTAACCTTAAAACTTCAAATGTATTCTTGAACAATTCTTAGTCCATATCTTATATGACATTTTGAAAAAAAAAACACGATTAAGTATGAGAGTTGTTTTTCTAGTGTGTAAAGAAGTCGAAAATGACTTGTTCTGAATCAAAACATGTCTAACATATTTGATTCTCTTTCAAAGACTTTTCGTTCCACTTGTGGGATTTAATTACGGGACAATCTCATATTCTTTGAAAGTTCATCAATCTTTAAATATTCTTGAATTTGATCTCCTCAAATTACCTTAATACTTTTATGAGTTTGAGTTTAGTCATTTGTTTTATTTATCTTATAAATATTATTGATTTGATTAGTTTAAAGATCATTGATTCGTTGTGCCATAAGAGATTAAAAGAATAACATTTATTTAAATAATCTCAAAATTAAAATATCTTGTCCTTACAAGATAACTAAAACTTAGGCACAAAATAATAATCTTAAAAACTAAAACAAATCTATTTAAGCAAAACACATGTCCTAATGGATGATGTGGCAACTCTTGCTTTATTTCCATTCGCAGGTCCATGTCTATTCTGATGCCTTCTCTTTAGAAGCCTCTAAGGTTGATGCCTCACTCGTTTTTGCTTTCTTGACTTCTTGTAGGTGTGTGGGGCAGTTTCTCTTCCAATGTCCGGTCTTGCCGCAATGTAAACATTTTCCATCCTTCTTGATTCCCTTCTTAGGTTTGAATGCCTCCTTTCCATCAGTTTTGGTCTTACTATCACCTTTAGACTTTGCTGCCGATTTACCTTTCTTCTTGCCCTTGCGGACCATCAGAACATGTTTAGGTCCTACCTTCTTCAGGTTGATTTCAGCAGTTCTCAACATGCCGAGCAACTATGGCAGCGTCTTGTTAATTTCATTCATATTGAAATTAAGGACGAACTGATTGAAACTATCCGGCAACGATTGCAGGATGACATCAATAGCTAATTCGTCTTTCAACGGAAAGCCGATCTTCTCCAACATTTAGATGTAGCCCATCATTTTGATGACGTGAGCTCCTACGGGAGATCCCTCACTCATCTTGCATTGAAACAGAGCTTTAGAGGTCTAGTACCTTTCTTGAAGAGCTTGCCCTTCATAAATCTCCTTGAGATTTTGAATCATATCATAAGCTACCATGTCCTCATGTTGCTTTTGAAGCTCAGGGGTCATGGAGGCAAGCATAAGACAACCGACATCCAGCATGTCGTCCATGTGTTTCTTAAACTTGTCTTTGTCAACTCTGGAAGCAGTGGCAACGGGTTCATCAGGAACAGGTTCTTCAATGACATATTCCTTCTTTTCATGCTTGAGAACAATTCTCAAATTGCGGAACCAGTCAAGGAAGTTTATGCCATTGAACTTATCCTTCTCAAGGATAGATCGCAGAGATATAGTATTATTTGCCATTAATTCTACAACAAAGAAATTATGCTACATAAGTTTTACTAAATTTTAAAATTTATAGATAGGTCTTTACTATAAATTTACTCCCACTATTTTCTTCAAAATTAAAAACCCTCTAGTTTTAATTTTGGAAAAATGTTTCGATAGTTTTTCTAGTGAGTGAGGATCCGTATTTCACCATTCCTAAATCAGCTTTGGCCAGTCTTTTAGGAAATGGTTATTTAGGTAAGTAACACCTTACTAATTACATCTCATGTAATTCCTCATCTTTTGGCGAACAACTCTTGTTCCTTAAATCATCTTTTGCATACTTTTAACCACTAGGTTTTCTAATCCTATTAGAACAACCCAACTAAGTCAATACCAATATCTCAACCGACGAATATCACTAGCTTATTCTTCGCGTTTAACTAAGATAGATAAATGTGACATTGCTTTGGCAAAGCTCGCATTATATCGATCGAAGCTTTAACGAGGGTAAATATTGGATGGTTAAAACAAACTTAGAATTATAGTGAGGTATTTACTTAATTATCTCATCATATTAACATTGATCCTATCAATAGAACTATGTTTAATCATGCTTATAAAACATCCATTGCATCACATACAAGGTAAATATAAGTGGTAAATAAATATGCAATGATTATAGCCCTTCTTAACCTAAGGCGACCCGTCCCAAGCCAATGGCAGGACCATTCTACTAAAGATAGAATCTGCTTCTGAAACACTCGGTCCACCAGGGAAGGCCCACCACGCTGCTACCTTGGTTCTTGCTTTATCTCCATGAGTATTTATAATTTTCAGAAACTCGCGTTACATGCGAGGGAGTGAGATGAGAAGAGAAATACAATAGAAGATAGAGAAAGGCAAGACACACAAGCCGTATTTATAAAAACCAATCTATAAAGGCTATGGGCTATAACCATTCAAAACAAACACCGTTCAATCTAACATGCATTTCAAACATCGTGCGAACAAAGTAACGACGTGTTTAAGGAGTTTTAAACTGATTATCCCTATGTTGCAGTTAATGGGCCAAAGAAGGATCACGAGGTTTCATAAACCATTTGCGTTAACGAACAAATGCACCAGGTAGGTCAACATGAAAGAGAGGTGGCGCATTAGGCACACTTAAGTACCAGGTCTTTGGTGATGCCAATCCTAGACATGCATTTTTCATAACGTCTAACCGTAACACTTATGGATTCACCGTGAAAGATAGTTTGATAACTTTTATCAAATTAGAAGCCCTTTCAGAGATTTCATAAATCTATGAAACTACGAACATCTACTTGTTCTCGAGACTAAATATTAGTCTCAACATGTTAACATTTAACATTGAAGCAACCTAACATAGTTATGATTAACTCTTAACCATTCAGTGATAATCGAAATAAGTCTTTATTGGGTGTGATACAATAAACGATAAATATCTAAATCGAGTCAAACAACATGCATCTCATACATAAACATCACCCAAGAATTTATGTCCGAATTCGTATGATACAAGTGGCTCTGATACCACTGTTGGGTCACGTCGGCACGCCCTGTGGCGCATCAGAAAAATTAATCCGACGTAATCCAGCCAGGATCCATGTACTGGAACGAATCCGAGGTGAAAAGATAAAGAGTTACCTATTAAAACTCTGGAAACTGGAAAACTGACGGTATGTCGGAATAACCACGTCAAGCAAAACCGGAATAGTCATAGGTTCCCAACGACCTCTAAGGAGTCCACCCGAACAAAACGAACAAAGTTTTCGCCTCCCTAACACTTAGGGATAAATCTCCACAGGTTTGAACACCTTCCAGGGAGAATTCGAAATCCCTCCAGGGATTCCTGAGGGAGTCTGAAATCGACTAGGGGTTCTATCGGGACTTGGATTCGAACTAGGAAATCGCCATGAATTTGCCAGGGGGCAAGAGGAACACCAGAAAAATATCGAACAGCTTCTCAGAGAGCTTTCTGGATATGTCGAATTCCAGTGGGGAATCCCTAGGGGTGTTGTCGAAATCTTCAAGAGGAGGAAGAGGGATGATTTGGTTTCTAGCCCTTGTCCCTTTAAATAGTATTCAGAGACTTAATTCTAGTTGAATATCTTAAATCCAAGTTCAACCAAATTCATAGTATCTAATTCTACTTGAAATTGGTTTATATTAAATATACATTATATTTAATAATATTAAATGAAATATATATATTTAATTATGTAGAATCTTATTCTACATAAAACATGGATTTAAATATACATTATATTTAATCCAAATATAAATATTTTTATTATATAGAATCTCATTCTATCTTTACTTGGATTTAACTATATTTAAATATATATTATTACTTATGTAGAATCTAATTCTACATAAACTTGGAATTAAATATACATTATATGAATTCCAAATATATATTTAAATTTCTAGAATCTTATTCTATAATATTTAAGTCTCTAAATATTTTCTATACTCTAAATGATATTTGATAAATACAATATTTATCAAATATTATTCCCATTTAAGGGAGTTGCCGATTTCCCCTATCCCATAGGGGATTTTCGGCAACCACCCTAAAATAGGGAGTATGGTTTCCAATTTTTGTTCGTTTCATTCGAAGGGTGTGACCCTTGTAGGTTTATGCAACGTTAGCATCAAAATTAGAACTGTTCTAATTTTACAAACAATGAGTGGCATCTAGCAATACATCATTGCTACCTAAGTTGCATGAAGTCATGGTTTGACTTTCCTAATTCCTGAATAAACTTCCTTTATGTATTTCATCCTTTTGTCCTTTATATCTTAGATGAGCACAAGTTATGGGTTAGTCACACTTGCGTTGTCCATCTTGTGTTTCTTGATGTCTTGAGTAGATTATGATAAACGAATCTCTGTGATATCTCATATTATAATATTCGAGCATGGCCATGCATTTTCTAATCTCACTCAATCAAGTGGCCGAAGATATTTCTCCCATTAAGTAGGAGGGACAAATCCTTTCTTGATCAACCATATTTCACTACATAGGTCATCATCTATCCAATCATCAGTCTTTATAATGTAGTCAGTTACGACACATGTTTGACTATGTCAAAATACGTAAATCTTTATGTTGAAATCAATTCTGAGGATTATACATATGTTTATCATGAGCAATGTTGTGACTGTCACATAATTACCCAAGAAACATGCTCATAGCGGGTTAATCCAGTATGTTGTTCTCTAACAAATACTTATGTGTTGATTTTGACATCTCTATGTCAATGACAACGCTTGTTATCAACCACATATTAGTCTTTATATATTATCACTGTCCATACCCGTAATAATATTTGACTAAGGATCCTATTTAATAATAATCGTATTATTGTATGGACATTATTATCCAATGGTTAGTTTGATGCACAGAAACATACCAAAGGATAATAACGACAATGTCATTACTTGATAAATCTAGTAAAATAGTATGTATATTCAATCATCATATGATTGGTATTTGGGCATACTCCAACAGTGTAGTCCCACCGGAAATGGTTGTGCATGTGCACACCATGTTTTGTTTGTGCTTTTGGATTATCGTATCTCCCTTTTTAAATGATTTTGTCTTTAAACTAAAATATATGTTTGAACTCAATTGTTGTTGTTGTGATTTTGAGCTCCGCTCACTAATCTTTTAAGTTTACGCTCTCTTTTCCAACAATACAGATCGTTAGTGGCTTCGGAAGGCAAGCGGGGCAAGGGAGGAGTCTTGGATTTCTTTGCTAGCTCAGAGTATGGTTTTTATGGTTGTAATAATACTTAGGCAATGAGAATGCTAGACTTTTGTGTTTGGGAGTTGGTGTCCAAACTCCTTTGTAGTTTTTTTTGTTGCTACCATGTTTTGAATGTTGATACCATGCTATGCTGAGGCTAGTTATGGCATTGGGTTAATTGCTATGTGTTTTGACTTGTTGTTGTTTTTGAAGTAAAGTGTTCTTATGAGCTTTTGGGTTTGATATTCATATTTGCGTGTATGCATGTTTGAAGCTTGTCTTTAGGGTGTTGTGCCTCTAGATTGTTTGTTTAATATGTTGCCATGTGGTTTGTGGTCTTTCAGGGTAAGTTTGGGAACGTTTGGGGATGCCAAAATGCATTTTTGGGCCAATCTGTGCCCAGGCGTTTCGGACCGTCTGGTGTTGTTTTAGAACGACCAAGCTTTTAGGGTACCCGTATCGGAACGGGGGTGGTGTCGTTCTAGAAAGTTTTTCCACTAGAGGCTCCCGTTTCGGAACCAAGGTGGGACGTTCCAGAACGGCTTAATGTTGCTTTTTGAAAGAGAGCCCGCCTTTCGGAACGGGCAATTCTGTTTCGAAACGCTGGTAGTTAAGACGGTTAAAGGGCATCTTTGAAGGTTTCCAAATGTTACATTTTAGTACCTAATGCTTGTATGCTTCCTAAATGAGTTTATATGTATCCTTTGTGATGGTTTTGCCTCGTGTGCATGGAACTTGACTAATAACTACTTGGTAAGGTTAAGTTACCTTTATGCCCCTGCTCGGGTTCGTATCCGTGTTCGCTTTTCCGCTGTTTTCCTTCACACATTGGTTTAAACGTGAAATTTAGACAAGATTAATAAAATGGAAAAAATAGGGTTGGTAATCGGTGTGAGGCCTTAGCGGGTTTCGCTTCAGTTTTCCCCGTGTAACCCATTCAGTTCGGTCTGTTCACTAGGCCGGGAATAGGGGTTACATTTGGTGGTATCAAAGCCTCGGTTACGAGGTCTCCTGGGAAAGTAAGTCAGGTAAGTTGGTTTGCTTGGTTTGTTTGCCATTGCACGGCGTGTGAAAGCATGTTTTCTCATTCTTGTTGTTGGTTGAAGTGTAGTCGAGTGTCCCCATTGCTAGGTATTGTTATTGGAAAATGGTTTTGGTTAAAAGAGCTTAAGCCATTGGATCCTTGCCCTTGATGACCCAATGTTTTCTTGTGTGTTATGTTTATGGTGAGACTGAGGGGAAGGCCTAGAGCGGGTGACCAGGCACCCGCGGTTGTGCCTCCTCCTCCTCCTCCTGCTCCCGATGGTAATGGGGTGGATGTCGGGAATGATGTACCTCAGGCTGGGGCAAATGTTGGGGGTAATGGAGCTCATGCGGGTCAGGATCAGGTAGGTGCGGACATGACTCATTTGATTCAGACCATAGCCGGGGCTTTTCAGACAGCTTTAGCCGGTATACATGTTGCAGCACCACCTCAGGGAGCGGTGACTAGTTTGCCCCTTGAGAGACTTCGTAGTTTGGGCGGAGTAGAGTTCTGTGGTTTGACTCCTGAGGGTTCAGAGGCTTGGCTCGAGAGCACTACATGAATATTAGGTCAGATGGAGTGCTCAGACACTCATAAGTTGGGTTGTGTTGTCTCCTTGCTTCAGGGAGATGCGTATGCTTGGTGGACTACCGTTATTTCGGGTATGCCAGAGGCAAATGTCACTTGAGAATTCTTTAGAACAACCTTTAGGAAGAAGTAGGATGAAAAGAAGAGTGAATTTATGGCTTTGATTCAGGGTGATAAGATGGTGTTAGAATATGAGGTCCAGTTTGTGAGGTTGAGCCAATATGCTCCCGAGTTGGTTCCCAGTGAGAGAGAACGGTCTGAGCGCTTCTATTATGGTTTGACTAGGGACGTGAAGACTTATATGCTCGCTTCTGATTACACTGAGTTTGATGTTTTGGTCTCTAGGGCCAAAGATATTGAGCATAATTTAGGCTCGAACACTCGTGCTAGTGGGTCTGATTCAGGGAAGAGACATGCGGATTGGGCTAGAATCTTCAAGCGACCAATTTTTTTATTATGTATGTATTGTTGCAGTTCCGATGGATGCAATATTTGAATGATGATATTCGAGAGTTGATTCCGAACGATGCAACGACCCAAATTTTAGAATATGCGGGTCAGTTTAAACCTAAACTGTGGACTTTGTTTTGGGCCGAGAGTTTGGGCTTTTGAATTCATATGTGAGCCTTACTGGGCTCCTCTTAGTTGTTGGGCTTGGGCCTTGGGTTGGTGATGGTATAGGAAGATGTGGGAGGGTAAGGAGGTAACTTACCCCATTTTGAAAAGAGGAAGAGTCTGTTTAATTTCTGCACAAAAGTGAAGAAGGTGAAATCACCTTGTCTTGCATCACTTATCTCTCTCTCTCTCTCTCTCTCTTAATCATTTTCCTCCCAGGAACCAAAGCCTAAAGGTCCAATCTTTGTGTTTTAAAGTGGGAATCTCATAATTCCAGTTAAGGGTGTTGTTATCAACTTCCAATGATCTACATTTTTAGGTAAGTTTCATCAAGAATGATGGTGCAAGAGAAATATGGGTTTAGTGGGGGGGTTTGGAGGAAAATGGTTAGAGGAAGAGTCAATCCTGTTTTCCAGCTTAAGAGTAAGTTTTAGTTGGCTTTTCTCCTTCTACAAAGTTGTAATTCGTTTTAAAACATCCTTGTGTAGTGAAAGAGGTTGGAAATTCTTCCAAGGAGCTTGGGAAGAAGAATGCTTGATGATGTGATCCAGGCCAGCACCAAACTTCTTGGGGCCTTGCTCACATCAGAGAAGAAGTTACAACAATTAGATATTTTTTCTCGAGCCGAGGATATGTACAATTTGAGCTCAAATATGATTTTTGAATCTTTGAATATGAGCTTAGAACCTTGGCCAAATCTTTGAATAATGCAATTTGATATCTACATGCATTCATTAGCTCCAGGCGTGTGATCGTTACATGAGCATATTAGCTAATATTAGTTTGCATGAGTTTTTCTTATATTTAATTTTAGCATGTGTTCATGAATAAATAAGGCTTAATGTTCATTTAAACATTCTGATAATTTTATTCTTGTTTAGTACATTTAAGCATGTTAGTTTATTTAAGCTTGTTAGTTTAATTAGTGCATGTCAGTTTATTAATGTATGTAAGTTCACTTAAAGCATGTTAGTTTTCTTATGTTTGTGAGTTCATTTACTGTGTGAATTACTTAATTAAACTAATTCATTCAATGTAACTAGTTCCATTAATTTAACTAGCTCATTTAAATAAGTTTAACATTTACTCTCATCTTTAATAAACAAGTTGTTATCTAATGATTGTTTAATGTGTTTTCGGTTAGGAAATTCATTTGGGAAAATTTTTGATCCTCTTCTTCAAGAATGACAAAGCATTTACCACCAATTGAAGGCACATGAAGACACTTTAAAGGGGCAATCGATTTCAGCCAATTCAAGGCATTCAAGAGAGCTAATTACATAACATGAAGGCTAATAAGTTTTTCAAGACATTTAAGGGAGTTTACACCACTTAAAGGCTGTCGATTTCATCAAGTAAACAATTCATTCAAGCTACTTTAAGCATTCTTAAATCTGGTCAGTTTTGGCTCAAGAAAGACCCACAATTAAAGGCTTCATTATCATCTTTTAAAGGAGAATGAATGACACTTTGCCAAGCTTGCAGCCAAAGGGATTCTTTCATGTGGACGACATGCATGTCTACATTCGTCCTAAGAATTTCCACATTCATCCTTCTATAGCAAGCTTTTCGGCTGCCAATTGGAGATGGTATAAATGACACTTTAATAAGATTTTAACACCTTAATTATGTGGCTTTAATCTTTGTCTAGCCCATTCAATTTGTTGTTGCCTTACACCTATAAATAGGCACCCAATTCCATTGTAAAAACATAATTTTTTGCATAATATAGACTTGAG
Organism: Hibiscus trionum; assembly: GCA_030270665.1. Classification (NCBI taxonomy): domain Eukaryota; kingdom Viridiplantae; phylum Streptophyta; class Magnoliopsida; order Malvales; family Malvaceae; genus Hibiscus; species Hibiscus trionum. The sequence continues at coordinate 12,238,004 of BSYR01000007.1, forward strand.
AACTAGCCATTGAAGCATGATGCAGCAAGCCGTATCGAAACGCCACTGGCCATATTGAAACGGTATTGAGCTGTATCGAAACAGTTACAAATCGTTTCAGTACGAGTGACAGTTGAGCTGCAATTTAAAATATCGTTGGGGGTTTTGACCGTTGAGGTCTTTGCTACATAGGTGTATCGAAACGGTGAAGTCCGTCTCAAAACGCTATGTAAAACCCTAACCCAAATTAAGCTTGTTTCAAAACAGACATAGTTGTATCGAAACGTTTTGACACTGTAAATGGTCGTATCGAAACACCTAGGGGTGTTTCGAAACACCTGGGTGGTTTTGTAAAATTTGGCTTTAGAAAACCCATTGAAACCCCTTTAAGAATTCCTCAAACTTATTTTCAAGTTGTTTGGACTTAAAAGCATTTTGAAATCTTTTCAATTGCAGTTTTGGACTTTATTTCCCTCATTAATTGCAGTTCTGGATCTGTCCGTATCGGAACAGGCGAGCCCATATCAGAACGACCTTCTTCAGAACTAGCCGTTGAAACCTGATGCAGCAAGCCGTATCGAAACGCCTCTGGCCGTATAGAAACGATATTGAGCTGTATCGAAACGGTTACAAACCGTTTCGGTACGAGTGACAATTGAGCTGCAATTTCAAATATCATGGGGAGATAGTCGTCTGGGGTTTTGACCGTTGAGGTCTTTGCTACATAGGCGTATCGAAACGGTGAAGCCCGTATCGAAACGCTATATAAAATCCCTAACCTAGATTAAGCCTGTTTCAAAACAGACAGAGCTATATCAAAACTTTTTGACACTGTAAATGGTCGTATCGAAACACCTGGGTGGTTTTGTAAAATTTGGCTTTAGAAAACGCATTAAAACCCCTTTAAGAATTCCTCAAACATATTTTCAAGTTTTTTGGACTTAAAAGCATTTTGAAATCTATTCAATTTAGTCCAAAACTATTTTTCAATTATTATATCAAAATACATATATTTCTACAATCTCCCCCTTTTTGATATAATAAAACCAATCTTGAAAAATTGTTTGGGATTCTCCCACTTAGTGAAATAAATTTTGAATAAGGGAATTAAAATACAAAATCAATTAAAGCTCCCCCTTATTCAATTGAAAATTCAATTTTTCAAAAGATTCTCCCCCTTTTTGTTATATCAAAAATGGTTCAAACTATGTTTGAAAACTTTGAAGTCCATAACTATGGAGAGTTTTTAAAACAAATTTGACAAAAAAGATAATTTTTAAAATTGCCCCCTTACTCAAAGCATCATTAAGAGTTAGTTCAACAGATGATAATCTAGTTGAATTAAAAATAAATCAAATTAAGCAAATAAAGCAACTAGATTTTACCACACTTGAACTCAAGGGAGGATGTGAAGCCTTCCTTCTTCAAGTGTTCTTCCTTGTGTGCATGGAGCTCCCCCTCAAATGTTGACTTGTTGATCAATCTCCATCACACCTAAACAAGACAATCAAGTAATTTTTGGTATCCAAATTGCTTTGGATCCATAGACGTTAGTTGCACATAGTTTAGTCCCCTTAGGAATCCTTTTTTCAATTTCATCCTTTTTAGTTGAAGTGTTTAGTTCTTTTGGAACCCAAACACTTCTAAAACATTTTCCATTAAAAAATCTAGGGGCACTAGATTGTCTAACATAAAAATTTGATTTTCCTAAATTGTTTTTCTTTTGAAGCTCCTTGGAATCAAATTTTTTTTCTTTCTTAAGATCATCAATTTCCTTTTGATGATCTTTTTCCATGGTTTGAAGAAATTCTTGTAAATTTGATATTTTAAGTTTGAAATCTTTGATTTTAACTTCAAACTCAAAATTGGTTTTCAAAAGAAAATCATTTTCGTTTTTCAATTTTGAAATTATTTTTTTTGTTTTTCGAAAATGAAGCCTTGAATTCAAAAACCAATTCATCATAGGCTTCTTGTAACTCATCAAATGAATAAGAATAAAGAAAATTGAGCCTTCCTCTAATATCAATTGTTGAGCTCGATGGTCACAACCGAGATGCTTGCCAAGTGTGCAGAAGATTGAATTTTGGGTGTTTTTGTGGAAGCTAAAAGATAAAGAAAATTGACAAGAGATTTAGAGTGGTTCAGATTTCTAACCCAAAGCCTACATCCACTACCTTAGCTTCCTACTATGGATTTTAACCAAATTCACTAAGAATTTCGTCCTCTATTCTCGGATTAGGAGGAAATCGTTACAACGATCAAGCTTTCTACCCAAAGCTTGATCAAGCACTCTCTTACAAGAGAAATTCTAAGCAAACTTGAAATCCCTCTAATAGGAATTTGTTTGCACTATTAAGCACTCACCCAAAACCTAAACACTTGAGCAAATTTGACAATTAAGCTCACAAGTGTTGTCTATACAAGGAATATACAATAAAGCTCTAAAGACAATATTTTATCACAATGTTGTTGACAATTGAAGCATTAACCTTTCCTTGATGCTTAGAGGCCTCTTTTATACTCTCAAATGAGTTTGTAGCCGTTGAGGACCGTTGGGATTGAATTGGAGTCGTTGGAGACTTTATTTCCCTCATTAATTCCAGTTCTGGAGCTGTCCGTATCGGAATAGGCGAGCCCGTATCGGAATATCCTTCTTCAGAACTAGCCGTTGAAGCCTAATGCAGCAAGCCATATCGAAACGCCTCTGGCCGTATCGAAGCGGTTACAAACCGTTTCGGTACGAGTGACAATTGAGCTGCAATTTAAAAGCCCGTATCGAAACACTATGTAAAAACCCTCACCCAGATTAAGCCCGTTTTGAAATAGAGAGAGCTGTATCGAAACATTTTGACACTGTAAATGGTCGTATTGAAACACCCTCGAAACACCTGGGTGATTTTGTTAATTTTGGCTTTATAAAACGCATTAAAACCCCTTTAGGAATTCCTCAAACATATTTTCAAGTTGTTTGGACTTAAAAGCATTTTGAAATCTTTTCAATTTAGTCCAAAACTATTTTTCAATTATTATATCAAAACAAATATTTCTATAATCCTTTTATATTGTTGGTTCCTAGTTCCTTATAACTAGAGGGCCACAATCCATTTTGCTTTCACCCAATACACAGTTAAGAACTCTTAAGGAACGAGTCTTCACTTTTTAGTGTTGGTTCCTCCTTTGTTTACGCCGCACCATAGTTGCATTTCTGTTCACTACACCAACTATCACCACATCCATATCTTCCATATCCATATAACCTTCAAATCATTTCCACATACCAATTCCACAACCATACACAACCATCCTTTCATTTCCTTTTCTTTAATATACTAAATTCAACATTGAACATCATACTTTAACCGTTTATATCACTTTTTAGAAACTCTTACTCGAATCCCGATCAGGTAAACTAAGATATCAATTTGGCTACATCACACAACCGAATTCATATCAATTGGTATTAGAGCGTTGGCGATTCAGTAAGTTGTTCAATTCATCTCCCTGAATATTGAAAAAAATTAGAGTTCTCAAAGAAGAATGTTCAAAAAGGGAAGGTTTCGTCTTATTGTCAAAAAAAGAAAGAGGTTTGTTGTTACTTTTGTTAATACATATTTCAGTTTGCTACATATTCCTTGTTTCCTACTCTAACCAGTTTGTTTCAGCTGAATTCCACAAGAAAACTTGTTGAGCCTTGAGTAAGTTCTCTAAGGACTTAGAAAGACAACAAGAGTGGTAAAAGGCAAGAGTGTGTATCAAGGGGAAAAGCCTAAACTAAGTGAAACACGAGTGTGAGTGCATTTTTTTGGAGTGAAAAAGTGAAGTTTTGTAAGTGAGGTATTAATTTTTTTCTACTAATCTTTTGGTTCACCATGTGTCAAAGATCCACAAGATATAATGGCTTTACAGGTGAAGATGTACCGAGTTTTTCACAAGAGTCTCAATTTCAAGATCTTGGGCGTGAGATGAGAAAGGTGATGCAACAAGCTTTTGAACCCATAAACAAGAGTTTGGATCGCCTTGAGATAGAATCTCGTCGGAAACAAATACCTCAATCATAGGAACAAAGGCAACTAAAAAGGAGAGATAACACTCAATCCTTTTTAGTTCCACATCAAAATGGAGTCAAAGATCTTGTGAGAAGAATTCCATCTTCCAATCAAGAGGCGTTGTTCGAAGTTTCAAGTCCAGCACGCCTAGCACAAATTCTTTCAATCTTGAAATTCTAGCGCGATTTCAAAAGTGTTTTGACAATTTTGTCAAAGAAACAAAATTGCAAGAATCACTAGAAAAAGAAACGAGAGTTGAAAAAAGATTGAGAGTGAAAAAAAGAGATTTGTGAAAAAGAAGAGATTTTTGAGAAAATTGAAAAAGAACAATCAAAAGAAATTGAGGTTGAAAAAGAAGAGAAATTTCAAGAGAATGAGTATGAGAGGCAAGAAAGGAGTGATCTTGGACATGAGATTGATTTTACAGGAAAAAAAAGAGAGGAAACAAAATTGTTTTGGACTAACAATCTTAACAACAATTTGTCTACTCTTGTTTTGTCTAATTTGCAGGATTCCAAGTATATACTTTTACAAAGCATTTCAAGAGAGTTGCCACTGATCGAGGACCTCTAACATTAGCCACCCATTCAGAACATCCAACATCAGTGGCTTGAAATTTCATTTGATTTTGTGATAGTTTTCCCAAGAACTAACTTTGGTTTATTTTTTAGGGAAATGAATAAATTATTCGGTGAATCGGATCCAAACAAGAATTCTAGGTGTCTTAGTCAATTTTGGAAGGATTTTGGGAGCAAGATGAACAGCGCACGAATATCATACCTTCCACCTTTTAAAGAACTCAAAAAGTCGAGAGCAATTTTTCAGGTAAGTTAGAAAACTTTTAAAGAATGTTTGCCATGTGGTACTCTCATTAGCAAACAATTTTCTGCCGCCAAGCACCCACCATTTGAATACCTTAACAAGTTTGATTTTTTTAATCCTCAACATTTTATTTCTTTTCCTACTAATACAATTATTATTGTAGAAGATGAAAGGAAATACAAATTTGAGACGGAGTTACACCGAAAGGTGCGAGGAAACAAAGAAAAAGAAATTCAGCGTCTTACGAACCATGACTCTAGAGTTCATCAAACAGTCCGTTTGGCCCCGCCAAGCAGCATGAAGGCAAAATTCACTAAAAGCGCAAATGAACCATCTTTAAACCAGGAGATTGGTTTTGGTTCAAAAGACGAGTTAAGAAATTACTATCCCTACGAACGTCAAAGTTGTTCCCATTCATAGCAGGCATCAATTTGGGGACAAATCGCTTTCAAGAAGGGGAAAATGATGTGATCGAGGCCAGCACCAAACTTCTTGGGGCCTTGCTCACATCAATGAAGAAGTTGCAGGAATTAAACAATTGTTCTCGAGCAGAGGATATGTACAATTTGAGCTCAAATATGAATTTTGAATCTTTGAATATGAGCTTAGAAACTTTGCCAAATTTTTGAATAATGCAATTTGATATCTACATGCATTCGTTAGCTCTAGGCGTGTGATCGTTACATGAGCATATCAACTAATATTAGTTTGCATGAGTTTTTCTTAAGTTTTTCTCATATTTAATTTCAACATGTGTGCATGAATAAATAAGACTTAATGTTCATTTAAACATTTTGATTCATTTACGCTTGTTTAGAACATTTAAGCGTGTTAGTTTATTTAAGCTTGTTAGTTTAATTAATGCATGTTAGATCACTTAAAGCATGTTAGTTTTCTTATGTTTGTGAGTTCATATAGTGTGTTAATTACTTAATTAAACTAGTTCATTCAATGTAACTAGTTCCATTAATTTAACTAGCTCATTTAAATCAGTTCAGCATTTACTTTCATCTTTAATAAACAAGTTGTTATCTAATGGTTGTTTAATGTGTTTTCGGTTAGGGAATTCATTTGGGAAAATGGCTGGTCATCTTCTTCAAAATGACAAAGCATTTACCACCAATTGAAGGCACATGAAGACACTTTAAAGGGGCAATTGGTTTCAGCCAATTCAAGGCATTCAAGGGAGCTAATTACACAACATGAAGGCTGATTAGTTTTTCAAGACATTCAAGGGAGTTTACACTACTTAAAGGCTGGCGGTTTCAGCAAGTAAACAATTCATTCAAGGGCTCCTAATTACACCACTTAAAGAGCCACTTAAACACCACTTAAGTGCTACTTTAAGCCTTCTTAAATCTGATCGGTTTTGGCTTAAGAAAGACACACAATTAAAGGCTTCTTTATTATCTTTTAAAGGAGAATAAATGGCATTTAGCCAAGCTTGGCAGCCCAATGGATTCTTTCATGTAGAAAATATATATGTCTACATTCATCCTAAGAAGGTCCATATTCATCCTTCTACACCAAGCTTTTGGTCTTCCAATTGGAGATGGGATAACCGACACTTTAATAGGTCTTTAACAGCTTAATTTTGTGGCTTTAATCTTTTTCTAGCCCATTCAATTTGCTGTTGTCATACACCTATAAATAGGCATCGAATTCCCTTATAAAAACATAACTTTTGGCATAATATAAACTTGAGAGTGTTTCTCTTTCATAGTTCATCTTGAACTCTATCAGCTTACAGGTTTGTTCTTGTGGCTTTCAACCCTTTCATCCTTTTATATTGTTGGTTCCTAGTTCCTTATAACTAGAGGGTCAAAATCCATTTTCCTTTCACCTAATACACGGTTAAGAACTCTTAAGGAACATGTCTTCACTTTTTAATGTTTGTTCCTCCTTTGTTCACACTGCACCGTAGTTGCATTTCTGTTCACTAGACCAACTATCACCACATCCATATCTTCCATATCAATATTACCTTTCAAATCATTTCTACATGCCAATTCCACAACCATACACAATCATCCTTCCATTTCCTTTTCTTTACTGCTAAATTCAATCTTGAACACCATACTTCAACTGTTTATATCACTTTTTATAAACTCTTACTCGAATCAAGATCGAGCAAACTTAGATATCAATTCAGCTATATCATACAACCGAATTCATATCACTTGAAGAGCTTGGCTTGAAGCTTCTTTTTCTGTTGAGAAATCAAGGTTAGTACACTACTAACTCCTTTGCCTTCACGAGTATCATAAATTTGATGGCTTTGTTGTTTGATTTGATGTTTTGGTTGTTTGGGTGTTTAGAGACCCTTTAATGGTGAAACTCAAATTTGATGTTAATAACTTGTAAAAATGGTAGCAAACTACCCCAAATACTTCCATAAGATGTAGGATTGAGTTATGAAACTAAAGGTTGTGATTTAGGGGCTTGCGAAATGATTTTTCAAGCCTAGAAAGCCATTTTTGGCTTCAGTACCGGTACATGGGGAGCCAGTACCGTACCCAAGTGTTCTGGGTTGAAGAACATTGTTCCATTAAGATGATCTATGAAGGGCGTTCTGGTACGGTGTTTAACATGTAACGGTACGACATGTAAAGCGATATGAGTATGGGTCGATCTGTACTGGTATGAGAAGCCTGGATAAATTTCCAGCGAGCTAATTTCGTATCAAAATGATGTTAGTACCAATACCCATGGCTATCATACCAGTACACGAAGGTAGTATCGGTACCCACTAGGCAATCTGCCCGAATAGTTGAGTTTGAGTTCGAAGGGTTGATAATTCCAAGACTATGGTCTGTGTAACCCCCTTAACCCGGCCTAGACGGTTGACCCGAATTAAGAAAGTCACACGGGGAAAACCAAAGTCAACCCGAAAGTCAACCTTGATTAACGACCCTTTTTTTTTCTTTTTAAACTTGTCTAGATGCATATTAATCCTTAGATATGATCATACAATAGCATACTCAAAGATCATAAACATCAGAGATCAAACAGGGACTCAATTGAACAAATTACAACTTTAGGGACCAAATTGTAATTTCTGATATATATAAGGATTTAACCCAAATTAAAGTTACCAACTTGAAATTAATCAGGTTTCATGCTTCTCTGTAAAATTTCAGCTCAAAAGGGCTTCCCAAACTCATACAATTTCACAAACAAGATTCAGGACCAAAACGCAAACAATTCAAAACATTTAACTGCCAATGTCAGCCCCTAACGGTCACCCGTTCCGAAACAGGCAGAGCCTGTTTCGAAACGCGGGGCCGTTCCGCAACGCGTACCGCAACACGGGCTGGCAGTAGCCAAACCGTTTCGGAACGGTCCCTCCCGTTTCGGACGCCTGGGCTTGTTTAAGGCACCCGTTCCGAAACGGTAGGTGCTGTTCCGAAACACCCTACACAGATTACCCCAAAATGCATACTTAAACATGCAATTAAACATCCAATCATGCTCCAAATGCCACCAAACTTTACCAGCATGCTATTCAACATATATGAGACATACACGCATCAACAATTCATCAAAACATCAACATATATGAAAAGCCCCAAATCTATAGGTATGTTTCCTACACAAGCAACCATTCAAGCATAAACTTCCAATTCAAGCATATAAAGGCCAATTACAAAAACCAGCATTCTCAACAACCTAAAACATACTTGGGGAGTTCAAAACATCTCCCAAAAACATACACATAGGTCCCCCATTGCCAAATTACCAAAAGCTAAATGTACTTAAGAAAACCTTCCATACTTTGAGCTTTACTTCCACTTGAATGCTTGCCTTCCTTGCTGCCCTCAAAGTACTTTAATGTTCTGCATTATTGATTTGAGAAAACAAAGAGAGCGTAAGCAAAAGCTTAGTGAGGAATGCTCAATAAAACCATTCAATAATGCATTTATAAACACTTTATAAATCATGCTTCAAATCATCATTTACACATGCTCAAAAGCAATCTTAAAACAAGCATCTCATGCTTCATATCATTACATGTCATATTGGCCACAAGTGATACATTTCATTTCTTTAAAAACAAGTTCATCAACTTTCACCCCAAGGACTTTTAAACACCTTGGCCCCAAGGACTTTTAAACACCTTGGCCCATGGACTTTTAAACACCATGGAAAGGACCACACAACGACTTTTAACCACCTTTGTGTCCGTAACAAGTTTCACCCCAAGGACTTTTAAACACCTTGGCCCCAAGGACTTTTAAACATCTTGGCCCATGGACTTTTAAACACCATGGAAAGGACCACACAAGGACTTTTAACCACCTTTGTGTCCATAGCAAGAATCATCCAAGGACTTTTAACCACCTTGATGTTCTTAAGTAAACAAGGCTCACTCAAGGACTTTTAACCACCTTAGTGACCTTAACCTTTGCAAAACATCACTTGCCAATATACATCATTATCATCAATTTATCCACTGTTTTAAAGCATTAAACCAAGCCATATTCATCATGCATTTAAAAGCATCAAACCACATTTAATCAATGTTCAAAAACAAGGAACTCTTACCTAAAGCTTCCTTCAACATATGGCTTACAAAAACAGCATTAACCATGCTAAATCATGCTTTCAAAACAGAGTTTAAAACATGCAATAAACCACATTGCACAACAATCAAATCATGGCCACCACTAGAGAGTATTTCCGAAAACTTACACTTGAGCTTAGAAAAGTTGTTTAGACTTAAACTAAGCTCCCAAGACATTGGTTTCAAAGCCGAAAACCCAATTTCACTCACCGATTCCACTTCGCCTCTTGCCGAAGCACCAAATCAAGCCTCCGGATCACCACCACTTGGATCCAAAGATGACTCCCCTGTTTTAACACATCAAAACAGTAGATTAATGCATCATCATGCATTAATATCCTCAATGAAAGCACCTAAACTCGCTGCTCTCATCCACACCCCATTTTCGGCCACCAAACACAACCGAAAATGCATCCAAAACCACTTCTCAACAAAGCCAGTCATAAACCATCAAAACCTAACATCCTTTAACATCATTTAACATCTAAAAAGAACCTAGCAACATCCTTATACCTCCAGCAACACCAGATCCACAAGATCACCTCAAAAACAATCAAGAATCACAAGCTAAACTTAGGAAACCCAACCTATCCAGGATTGCATCAATCAAAACTCAATTCCTTATCAATTTAGAGTTCAAATAACATCAAAAACATATCTCAAATCACAGATCTAACAGATCAAACGAAAATCATCAAAAATCACCAAATCTTGCATTATAAGCCAAGATCCATTTCACCACTTAAAAGTCTTTAATAAAACATCAATTAAGGATTGAAAACTTAGGAATTTCAGTAAAGAACTGATAGTTTAGAGGAGAAGGACGTTCTTACCTCCAAACTTGAGTTTCTCCTCTTTTTGGAATCAAAAACCTTGATGAATCAAGTAGCAAATGATGAGGTTTTGTAGATATGATGATTAGGAATCAAAAGAGAGTTGAAAGGAGAGATTTAGGTGAGAAAATCAGAAACAATTCTCTGGAAAGAAAGTGTTTGGGTTGAGAGAAAATGAGAGAAAAGAAAATAGGAAATTAGTTATCAAAATGGCCAAAATGGCTTTCCCTCCTCTTTTGATATGTTTAAAAATCAGAATATAGCTTAAAATATCTTAGAAAAATCTGGAGAAACTACTTTTGGAATAATAGCTCCTTAAAGATTCAAAGTTTCAACCCTTTCTAAAACAGTCACAAAACTTTCAAAAATTACATTTTGGTCACTAGCCAAAATGTCACCCTTCCAAAAACTCATTTTCCAAAATTGATTTCACAGTTCACTTAATTATATTAAAAGATGATTTTAGAACATTTTTCCATAATTTTAATGCAACCCGAACTAGGCTTTCCTAAATTCACCCTTTTAGATTCGAACAGCACTTTGACCAAACCGGTCAACGCCCAAAACTTCTAAGCCCAAAACTGGGGCGTTACAGTCCGATGGGCTTCTAATGTGGTAAAATAAATTTTAAAACTAAGAATCCGAGATCTAACCCTCATATACGAGCATAATGTGTAATAACTTGGTAAGCTTTGGGTGACTTATTTTTAATAGCAACAATAGGGATCCTTTGTTGATCGTGTGATGTTGTGTGCCAAGTAAGGGCACTTGTTTGGTTGAGTCACCTCTGGTTGAGGGAATCTAGATACATAGAGAGTGTTTTGCAACACCAAGAGATGAGATGCCGAATGTACGTTCCCGAGGCTGTGTGACACCGGACCTCACTCAGACTGTACATTCCTGAGGCTGTGTGACACTGAGCCTCACTCCATGTTTATGTGGTATGGTGCATATGTGCTTTGCGAGAATAATGCATCTATTGTTGCTTGCTATGTGTTTAGGCGGCTAGAGATAGCGCCATATGTTTATTGTATTGCCATGATATTATCTTTAGCTACATGTTCATGTTTATGTTTTGCATGAAGTATGGTTGAGTAGAAGTGTATCCACTAAGCTTTGTTATCTTAGCGTTCAAAATTTTTGTTTTCGTTCACAGGTTAGTAGGTTGACACGTGCATCGGTGGAATACCATCGGAGTATGACTTCGGCATCGAACTGTTTAGAGCACAATACTTAGATTTATTTGGGCAATGTATTTCTAGGACCATATGTTGTATTGTAACTCATATTTTGGATTTAAATCGTGAGTCGAATGCTTTTATAACTGTATTCTCAAATGGAGCTCCCATGTAACATTTTAAATTCTTATCTATGGTTGAAATATTTGAACTATTGGAATTTATGAGAAATGAATTTTTTTTTAGCTAAACCAAGTTGAAATTTTATGGTAGCGGGTTGGACTTGAGGCCCAAATGTGATATCCGGGTTGAGGGTGTTACAATTGATGCATATGAAGATGCAGAAAATTGGTGTTCCGTAATGTCGTTGATACATTTTGCGATTGTTGAGTTGTTTTACGGAAACCATGTTCTTAGGCAGTTCAGATACCACCAGCCAATGCTAGAGGAGCGAGTCAATATCGATGACATGGAACAGGTGGACTTACGGAGTAATAGTGAAGCAAATTGGCCAAACAAATATTAATCATTTAATGCATGGTGGCCAAGCAAATTGTCTAGAGTTTATGGTCCCGCAACCTCAATATTATGATGGCCAACAACATGATATTGAGTACATGGCATCAATAATGTTGACAACGTCCATCTCAGGTCCTTTATTCTTGAGTTGTGTTGGGGTGATTTTAAAATTTTAACTATGTGTTGAAATTTTCTTCTTCTTTCAATCATAATAGGACGCAAAGCTATAATAAAATTACTATGTACTTTATTTTTTAAATTATAAACAATAATTTTTAAACTATTAGTGCATTTAAAAATAATTACAAAATTTACTTCCAAGGTTAAATACTTTACAAATTTCACGAATTTATTTTTTAAAAAAACATTTTAAAAAATTATATTATTTTAAACAAATTTTACAAGTTTCACAAATGTTTCTAACAAAATTTTTAGTTTTACACTTCAAAAAATTAGATTATTTTTTAAACAAAACTTGGTGTTGATGCATGACGAGTTACATGGTTAATGTTGTTATAACATGTTTCAACTGTTATGACCCGTTAACCCAGATGAAAATTGTCGTGCGTACACGTCGAGTTCGGTTTAGGATTAACTTAATTAGATGGTTAAGTTTTAAACAGTTTTTCTGAAAAAAATTATTAGAACTCGTCGTACATGCACGACAAGTTTCAATAAAAAATATATATTTTATTCAAACTCGTCGTGCATGGATGGAAAGTTCATTGTAATGGTGTTATTCTGGGAAATTTAGACTTCTGGGGGTGCTATTTTGAGGAATTTAGAAGTCAAGGATGCTAGTTTGGAGATTGACCCGGACAAGAGAGAGCCTTTAATAAGATAAGAGGGCTTTAAAAATATTTTGGTATAATAGTATTTCAGGGTTTTTTAGTTTAAATGTTAGTCAAAATAAAGCTTTTGTCTCTCCTATTTTTTTTTTTAAAAATTTTAATAGCTTAATAGACTCATCCCTCCCAATGTTTGATCCTTGCTCTGTTTAAGGATGAGCACGGATCAGGTCCATTGTTTGGCCAACCCGAACTCGACCCCACTTTTAGGCTTAAAACATGCCTCCGACCCCGAAATAAATAAAATGTATTTTTTCACATTTTATTAAAAATAAAGAGGGATAATAGGGAAAAAAACATAAAGAGATATTTATAGTATTTATTCCTTATTCTGCATTTTTTATTTGATAAAATTGAGGATGTAATTAAAAAAATGCATAATGTCAAAAAATGTCCCTAACGTTTGATTGGATAGTCATTTTGGCCCTTATTCTTTTTTTGTTGCATTTAAGCCCCAACGTTTCAGTTTAGTTCAAAATGACGCTTATGTGGATGAAAACTATTAGTCAATTAACGATAAATGACTTGAAATGATGCGGCAAACCTACATGACAGTGCACGCTACTATAGCAGTCTCATATAGACAAAAATGTTGATTTGACAGAATGACACATCAATCAAAAAAATAAATTTATAAAATTATGTAAAATATAATTTTTTTTTCTACTGATGTGTCATTATGTCAAGTCATTTCAAGTTGTTTATAGTTAGTTGACTAAAAATATTCATCCACAGAGGGACCATTTTGACCCAAAATGAAATGTTGAGGCTTAAAATGTTTCAAAAAAGAGAGAATAAGGGCCAAGTGACTATCCAATCAAACGCTAGGGGCATTTTTTTATGACATTATGCCTTGGAAAATATATAAAGAGATGAACATTATAGTAATAACCCATAAATATATGAAAGAATTAAACAAATATCTTATGTCAAGTATTTTTCACCATAAATACAATCTGACATTAAATATCTAAAGAATTATTTTAAATAGCAACTTAGTAATATGATAAAAAATTAAATGGTATTTTAGTCCATTCAAAAAAAATTCTCAACTTAGTTAATTCATATATGATTATGAGTCTAGTTTAATTTTTTTCATGAAAGTTTTTTTAATATTACACGAAAGATAGTGTTGCAATCTAATGGTGGTGTTGTGTGTGATTCAATATTTCTATTAGCTGGTTATGTGTTGTTTACAATATTAAAATACCCACTCCACAATAAATAATGAGGCTTTCGTGCCAAATTTGGTATTTAATCATTAAACCTTCGTAACAAGTTTGTATAAATACTGAAATAAATATTAATTTATTTTAAAATTTAATTGTTATAGTTAAAGATAAGGGTAAACTACTGCAGGGGTCACTTTCGTTTCTCGTTTGTACAGATTTAGTCACCACTTTTGAAAAGTGTCAATAAGTGGTCATCTATGTTTTCGATGTGTAAAGACTTGGTCACTCCGACGTTATAGCCCGTTAGTCCCCTTACGGATTGCTGATGTGGCGGAATTAAAATAAGGATAAATTACTGCAATAGCCATTAAAATTTATCTCATTTACATTTTTTCTCCTCAATTTAAAAAAGTAAACATTATAGTCACTAATAAAAATGTTTCTTTATAATTTCACCCTTAAATTTTTAAAAATTCATTTTTCAATCCTAAAACTTTACAATCAATTAGTACAATAATATTATTAATGCTTAGATGAAAAATAGGTGCCCAAAGTATACCCTTTGAAACTTAGGTGCCCAAATTGCTCCTATTTAATAACTCAAACTTAAAAATTTAGTCCACTAACTACTAAAAAATTCGAGTTATTGGAATTTCTATTTTATAATTCAAACTTTATTTTGAATTTTTGAGTCGAGTTTATGAAATTATGAGTCGAGTATTTTCACATCAAACCAAAAAATTTAATTTTTTCGAGTCAAGTCGAGTTATTGGAATTTCTATTTTATAATTCAAACTTTATTTTGAATTTTTGAGTCGAGTTTAGGAAATTATGAGTCGAGTATTTTCACATCAAACCTAAAAATTTAATTTTTTCGAATCAAGTCGAGTGTTGCACTTCCCTAAATATAATTTTTAATTTTAAAAGAATTCTTAACCTTGCTCATTTAATTATTTTCGAATATGAAAAAAAAGAGAAAAAGAGAGAAGCCTTCCCCGACCCTTCACCTAACCCCATCGGCCACTCCTCTGATCGCCTCCACCACCCCGTCGTGGCATGCACCGCCGTCACCTCCTTGTTCGCCACCGTGCCCTGAATCGAACCCCGAGAACCACGCGCAGAACCGACGCTTCGTCTGCCGTGGAGATCGATTTAAAGATTCGACGGAAACCTCCCTCTCACCTCTGATTTTTAAGTTTTCCGGCCGCCTCGACCGTCTTTTCGCCGTGCCGTCAGTGCCATCGTCATCTCTGAGCCATGGCGAGCAAAACCCAACTGGGCAATCGACCGATCAACGCCGATAAAGGCCTGTCGGAGTAACGCGAGTTCGACCGACTTTGGTTTAAAAATTATATGTAGGTTTAGTGCAACACTCGACTTGATTCGAAAAAATTAAATTTTTAGGTTTGATGTGAAAATACTCGACTCATAATTTCATAAACTCGACTCAAAAATTCAAAATAAAGTTTGAATTATAAAATAGAAATTCCAATAACTCGACTTGACTCGAAAAAATTAAATTTTTTGGTTTGATGTGAAAATACTCGACTCATAATTTCATAAACTCGACTCAAAAATTCAAAATAAAGTTTGAATTATAAAATAGAAATTCCAATAACTCGAATTTTTTAGTAGTTAGTGGACTAAATTTTTAAGTTTGAGTTATTAAATAGGAGCAATTTGGGCACCTAAGTTTCAAAGGGTATACTTTGGGCACCTATTTTTCATCTAAGCATTTATAATATTGTTGTACTAATTGATTGTAAAGTTTTAGGATTGAAAAATGAATTTTTAAAAATTTAAGGGTGAAATTATAAAGAAACGTTTTATTAGTGACTATAATGTTTACGTTTTTAAATTGATGAGAAAAATGTACATGAGATAAATTTTAATGGCTATTGCAGTAATTTATCCTTATTTTAATTCCGCCACATCAGCAATCCGTTAGGGGACTAACAGACTATAACGTCGGAGTGACCAAGTCTTTACACATCGAAAACGTAAATGACCACTTATTGGCACTTTTCAAAAGTGGTGACTAAATCTGTACAAACGGGAAACGAAAGTGACCCCTGCAGTAGTTTACCCTAAAGATAAATATTCATAAGTAAAATTCAAATGATAAAAACATTTGATAGCATATTTATATATAGGCTTAAAGGTTCAATAAGCCCTTAAACTTTTACAAAAAAATTAATTAAGCCCTTAAACTTTTTTTGCACCTAATTAAGCCCTCAAACTCAAGAAAAAATCAATTTGACCCTTTGACCAACGTTGACCGTTAACTTTAACGATTTTTTTGAATTTTTTAACATGTGTCACAACAGCATAATGCCACTTGTCATTTCTACGAATTTTTAAATTTTATAATTGAAAAACATATAAAAATCAGAAAAAATCTAAAAATTTTATTAAAAATCTTGAAAATTATTTTTAAACATTAAAAAATATTTTTTTAATTTCAAAATCTATTCAAAAATAAAATAATAATTTTTCAAAAGATTAAAATATTAAATACTTTTATACAATTATATAAATAAATTGAAAAAAATATTAAACAATAAAAGTTATTTTGATTTTTAAAATATAAAACAATAAAAGTTATTTAAAAATATAAAACAATAAAAGTAATTTTAAAAACCAAAATAAATTTTATTTTTTTTTATACTTTTTCAATTTATTTTTTATAATTGTATAATAATATTTATTTTTTTAAAATTTTTAATCTTTTGAAAAATTATTATTTATTATGTTTAATTAAATTTCGGAATGAATATTAATTTCCAAGAATTTTAAATTTTTTTAGATTTTTCGGATTTTTATATAGTTTTTAAAATTTCCTAGAAATGACAAGTGGCGTTATTCTATTACGACACGTGTCAAAAAGAATTAAAAAAACCGTTAAAGTTAACGGTCAACGGTTGTCAAAGGGCCAAATTGACTTTTCCTTTGAATTTAAGGGCTTAATTGGGTGCAAAATAAGTTTAGGGGCTTAATTAATTTTTTTTTGTAAAATTTAAGAATTTAATTGCATATTAGTTCTATATCACTAAATATTCACTTTTAGTATACCTGTTTACAGTGGAATCCATAAAGTAAAGGTTTTTAAGGCTTTAGAATTGTCAATATTTTCAAAAACAATTTTCTTCTTAAATTTGAGGGAATTTCATAACAGATATAATTAATTAAGACTAAATGATCTTAGTTAAACTCCTATCATTTTCTAGCTTTCTCTTTCCTTTGTCACGAGAAATACATAAGTGAAAGCAATTGAGTTTCACAAGTATCTGTTTGAAATGCACAACTTGTGTATCAAAATATAACCCATATAGAAAAATACTTTGATGCACAAGCTTGTGTAAAACTTACACAAGCCTTTCAACTTTAGGGTTTAGGGGTTTATTGTTTAATTTTTTAGGTTAGAATATAGAGTTTAGGGATTAGAGTTTAGGATTTATGTTTTAGATTTTATATGAAGGGTTGTACAAAAAATTTTACACAACATATTATAGAGGCGTTTTAAAATTCGAAGTGTCCCACTTTTAGGAAAATTTTGATTTTGGGAAGTATGACATACGGATAATTTGGAATTCTTTTTTTTGCACCGTCTGTAGGTAGATTGGGTAGAGTTGTTATAGTTTGGGAAGTATCATTAGGGGTGAGCAAAACTCGACTCGACTCGAAAAAATCAATATTTTTTTTCAATTTCGAGTTATTCGAGTCGAGTTATTCGAGTTGTTCGAGTTATTCGAGTCAACTCGATTAACTCGAAAAAATTTCGATTTCGAGTCGGTTTGGAATTTGCCCAACTCGAAAAGTCGAAAAATCGAAAAACCGAATTTTACAGTTTTGCAATTTAGTCACTGATTTCATTTTTCTTCAATTCCTCCTTCATTTTAAGTCCATTTTTGACCAAATTTGAACCGTGTATTCCTAAACCATCGTAGAATACGTATTTATCTTCAATTTATATTTTTGAAAATAAATTTCATATTTTTTCAATTCAGCCCCTTAACTTTGTATGATTTCCTCATTTCTTCAATATCTTCTTCGTTTTAAGTCAATTTTGACCAAAATTGAACCACATGCTCCTAAACCAATGTAGAAACTAGAATACCTATTTAGCTTCAATTCATATTTTTAAATTAAATTTCCTACTTTTGTAATTTAGCCCCTCAACTTTGAATGTTTCCCATTTCTTTAATTTCTCTTTCGTTTTAAGTCTATTTTTTTTACCAAAATTAAACCACATGATTCACTAACACTATATAATATCTATATAACTTCAATTCATAATTTTAACAAATTTATTCTTTTTTTAATTTAGCCCTTTAACTTTATATTTTATTCAATTTGACCATTCAACTGAATTTTTTGTAATTTTTTTCTTTACATCAATTCATTGACTCATTTATACCCCCATCAGTACTTTATCCTCAAAAGTTCCTTATTTAAAAATAATATTATAAATATATTTTAGAAGTTTAGATGATATTTTTTTATTAAATAACATTACAAATCTTACTTATGCATGTGAAAAATAATATGAAGAAATATATATATATATATATATATGAATAGAGAAAGTCGTTTAAATTGGAATCAAATCGTACTATAACATGGTAAATAATTACAATTAAATTTGTATAGAAACTCGAAAACTTGACTCGACTCGAACTCGACTCAAATTTCATAAACTCGAATCGAAAAAAATTTCAAATTAAGTTCAAGTCGTAAAATATGACGCGTCAACTCGAATAACTCGAAATTTTTTGACTCGACTCGACTCGCTCGAACGCTCACCCCTAAGTATCATGCTTTCGGATTTTATCATCTTGGATTGAACGGAATTTTGTAGCAATTAAGGGAACATGGGTGAGTGAGGGGTGGGATTGTGGAATGATTTCCATTTACGCTCCTTGTAGTCGTGAAGAACAAGCCATAGTGTGGGAGGTGATTTCAATATAGTTCGATCGATTCAAGAAGTAAGAAGATATGTACGTGAGCCTCGGGGGATCGTGAACATTAATACTCTTGTGGAGCAGGTTGGTTTGATTGACCTTCCTTTGGTCGGAAAAAAGTTCACGTGGTATGGTTCTAGGAATAAAAGTAGTCGTCTAGATTGTTTCATGGTATGGTATGAAAGGGTGGAGAAATACCCTAGAAACGAGCCATTCAAACCACGAAACATAAATTCAAAGCATTAACTAAACATATAAGGCCATTTACAACTTTAAAACAACATAGCCAAAAACCGTCCCAAAATAACAATGATTCCCCATTGCCTTTATTACTACTATTCTAGTTTAAAACCATAATTTCCGATAGCCGAAGTCCCTTGGATTTCCTTCGCTTGCTCGTTGCCTTCCACCTTTATTTCTCTGATTTGATAGACAAAAAGAGTGTAAGCACACTAGGCTAAGTGAGGAGTGCTCAAACAACCCACCATCAATGCATTTTAAAACTAATTTCCCAAAACTCATTGAAAACACCATTTCAATCATCTTATAAAACATTATTCCTTGAAAACCATGCACTTAACATCATAGAAAACCAACATATTAAACCACACGCTACATGTATCATGGATCAACAACAAAATCCCATTTGCTAACCCTCAATTTAAGCTTTCCCATGCATAACAACCCATATGCAAGGCTTAAAGAGAAAACATGTATAAACCAACATCATAATCCATCAACATGATACATTAACAATTATATTGGCTTTCAAGTGATCATAACCAAGTTCCACTTTCCAAAATGTTACATCAGATACACATATTCAACAAGTGTCCTCCCAACACTTCATACAACCTCAACCGAAATTAAGGTACCTCACAACTGGTACATTTACAATCGGGTACAATCACAACCCCAATCATCATTTAGGTGTATAATACAATAATGGTAGTTTACAGTACCATGTAACCCTTCAACCCTTAGAGTACTAATGGTGGAGTATTCGATACACATTAACCCTTCAACACCCGAGGCGACTTTTTATAGTGCACTATCAATCCTATGGCTGACCAACTATATCCGATAACACTTTAAATCACATCACTTGCCAGTATAATTCATTATTAACCATGTACCTCACTGTTTTTATATGCATCAAATCAAAACCATTTCCAAAGCATTAAAGCATGCTATCAAAAATATTCCTCATACTTACATGGATCATTTACCAAATGCATCCACCATCATTATATGATCAAAACAGTATAAAAAATACTTTAAATCATGTTCAACAGTAGTTACCATGTAAATCAAAACAAGCGCATAAAATCAAATCCATTAAAGCACGACCGAGGGAGAATTCTCTTTATACTTACTTTCGAGTTTAAACTAGTGTTTCAAGATAATTTTAAACTCCCAAAACAAAATTTAAACCATTTCAACTCTTTAAACCACATTCTCACTCACCGACAACACAAAGCCTCATTCGCCGATGCGAAATTACTCCTCCAAAGCCTCCAAAGCAATGCTACAAGCTTGAGGATCAAACTCCCTTGATTTTAGCACACAAAAAATAGAGGATTCAATGCATCGAAATGAATTCACAAACCCATCAACAACAATTCATAACAATCCTCTTCAAACACTAGCCGTAACCTCTCCAAAACTACCGAAATCAACATCAAACATCATCCACACTTAACCCAGCCAAAACCTAACGATTTAATCCATTAATTACTTTCAATTAACATCCAAAAGCAACCTAACATCAACCTTATATCTTCAGCATTCATTAAACCACCTCAACACCTAAAAACACATAACTACTAACCTAGAAAATTAGAGATTCACATGGTTTCGAGATTCTAATGTTAAAACCATCATGTTAGCACCATTTAATATCAAAATCATGTTTAGAATCGATCAATAACTCAGCAAAATTGATCCAATACGAAAAATCACATAATCTCATTATTTAAACATTGATTTAACCTTCTTCAAAAAACAATGATTTAACCAATTTCCACAATTAAATCTTTAAAACTCATTAGAAAATAAATCAAAAGAGTCAAGAACTATTAGATTTCAGTAAAAAAAACCTTTGATTAGATGAGAGAAACGAAAATCACCTATAATAGTTGATTTTTCCCTTAATTGGCATGATTTGAGTGAAATCTCCAAGAAGAAATTCAAGAGTCAATGGAAGAATCAAAAAGGGAAATCAAGAGACTTGTTCTCTGATCGTTTTAGAGTAGAAAATTTAGTTTGGATGCTGAGAAAATGAAAATAAAGTTGAGAGCAAAAGTAGTTACTTAAGAAAAAGTGATTTGTTTAATAAACCTTTCTTTTATTAAATCCCATTTAACTTTCCTTTTTAAAATCATTTCAAAATAGCCTAAATTAAGATGAAAAGTCTGGTTTAAAGCTTTAGTACAATAGCTCCTTAAAGATTCAAAGTTTTGACTCTTTTATAAAATAGTCACTAAAAATAGTTTTGAAACTTTACATTTTGGTCACTATTCTAAAATGTCCAATCTTCAAAATTTATTTTCTGAAATTGATTTTACCAAAAACATTATTATATTAAATAATGTTTTTAGGAAATTTTCCCATATTTTTATCTCACTCAAAATATATTTATTCCAATTTTAATCCCGAAACTAGCTCGAGTCGACTAACTCGGTTCTCCAAAACTGTCTAACCTGCCCGATTTTCGAGTCACCGTTTCAAAACGGCCTAAGGTGTTTCGAAACACTTTTGAAACTGTGAGCTCATGTTTCGGAACGGGTGTCGAAACAGTTTCAACACTATCAACCCGTGTTTCGAAACGAGTCTCGAAACGGCTTAAGAACATTGAGACACCGTATCGAAATGACATCTAGTGTTTCGAAACGGTATTCAATCAGATTTGAAAAATATGACCGTTAGAAAGTTTTTAGCTGATTTTTCAGAAATCGTTAAGGCGTATCGAAACGATTCAAGTCGTTTCAAAACGGTCCTTGACAGTGGCAAAATTGTTTCGAAACGGGTTTCGAAACGGCTCATAGCATATCGAAACACTCTTAACCATTTCGATACGAGCACTTTAATGCACCCCAACGGCTCTTTCTATTTTGGTCTGTTTCGAAACAGGGTCGGGCGTTTCGAAACGGTTGGTTGCTGACTGCATTTATGGAGGCAAGATAACATATCCAACGGCTCTATTAATGTACACAACAACCACAACGGCTAGAATTCAATGAGAAGGTATAAAAGAGACCTCTAAAAGCTTCACCAACAATTTAGATCCTAAAGAAAACATCCAAACATCAAATCCAAGCATTTGTGCCTAAATCACATTATTGTCTTGTAACCCCAATTGTATTTTTCATTCTTATCATTTTAATTGGGTTGAGTGCTTGTAATTGGGCTATATTGTGTATTGAGAGATACTTGTTTTAGCCAACAACTTCTTTGTTTCTATTGTGTGAGGATTGGGTCAAATTTTGGGTAGAAAATTTGACCGAAAATTGTAAGGGTTACCTCCTTAGCCTAGAAAAGGGGAAGAGCAATTAGTGGAATTGTTGCAAATCCTTAGTGAAGCTAAGGTAGTGGATTTAGAGTTCAATTGGAACTTGAACCACTCTAAAATTCCTTGTCCACCATTTTTATTTGCAAATTCCACCACCAAGAACTTTAAAAATCCAATTCACCCCCTCTTGGTTTATTTCGATCATTTGATCCACTCAACAATTGGTATCAGAGCCTACCTATTTGAGGATTAACAACCACAAGAGGAGTTCCTAGGAAGAGTGTGATCATCCAAAAATCAAGAGATGGCATCTACCTCCGGTTCAAGCATGTATGATCTCAATCCACTACAAAACCACCTTTCTTCAATGGTGACAATGATCCGTTTTGGAAGAATCGGATGCGCCTCTTCATCAAGTCACACGATTACTTGGTTTGGGATGTCATTGAAGATGACCCTTACATTCCATTGAAGCAAGATCATGAAGGGAAGATGGTTTTGAAGAAAAAGATGGAGATGAGTGAAGAAGAGAGGAAGAAGATCCAAATAAGTGACAAAGCTCTTCACATGCTCTTTAGCTCTTTCGGTCCAGATATCTACTCCAAAGTCTCATCCATTGAGAGTGCCAAAGAAGTGTAGGATACTCTTGAGACCACCTATGAAGGAACCAACGATGTGAAGGAAACCAAGATTGGAATTCTCAATCTTAGTTATGAGAATTTCAAGATGGAGTCCGATGAGATGGTGTCCAAGATGTTTGATCGCTTCTCAACCATAGTCAATGGGCTTAAAGGATTTGGAGAAACTATACCGGAAGACAAGCTTGTCCGGAAGCTACTCTACTCACTTCCTGAATCTTGGGATGGGAAGATAACCGCCATCATAGAGGCCAAAAACTTGAAGACTTTTAAACTTGATGAGCTAGTGGGTTCTCTCCTTACTCATGAGATTATGAAGCAAGGAAGGGAAGAAGAGAAGAAGAAGGAAGAGAAAAGTGTAGAGAAGCTAGAGGTGGAAAAGAAGAAGAAGATGAGAATAGCTCTCAAAGCTTTATTACTTGAGAAGAGCTCTTCTAGTGAGGATGATGAGCTAGAAGAATTGGCTATGTTAGCCAAAAGATTCTCACGCTTCATGAGGTCCAACCGAGGAAGGAAAATTCAAAGAAAGATGGACTTCAAAGGTAAAAACAAAGAAGAAGTGAGCGATCAAATCATTTGCTTTGAGTGCAATAAGCCCGGTCACATTCGTTCGGAGTGCCCTCAACTCAAGAAGAAGGGCTTTGAAAAGAAGAAGAAGCTCAAAGCCAAGCTTGCTACTTGGTGTGATGAGGAGTCATCATAGGATGATGAACAAGAAGTGGCCAACCTTTGCCTCATGGCACTTGAGGAGGATTCCTCCATGGTAACCTCTAACTCATCATCTTTTGATTTTACATATGATGAATAAAATGATGCATATGATGAGTTGCAAGAGGTTTATGATGAATTAGTTGAGAAATACAAGGAGACGGTCATTAGGAATAAGAAAATTATTTCGGAATTGAATGATAAAAATGACTCACTTTCTCAAGCTAATTTAAAATTTGTGAAAAAGATTTTAGGGTTGAAAGATGAACTAAAATTCTTCCAAGATGAAAATGTTTACCTTAATAATCTTCTTTCTCAATGTAATAGTGAACACCAAAAGGTGTTAGATGAGCTTAACAAGCTCAAAGATTCTTTTAAAAATGTTGGTAGTGTGAAGCATGAAATAGGTGAATCTTCTAAAACAAACCAACCTAAGAAAAAGACTAATAACTACAAACAAAGTAGCTTTCCTAGACATAGTAGAACTAAAAAGATTAGAAGTGTATGGGTTCCTAAGAAACTTGTAAAATCTAATAATATTGTTGCTATGTCACCTTGGATTCCTAAGGGAACCAAGTTATTGGGAGCTAACACTCGTGGACCCAAAATGATTTGGGTACCAAAAACAAAAGTTTAATATCTTTGTTTGTAGGGGGAGCATTGCTACAAGGCCAAAGCACAAAGTCAAAACTCATGGTACCTTGATAGTGGATGCTCGAGGCAGATGACCGGAGACAAGAGTAGATTCATGAATCTAAAGCCAAAAAATGGAGGAGTGGTGACATTTGGTGACAACTCCAAAGGCCACATTAAAGGCATTGGCTCCATAGGTAATCACTCTACTATTCTTATTGAAAATGTCTTGTATGTCGATGGTCTAAAACATAATTTGTTGAGCTTAAGCCAATTATGTGATAAAGGATTTAATGTTTTATTTGATAAAAATGGGTGCAAAATTGTTGACATTAAATCGAATAATATTATGCTCATAGGTCATCGCATAGGTAACATTTACATGGTGCATCTAGATGGCATACATACATCACATGCATGTTTAGTAGCTCAAAATGAAAATGATGCATGGTTGTGGCATAGGAAACTAGGACATGCTAGCATTAGTGTTTTAGAAAAATTAGTTTCCCTTGATCTAGTTAGAGGTTTGCCCAAGATTAAGTTCTCAAACGATAAAATTTGTGACGCATGCTCTAAGGGTAAACAACATAGGTCTTCCTTTAAATCCATTAATGATGTTTCTACAAGTAGGTGTTTACAACTTATCCATATGGATTTTTAAGTACTAAAGATGAGGCTTTAGAAAAATTTATCACATTTTCAAAACTAACCCAAAATGATCTTGATCTTAGAATTTCCCATATTATGAGTGATTATGGAACCGAATTTTAAAATTTGGGGTTTGAAGAATTTTTAAATGAAAATGGTATTAGCCACAATTTTTCGGCTCCTCGAACTCCTTAACAAAATGGGGTAGTTGAGAGGAAAAATAGAACTTTACAAGAAATGTCTAGAACCATGCTTTGTGAAAACAATTTACCTAAATATTTTTGGGCGGAAGCCACAAACACCGCTTGCTACATTGTGAACCGAGTAATGATTAGGCCAATTTTAAAGAAAACACCTTATGAGATTTTGAAATCTAAAAAGCCTAACATTAGCTATTTTCATCCATTTGGTTGCAAGTGCTTTGTTTTAAATAATGGAAAAGACAACTTAGGTAAATTTGATGCAAAAAGTGATGAAGCTATTTTCATAGGATACTCTTTAACTTCTAAAGCCTATCGTGTATTTAACAAGAGAACTTTAGTAGTAGAAGAATCTATACATGTTGTATTCGATGATAACCTCCTTCCAGGAAAGGATTCTTGTGATGATGATGATGTAGGAATCATATATGCCTTTGATGGAGGACAAACTTCAAAGGAGGATGAGATTCCAACAAGAGAAGAGGACACACAAGATCCACCTCTTGAAGCCTTGAAGGACTTGGCTCTTGAGGAAAAGGAAGTGAGCTACCCAAGGGAGTTCAACTATGTCAAAGATGGTGAAATCTTGGGTGATCCATCCAAGGGTGTAACCACTCGATCTTCTCTTAGACTAATGAATCATGTTGCATTTATCTCATGCATAGAGCCTAAGAATATAAATGAAGAATTGAAAGATGATTTTTGGATTATGGCTATACAAGAAGAGTTAAATCAATTTGAGAGAAGTAATGTTTGGACATTAGTTGATAGGCCTAGTAAACAATCTACTACAGGAACTAAATGGGTCTTTAGGAACAAACTAGATGAGAGTGGTAACATTGTGTGAAATAAAGCTAGACTAGTAGCACAAGGTTACACTCAAGAAGAGAGAATTGATTTTGATGAAACCTATGCTCTCGTAGCTAGAATGGAAGCCATTAGGATGTTGCTTGCATATGCATGTTATCATGATTTCAAGCTTTTTCAAATGGACGTTAAAAGCGCATTTTTAAATGGTTTTATAAACAAGGAAGTGTATGTGGAACAACCACCGGGTTTTGAAGACTCAAAATTTCCAAATCATGTTTTCAAACTCACTAAAGCTTTTTATGGTTTGAAACAAGCTCCTAGAGCTTGGTATGAAAGACTTTCAAACTTTTTAATTGAAAAAGGTTTTGAAAAAGGTAAGGTGGACACTACACTTTTCATAAAATGGTATAAAAATGACATTTTAGTAGTACAAATTTATGTTGATGATATAATTTTTGGTTCTACTAACGAATGTCATTGCAAAGAGTTTGCTAAGCTAATGCAAGGTGAATTCGAGATGAGCATGATGGGGAAGCTCTCATTCTTTTTGGGACTACAAATCAAGAAAAGTAAGGATGGAACCTTCATCAATCGAGCAAAGTACATAAAGGATATGCTCAAGAAGTTTGGCTTGGAGAATGCAAAGCCTCAAGCCACACCTATGAGCTCATCTACAAAGCTTGACAAAGATGAAGGAGATAAGTGTGTTGACTCTAAGCTTTACCATTCTATGATTGGATCATTGCTTTACCTTACCGCAAGTAGACCGGATATCTTGTTTAGTGTTTGCTTGTGTGCTAGGTTTCAAGCCAGTCCTAGAGAGTCACACCTTATAGCCGTTAAGAGAATCTTTAGGTACCTTAGAGATACTCCTTGCTTAGGTCTTTGGTACCCTAGAGACTCCACCTTCAACCTTCATGCTTATTCGGATGCGGATTATGGGGGTGTAAAATCGATAGGAAGAGTACTTCGGGAACTTGTCAATTCCTAGGTAGTATGCTCATATCTTGGTTTTCTAAGAAACAAAATAGTGTAGCCTTATCTACCACCGAAGCCGGGTACATATCTTTAGGGAGTTGTTGTGCTCAAGTCCTTTGGATGAAGCAACAACTCTTAGATTATGGTATTAAAGTTGAAACCATACCCCTTAGGTGTGATAACACTAGTGCCATATGTTTAACAAAAAATCCCATCCAACACTCTAGAACCAAACATATAGAAATAAGGCATCATTTCATTAGAGATCATGTCCTTAAAGAAGATGTTGTTTGTAACACCCGGGTTTGGGGGCCGGGAGAAAATAATATTAAAATAATGGCCCAGTTTCGGTTTTAAAAATTTAAAATAATAAAATATTATTTTGGGCTTCATATATTCGAAGCAAAAATTTATGTTGGATTAAAATTGTTTTGGGAATTAAATCCCATGGATTTTAGGATAAATGAGAAATTGCCATCTCATTAATGGGGTTTTTGTAAATAACTTAAAGTTTGAAAAAGATGAGCTTTAAACCAAAAGAAGAGAGTTATCTTCATCTTCTTCATTTCTCTTCAAACGTGAAAACCCCCTTTCCTCTCCAACTCACTTTTCCATCTTCTTACTCCTCCATTTTGGCTCGGTTTTGAAAGGTAACTACATTTCCGACTTGCTCTCATCTTCCTCTCTTTAAAAGTACAACTAGTTTTCATCCAATGGGAGTTCCTAGGAAGAGTGTGATCATCCAAAAATCAAGAGATGACATCTACCTCCGGTTCGAGCATGTATGAGTCTCAATCCACTACAAAACCACCTTTCTTCAATGGTGACAATTATCCGTTTTGGAAGAATCGGATGCGCCTCTTCATCAAGTCCAACGATTACTTGGTTTGGGATGTCATTGAAGATGACCCCTACATTCCATTGAAGCAAGATAATGAAGGGAAGATGGTTTTGAAGAAAAAGATGGAGATGAGTGAAGAAGAGAGGAAGAAGTTCCAAATAAATGACAAAGCTCTCACATGTTCTTTTGCTCTTTCGGTCCGGATAACTACTCCAAAGTCTCATCCATTGAGAGTGCCAAAGAAGTGTGGGATACTCTTGAGACCACCTATGAAGGAACCAACGATGTGAAGGAAACCAAGATTGGAATTCTTAATCTTAGTTATGAGAATTTCAAGATGGAGTCCAATGAGACGGTGTCCAAGATGTTTGATCGCTTCTCAACCATAGTCAATGGGCTTAAAGGATTTGGAGAAACTATACCGGAAGACAAGCTTGTCCGGAAGCTACTCTACTCACTTCCCGAATCTTGGGATGGGAAGATAACCGCCATCATAGAGGCCAAAAACTTGAAAACTCTTAAACTTGATGAGCTAGTGGGTTCTCTCCTTACTCCTGAGATTATGAAGCAAGGAAGGGAAGTAGAGAAGAAGAAGGAAGAGAAAAGAGTAGAGAAGCTAGAGGTGGAAAAGAAAAAGAAGATGGGAATAGCTCTCAAAGCTTCATTACTTGAGGAGAGCTCTTCTAGTGAGGAGGATGAGCTAGAAGAATTGGCTATGATAGCCAAAAGATTCTCACGCTTCATGAGGTCCAACCGAGGAAGGAAAATTCAAAGAAAGATGGACTTCAAAGGTAAAAACAAAGAAGAAGTGAGGGATCAAATTATTTGCTTTGAGTGCAATAAGCCCGGTCACATTCGTTCGGAATGCCCTCAACTCAAGAAGAAGGGCTTTGAGAAGAAGAAGCTCAAAGCCAAGCTTGCTACTTGGAGTGATGAGGAGTCATCCTAGGATGATGAACAAAAAGTGGCCAACCTTTGCCTCATGGCACTTGAGGAGGATTCCTCCATGGTAACCTCTAACTCATCATCTTTTGATTTTACATATGATGAATTAAATAATGCATATGATGAGTTGCAAGAGGTTTATGATGAATTAGTTGAGAAATACAAGGAGACGGTCATTAGGAATAAGAAAATTATTTCGGAATTGAATGATAAAAATGACTCACTTTCTCAAGCTAATTTAAAATTTGAGAAAAAGATTTTAGGGTTGAAAGATGAACTAAAATTCTTTCAATATGAAAATGTTGACCTTAATAATCTTCTTTCTCAATGTAATAGTGAACACCAAAAGGTGTTAGATGAGCTTAACAAGCTCAAATAGTCTTTTAAAAATGTTGGTAGTGTGAAGCATGAAATAGGTGAATCTTCTAAAACAAACCAACCTAAGAAAAAGACTAATAACTACAAACAAAGTAGCTTTCCTAGACATAGTAGAACTAAAAAGATTAGAAGTGTATGGGTTCCTAAGGAACTTGTAAAATCTAATAATATTGTTGCTATGTCACATTGGATTCCTAAGGGAACCAAGTTATTGGGAGCTAACACTCGTGGACCCAAAATGATTTGGGTACCAAAAACAAAAGTTTAATATCTTTGTTTGTAGGGGGAGCATTGCTACAAGGCCAAAGCACAAAGTCAAAACTCATGGTACCATGATAGTGGATGCTCGAGGCATATGACCGGAGACAAGAGTAGATTCATGGATCTAAAGCCAAAAAGTGGAGGAGTGGTGACATTTGGTGACAACTCCAAAGGCCATATTAAAGGTATTGGCTCCATAGGTAATCACTCTACTATTCTTATTGAAAATGTCTTGTATGTCGATGGTCTAAAACATAATTTGTTGAGCTTAAGCCAATTATGTGATAAAGGATTTAATGTATTATTTGATAAAATGGGTGCAAAATTGTTGACATTAAATCTAATAATATTCTGCTCATAGGTCATCGCATAGGTAACATTTACATGATGCATCTAGATGACATACATACATCACATGCATGTTTAGTAGCTCAAAATGAAAAAGATCCATGGTTGTGGCATAGGAAACTAGGACATGCTAGCATTAGTGTTTTAGAAAAATTAGTTTCCCTTGATCTAGTTAGAGGTTTACCCAAGATTAAGTTCTCGAACGATAAAATTTGTGATGCATGCTCTAAGGGTAAACAACATAGGTCTTCCTTTAAATCCATTAATGATGTTTCTACAAGTAGGTGTTTACAACTTATCCATATGGATTTATTTGGGCCAATTAGGACTATGAGCTTGGGTGGTAAATCTTATGCATTTGTTATTGTAGATGATTTTTCTAGATTTACTTGGGTTCTATTTTTAAGTACTAAAGACGAGTCTTTAGAAAAATTCATCACATTTTCAAAACTAACCCAAAATGATCTTGATCTTAGAATTTCCCATATTATGAGTGATCATGGAACCGAATATCAAAATTTGGGGTTTGAGGAATTTTTAAATGAAAATGGTATTAGCAACAATTTTTCGGCTCCTCGAACTTCTGAACAAAATGGGGTAGTTGAGAGGGAAAATAGAACTTTACAAGAAATGTCTAGAACCATGCTTTGTGAAAACAATTTACCTAAATATTTTTGGGCGGAAGCCACAAACACAGCTTGCTACATTGTGAACCGAGTAATGATTAGGCCAATTTTAAAGAAAACACCTTATGAGATTTTGAAATCTAAAAAGCCTAACATTAGCTATTTTCATCCATTTGGTTGCAAGTGCTTTGTTTTAAATAATAAAAAGACAACTTAGGTAAATTTGATGCAAAAAGTGATGAAGCTATTTTCATAGGATACTCTTTAACTTCTAAAGCCTATCGTGTATTTAACAAGAGAACTTTAGTAGTAGAAGAATCTATACATGTTGTATTCGATGATAACCTCCTTCCAAGAAAGGATTCTTGTGATGATGATGATGTAGGAATCATATATGCCTTTGATGGAGGACAAACTTCAAAGGAGGATGAGACTCCAACAAAAGAAGAGGACACACAATATCCACCTCTTGAAGCCTTGAAGGACTTGGCTCTTGAGGAAAAGGAAGTGAGCTACCCAAGGGAGTTTAACTATGTCAAAGATGGTGAAATCTTGGGTGATGGTAACCACTCGATCTTCTCTTAGACTAATGAATCATGTTGCATTTATCTCATGCATAGAGCCTAAGAATATTAAAGAAGCGTTGAAAGATGATTTTTGGATTATGGCTATACAAGAAGAGTTAAATCAATTTGAGAGAAGTAATGTTTGGGCATTAGTTGATAGGCCTAGTAATCAATCTACTAAAGGAACTAAATGGGTCTTTAGGAACAAACTAGATGAGAGTGGTAACATTGTGTGAAATAAAGCTAGACTAGTACACAAGGTTACACTCAAGAAGAGGGAATTGATTTTGATGAAACCTATGCTCCCGTAGCTAGAATGGAAGCCATTAGGATGTTGCTTGCATATGCATGTTATCATGATTTCAAGCTTTTTCAAATGGACGTTAAAAGCGCATTTTTAAATGGTTTTATAAACGAGGAAGTGTATGTGGAATAATCATCGGGTTTTGATGACTCAAAATTTCCAAATCATGTTTTCAAACCCACTAAAGCTCTTTATGGTTTAAAACAAGCTCCTAGAGCTTGGTATGAAAGACTTTCAAACTTTTTAATTGAAAAAGTTTTTGAAAAAGGTAAGGTGGATACTACACTTTTCATAAAAAGGTATAAAAATGACATTTTAGTAGTACAAATTTATGTTGATGATATAATTTTTGGTTCTACTAACGAATGTCATTGCCAAGAGTTTGCTAAGCTAATGCAAGGTGAATTCGAGATGAGCATGATGGGGGAGCTCTCATCCTTTTTGGGACTCCAAATCAAGCAAAGGAAGGATGGAATCTTTATCAATCAAGCAAAGTACATAAAGGATATGCTCAAGAAGTTTGGCTTGGAGAATGAAAAGCCTCAAGCCACACCTATGAGCTCATCACAAAGCTTGACAAAGATGAAGGAGGTAAGTGTGTTGACTCTAAGCTTTACCGTTCTATGATTGGATCATTGCTTTACCTAACCGCAAGTAGACCGGATATCTTGTTTAGTGTTTGCTTGTGTGCTAGGTTTCAAGCCAATCCTAGAGAGTCATACCTTATAGCCGTTAAAAGAATCTTTAGGTACCTTAGAGATACTCCTTGCTTAGGTCTTTGGTACCCTAGAGACTCCACCTTCAACCTTCATGCTTATTCGGATGCGGATTATGGGGGGTGTAAAATCGATAGGAAGAGTACTTCGGGAACTTGTCAAGTCCTAGGTAGTATGCTCATATCTTGGTTCTCTAAGAAACAAAATAGTGTAGCCTTATCTACCATCGAAGCCGAGTACATATCCTTAGGGAGTTGTTGTGCTCAAGTCCTTTGGATGAAGCAACAACTCTTAGACTATGGTATTAAAGTTGAAACCATACCCCTTAAGTGTGATAACACTAGTGCCATATGTTTAACAAAAAATCCCATCCAACACTCTAGAACTAAACATATAAAAATTAGACATCATTTCATTAGAGATCATGTCCTTAAAGAAGATGTTGTTTGTAACACCCGAGTTTGGGAGTCGAGAGAAAATAATATTAAAATAATGGCCTGGTTTTGGTTTTAAAAATTTAAAATAATAAAATATTATTTTGGGCTTCATATATTTGAAGCAAAAATTTATGTTGGATTAAAATTGTTTTGGGAATTAAATCCCATCGATTTTAGGATAAATGAGAAATTGACATCTCATTAATGGCGTTTTTGTAAATAACTTAAAGTTTGAAAAAGATGAGCTTTAAACCAAAAGAAGAGAGTTATCTTCATCTTCTTCATTTCTCTTCAAACGTGAAAACCCCCTTTCCTCTCCAACTCACTTTTCCATCTTCTTTCTCCTCCATTTTGGCTCGGTTTTGAAAGGTAACTACATTTCCGACTTGCTCTCATCTTCCTCTCTTTAAAAGTACAACTAGTTTTCATTTTGGTTCAAGTTTTAGAATTTGAGTTTTTGGAAGATTTGAATAAAAATGTAAACTTTATTGTCTCTAACCTAAGCTTTTGATTTGTTGAAGTTATATATGTTGTTTACTACCCATAAGGTCCAACATAGTTGATTTTTACATGGTTTTATGTTAATTCCCGAATTTGGGTTTTGGTGGGGTTTTAGGAGGGTTTTGAGTTGAGTTTTGGGTGTGTTCTATGTTGGAATTTGAGGGTTGATGTTAGGGTAATAGTTTGGGGTTGTTTTGGAAGCATTTGAGGGTGCTAAAATGGTTGAAATCATGAGTTTTGGATTGGGTTTAAGGGCTGCCCGAGTTTGATGTTTTGGGGTTGTTCTTGGCTTGGAATCTTGTGTTTATTGCTTGAATGGTGTTCCGGGTTGCTACATTGTTGTATGAGCTGATTCAAGGTTGTTTTGTTTGTGTTGAGATGATTAGAAACAAGAGAAGACAATTGTAAAGCTTCGAGAGTGAATCCGAAAACTTGAAGACCTTGGTTGCTTGGTAGTTGAGCTTGGAGATGAAGGTGAGTGGTTACTGTTTTCAAATGATTTTTAAATATTGGTTCAAGCATGTGAACCTAGGATGGGCTTGGTAAACCCACCTAGAGTTGGGATTAGAGTGGTAGCCTAATCCCAAGCTTGGATTAGAGACTTTGGTTGCACTCTTTAATGGTTGTTTATGCCTTTTGATTAATTGTGATTGTGGTGTTATGTATAATGTGTTATACATGTATATTGAGGCTTGGATTGATGCATTGTTATATGCATGTGGATTGCGCATGATAGTGATCATGGTAAGTACGTGCTAAGCACGGAAGTTGTTTTGAAATGATGTTGTGAAAGATTTATGGATTGTGTTTAATATTGGCACTAGTATGCTTGGCTACAATGATCGATCATTAGGATGCTAGTGTGCACACGAGAGTAAAATTCGCGTGTGGCCTTGGTGGCGTTGAGTCACAAAGGAGGAGTACGGGTTCACCCGGAAATCTTTATATTAGTCAGTG
Organism: Hibiscus trionum; assembly: GCA_030270665.1. Lineage (NCBI taxonomy): Eukaryota > Viridiplantae > Streptophyta > Magnoliopsida > Malvales > Malvaceae > Hibiscus > Hibiscus trionum. The sequence goes on from BSYR01000007.1 coordinate 12,271,932, forward strand.
ATGAGTGGAATCCCATCGACGGGGCGTGAGGATGAGTGGAATCCCCTCTACGAGAACCGATGATGAGTGTAATCCCACCGAAGGTAATGGTTGTGTTGGAAATGCGTTCCAACTTGTTATCCGCGTATTCGAGTCATAGCTAGGTGCCAATATGATATGAAATGTGATGCCAATATGGATGGATAAATGTTGTTAATACATTGATATATGTATTTTCGTGTGTTGGGCTTATGAATTGTTGATCATGGCATAATGTTGATTATATGTTCATGTATCATGTATGTTTTGGCTCTCGAGGATCGGAGGTAAAATCATGCATTCTATCTTGGTTGTTGCTCGTGCTTGGACTCTGCATTGTCGAAGGTTTGTTTTATGAGCTTACCCTCACTAAGCTTTTATGCTTACGCTCCTTTTTGTTTGACAATGCAGATCAGTAGCTTGTGGGTGGCAAGGGCAAGGAAAGGTCTCCAAGTGTCGCTTTTGGTTAGCTCAAGTATGAACTTTAAATTGAAAGATTGTAATAGTCAAGCAATGGGATGGGTGTTGTTGATTTGAATGCATTGTTGTATGTTGAATTGGTTTGTCTCTTGGATGCCTTGTTTGAATTGTAAACATTGTTTATGTTGCATGTCTTGAATGCTTGTATGTTTGTTTGCTAAGATATGAACCTTAAAGTGGTTGGTATGTCATCTTTTAGTAAATGCATGAATCTCTTGGATGAATGATGCTTGTTAGTATTGGTTGCTTCGTATGTTTAGATCTTGGTGGTTAAAGGATGTTTGTATGTTGTTTGTGGCTAAGGGAGTCGTAAATCGCATCTAGAGTCGAGTCCTAAGTCGTTTGGCTGAAATTTGGAGACTTGCTGTGCAGGGCGTATCGATACGCCCAAGGGCCGTATCGATACGGATTGCCCTCCAGGACTCAATTTTTGGCTTAGTGTATCGATACACGAGGGGGTAAATCGATACGCTCAAAGCTCACTGGAAATCTAATATTTTGGTGAGACTTTGGCGTACCGATACGGGCTCTAAGCGTATCAATACGGGTTTATCTCGTTGACCACGAGATGTTGACCGAGAAGGGCGTATCGATACGCTCAAGGGTTGTATCGATACGGTCTTCCTGTGTTGACCTTAGGGCGTTGACCTTGGTCAAGGCGTATCGATACCCTTGATTGGTGTATCGATACGACCTGCTTAAAAGGGAAAAATGGGCTGTTTTAAAGTGCTGTTTTGGATGGTCGATGGTTTAATGTTTGTGTTTCTGCTGTCGTGCTTCACCTAGGACTTAATAATGCATTTAGACAAGATATAATTAAAAGAAATTTTCTAGGGTTGCTAACCGAGGTGGGACCTTAACGGGTTTTGCGTCGGTTTTCCCCGTGTAGCCGACTCGGACCGGTCATCCGGCCAGACCGAGACGAGGGGGTTACATTGTTATAGAGTATGTTGACACCTTAAATCAATTAGCGAACATCTTTACAAAACCTTTAGACAAAGAGCGTTTTTGGTCCCTTAGGAGAGAGTTAGGTCTAAATAGCCTATCTTGACCTTTTAGGACCTCTTTTGTGCTTAAAATTGCTTGATCTTGTGAAATGCCATGTTTATGTGTTTTTACTCCTAATTTCATCCATGCTTATAGCTAGAGGGAGTATGTTTATGTTTGCACATATTATTCATGCACATTCATGTCATTCATGCAAGTTAGGCCTTAAAAATTTCATTTTTCTGCACTTTTAGAGCCTCATGTGCACTTCTAGGCCCAGGTGTATCGAAACGGGTCCACCTGTTTCGATACGGTTGGTTTAATTTTTTATCTGAGAGAAGGGTGTTTCGAAACGCCTTCCAAGGGTTTCGAAACGTTTTTGCTATTACCAAGAGGTGTATCGAAACGAGTTTCGATACGAGTCAACGGGGATTCGATACGGTCAAAGCCGTATCGAAACGGTCAACTAGAGTTGAAAAGTAGGTCAACCCTCAGTGCCCGCATTTCGAAACGGTCGACACCGTTCCGAAACGGGTTAGCGGACAACTTTATAGAGGGCTTTTAATGATAAAGTTATGCTTTAATTAAAACTCTCCCAAACCCTAAAAACCCTAGAATCGAATTTTCCCTATAAAAAACCTCTAAACCTCATTTTTTTCACCAAATCTTGAGGACTTTTACTCTTAAACACAAGTCTAAGCAATCATCAACAACTTTGTGCAAGGATTTTCATCTATTCATCCAAAATCCCAATTTAAGGTATTTTTTCATCTTTTTCCTTAAATTTGTATTCGAATCCTAGGTTAGAAATTTTTTTTGTATAGTTTATGTGTTTTTATACTTGGGTTTTTCAAAACTTGCAAAAAAAATTTCAAAATCTTCAAATTTTTTGATTCGAATATATAATTTTTCATTCGTATTTTTTTACTGTTTTTCTCTTAATTTTTTTTGTTTGGTATCTTTGTTCTTAAAATTTGATGTTAAACCTAAGTGGGATTTACCATTGGATTGAATTAAGAACTTCATGCATACACTTCAAATTTGTTTTAAATTGCTTGCTTTATATTTTTAGGATGTCTATGGAGAACGTTACCAAAAAGCGTAAGACGGGTCAAACAAGTGATTCGAGTATCCGTCCTAATCTCACCCAGCTATTTTTCAGAAGTCTTCAAACTTCAGAGATGAGGGCACGTTTCACCTATGTCCAAGAGCTTGCTGTTCGTCTTGAGCGTGTTATTGACCTCTCGTTCCTTGACTCCGAGCGCTTTCTCTTTCATTACCTCGGCCGTCTACAAGAATGGGGCTTCCTTAGTTTCTTGAGTATCCTGGATATTTGCTACAAGCATATGGTTCTTATCTTTTACTCGAATGCCCAACTCATTAATGATGAAGATAACTCCGAAGTTGCGGGCATAGAGTCTTATATCTTGGGGAAGAAGATTGTCATTGACATCCCTCTCTTAGAAGCTACTTTCGGTCTTAAGAACGAAGGCATCGAGAGTGAGACTCATTTTGGTTCTCACACCGGTCTCGTGCTTCCTTTAGACGCTCATGATAGGTTCCTCCATTTGATGATCTCGTGGTTTGTTCGCCCCTCCGGAGGTAAATTCTCTCACTTTCGTCAAGTAGATGATTTTTGGCTTGAATGCTTTCGTCGAGGTGAAAAACCAAACCTTGTCAAGATTATGTTTGCCGAGATGGTAAACAATGTGAAACTCCGTGATACCGAAGCAATCAAGTCCTTCACATATGGAACTGTTTTAAGTCATATCTTTGGAGTGCTTAACCTTGATTGCCCTTATGACTCTCTGGAACCTCGCAAGTCAACAAATTGGTGAGTCCTCTCTCAGCAAATCCGGTTTTCAATACATCAATAGGAAATGGGAACGTGTTGATAGGGAAGCACCTCCACCTCAAGTTGAATCTCAACCACAAGTCCGGTCGCAAACAATGAAGCTCTCACGGCTTTTCTTACCGAGCGGTTCAACACTTTGGACACTAACATGTCTAGAGGGTTTGGTGCTATCAATACCCGCTTGCAATCCGTGGAGGATTGCCTCCTTGCAAATGAGAATCGCCTCACATCCCTTGAGAATCAACATGCATCTATGGATATGTCCTTCTCCACCTTTTATGGCCAATGGATGAATTTTCGTCGCTCTCAAGCTAAGGATGATGATGATTCCGTGGATGATGATGGTGACGACGACGAGGCTTAGGATTCTCATGTCATCTTATATTAGCTATGCATATTAGGATTTAGTTTGCATCTTTATTTCCATTATGTTTTATGAACCTATGCTTTGATTTTATTTGGGATTATGCTTTGAACTTATTGTTTAAAATTTATGTTTTGGATATTTGAATTCTATGAATTTAATATTATGTTGCTTATTGCTTATTGCTTGTTGATTATTGCTTTTAACCCTATCTCTTCTCTTTGAGCCTTGTTTATTATTTTTGATCTAATAAAAAGGGGGAGAAGTAATCTAAGAGCCAAAGTTCGTTTTTGGTAATATTTTAAGTGTTTTTAAGTTTTAAACCTTGAACTTAAAACTTTAAATCTTTTTAAAACTTTAAAAACCCATCTTAAATTGAGGGGGAGTTAGAATGTATTCAAAACTCTTAAAAATTCTAACTTTGCTTTTGTTATATCAAAAAGGGGGAGATTGTGAAACCGATAATTTGATTTTGATATAACTAAAGAACTTAAGGACTAAATTGAAAATGTGAAAACGAATTTTTAAGTCCTCAAACCTCTCTATATGTTTTAAACAAAATGCCTAAGTTAAAAACTAAATTTATCAAATGTTTTCTAAGTGTTCTCAAAGTCAAAACAGTAATTTTCGAGTCCCCGTTTCGGAATGGCCTAAGGCATTTCGAAACACTTTTGAAACTGTGAGCTCAAGTTTCGGAACGGGTATCGAAACAGTTTCAACACTGTCAACCCGTGTTTCGAAACGAGTCTCGAAACGACTTAAGAATATTGAGACACCGTATCGAAACGACATCCAGTCTTTTGAAAAGATATTCAATCAGATTTGAAAAATATGACCGTTAGAAATTTTTTAACTGATTTCAGGAATCGTTAAGGCGTATCTAAACGATTCAAGTCGTTTCGAAACGGTCCTTGACAGTGGCAAAATTGTTTCGAAATGGGTTTCGAAACGGCTCTTAGCGTATCGAAACACTCTTAACCGTTTCGATATGGGCTCTTTAATGCACCCCAACGGCTCTTTCTATTTTGGTCTGTTTCGAAATAGGGCCGGGCGTTTCAAAACGGTTGGTTGCAGGCTGCATTTATGGAGGCAAGATAACATCTCCAACGGCTCTATTAATGTACACAACAACCAAAACGGCTAGAATTCAATGAGAATGTATAAAAGGGACCTCTAAAAGCTTCAGCAACAATTTTGATCCTAAAGCAAACATCCAAACATCAAATCTAAGCAATTGTGTCTAAATCCCATTATTGTCTTGTAACCCTAATTGTATTTTTCATTCTTATTATTTCAATTGGGTTGAGTGCTTGTAATTGGGCTATATTGTGTATTGAGAGATACTTGTTTTAGCCAACAACTTCTTTGTTTCTATTGCGTGAGGATTGGGTCAAATTTTGGGTAGAAAATTTGACCGAAAATTGTAAGGGTTACCTCCTTAGCCTAGAAAAGGGGAAGAGCAATTAGTGGAATTGTTGCAAATCCTTAGTGAAGCTAAGGTAGTGGATGTAGAGTTCAATTGGAACTTGAACCACTCTAAAATTCCTTGTCTACCATTTTTATTTGCAAATTCCACCACCAAGAACTTTAAAAATCCAATTCACCCCCCTCTTGGTTTATTTCGATCATTCGATCCACTCAACACAACTGTTGCCTTTGACTTGTTCTTGAGGCCAGTCTTGTAACCCCTTTAACTCGACCTAGAAGAATACACCGAATTTAAGAAGTACAATTGAAACTTAACCCTCAAGAAAACCAATTTTGAAAATTATTCTTTAATTTAAATTAAAATAATAAATATAACAATAATTTATTAAAACACTTGAAATAAATAAAACAAAAATATCATAATTAAAACTCAAATATTTAATAAAAATCTCTGAATAAAAACCACAGTAAATGAATGCTAAAAAAAATCTCAAAACTTAAATAGTCTCAAAGTATGTAATTACATCAATGTCTCAAAATAATAAATAATATCCTGAATAACTAAAAATAATTTCGTACTGAATAGTAAAATAACCAGATAAGATGTGAGACCCTCTAAGTACCGATTCACCTATGGTATGCGTATCTGAAAGAAAGACTAAGGGGAGTAAGCTAAAAAGCTTAGTGTGTTTTCAAAGTACAAGAAAACCATAATAGTAAAACATAGTATTATTTTCTTAAAATCATTTAAACCATAACACATAAATCACAAGCGCAATGCAATACACCCAACTACAACCGCCAAGAGAAGAGGAAAGTTTCCCAAAACTCCTCACTACAACCGCCATCCGAAGTGAAATTCAGCCCGAAGCGTGAAACCACTAAAATTTCCCGTATCAATCCCAACCCATGCTCATTCAAAGACATGATGATTAAAAATTCATATTTCACAACTCAATTCCATAAAATCCTATATTTCATAGTTCCATAAATCACAATCCATAAATCATAATTCATAAATCGTAGTCCATAAATCACGGTTCATAAATCATAATAAAAACATATTCTGAAATCGTATGCATGTGATGTCAACCATAAAAACCATAATGCATATAAATAATCACATAAGGTGTAAAGCACCAGCACATAGAAAAATAATTTATATATGTAACACCGTAAGAAAGACACCTTAAGCGGTTAATAACTCTATCGCCGAGAGGAACTCTTCTCATGTTCAGATCTATCACCATATGATACATGTACCACAAGGAAATTCCAAGGACGAGATGGACTTACTTTTCCACTTGGCCCAATAACTCGAGCCAAGTCCAAGATGATCAAGACAAAGCTGAATTCAACCGTTCAAGGATTTTGGAGCAAAGGATTGCAAGCTGCCATGAAGAAAGAGGAATTTCTTGAAGGAACCCCACACTTAAAATCCTTCGAGCATAATTGGGTCACAAAAACCCAACTTGCTGCACCTTTGGAGATAGATATCCATGAGCCTTTAGATGTCCATTAATTAGCCCTTTTATTGTATTTATACCCAATACTTCTTATTATGAAATGATTGGGCCAGTCTTTTATTTTAGCCCAAGTTAGGATTTACAAGTGTTATTTAGGCCTAGTTTACATTAAAACAGCCCATACATGCTTTCCTACCCAAAACCAAAGTACTTGCAAGCCAAATAAGCCCAAATCCCTTCATTTTTTCTCCAAAAAGAAGCCCTAACAACCCATTACTTGCCGCCCGAGCAACCAGCCCCTAACAGCCCATTACTTGCCTCTCAAGCAACCAAGCCTACTTGCAGCCCAAGAAATCAGCACAAGCCAGCTTATCACTTGCATTATCACCTTATTCCTTGTTGCCCAAGTACAAGGAGTTTGCAGGTTGTTTTTATTTTATTTTTTAAATTAAATTAGGGTTTCCTTGTTTTAGTTGAAGTTAAATTACTTTAGGTATCCTTCACCTATAAAAGGATGAAGCCTCCACCATTATAATTCAAATTTTCTTTGATTAATGAAATATTTAGTGAGTTTATTTTTGCAAGTGTTGATTACTTGTGCCTTAGAAGTCTTCTTCAACATAAGTTCGACGAGTTCTTGTGAGGGAGATCATCTTCACACTCCTGCTTGCCTAGGTAATCGCGTCTAGGGTGAAGCCACTTGAGGTTGCTTTCTGAGATAATTGCGTCTAAGAGGGTGCCTAGGACAAAGAAACAACACCAAATCGCAAGCCATCTTCATCTTCAATCTTCACGTCATCTCCCATAATTCCATAAACAAAGCTGAAATTTTCAGATCTGCCCATAGCTTTCTTGATTGAGTCTAGAGCTCTTAGTTCTTGCAACAACTTGATTGAAGGCTTCCAAATCCACAATTGCGCTACTCTATCATTTGGTATCAGATTTGGGATGATTCTTGGCAAGAATTTTGGCGTTTTAGGTTAAAAATTCGAACAAAGGGGGAAAATTTGCCAAAACCAAATGAGCGAATTTTGAGCTAAAAATTTCCAGATCAGACCTACATCATTGGAGGAGTCGCCCCATAAAATTTCAGAATTTTTTGACATTGGGAACACCTCGAACAAAGTGGATCAAGATTGAGCAGAATTAGGTTCTTTTCCTCTATTTTCACCCTAGTTTAGTTTCTTTCTGTCAATTTTCATTCTTTTTTTGTTTATTTATCTTGTAAATAAAAAAAAGAAAAAAAAAAGAAAAGAAAAGAAAAGGAAAAGGAAAACAAAAACTGAAACTAAAGAAAAGTGAGAAAGATCATACCTAGCCGCCAACTACCATCAAGATCAACATCATCCATCGCTGCAAGCTTCACATTGAAGTGGGTTCAACTTTGGATTTATTCCTTCAAGTTGTTTCAAGGTTTTGGGTTTTCATCTTTCTAGTTTTTTTCTTCTTTTCTACTCTTTAGTTATTTAAGTTCGTTTGTTTTGCTTTTCTTTTTTCTCTTACGCCATTAATACCTTCTCTTTTCTGGTGTGAGTAGGATTAAACAAGTTGCATTGTAACCCTTCCTTCTTGCGACTATATGTAACACTCAGGTTTAGGGGTCGAGAGTTGAGTGTGTGAAATCAGGTTTGAGTCGTGGGCTCGTTTTAAATTAATTTGGGCTTGGTTTTAATTAAAAGGGCCATGAGTTTTCATTAAGGGCAAAAAGGTAATTTTAAAAATAAAGGAAAAAGATGAGTAAAAAGGGGCTTTTTGAAATGTTCTCTTCATATTCTTCCTTTAGCTTTTTCACGACACTAAACCCCCCTTCAACCCAAAACACTATTTCATCAAGTTACTTCACCATTTCAAGTGCTTTCAACGAGGTAATCACATTTTTGATTTCTCCTCTTTATTCTGAACGTTTCCATGGTTTTAGTTTCTCATAAACACCATCTTTGAGGTTCTTCAAGTTTTTAAAATTTAAGAAAAAGGAGGAAGCTTTGATAGGATTCTATGTGGGTTTTGATTTTAAAAGTTAATATATGTTTTAACCTTGCCCTAAAGTATATTATATGTGAAAATGGTGGGGTTTTGATGAAAATCCCGAAATGGGTTTTTGTGGGTGTTTTAAAGGGGTGAAAACTTGGGTTTTTGAGGTAGTTTGATGTAGGAGAGTGGGGCTGATGATATAGTGATGCTTGAGGGTTGTTTTGAAGGTGTTTAATGATGTTTTGGGTGTTGGATTCGATGGTTTTCTGCTGGGTTGAGGGTGAGTCCGAAAATGAGAATTTTGTGTTAGTTTTGGCTTGGAAATGTAGAGAAATGGCTTTGTGTTGTAACCTGATTTGTGAAAGAGGTTTTGTGGATGATTTGTGTAGTAATACGTTGTTTTTTATTGATTATAATCAAGGAAAATCGTTGGAGAAGCTTTGGGCTCGATTTCGAGAAATTTGGAGGCTTGATCGGCTTTCTCGGTTTGCTTAAGGAGTTCGGTGAGTGGTTTGCTTAAAATGGTTTCAAATTGGTTCAACTGTGTGGTTGAGGTGTTGGATTGTGCTTGGTAGGCCAATCCAAGGTGGGGATTAAGTTGGTAGCTTAATCTCTTGTTTGCTTTATGAGTTCTTGCCTATTGTGCTTAAATGTAGACTTGTGTAGTATGTGTTTGCTATGCATGTTGATATATATATTGATGTTGTTTATTGGTGATGATATGTGTGTTGCATGATGGTGAAATCATGGTGAGACTTGCTTAGTATATTTGGCACTAGTTATAATTACCGGATATAAATGATCGATCATTAGGATGAGTGTGCACACAATAAGAGTCAAATTCGCGCGTGTCCTTGGTGACGTGTAGTCATCAAGGAGGAGTACGGTGAGGTAACATTCCACCAAAAAATTTTGGTATGTGATGATAAGTGTAATCCCATCCATAAGTGAAAACGGTGATGTGTGTAATCCCACCGGAAGGTAATTGTTGTTTGAGTACGTTGGGGCGAAAATTCCAACAGAAGTATCCGCATATCTGAGTAACCTATATAGTTGCCAATATACTTGTTCATGTGTGGTTGTTGTGTAAGATATTTGTTATATCTTTGTTTAGCGTAACATGAGGTAAGATGCCATGTTCATGCATTCTCTTAACGTTTGGCCATGTTGCTATGTTAGCGTAAATGTTTGCCTTGTGAATGTCTTAAGGATATCATGCTTTGAACCCTGCATTATCGTTGTTTTATTTTAGAGCACCCTTACTAAGCTTCTAACTTACGCTCTCGTTTTCGACAATGCAGATCATTAGCGTGGAGTTAGCAAGGAGCAAGGAAAGGGCATCCAAGCGTGTTTGTGGTTGCTCAAGTATGGTTTTAGTAAATAATGTAGTAGTTTAGCAATGGGGATGTTACGTGTTATAGGAGCATGTGTTAGACTCTTTTTTGGTTAATGCTTTTGTGTTGTGGATTTGTAAACCATGCTTTATGAGATGATTATGAGTTGTGTGAAAAAGCATGTAGGATTTGTTTTATGAATGTTTATGTTTTGTATTTGAAGGCATGTAACTTTGCTTATGCTATGCTTTGTGGATGCATGTTTCCTATGAATGAAATGACCTTGTTATGCATGTGTACATGTTTGATCATGCTTGAAGTAGGGTGTAATGCCTATCGATCGTATGCTCGTATGTTGTTTCTTGATTCTTGTGGTTTTGGTGCATGTTTGGGAATGTTTGGAGATGCAGAAAACTAATTTCAGGGTCACACAAAGTGCATGCGTTTCGAAATGCTCGTGGTTGTTTCGGAACGGGTGTAGCTCCAGGGATACTCGTATCGGAACGGGGGTGGTGCTGTTTTGATACGATTTGACACTGTGAGCCCCCGTTTCGGTATGTGTTTCAATATGGTTTGCCTCTAGAGGTGCCCGTTTCGGAACCTATTCCGGAACATTTTGTTACTGCAGACCCCCGTACCAAAACGGAGTGGACCGTATCGGTATGGCCTGATCTGGCTTTTGAACTGGGGCCTGTGTATCGAAACGAGCAAGCTTGTTTCGAAACGCAGACTTGTATTTGAGCTTTTTAGCATCTTCAAAGGTTTTTGGATGTCGGGTTTTGGTCCCGTTGGTTGTATGCTTCCTTGTCAAGTTTATACGCATCTTTTATGTATGGTTTTGGTTATGCAAGCATGCAATCAGACTAATGTGCTACTTGGTAAAATTTAAAGTCACCTTGTATCCGCTTGGGTGTTTCCTTTGTCCTTTTTCTGTTGTCGTTTCTCACATAGGACTAAATGACACATTTAGACAACATAAATAAAAGAAACTTTTCCAGGGTTGTTACTCGAAGTGAAGCCTTAACGAGTTTCGCTTCGGTTTTCCCCGTGTAACCTGCTCGGACCGGTCTGTCGTTTAGCCCGTGACGAGGGGGTTACATTTGTTGGTATCAGAGCCTGAGGTTTCCGTGACCTCGGGAAGGTAAGTAAGGTAAGTTTGAGGTGTATGTTATACAGTGGATGTTTTGCTATGAATGCTTGTTCTTTGCTTGCTTGTATGGTGTTTGAAAGCATGTGTTAGTATGGTTGTTTTGTTGAGGCGTAGTGTTGAGTTCCCATTGCTACTATTGCTTATTTGAAAAGATTTTGTAAAGGAATACTTGAGCACGTTGGACCCTTGCCTTTGCAAACTTAATCCTTGTGTGTTTGTTTGTTTGTAGTTGTTATCTTGCTAGCTGTAAGATGAGACCTAGAGACAGGCCTAGGATGGTTCATCCGGAACCACAGGAAGCAGCTCCGGAAGTTGAGCCGGTTGTTGAGGTCCAGGAACCTCCACATCCTCCTTCTCCTTCTCGTCAATATGGAGGTGAGGCGAGAGCCGAGGGTGTAGGACCTCAGGTTGGCCAAGGTCCGACCGGTATAGATTTGGCTCCGTTAGTTCAGGCTATAGCTGAGGCATTCCAAGAAGCTGTGGCTGGGGGACAGGCAGTGGCACAACCTCATGGTGAGGGCACTGGTTTGCCACTCGAAAGGCTCCGTAGTTTGGGTAGTGAAGAGTTCCGAGGGTTGGCGCCCGAGAGATCCAAGGCTTGGTTTGACAACACTGTCCGTATTTTGTCTCAGATGGGTTGTACTGGAGCACGCATACTTGGGTGTGTTGTTTCTTTGCTTCAGGGTGATGCCTACACTTGGTGGGTCACCATTACTATGAGCATGCCAGATGCTGAGATCACTTTGGAGTTCTTTGAATCGGCTTTCCGCAAGAAGTATTTGGGTCCCCGTTATCTCGATGAGAAGAAGAGAGAGTTCACGGCATTGCTTCAGGGGAACATGACAGTGACCGAGTATGAGATACGGTTCGTCAGATTGAGTCAGTATGCGTCTGAGCTAGTTCCTACTGAGAGGGAACGTTGCGACCATTTCTATTACGGGTTGATCGAGGAAGTGAAGAGGTACACTTTGGCTACAGACTACACGAACTTTGACATCTTGGTCGCTAGGGCCAAGGACATAGAGCACAGTTTGGGTCTGACCAAACGTTCTGGTGGTTCTTGTTCAGGGAAGAGGTCCGGCGACTTTGATAGAGGTGATGCCAAGAGGCATAGGGACAATATGCATCGTTTTGATCATAGAGGTGGTGGTGGTAACCATGATAGAGGCCATCGGGGCCAGAGAGCTGATGGCCGTTTGCCCGATTGTACTAGATGTGGGAAGCATCACACCAGAGAGTGTTGGGGAAACTTTCATTCGTGTTGGAACTGTGAAGCTAGAGATCACCTTAGGTGTGATTGTCCACATCAGGTTGGGTATGCACCGGTTTAGGTTTAGGCTCCTGCTAGAGCTATTGATTATCCGAGAGGCCGTGGGCGCGGTCGAGGTAACTTCCAGCCGAGAAATGATGGCCAGAAGAACATAGCACATGTAGTTGCGGTTCAATCGGAGGGCGGAGGTCAGGCTAGAGTTTATGCTCAGCAAGAGGGACAGAACGACACATATGTGATCGCAGGTAATTTCTCGATACAGTCTCTGAGTTTGCTTTCCTTGATTGACTCCGAGTCTACACATTCTTATATTTTGAGTGAGCATGCAAAGATGTTGAATTTACCTTGTGAGGTACTAGAGGTAGGTGTTAGTGTTACTAGTTCCTTCGGGGATATAATAGTGGTTAGAAAGATGTACAGAAGGTGTCTGTTAATGGTTCAGGGGGATATGTTTCTAGTGGACATGATGAAGTTACCGTTCTATGGCTTCGATGTGATTTTGGGTATGGACTGGCTTACAGAACATAGAGCGAGGATAGATTTCGAAACGAAGAGAGTCTTCTTGAAGCTTGCGGATGACTATGAGATTGTGGTAGTAGGTGAGAATGTAAAGTTCCTATCGAATGTCGTTTCAGCCTTAGAGGCTCAGAGGTTAGTTGAGTTAGGTTGTGAGGCGTACTTGGCCTACGTGATGAATCCGAACATGAATGAAGTTAGACCTCAGGATATCAGAACAGTTTGTGATTTTCCGAGTCTGTTTCCGAAAGAATTGCCTGGTTTACCGCCTGATAGTGAGGTAGAGCTTGCTATAGAGACATATTCAAATTCCGCTCCTGTTTCGATTGCTCTGTACTGTATGGCACCGAAAGAACTGAAAGAGTTGAAGACTCAGTTACAAGAGTTGTCAGATAGAGGTTTTATCCGTCCGAGTTCTTCGCCTTGGGGCGCTCCAGTTTTGTTTGTGAAGAAGAAAAACGGTAGTATGAGGATGTGCATAGATTATAGAGAGTTGAATCAGTTGATAGTGAAGAACAAGTATCCCTTGCCGCGTATTGATGATTTGTTTGATCAGTTTAGAGGGGCATCAGTCTTTTCGAAGATTGACTTGAGATCCGGGTACTACCAGTTGAAGGTAAAAGAGGTTGATGTATCGAAGATAGCTTTTAGGACTAGATATGGTCACTACGAGTTCCTAGTTATGTCGTTTGGGTTGACAAACTCACTGACTGCTTTCATGGATATGATGAATAGAATCTTCAATCAGTACTTAGATCAGTTTGTAGTTGTCTTCATAGATGATATTTTGGTGTATTCGTATACCGAGGAAGACCATGACTGGCATTTGAGGTTAGTTTTGCAGACTTTGCTACACAACCAGTTGTACACTAAGTTGAGTAAGTGTGAGTTATGGATCCGAGAAGTAGTCTTCTTATGACATGTAGTGTTGGCCTAGGGGATTAAAGTTGATTCGAAGAAGATAGAAGCTATTGTTGAGTGGAAGCAACCGAAGTCTGTGACAGAGATTCGTAGTTTCCTAGGTTTAGAGGGATATTATAGGAGGTTTGTGGATGGTTTCTCGAAGATAGCCGCTCCTTTAACAAAGTTGCTTCAGAAGAATGTTCAGTTTGAGTGGTCCGATGCGAGACAACAGGCCTTTGAGAAATTGAAAGAAGCTTTGACCAATGCACCGATTTTGAATCAGCCAGAGTCGGGGAAAGATTATGTGATCTACAGTGATGCTTCTTATGTAGGATTAGGTTGTGTGCTCATGCAAGACAGAAGAGTGGTGGCTTATGCCTCGAGACAATTAAATACTCACGAGTGTAATTATCCGACACACGACATAGAGCTAGCCGCAGTTGTGTTTGCCTTGAAGATCTGGAGACATTATTTGTATGGTGAGAAATGCACAGTGTATATGGATCACAAGAGTCTGAAGTATATCCTGATGCAAAGAGAGTTGAACCTTAGACAGCGTAGGTGGCTAGAATTGCTCAAGGACTATGATCTCAAGATTGACTACCATCAGGGTAAAGCCAATGTAGTGGCAAATGCTTTGAGTAAGAAGGTAGTTGTTGACTTCAGAGCCATGTGTGCTAGTTTGAGCCTAGACCTCTTCTATAAATAAGAAGCCAAAGCCGGCCATTGAGGACAACTTAAGCTTTTGAGAGAATTTGTAGCGAGCTTTCATTGTCATTATGTTCAAATTTCTTCTTAGGGTTTAGATTGTATTGTTTAGTAGTTGTGAGAAAAGGATTGGGTTTTGTTTAAGTTTTTGTTAATGCAATTTTAGTTCAAGGTTTGCTTATTCTTGGTTCTTTATCATGTTTGCGAGTGAATTTGGAGAGGATCTCGTTAACGATCTATTTGTCTAATATCGTGAGAGTTAGACTCACGAAACGGATAAGCATGATTTTCATCCCAATCAGTGAAAACTAACTCAGCTTAGGGATAAGTTCGAGTTTCAACGGCTAAAAGAAGCGTAAGATCGGTTGGTGTTCATCCTTGGTTCACGCTGGGAGGTATTATCAAGGCCTGCACAATAGCACGGTTTCGACTTAGGGATAAAGAGGAGCCACCGAAGGAGGATTTGCTGAACCTTGATGTTGTTCGCTGCATCCTAAGCAAGGGATTGCCGAGGCAGTTATTTAACCCGTTGCCGCAGCAGTGAATTTGGTCTTTGCCGAGGCAATCCGGTGTTTGTTGCATTTAAAGACTGAGACAGTTCCAATTGGTTTCCACACTACGAGACAATATAATATGGCCTATTCTCTCATCTTGATTACTCTACTCTTTAGTTTAGTGGCTTATTTTATTTTCTGTTCATTAGATAACTCAAAAAACCCAATCAATCACTTGTGTTCTTTATTTTTATTCTTTTTCAGTGCGAGACGATAACATTGATGGTTTCACCAATCCTTGTTGAGAGGATACTCAATACTCATCACTTTATTACTTGAGACGTGTATACTTGCACAATTGGGGGTACTTTAAACACACAACAAGTTTTTGGCGCCGTTTCCAGGGATAGGCAATAGCAACTTTTAATTTTATTTTCTTGCACTTTTTATTTTTTTAGTTTTTTCAAGCGCTAATCAGTTTTGGTTTTGCATTGGTGTATGACCAGGGCGAACCCAAAGAATCCATTATACGAACTTGATCCAGAAATCGATCGTACTTGCCAAAGACTCAAACAAAGAAGAAGAGAAGAAATGGCACACAGACCTGGGAATGACAACGTCGATGACAATCAGATTGCCGAAGGTGATCACAATGCCACGGCTGGAGATAGAGTAATCCTGCCACTACCATTTGCTCCAGTTCGAAACCCAACCATCCGAGATTACTTAGAAGAAGATCTAAACGGACTGAATCCAGGAGTTGTCACACCTGAAATAGAAGCTGCCCACTTTGAACTAAAGCTCGTGATGTTCAACAGGATCAATACCATGGGGCAATTTGGCGGCTCTGTAACTGAAGAAGCTAGACAACACCTCAAATCCTTCCTGCAGATTTGCAATTCATTCAAAATATAGTGAGTCCACGAGGATATTTTGAGGCTTAAATTGTTTCCTTATTCACTGAGGGATAGGGCAGAAATCTGGTTAAATAGCATCCCAGCAAGGTCAATAGGATCTTTGAGTGACTTAGGTCGTGATTTCCTTGATCACTTTAATCCTAAAAATTTAACTGATAAATTGCATAATGAAATCACTTCTTTTCGGCAGGATGATGATGAATCCCTGTACGAAGCTTGGGAGCGATACAGAGAGTTGTTATATAAATGCCCCTTACACAGATTCCTATTGTGGACACAGCTGACAATGTTCTATAATGCGGTAAACATACCAATAAAGATGATGCTTGATGCCTCGGCAAATGGCATACTCCTAGACAAGAAACCAGAGGAAGTAATGGAGATCCTGAATAGGCTGGCCAAAAATGACTATCAATTCCCAACAGCCAGAAAAGGAGGAATCAGACGCCAACCCACAGTAAACGAAATAAAGTCCTTAGACTCGATTTCAACCCAAATAGCCACCTTGACCAAGTTGGTTATGAACATGCAAAAGCAAAATAATCATCAGGAGGTCAAGTTAATGGATCTATTTTATGAAAACTGTGGAGGTAACAACGTTTCTTCTGAATGACCATAGAATCCATATTCAAGCTTTTACGATGGAAACTGCAACCGAAAGAACAATATAATGTCCAACACCTATAACACGACCTGGAAGAAACATCTGAACTTCTCATGGAGCAACCCCAACAACAAACTCAATCAAAATAATCAGAATGCTCCAGCACTGGGATTCCAACAGAACATGCCTCGGCAATCAATGTTGCAGCAACAACTGCCACAACAATCGATGTCACAGCAGCAACCAATGCAATCTAGTTCTTTGGAAAACTCTCTCAATGCTTTTATGTCTCAAACTAGTGCATATATGGCTAACACTGATAGATTAGGATGCAAAACCATGAAGCAACCCTGAAGTCCCTAGAGACTTAAGTGGGGCAATTTTCCCAGATCCTGAACACCAGACCAATGGGAAGGTTTCCAAGCGACACTAAAGTCGCCAAGGGAGCAACTCATAAACAGTGCAATGCAATCAGTACAAGGAGTGGCAAGCAGCTCAAAAAACCTCGGGCTAATCAAAAGATGGAGATCAAATAGAAGGAACCGATTACCACGGCAAGGCCTGACAACATTTCCTCGGTAGTGCCTGACCCTGATCCCTCGACAGTGCCTGGAATAGAAACTACGGAAATCCAGAACGTAGCTGAACAACCAAACTCCATACCCCAGATCAGATTTCCATGTTAGGAACGGATCAAAGACATTCGACCTCCACCACTATTCCCACAAAGGTTGAAATGGCAGAAGCAAGAGTATCAATTCAAGAAGTTCCTTGAAATCTTGAAGCAACTCCACATCAACTTGCCCTTGGTAGAAGCAATATAGCAAATGCCTAATAATGCCAAGTTCCTAAAAGACATTGTCTCGAAACGAAAAAGGATTGGGGAATTTGAAACTGTTGCCGTGACAGAAGAATGTATGGCGATGCTACACAATCGGACACCACCCAAGCTCAAGGACCCCAACAGTTTTATCATACCATGTGCAATTGGAAATCCCAATTTTGAGAGAGCGATGTGTGATTTAGGAGCAAGCATAAACTTGATGCCTAAGTCAGTTTTCCAGAAATTTGGAATTGGAAAGGCCAGACCTACCACAGTAATGTTGCAACTTGCCGATAGATCATATGTGCAACCACAAGGGAAAGTTGAGAACATATTGGTAAAAGTTGATAAACTTATTTTCCCTACTGACTTTCTTATCTTGGATTGTGATGTAGATGAGAACGTACCAATCATCCTTGGGAGACCATTCCTAGCTACCGAGAGAACCCTGATTGATGTCGAAAAAGGGAGAACTAACAATGAGAGTAAACAACCAGCACTTGAAACTCAATGTACTTAATACAATGAAACATGATGATCATCTAGAAGAATGTCAGACAATCCATGTTGTAACTAATTTAGACATTGACAAAAAGCCACACTACCTCGGCAAGGAATTTCAACACTGCCTCGGCAAGGAATCTGAACACTACTTGGGCAACTGGCCCGGCAGTATGATGATAGAACCTAGAGAAACAGAGACAAAAGAACAAGATGATCAAGAATATAAAAACAATGGGCAGAAAAAATGCAATACACTGGAACCCATGTTGAGAGGGATAAGGAGATGCATCCATATACAATCCTTTAGTTTTTTTTAGTTTTTTTATTTTATTTTCCACATCTTTAATTTTTGTTTAAGAATAAGGTGTTATTTTAATTTGATGTTATTTATTTTATTTTTTTAGGAAGGAGAACAAGAAATAAATGAAGAGTTGGGCCGACACCCTACAACACATTCCTCTGCCCACACAGCAAAAATACTGCATACAAAAGATTCACACCGCCGGAACTTGAAAGGCGATTCAAAAAGTACTTCATAGGACGACAAGTGTGGGAGGAACAAGACTTCCAATATTCTAACTCCCAAACCGACTTTGGCATCGACCACTTCCTCTTCGACAAGATTGTTCATCAAAAGTGGCAAATTTTTTGCCATCAACCTAAACCGTCAAACGTGACGTGGGTGAGGGAATTTTACACTCATTCTCCGAATCCCAACAATCTCTTTGTGCACGTTAGAGGCGAACCATTCCCCGTCAATCACGAGACAGTCAACCTCTATTACGGCATACATGTGACACAGGATGAGCATAAAGAGTTTGTGGACCAGCTCACAGCAAAAGATTACGAGGACAACAAGAATAAGTTGTGCATTGCCGAGACGGCATGGAATGCCGAGGCACACAAGGGGACAATAAACCACTGAAGGCTTCAGCTCGAGGCAAAACTCTAAAATACCTTTGTGAAACGATGCTTAATGCCTACCTCTCATAATAGTACTGTAGATAAACCTAGGCTAGCACTCATAGATTCTATATTGCACAAAAGAATAATTAATGTTGGTAACATAATTTGCAATGAGATGTATCAATGCAGCCTAAAGGAGAGAGGCCATTTATATTTTCTAATGCTCATCACCGACCTTGGCCGACAAAAGAAGATCGCCACTGACTCAACCGACGAATACACGCCTAAGAAGAAAGGATTGGACAAAGAGGCGTACTACAAGCTCATGTAGATCACCGAAGATGAGCCACTGTCTATGCCAGTGCAGGGAACTGCCGCCGCGACATCATCAGGCCACACCCTAGAAACTCCACATCCTTCTGTCGAGACAGTAACCCTCCAGCATATTGCCCAGAAGTTGGAAGAGATGGACAGAAGGTTGTGACAGTTCATGCAGTTCACGAGGGACTTCACCCATTCCATCACCCAAGTGCTCAAAGAGAAGTTCCCAAAAAGCACTGTGCCCTTCCTGCCATTCGCTGCCGACCTCACTACCGAGGCAGCCCCAAAACCATCTAACGCGGCAATGCCAACCTTCTCTGCCTCGGCAACACACACATATTCTACCTCGTCATTCCCTAATCCTCCAACTACCGCAGCTGCACATAGAGAAAGCAAAGCTCCGGTTGATGAGCCGATCCGCACCTAGTCTTTGTCCAATTGGTCTGACATCGTCCGATCCATTCTCTAAATGTTTGATGAAGTCGCCTCTCAATCATATAAGCGCAAGGCAACCACAATCGAGGAGATTTGCCTTGACGCGGAAGAGGAAGAGGAGGTGACCACCAAAGCCAAACCAACTCCTCCAACGCACACCCAACCATATAGATCATCCAAATGGGTCAAGCAGATGGCAACGAGAAGATTGATCATCCAAAGTGACGATGACTCCTCCAAGTCCCCGTCAATCTAGTTTTTTCTTCTCTTGCCTTTTATTTTGCCTTTATATTTTATGATTTTTGTTGATGCATTGAGGACAATGCTTGATTTGAGTTTGGGGGTGTAGGCTACTGCCGAGGCAACTACTACCACAACAGTTCATTATCTAAAAGCAATGTAGTTTTTTCTTTAATGTATAATACTTGCCTAGTTCATTAATTTGACTTAGAATTGCCTAGACTTGGAAAACTCTTCTAGTGATGAAACTACCTTAGCACTTCAAAATACACTTTAAAGGCTAGGATGACTATTAGGAAACACTTAGAGTCACACTATGGGCTGAAAACGAAACTACACTTTTGTGACTTGTAAGATTTAAGGAGTTCTAGGACACTTAGGACATATAATTTCTTAGAAAGAAAATTTTGGGTAAAAAGCTAGAGGTTCCTAACACCGGCTCTAGCTTAAGGAAACCCTAGAGGTGCCCGAAACTGGCTCTAGGCAAATCACTAGAGGTGCCCGAAATTGACTCTAGTCGGATAGATTGCTTATAAAAAAGAGAATGTACTTTCCCAAGTTAAGTAGGTTAATGCTTAAGTGTTTACTTAGAACCCAAATAATCATCTTGTTCACAAAACATGCACACACTCACAAGCATCATAGTTTGATTCTAGGTAACTCCTTTAGTCGTCCGAAAAATTTAATCATGTATTTTCAAGTGTTAGATCGTGAGGAAGAAGGCATGTTGAAGCAATCTCTATGAAGATTAATGAATTTGTCGAGTAATTATTTTATCTACTAGTTGCATTGCTTACAGACAAGCAATAGTTCGAGCTTGGGGGTGTGTTAAGTGTGTAAAAGTACTATCATTTCACCCTTTTTCTATGACAATTATTGCTAAATCTTCACCCATTTAAGTTACATTGTAGCCCTCCATGCATCAATCACATTGAGCTCATATTTATCATGCTTGATCCTTATATTTAGTTTTTTGATGAAAAATATGCTACTTATGTGTGTGTTTGGTGCGTATGTAGATTTCGTTACTTACTGCCCGAGCAAGCACTGCCGCGGCGGTAAAGGAAAGGACGGGGCGGTGCAGAACCATCTCTCGATGGTCTAGATCAAGTCAATTGTGGATGTCAGTTTCTACTGAAGGAATCTGAATCATGAGACAGAGCTCTGCTAAGCGAAAAAGATAGACAGTCCATTACCGAGGCAATGACCTGACACACTCGACAATGTAGAAAATATACAAAGTGGAGCGCTTTTTGAAGAGCATGAAAAGTTGAAATTTTCTACAAACTTTGTATAAAGATCGGACTGCGAAAAGATCATGAAAACACCGAAGGAAGGACAACAGAAGATTCCACGCAAAAGGGAGGATTTTTTAAGGAAGAAAGATATAATACTTTGAAATAAGACCTTTTATTTTAATGTGTTTAATTCTAACTTAACTTCCTTCTCAAGAAGGACTTGACCTAGACTTCCTCTATAAATAAGAAGTCAAAGCCGACCATTGAGGACAACTTGAGCTTTTGAGAGAATTTGTAGCGAGCTTTCATTGTCATCATGTTCTAATTTCTTATTAGGGTTTAGATTGTATTGTTTAGTAGTTGTGAGAAAATGATTGGATTTTGTTTAATTTTTTGTTAATGCAATTTTTGTTCAAGGTTTGCTTATTCTTGGTTCTTTATCTTGTTTGTGAGTGAATTGGGAGAGGATCTCGTTAACTATCTAGTTTTCTAATATTGAGAGAGTTAGACTCACGAAATGGATAAGCAAGGTTTTTGTCCAAATCGGTGAAAACTAACTCAGCTTAGGGATAAGTTCGAGTTTCAACGGCTAAAAGAAGCGTAAGATTGGTTGGTGTTCATCCTTGGTTCACACTGGGAGGTATTATCAAGGCCTGCACATCAGCATGGTTTCGACTTAAGGATAAGGACGAGCCACTGAAGGAAGCTTTTCCGAACATTGAAATTGTTCACTGCTGCCCTAGCAATGGATTGTCGAGGCAGTTATTTAACTCGTTGTCGCGGTAGTGACTTTGGTCTTTGCCGAGGCAATCTGGTGTTCGTTGCATTCAAAGACTGAGATAGTTCCAATTGGATTCCACACTACGACACAATATAATCTGGCCTATTCTCTCATCTTGATTGCTCTACTCTTTAGTTTACTGGCTTATTTTATTTTCTGTTCATTAGATCACTCTAAAAACCCAATCAATCACTTGTATTATTTATTTCTATTCTTTTTCAGTGAGAGACGATAACATTGAAGGTTTCACCAATCCATGTGGAGACGATACTCAATACTCATCACTTTATTACTTGAGACGTGTATACTTGCACAAGTGCGGGGCACTTTACACATGCAACACGTGCCTCTAGCAATTCAAGTTTCTATGAGCTCTTGGCTTGTATTGATGCTTGGTTTACTGTTGAATATGTTTGGGATTGATTGATGTATGTTTGAAGCACTTTTTGGTTGAAAAACCAGCAAAATTGGACATTACAGGTCTAGGAGTACCGATACATGGAGCCATGTACCGGTAAAGATAAACATAAATTGGGCTCAAGGATCGGTACACGAAGGGCCATTTTGGTATGGGCTTTGGGAATTTAAAGAAGGTACGGATACATGGGCAAGTGTATCGGTACGATTTTTAGCTACTAGAATCTAGATTTTGTCATTCAGAGCCTATGTACTGATACGCCTTAAGCTGTACCGAAGACATGATTCAGAGCTTACAGTGATTGTTTGCTTTGAAAATTTGGAAACATTATCTTTATGGAGAGAAGTGTGTTGGGTATACCGATCATAAGAGTTTAGAGTATTTGATGTCTCAGAAGGATTTGAATCGTAGGTAACGAAGGTGGCTTGAGTTGCTTAAAGATTATGATTTGTCGACCGAGTATCATCCTGGAAAGGCTAATGTGGTAGCTAATGCATTAAGCCACAACGTTGTTGTTGAGCTTAGAGCGGTGTTCGCAAGGTTGAGTGTGATGCGTGAAGGTGGTTTATTAGCTGAGTTACAAGTTAAGCCTATGATGTCTCAAATGATTAAAGCGAGAATATTGTATGAAGGTTCCTTCGTTCCACATATTAAGGACATATCAGATGGTAATCCGACAGATTTTCATTTTGATGATGATGGGTTTTGTGCTATAAAGGTCGAGTAGTGGTGCTTGAAGATTTGGAATTGAGGCGCATTATTCTGACCGAGGCACATTCTAGTCATTTTCTATGCATCCTTGTGGTACAGAGATGTATCGGGATTAGAAGTAGTTGTATTATTGGGTTGGTTTGAAGAAGGATATAGTCGATTTTGTTTCTCGTTGCATGGTCTGTCAGCGAGTTAAGGCTGAACATAAGTATCCTTCTCAGTTGTTACATCATGTTCAAATTCAAGAGAGGAAATGGGAAAGAATTACCATGGATTTTTTGACGGGTTTTCCCTTGACACTGTCCAAAAAGGATATGATATGGGTAGTCGTCGACCGGTTTACGAAGTAAACACATTTTCTGGTCGTGCATACGACATATACATTGGATAAGTTGGTGAATTTGTATTTTTCTAAAATTGTAAGGTTGCACAGAGTTCCTAAGTCGATTATATCGAATAGGGATCTGTGTTTTACATCAAGGTTTTAGAAGAGTCTTCAGACGGCTTTGGGCACAAGGATTAATTTCAGTACGTCTTATCATCCTCAAACATATGGACAGTCTGAACGTGTTATTCAGATCTTAGAGGATATGTTGAGATGTTCTGTGATTAAGTTTCAAGGGACTTGGGAAAAGCAACTACCATTTGTTGAGTTCGCTTACAATAATAGTTATTAGTCGAGTATCCATATGGCTCCCTACGATGCTCTTTATGGTCGTAGGTGTCGTACGCCTCTTTGTTGGGTGGAAAAGTGCGAGAATCACGTGGCGAGGCCCTAGTTGCTTAAAGATACAAATGAGAAGGTGAAACTCATTTCTGAGAGGCTCAAAGCGGCTTCTAGTCAGCAAAAGTATTATGTGGATTTGAAGCGAAATGAGGTTGAATACGAAGTGGGTGATAAGGTGTTTTTCAAAGTTTCATCCTGAAAGAAGGTGATGAGGTTTGGACGCAAGGGTAAGTTAAGCCTTAGGTTCATTGGACCTTATGGGGAGATTGAGCGTGTTAGTTCAGTTGTGTATAGATTGAGGTTACCAGCTGAGCTTGAAAAGATACATGATGTTTTCTATATGTCGATGCTTCAAAAGTATTGATCAGATCCGTCGTATGTTGTGCATGTTGAGGAGATAGATTTGTGTCTAGATTTGTTTTATGATGAGAAGCCTATCAGGCTGCTGGATTCAAACACTAAGGTTCTTCGTGGGAAGACCATTGAGTTGGTCAAGGTTTTGTGGTGACATTGGAGAGTTGAGGAAGCCATGTGGGAGACAAATGAGGACATGAAAAGACAGTTTCATCACCTCTTTCCTTCAGGTAAATTTTGGGGACAAAATTTCTTAAGAGGGGAGAGTTCTAATTCCTTGAATTTGGGCCTAGCTGTTAGTTAGTTGGATTAGACGGTTCAGGTGAACCAGATTAATCGATTCGAGATAGTTTCAGAGATTAATTCGTAACAAATGTTTTGATACAAATAAAATTATGGTAAATGATGGAATAGTTTTATAAATATATTAAAGGTTTTGGTAAGCTCAATTTGATAAAATGAAATTTATTTTGGGCATTTTGGTTCTAGTGACTAAACTGTAAAGTTTGAAAACTATTTTTGGTGGCTAAATCGAAAAAGGGTCAAAACTCAGAATCTTTGGGGAGCTATTAAAACCACTTGGTTTTATCAGACTTTTGCCTAATTTTGGTTATTTTTAAATAGTTTTAAAATAATTAAGAAGGTGGATTTAATTTGGTTTTAGTTAATTGGATTTAATAAACCAAAAGAATTTTCTTACGTAACTACCTTTCTCTAAACCCTTTTCCCTCAGATTCTCTGCAACCAAAATATCTTCTTCTTCTTCTCTAAAATCCTAAGGAATCAATCCTTTTGATCTTGCTTTTGTTTTCAACAATAGATTCCTTTGATTCTTCTTCAAATCTTTTACATTAACTTTGGTGATTTCTCCAAATCAAGCCGATTGGGGAAGAAGTTTACATTTAGAGGTGATTTTCATTTCTCTCCTCTAATTAAAGTTTCTTTATTAAAATTCCTAAGTTCTTGATCCTTTATAATTGATTTTTGAGATGGTTTGATGATTAAATCAAGATTTAATGGTTTAATGTTGCTTTTATTAAAGAATTGATTGGGCTTTGTTGTGAATCTGATTTGGTATGATTTTAGTGTGTTTAAATCACATTGAGGAAGTGTTTTAACGTTTTTAAATGAGATCTACAAAAGAAATCCCAAAAATATTTGATTGGCTAATTTTTAGATGAGTTTTTACTGGTTTTAGGGGCTGTTTTATGTGTTTTTGAGTTGTTGGATATATAATAATGTTTAGAAGGTGTTTGTAGATATGTTTTGATTTGGATTGAATGTTAGAATCAATGGTTTGAGGTTGGGAGTTGATGGAGCAAAGATTGATCTTGTTTTCGGTTGTATCGACTAGTTTTTGGAAGGTTTATGTTAAAGATGCATGGGATTATTGTTTAGCAATGAGTAGAATGCATAATGATGCATTTTCCCTTTGGTTTTATGTGTTTAAAATAGGGGACGATTAAGGCAAGGTTGCCTAGTCGACTACGTTGCTTACCGGAGGCTTAATTTGTATCGGCGAGCAATGCGAGGTGTATCGATGAGTGTTTTAACGTGTTAAAGCTCTTTAAAGGTTTGATCGGTGGATCATGGGGGTTTAGTTATAGCCTAAAAAGCTTAACTAAGCTCAAGCGTAAGTTTCATATTTTCACCCTTGTTATTGACTTTGAATTAAGCTTGTGGATTTCATGTTTTGATTTTAAACATGGTTTGAATTACTTACTGTAAATGCATAGTTTTGGATTAATATGCAATGTTTTGAATTCCTATGAGCATTGAGAATTATTCCTTAAGGAATTTGGTGTTGCCTTGGGCAATGTGGTTTTGCATATGAAATGGTTTTGTGAAATGCACTGGAAAACAATAAGTAAATGTATTTGGAAACGATATATTGGCTATGTGACATAATGATAAACTATTGGATATAGTTGGCTAGTCATAGGATTAAGTGCACTATAATATTAAAATGGATCGTGCCACGACCCTTGAGAAAAAACAGTTTAACTAGGCTACTCGGATCGTTGGATTATCACTTTAGGTATGCGGTTTAACTAGTCAGCCCAAGTTGATGGTATCTTGCGGTTTAACTAGTCAATGTATGATATTTTGTGGAGGTAGTACCACCATGAGAAATCCGTGTATTTGAAAGTATGGATAGAGGTGAGATTATCCAGGGTCACCATAATTGCCAATATATGTGATTTATGAGATATATAAAATGGTTTTAATGCATATGGGTGTTATGCATGATTTTTTGTTGAAGCAAATGAGATAATGCTTTGTGTTTGATTAAGCATGCTTTGTACATCAAGGGATTTATGGTTTGCAAATGGTTTTCAAAATGCATCAATGTTTTACCTAAGAGCATCCTCACTAAGCATAATTGTTTACGCTCTCTTTCTCCCATTGATGCAGAGAAATGGAGTTGAGGGCTGCATTGTGACGGATGAAACCAATGTGTCCTTTAACAATTAGTGCTGCCGTAATCCTTGGTATGAACGTTGCATCTTTTAGTATGGATGAAACCAATGTGTCCTTTAACAATTAGTTTGTTGGATATTATATGGTAAACTAAATATGAGTGACTTTTGCAGGACCTGCTGTGGGAAAACTTCAACAAGCTGATCTGAATGAGAAGGCTTCTATGATTTCAGTGGTTTCATCTGAATGCAGCTCTCAGAAAGCCAAGTCTAGTGAGGTATGTGGTAACCAAGATGGTACTGTGCCTGTTGTTCCTGGGACCTCAGTTGAAGTGGTAAAGAATCAAGTTTCAGAAATTGAAGTGCACCCAACTATTTCAATTGGGAAAACTGCACCTTCAGTTTCTATTACAACAACAGATTCCTTGCCTACATCAATTCCTTTAGCAGATTAATCTGAGTTGGGTCTAAATTATTCCTATTAATGGAAAGCTAAGAAGTGGTGTCTGTTTTACCACAGAGGAAGATGAGCAGGATAAATCTGTATCAACTGATTCATTTCCATCTCCAAAGCATACTATGTCCGAGAAATGGATTATGGATCAGCAGAAACGGAGGTTCTTGGCTGAGCAGAAGTGGGTTGCGAAACAGCAAAAAACAAGGCAAAGAATTGTTACTTGTTTCACGAAATTAAAGGTCTGTCACAAGCTTCCTTATAGTTCTTAATACATGCTTTAAGGTTATGATTATTATTTGCTCTAATATTTGTGCACTTCTATAGAAAGTAAAATAAAAAGTATCTCCTCCTATCTGCATATTCTGTATGAATCGAAAAGTAGATATTATAAAATCAGCCAAAAATATCTCTTTAAAATGAGTGAGGCTTGGATTAGAAAGTTAAACCTTAAGAAGAAAAATGACCATATATTTTCTATTCTGCTAATAAAACAATTTTCTATTTTTTACTTTGCATGGACTTCATTTCAATAAAAAAGTCTACTTCTTGTGATAGAACATGGAACGGTTTTATATTTGCTTTAGAGCTTATGGCACTGCATCATAGTCAATGGTCTAGATAAAAAAGGAATTCATCCTTGACATTTGGGTCAAGCATCTTATTGGAAAGAAATTGGTGATTTTATTTTACAAACTTGGGTGAAATTGGTCTCTTGTTGCAAGGAAATAATTGATTAAAGAATCACAGGTACGGTATAAGGACTTCGAGTGTAGGTAAATCAAACAAATTAGGAATTCAGACATCTTTAGAGATGATTTTTTTGACGTTGCGTAGTTGCTTGTTTGTTATTTCCCCCTTTTATGTTTTTTGCCTCTATCAACATTGTGTTGTTGGGAAGTCATTGTTTATGCATCTTATGATGTTGCCAAATTTTCTGTAGTTTCTACTGTCAACATGTGTGTTGCAACTTATCCCTTTTTAAGAAGGTGCTTATTTTTTTTTCTTTTTCTTTTTTTCAATGTCTTTTGTGTATCTTCTATCATAAATAGGGAGTTCAAAGAAATGCATTGTTTCACTATGGATCTAGCATTGCATGGACAAATTGTTTTGCAACTAATGCATTCACATGTAGGGAAATGTGAGCTTATCTGAAGATATATCTGCAAAAACCAAAAGTGTTATAGAATTGAAGAAACTTCAATTATTAGATCTTCAACGTCGCCTACGGAGGTAAGTCCTATATAGGTTTTCCCTTAAATTTTATTATATTTCTTATGTTATTGTGTCAAGGTCATAGAGGAGTTGGTTTGGCAATTTCTGTAATTTTACTATGATTTTTCATTTGACATTTTCTTCTTAAATTTGGCAGTGATTTTCTGAATGACTTCTTTAAACCGATTGCAAATGATATGGAACGCCTGAAATCATACAAGAAATACAGACATGGTAGAAGGATAAAACAACTTGAAAAATATGAGCAGAAAATGAAAGAAGAGCGACAAAAGAGAATACGTGAGAGGCAGAAGGAGTTTTTCAGTGAAATAGAAGTTCACAAGTATCTACCCTTTTGCTCTCTGTTACAATTAAATGCCTCTCCCTTATCTGGTTCCTTTAAATAAAACCACATCCTTTCTAACTTGCTTGGTCACAGGGAGAAGCTGGATGATGTGTTCAAAGTTAGGAGAGAACGTTGGAAAGGTTTCAATAGATATGTGAGGGAATTCCATAAGAGAAAGGAACGTACACATCGTGAGAAGATAGACAGAATTCAGCGCGAGAAGATTAACTTACTCAAAATCAATGATGTAGAGGGTTATTTGCGAATGGTCCAGGTTAGTTTAAGCTTACTAGCCTTTGGTAGTCCAACGTGTTTCGTCTTACTTATTCTTACCGAGTATCATATGTGATGTTTTACAGGATGCTAAATCGGATCGTGTTAAGCAACTATTAAAAGAAACTGAGAAATATCTTCAGAAACTTGGTTCCAAGTTACAGGATGCAAAGGCTATTGCAAGCCGTTTTGAGAATAATATGGATGAGGTGCGAACTTTCAGTGTTGTTGAGAATGACACTGCCATCGAGAATGAAGATGATGCAAAGGCAAGTTTTTTTCTTGTGCATCTTCTGTGTTGCTTCCTCTCTTTCCCCAAGTTTTTGCTCACCTCCTTATGTTGAATTTCTCTTACCGTTAATCTGCTCTTCAGCATTACATGGAAAGCAATGAAAAGTACTACCTGATGGCTCATAGGTACATCATTTGCTTCTTTCTTTTTTCCCACTTCAGTTTCCTAATGAATGTAACTTTGGAGGTCTTTTGAGGTCATTTAGTTGAAAAGTCTTCTATTAAATAATATCAAATTATTTTTAACTGCTGGAAGGTTCACAATTAGAAATGTTTTTGCAGCATAAAAGAAAACATCAGTGAGCAACCAACATTTCTTAAGGGTGGAAAATTAAGAGAGTAAGTAAAATATGCACTTCACCAACAACAATATATTTATTTTGGAATGGCTGGCATAGGGAGTGCTGTGTCTATTATCTTGCTTGAAATTTCTTAAAATTATACCATTGATGTTCAGGTATCAGATGAATGGCCTTAGGTGGCTGGTTTCACTCTACAACAATCATCTAAATGGCATTCTTGCTGATGAAATGGGCCTTGGCAAAACTGTTCAGGTATCAGTGGTTCTGAATCTTCTCTTGATTGCAGTGTATTGTACAATTTGTTGTCGATTTTTTTTTTCATTTGTAAATTTTGTGTTTTTGTAGGTTATTTCTCTTATCTGTTATCTAATGGAAACCAAAAATGATAGAGGCCCATTTTTAGTGGTTGTACCGTCTTCAGTTCTGCCTGGATGGGAGTCGGAAATCAATTTCTGGGCTCCAGAGATACGCAGAATTGTTTATGCTGGACCTCCAGAAGAGAGGCGTAGATTATTCAAGTAATGACATGCCAACATGAATGAAAACCTTCTCATCCAATAAATTCTGTTACTTTAGAATGTGTAAGCCTCATTATCCATTTCTGGTGCAGGGAGAGGATTGTACATCAGAAATTTAACATTCTCTTGACAACATATGAGTATCTAATGAACAAGCATGATAGACCAAAGTTGAGCAAAATTCATTGGCACTATATTATAATTGATGAAGGTCATCGAATAAAGAATGCCTCTTGCAAGTTGAATGCAGACCTAAAGCACTATCAAAGCTCTCATAGATTGCTGTTGACTGGAACACCACTACAGGTTACAGATAATTTTCCCTGAAAGTTCTTTAATATATATTTTTTCATTTTACATTTGTATTGGATGCTTGCAGTCACATCCTTGTAGGTACCTACGCTGTATTTCCTGCTTCCTTTTTGTTAGCTTTTGGTGCTTATTTGAATTAATGACCAAGTTTTAACCGATCTTTTTGTGTAGAACAATCTTGAGGAGTTGTGGGCATTGCTCAATTTCTTATTGCCTAATATATTTAATTCATCAGAGGATTTTTCTCAGTGGTTCAACAAACCATTTGAGAGTAATGGGGATAATTCTGCTGAGGAAGTAAGTAGTTAATTTCTGCAATCTAGCCATGAAAATTCTTTACTCCACCATAATCAAAATTATGTGCTTATGCTGGTTATTTCTGACTAGGCTCTACTATCAGAGGAGGAAAATTTGTTGATCATTAACCGTCTCCACCAAGTTCTTCGACCTTTTGTACTTCGAAGGCTGAAGCATAAGGTTTGTATTTATAGGGATGTTATGTCAGAGGTCATCCTTTCTATTGATATTTAAGTGGCACGATTTATTGAATTCATTATTTTGGATGAGATTAAGATCCTCTGAAATTCTGGTATGATAATTGATTTGCATCTTAATTTTTTTTGGTAGGTTGAAAATGAACTTCCTGAGAAGATTGAGAGGCTTGTAAGATGTGAAGCTTCTGCTTATCAAAAGCTTTTGATGAAGAGGGTTGAAGAAAATCTTGGTGCAATTGGAAATTCAAAGGTTTTTTAGGACGTGTGATTCTCATTTATTCCCGTGCAAAGTTAAATTCTAATCACCTAACAATTTTAGACATCTACTATTGTTAATTGCAATCTTCTTTTGCAGGCTCGATCGGTGCATAACTCTGTTATGGAGCTTCGTAATATATGCAATCATCCATATCTCAGCCAGCTTCATGTTGAGGAGGCACGTCCTTTCCCTTTTTACTAATGCTTGGTTTGCTTTTGATATTGAACTCTGGAAGATAAAAGATGAGAAAGCATTGGATGGTCTCTGTTCAAATCAGTGGTTATTTATTTAACCTTTTGTCTTTGATAACTTTATAAGTTTGAAAACTAGGGATAACATAGTTCACTTTGTTACTCTCGTGTAATAAACTAGGGATATCAGTAGCTGCATCATGGATGGTATAAAAGCTCTATAGATGCAAACCTAACTTTTGGAAATTTTTGTAGGTTGACACTTTAATACCGCAGCATTATTTGCCACCAATTATTAGGCTTTGTGGCAAGCTTGAGATGTTAGATCGAATACTCCCCAAGTTGAAGGCAACTGATCATCGGGTAAGCAAATCTTCTTATGCCGTTATTGCTAAGATCTATAATTTATAGAAGCTTTCTTTTGTTGCATTTTGTAATATAGTAGTCTGTTTGTATGAAAATTCCTGATGCTGAATTGGCCTTTTTTCCTTCATATTTTATGTTGATTAATATTGTTTGTACTTTGTATATACTGGAAATCTTGTGGTGTTTTTTGTTGTGCTTTCAGTTTCTGTTTGTTTTGTTCTTAGTTCAAGATCGTGGTGCTATTGATTGTATTTGACATTTCTAGATTAAGTCGTCTTTGTTCTTTTCAATCTCGGTGAAATACTGAAATGCATAAGAAGCAGCTTTAGCATGACTGTCTTTGATTTTCCATGAACCTCCTCCTTTAGTGTATGTTTGTAAATATATTAGTTTTGCTAACATGATAATACATTTAGGATTCACTCCTTTAATTTGAAATTTGTAGGTTCTTTTCTTTTCCACCATGACTAGGCTTCTAGATGTTATGGAAGACTATCTCACCTTTAAACAGTACCGCTACCTTCGGTTAGATGGGCATACATCTGGCAATGATCGTGGTGCGCTTATTGAAAAGTTTAATCAACAAGGTTCTGACTTTTTCATATTTTTGCTCAGGTAACTCTGTCTCTTAAGACCCGGCTTACAAAATTATATAATAAAGTATGCCCAACCCCCACAGAGGGTGGAAAAAAGAAAGAAAGAGCGTTCATCTATGCTTGTAGTGTTTCTGAGCTGTACTACTTTTTAAATGACATCTTTAGGGATTGGGACGAGGGAACTCTGGAATGCTATGTAATATCTTTTGTTCTAGTTATGTGCTGGGGGTTATATACGGTTGGGTTTAAGACAGTAAAGGGATTCATGGCTTTAATTTTTTGATGGCAAATATGTACTAGGCATCTTTTTGGACTTGGAAGGTAACTGTTCAACTTTCTTTTTTAGAAGTTATTCCCGCCAACTCCTCTGTTGGAGATTTCACTTTGAGCAAAGATTTTCTTAATTTTTGGGGCTGAAAAAAACTTAAATCTACTGGTAGAGGGTTTATATGAAACTGGGACTCCCTTACCCAAACATTTATGTTTGGTTGTGTGTTGATTTACTACCTAGTATGGTCTTGTTCATTTGATCGTTTTGTCAGTATCCGGGCTGGTGGGGTTGGAGTAAATCTTCAAGCTGCTGATACTGTGATAATATTCGACACCGACTGGAACCCTCAGGTTGTATGGAAAGTTACATTTACTTGATTAGATTTCTTCTGATATTGGTTTTAATTTTTTTTTATAATTTTTGGTTGGTTCAGGTTGACTTGCAAGCACAAGCAAGAGCTCATAGGATTGGCCAGAAGAAGGATGTACTTGTTTTACGATTTGAAACAGTATGTTCCTCTTCACTTAATTAATGTTTGGGGTCAAGTACCTTTTTGTTTTCTAAAATTATTATACAAGTTTTTCATGCCAACTAGTTTTTAGTCTATTTTATATTTTTCCTTTGAACATATTCTGTGATGACAGTCAGATTTGTCTTTGCCTATTTCATTGGTGGTGGTGCTGACTTTTTAATCAAATTCAATTATTTTACTTTGATAAGGTTCAAACAGTTGAAGAACAAGTTAGAGCTGCTGCTGAACACAAATTGGGAGTTGCTAATCAGAGTATCACTGCCGGTTTCTTTGACAATAATACAAGGTAACTCGGGGTTGTTTGTTGAGCTATAGTTTACTGCATAGAGCACAAGCAGATTCAAGATGGTCATGGCTCATGCTCTTAAGGAATTTTGTGTGTTTTTATTGACAGTGCTGAAGACCGTAGGGAATACTTAGAGTCCCTCCTGCGGGAGTGTAAGAAAGAGGAAGCTGCCCCAGTGTTAGATGATGATGCTCTAAATGACCTGTTGGCCCGCAGGTATTAATTACATTATTTATTTTACTTCCCCTGCTCTAGGCTATATCTGGAAATTACGGTGTTTTTCTTTCTATTTTTTAGTTTTTGTACTTATCCAATTTTATTATTGCTGTGCCCTAATTCAACATGAAAATTACTTTCTATTATTATTTCTGAGCCTTTAGTTACTGGCATGATTTTGTAATTGATATCGTCTCTGTGATACAGTGAGTCTGAGATTGATGTATTTGAATCAATTGATAAACAAAGGCGGGAAGAAGAGACGGTATGCAATCAAGTCTCTTAGACTGGCTGTTTTGTCTCATGTGCAGCATAAACATGCTCGTCTTGATATACTTCTGTTTTGATGCCATTTTTCTGTATATTCAAACATGCAGGCAAAGTGGAAAAAGTTGGTATTTGGATCAGGGATGGACGGCTCCAAGCCGTTACCCCCTTTACCATCTCGCCTTGTTACAGATGATGATTTGAAAGCTTTTTACAAAGCAATGAAATTGTATGATGTACCCAAGACTGGGGTGCAGCCTAATGTTGGGGTTAAACGGAAGGGTGAGTCAGTTGGTGCTCTTGATACTCGACACTATGGCAGGGGAAAACGAGCAAGAGAGGTTTGTTAATCTTTACCTCTTTTGTACTCTTCTTTTATAGCTTTGCTTGGTGTTGCAGCTGCCTGCCTTTATTCCAGTACGAATTTTCTATGTTAGGTGCGCTCATATGAAGAGCAATGGACGGAAGAGGAGTTTGAAAAAATGTGTCAAGCTGACTCACCTGGATCCGCAGAATTGAAGGAAGAAGCTGTTGAAAGGAAACTGCCAACAAATGCTCTGATGGGGACTGTTAATTGCATAGAACCTAATGCCCCAGCTCCCGCTCCACTTTCTCCACTACTGCAACCAGGTCCGGTGGAGCTTGCACATCAGCCACAGCAGCAGAACAAAGATGCAACACCACCATCTAAACGGGGCCGTGGAAGGCCAAGAAGAGCAACTGCAGAGAAATCTCCCACTACACCATTGTTTCCAGCACCTTATGGAACCAGTAAATTGGATGTTGGGTTACAGAAATCAACAGATACTAGCTCATCAGCATTTCCTGCTCCTGATCCTCACAATAGTACAGGAGTTTCTCTGAAGTTGCCACCGAGTACGCTCTCTGTTTCTGCCATTCCTGATGAATCTACCCCACCTGGATTCTCTCCACCAGTAGAATCAAAAGGGCAAGGTCGAAGGGCTCAAAATGGAGGACAGGCACCTCGTCGAAGGGGAAAGAAACAAGAGCCAGCATTCAGCCCTGCTGTTGAAGGTTTAGCTGGTCCTGCTCCAGAAACAAATGAGCAATCTCAGATTATTTCAGTTCATCCACCAGATGGTCAAGCTGTTGCTGTAAGTGGAACTGTTCCTGGTGTTTCAACTGCTCCCATGGGCATTGGGACAAATCCTGTACCTATATCTGCTGGTCCGCTTTGTACTGCTGGAACCAATCATCCATCTGATGCAGGGTTTAGTTTGAGCTCTCAGACACTTCATTCATCCTTGGCTGCTCCAATTACTCAATCAACTCTTCCTTGTACTACTGTACCTGTCCAAGTTAAAGGCCAAGGTCGCAAGGCTCAGAGTGGGGTAGGAACACCTCGGCGTAGGGGAAAGAAACAGGCACAAATATCAGCTGCTCCTCTGGATGTTTCAGTTGGTCAGGATTCAAAATTGAATCTGCAAGCACAGGCTAAATCTACAGAGGCATCACCTAGTAAAGTCATTGCGACGGAAGACGATAAAAAAAATGATGATTGTGATCCAGCAAAGGTTATTCAAGAGCATGGACAGGGGACTGATGCACCTGCTATCGCAACTGGTCAGGACAAACATGCTACTATACATGATAATTTACCTCAAAGCAAGCAACCAGAAAGCTCACAGGATGTGCACAATAGTGCTGCCGTAATCCTTGGTATGAACGTTGCATCTTTTAGTATGGATGAAACCAATGTGTCCTTTAACAATTAGTTTGTTGGATATTATATGGTAAACTAAATATGAGTGACTTTTGCAGGACCTGCTGTGGGAAAACTTCAACAAGCTGATCTGAATGAGAAGGCTTCTATGATTTCAGTGGTTTCATCTGAATGCAGCTCTCAGAAAGCCAAGTCTAGTGAGGTATGTGGTAACCAAGATGGT
Source organism: Hibiscus trionum (assembly GCA_030270665.1). Taxonomy (NCBI): domain Eukaryota; kingdom Viridiplantae; phylum Streptophyta; class Magnoliopsida; order Malvales; family Malvaceae; genus Hibiscus; species Hibiscus trionum. The sequence continues at coordinate 12,307,371 of BSYR01000007.1, forward strand.
ACTGTGCCTGTTGTTCCTGGGACCTCAGTTGAAGTGGTAAAGAATCAAGTTTCAGAAATTGAAGTGCACCCAACTATTTCAATTGGGAAAACTGCACCTTCAGTTTCTATTACAACAACAGATTCCTTGCCTACATCAATTCCTTTAGCAGATGCTAACAAAACCATCCCTAGTCCTGGTGAAAGGATTGCTCCCAGCTCTGAGCCATATCCAACTTTTGGACCAGCTGCTTCTGAACATCAATCGGTCCCTGCGTTTCCCGTTGAATCTGTTCAAAGTAGGTCAGGTCGTAAGACCACAAACAGGGCCGAAGCACCTAGGCGTAGAGGAAGGAAGCCTGCAACTCCTGATGCTTCATCTGGCCAGGTCTTGAAAGTAAATTCTCAGCCCCAGAATACATCAAAGGATTTAATGGTCAATAAAGCTACTGCAGGGAAGAGCAATCTAGATTCTGGCCCTCTTGAGCTGGTCAATTTCACCCAGATACATGCATCTGAAGTTCATTCTCCAAGTGCTTCAGTTGGTCATGATTCAAAGAGAAAAGCGACTGGTGCAGTCCCAGCATTTAGTCGAATTGCGACTGCTGATGTGAATGATGTTGCCCGAGTGATGAAGGAGATTTTCTCTGAAACCTGCTCATCAAAGAATAAAATTGGCGAACCTGCTGGGAGCGAGGGAAAAAATACAACCACTGCTTCATTATCAAGCAAGACACTTGAGGAGGTAGTCAAGAACAAAAGTTTAGATGGTAAGTCTGATGTCAGCACATCAGCTCTTGTAAAAACTGCTCTAGCTAGTGATGTTCCAAACGAAAAAGGTAAAACGCAGACCGAAAATGAACCTGATACAAAGGAACTGGAGGACAATGCATCACTTGCGATTAAGGTCCCTGTTCTTGAGAGAGCTGATTCGTTGAAGCCTGAATGCAAGACCCATAGTGACTCAGATAACAATGCAAATCCAGCACTGATCCCAAATGACAATTCAATTACAGATGCAGTGGTTGATAGTATGCCTCCTCTCCGTCCTGGTGACATGAAAGATGCGGCTGAAGGAACTCCTGGTGGTGGTCAAACTGGTTCTAGGGTTCAACTGGGCTCACCCAGTCCATTGGACCTGTTTCAAGCTGCTGAGAGTGATAAAACTAACAGAGAGCCTTCTTTTAAAGAATCTACCAAAGCTGACGGTGATGATTCCACAATGGATCCGTCTCTTTCAGGTGTTGTGGTGCCTACTATTAATGTTTCTGAAGCCAAAAAAGAAAGTCCTGGTATGGTGGAATACATTGTTGTTGAAGGTCCAGAAACTTTAGAAAACTCAATCAATCATGGAGTTAGTTCTGCTGTTAAAGATATAGCTCCAACCCATGAGGTTGCTACTTTGGATGATTCTCCTGTTGACAACCGAGTTGTGGAGGGTCAATCTGGTTGCAACGAAGCTAAGGGGGATACTATACCTGAACCAGATGATTCACCTGTTGACAACCGAGATGTGGAGGGTCAATCTGGTGGCAATGAAGCTAAGGGGGATACTGAATCTACGGATACAGAGCTCGTTCCAGGGGATGTTGGAGCCGTGCAACAATCCCTGGTGGTTAGAGATAAGGATGAGGGTGATGGTATTGAGATTCACAATATGGAAGTAGACCCTTGTGAGACAGAATTTTCTTCTTTGAAAGACTTTACTGCTGAATCAGTCTTCAGGGATCCTGCTCCAAAGGAGGTTGACGATGCGAAGCAGCTGTCTGTCAGAGTTGAAATTATGAAGGGTGATAGTGTTGAAGTTTGTAATCCAGAAGTTGAACCCTCAGAAACACAATTAACTGAGCCAGCCATTCTACCTTTGGAAATAACAGCTCCTGTTTCGGATATTTTAGGGGACAAGAATGTTGAACACTTCAGGACAGATGCTGATGTAAAAGCATCCGAGGAGAAACCTCCTATTGTGGTTATGACCTCTACAATAGAAAGTGTTTGTCCAGTAACTCAGTGCCAGGATGCTACTAGGCCTGAGAACATTTCAGACTCCAAACAGCTTTCCTCTGAAAGATCAAAAACTGAGAGTGCCATGGAGGTTGATTGTAAAGATCATCATAGTGCTAATGAGAAAGAAGATTCTGATACCAAGGGAACAAAGAGTCCTAATGGAGAAAATGATCTTGCCGTTGTGTCCTCTAGCAGCAATCAACTAGAATTATCTGTGCAATCTCCTTGTCAGGTAGATCACCAGTTGAATGAAAATGAAAATGAAAACAAAAACAAAACAGAGATCTCTTCAGAAAATTCTCCAGATTTGACTCATTGTGACAGTAAAGATTGTGAATCTACCATTGACTCTACAAAAGCCACTGATGCTTGTAATGTTTCTGTTTTGGTCCCACCTACTACTGTTATGATGGAGCCTAAAGTGGCTGGTTCTGAAGACAGAGAAAAAGTTCCCTTGGAATCTTCAAATTCAGCTGCGCTTGATATAAGTTCTTCAGGGGATGATGTTGCTTGTGATTATTCTGGAGTGACTGCAGTAGTTCCCTTGAGTTCTGACCATTCTGTCCCTGGATGTCTTCCTGATCCGATCGCAATTCCATCTGAAGACAACGCAGACCCTTCTGCTAGAAAGTCGTTGGAATCTTCTTTCAATGTTGGAAGTGTTGACCACCCAGAAGAGTCTTTACCTAATACTGCGTGTCCAGACAAGTCGGGTACTGTGGATATAACTGCTATGGTTGAGAACAATTCTGAATGCAAATTAGAGCCTTCTCCGGATAATACAAGCACAGTGGAGGCACCTGCTATGGTTGAGAATAATTCTGAACCTGAAGCAGAGCCTTCTTTGAAATCACATACAGAAGCCTCTGTCCCTGATGTTGGAAACTTTCAAAGTGCTGCAATGTCCACAAAACCTGATGTTGATGATGCTCCTCTTGTGACATCAAATATTTCACGAAGTCCCGTTTGTTCAGGCATGGTAGAACTTCCTGCCGTTACTGAGAATGAACTGGGAAAGGAAACAGAACCATCTAGTGGGAGTGAAGCCATGAGGAACTCGGAATCAGAACCTGTCTACTTGTTCGCTTCTGATTCTACTAATGTAGAACTCATCCCTAAAGATGACGAGTTGCAACAGCCATCAGCTGTCGAAAGGGTAGATAATTCTGTTAATGTTAGCAATGAGGAAGTAGACCCCACTGTGCAACCAGCATCTTCTCTGAAGGATTTTGCACCTGGGAACCATGGTGAGGTGAAGCCCTCAGAAATGCATGCAACTTCTTCGGAGGTTATGGCTGGGGACTCCACCATGGAAGAACATGATCTTAATGGTCAGTCTCATGAGCTCCTAGTACCAGAAAAGACACAGGCTGACCATGCTGAGGCTTCTACTATTGAACTAAACTCCTCTGATGCTCAGGCATCTTCACCCGAATCTGGCGGTGCTGATAATAAAGTGCTTGTTCAGAGGTCTGAGGCTGATGTTGAGGCCTGCAATGAGAAATTAGACCCCACAGAAGGATCATCCTCGGCACAAACCATCTCTGATGAATCTAACCATCCTGGTGATAATAAACCAGAGCTTACACAGGGATCTGAGGTTGATGTTGGGGCCTGCAATGTAGAATCGAATCCCAAAGGAGAACCATCCTCATTCCAAGTCATTTCTAAAGAATCCACCAATACAGAGCTTAAACAAAATGAAGTCAGAACTGAGTTCCGATCTGAAGATCATGCTGAGGCTTCTCAGCGTTCTAAGATCGAAACTGCTGACGTGTCTGATATGGAAATAGACCCCAAAGAAAAAAAAGATCCTTCACCCGAATTGGAAGATGATGCTAAAGCTTCTGAGCAGCCTAAGATTGTCACCGGTATGGAAATAGACTCTGGAGAAACAAAGATTCCATCACCAAGCACCGATGAAACTAATGCCTAGATTAACAAGGATGAAACGGTTGGCCTTAGGGTTCTGCCAAAACTTAGAATCATTATTTCAAAATTTGTAGATGTTTTATCTAAACCCTTATCTTTAGATGTAAATACGTCCAGTTTTGAGCATTAGGAAACAGCAGTTTACACAACTGACATCTCCTATGGTTGAATGAATTTAATTGAAATAGCTCAAGACTATCATGATCAACCATTTACTCCTGATCTAATTTATTATTATTACCGTTTAACTAATGCCATGGTGTAAGCACATATTAGATTAGAGTTTAAATTAATGGGGTCCTTTGATAAAGCCATATTGGTATATGTGTGTTGCTCAATGAACCGTGACACCTCTCACATTTGAGTCTTCTTCTTGTATGAAATCTTACCCACCAAAGACATTTCCTCTTTTAATGAAGACACCTTACATAATAGATAATTTTATTTGACTCAACAACAGAAAATGACGTATGACGTTTGATACACTGCTCTTGAATTGCTAGCTTGATGATAGAACCAAATAAGCGAGCTTGATATTTCGGATCTTGTATTGCAGTATAGTTCACTTTTTACATGCGGGCTGCTTGAGGTTCATAGGTTGGATAAATGAGTTTCAGTTGTTGGGGCTCTAGTACAACATAACACCAAACTGGCTGTTCTTTTCTCAACCCGAGCTTAGCAACAGCCGTGTCCCAAACATCATCTTCAACATCGATACCATTACTCTGAAATGCATCTTTCATAACAGCCTCAACATCATCAGCATCAAGTAAGTGCACATCATCATCTTCCGTAATACCAACTGTGAGTTCAGTGTCGCAATATATTGATGAACTCATTCTTTATAAATATGCAAAAAAAAAGCAAAGATTAAAATTTGGTTTTCTTATTAAAAAATTAAAAATAATAAACGACAAACGAATTAGAATTCTAAAAATATAAAACTTACCGGATTCGACGAGAAACTGTGTAAATGTGCTGTATAATTTAAAAAAAATAATTATAATTCAAATAAATATATCTTCAATCACACAAAAAGTACAAACCCTCTATAATTTAAAAAACACAAGATTAATTAAAAAATTAATCGCTTACTTACTACTAAGAAACTGAGAAGATCTACAAAAAAATATACTTTAAAAATCTTCACCGTCTTCGAATATATCTTCAAAAACTATCACCCAAATTAATGTCTCAACCTCTTTCAAATACACTGCAATTGTAACTCTTTCAAAAAAAAAATTCTTCTCACACACTCGTACCAATTTCTTCTCTATACAATCATATATATATATATATATATATATATATACCTATACAAATATTAAAAAAAATTGAGATACTAGCTTTCACGTGAAAGCTGGTTTTGGCATGCATGCATGCACAGTACCTCGCCATATGGAGGTGGCGAGCTTTGACCTCCCAATGCTGCCACTCAATAAGCCATGCATGCAGCGCGCCAGGCATGCCAAGCCAGGCTTGGCTCATTCAGGCTGATTTCACACCACCTCGTCATGTGGAGGTGGCGTTGTCGAAGAGCGCTAGGAGCAGGTGGCGAAGTCCTCTCGTTAAATGTTCCTTTTGGCCTATTTCTCAAATTTTTTCTTAAACCGCCCTATACCCCTAAATAAAAATCCAAACCACCCTATTCCCCTAATTTTACCGGGAGATGATGTGGTGATGTCACGTGACACTTTGCTGACGTGGTATTTTAAAAATTACATAATTAATTATTTATTTTCTTAAAAAATTAAATATTTTAACTAATCAGATGATGTCATGTGGCACTTTGCTGATGTGGCATCATCCAATTGGTTAAAAATATTAAAAAAATATTTTTTTAAAAATAATTATTTTATATATTCTTTTTCGAAAAAAATAAAATATTCTGAAACTTTCAAATATTTTCAAAATAGTCCCCAAATCCTTAAACCTCCAAATTCAGCCACTCTCGTCGGCGTTGGCCGCGTTGCCGGCGACGAAATGAAGCATCCTCTTCTCGCCTAATGACCCACACGCCATTCGTCGTCCGTTCTATCGTTGTTCATCGTGTTGCCGGCGACGAAATGAGCTCAAAATAGAATTTGGGTTTGGGAGAGTCAGAGATTTTAAAATTTTGGGCTATTTTGTAAAATTTGAAAAATTAAGGGCTATTTTTTAATAAATAATTTTTTAAAAATATATAAAAAGAATAATTTTTAATTTATATTAAAAATGTGATGCCACGTCAGCAAAGTGCCACATGGCATCGCCACGTCATCTTCCCAATGTCATGCAGACATGCCACGTCAGCCTCAGGCGTTGATTGTTAGTTGACTAACAGTTTTCATCCAATGAGAGTGAAATTTGAACAAAAAAGGGCTAAAATTGCCAAAAGATCAAACGTTGGGGACTACTTTTGACCTTTTGCCTTATTATTATTATTATTATTATTATTATTATAAAAGAAGGTACATCCTTAACAATGCAACCAATTAAAAAGAGAATTTTAAGAACTACATTTATGAAAAAAATTTAAAAATAAAATCCAAAGGCGCAATAACAATCTATTTTTTTTTTGAATCTGACGTCCATCACTCATTGTAACACAATAATCATCAAATAATATACATTTTAGAGATGATAAATGAATGACGAGCGAACCAAAGTAAAACTATTATAAAGACGAAAACTAGCGGTGGGCGACCAATACTAACAAAAGAAAAAAACAAAGGCACGCAGTTGTAGAAAAAAATATGAAAAGAATAGAAGCCATTAATTTTATCAGTTTTAATATATATGTTTATGGTAGAATCCATAAAGTATCGATTTTAGGGTAAAAATCTCCTGCCCCTAACCATGCCTCCTTCTATGCCCCTGCCTAAAAATACTTAAAAATTAAATCTTGTCCCATAACCCTAATTTTCATATCCTAAACCCTAAACCCTAAACCTTAAAAAAATACACCCTACCCCTAATTCTCTACACCCTAACCCTAAGCCCCAACCTTAAACCCCAAACTCTAAACCCTAAACCCACTATTTTAAAGTGGGGGCACAAATAGAGGCATACTTTGGGGCAGATGATTTCCATCCTCGATTTTAAGGCTTTAGAATTGTTAATATTTAAAAAAAAGGATGTTCATAGTGAATTTTGATAACAAATATAATTAATTAAGACTCACTGATCTTCTCTGGCTTTCTCTTTGGTTGGTTATCAGAAATACACAAATGAATGCAATGGAGTTCCGCAAGTATTTGTTTCAAATGCATTGCATAACCACTTGAATTATTTGATAGATACCATACATGGAAAGTATAGGTTCCATATTTGCTCACTCATACTCTAGTCTTTCAACCATTCTAATTTATTTCAGTTATTATTATCATAGAATTCAGGTCTTCTAGTAGCCGTACAGATCCTTTAAACCATCAATGTCATCTTTGTCCAGGTCAGTCTTGATTGTTCCAGGAGAATATGCTGAAAACATTACGGCATCCTTTACTTGACTGTGGCCAAGGCCGATGATATGCCCTAATTCATGCACAGCTACCGATTTCAGGTGAATTTGGTCAGGTGCAGGTTTATTCAAGGCCCAATTCCATTTCTCATTAAAGTGAAGCCTTCCATCTTGCGGAGAAAAAGCATGAGCCAATGTAATATCTCTGAAAGGCGCATCCCCATGATTTTTTGGGAAAAACCCGAGGTTGATATTAGCTTTGCCACCCTGTGCTTGGGTGAATTTGAAGGGAGATACAGCTGCCCATTTTTGGAATGCATCAGCAATCACGGGACTCATCTCCTGTATAGTAAAACCTTTTGTAGCATTTTGAATAATATAGGTAAGGTCGTACTTCTTCCACTTCCCCCCTATGAAAGTATAGTTAGATACCTGGGTTGTTTTAGAAGTCGGATTAGGGATTATATCAGGGACACCACATCTCGGGGTCGCCATAGATTTCATCGTATCGGAGTCGATCGTGCCCGTGACATTGAGAGAATAATATTGTTGGTATGCTTTCAATGCATTCTCTAATTTCTCATCAAAATGATCATCAAGTACTGCACGCTTGGTGTCGTACTCATGGGGATAATAGTAGCCATACATCTTGAGGTATTGCTTCACTTGATTGATCCCATTGGCAATTTCCCCCTTTTGGACTCCCTCTAGATTCCCAAGGAATTCGAGTTGTAAAGACTTAACTGCAAAAGGTTGCAGCACAAGGAATAGAAAGAATACTCTAAGAAGCTGATGAAAAAGATTAGAAGCCATTGCAACTTATGGAAGATGCTTGGGCTTATGTTCATGCATATTTATACCCAATGGAACCTACAAATTTGTAAGGATTAGAGAAGAATTCAATAAGCCATCAAATAGGTCAATAGGTGTGGGTAATTGCCATTTGATAATTAATTTTGTTGTCCATAGCCCCTTTTAATTTTTACAACTATGTTTGTGCTATCTATTAAAAGTTCTTCAATCCCCCTTTCTCTTTTTTCATCTTTAGTTGCTATTTTTTCCTTTTAATTTTTACGCATTTTTTAAAGAAAATAAAAAAGTGTTTATATGATTTGTGTTTAAAGCACAATAAATTTATATATATATATATATATATATTACATTTTTTTTTTAAAATCTTAATTTTATTCCTAATCTTCCCTAAAGGGGAGGGAATGGAAGAGGTTTTCCTAGTGGGTCTAGAAACAATGACCTAAAGGAAATGAGAAAACAAAGATAAACAGCTTAACCAACCGACAAACTGTGCTTGCTCTAGATTTTTACTTTTTAATTATCCGTATTGTGTTCATGTTTTAATGCATATTTGTGTTACTTTTTCTGATATTATTATTATTATTATTATTATTATTATTATTATATATAATTTTTGACATGTTAATTCATATTATTTTTATATAATTAGAGGAGAAAACAAGAGGGCTGGAGTGGTCATGAACATAAATCTAATGTCGCTTTTTGTTGTTTTTATGTATACTTTAATACTAAAAATTATGTTTAAGGTTTAGGATTAAAATTTAGGGTTAAGATTTCGAATTTAGTTTTTAGGGACTAGAATTTAAGATTTAAAACTTACAGCTTATGGTTTAGTTTTTTTAGTACTGAGACACACATATAGACACAAAAAGTGCAGGGAATTTTTATTCAATAACCATGGCCTCCTTAATGGTAAAATTAAAATCATAGTAAAATTACCTTCCAGTCCCCAAAAATTCTAGATTTTAACTTTTTCTTATTCAAATTTCTATTATTTTAAACTAAAACACTTATGAAGTTAAAAGTTTCAAAATTTTATAATTTATCTTTCGATTCTCTAAAATAAAATTTTAATTTTACCTTGCATATCATATGGGTCAGATTTGAATCCCAACCACTGTTGTAATTATTTCCTATAATCTAAAACTTAAATTTAATTATCAATTTTTAATGTTTTTCTTTTCCAAAAAAAATGTTTTTCTTTTGACTATTGTGAATAATAAACTTGAAGTGAACGTCATGTGACTCATGTCACTGCCAGAGGTTAATGTTCACCTTTATTTAAATGAGTATGCACAAAGTATTGCATTAATTTAATATTATGTTTTATTTTTTACGTAGACATATTTTTAATAAATAGATATAAGAACCCATAAAATATTTTGAAGTTTAAATAAGATATTTAATAAAGAAAGCTAAATGCCTAATTTACACTTAACCTTTAGATCTTCCGTGAGTTAGGATTAGGGGTGTAAATGATCTGATCGTTCGACGAATTATTCGTGAACCGTTTGTTTATTTTCGTTCATTAAGGTAAATAAACGAACATGAACAAAAAATTTATGCTCATTTAATAAACGAACGAACACGAATAATGGCTCGTTTATGTTCGCAAGCAAGCTCGTTTATTTGTTCATTTATAAGCTCATCTACTCGCTTCCTATTTTTATTTTATTTTTTACATTTTAAATAAAAGTGAAGTTAGAGACTAAACTGAACACATAATGACTTTTGAAGTTTAAACTCTAAAGCTTGAGGAGCTTAGGACTAGTGGCATTATTTCATCATTTTCTTCAACGAATATGTTCGCCAACACTAAATGAACGAATACGAACTCCTTCAGAAATAAATAAACGAACACGAAGACTTATCTTGCTAAAGTAACCTTTGTAAAAAACATGGAGAGTAAGGCAAAAACATGTCTAGTGGGTTCTTCAAATACAAATATCTTCATTTTGTTTGTATCTAACATCACTTCAAGGATGCACTGGTAAGGTTTGTGGGCTTCCTTTGCACATTACAGTGATGTCGTCGAAGTTTTCATCCTGATGAAGAGGTGTAACGCCCCGAATTTAGGTCTAGGAGTTAGCTAGATAGATTAGACAGTTCGGGTGACCGGGTTAGATGGTTCAAATTAGTTTCGGGAAATAAATTCAAATAAATGGTTTTTGGCTAAAATAAAATATGGACAAAATATCCTAAAATGTTTATTTAATTTATTAATCATATTTGAGGTATCTTTTGTAAAATAAACTCGAATTCAATGACATTTTGGTTTGGTGATCAAAATGTAAAGGTTTCAAAATTGTTTTGGTGACTAAATCGTAAAAGGGTCAAAACTTAGAATCTTTAAGGAGCTATTAAACCACTTTGTTCTATCAGACTTTTCCCTTAATTTTGGCTATTTTAAAATAATTTTTAAATGGTTTAATTAAATGGAATAAAAGGTTTTTAATTGGTTTTGTTTTAATTAGTGAAAATATTTTCTTACGTAACTACTTTTCTCCAAGCTTTTTCTCTCAAATTTTCAGCAACCAAACTACTCTTTTCTATCTAAGAATCCTATGGATTCATCTTTTTAATCTTGTTTTTCATTTCAACAATTGATCTTCTACTTTTACCTTGGAGATTTCATCAAAATCAAGCCAATTAAGGAAGGAGTCTACAATTAGAGGTGATTTTCTTTTCTCTCCTCTAATCAAAGGTTCTTTACTGAAATTCCCAAGTTCTTGATCCTTTACAATCAATTTTTTGTATGTGTTGATGATTAGATCAAGATTAAAAGGTTTAATATTGGTTTTAATAAGAAATTGGTAGATCTTTGTTATGAATCTGAATTATGGAGATCTTGATTGATTTAGATCACATCTAAGGTGTATTTTAATGTCATGTGAAGAGATTTACAAAAGAAATCCCGAAACCAATTGAATTGCTAATTTTCTAGGTTGTAAATAGTTAGATTTTGAGGGTTTTGTAATGTTATGGGTTTGCTATAGGTATAAGATGGGTTTAGAAATGTTTCTAGATATTAATTGATGATGTTAGGTTGATGAAATCGTTAGTAAGTGACTGGGCTTTGTTTAGGTGAAGTTTTGATTAGTTTTCGGTTGTTTTTGGATGGCTTTTGGTGGAGTTTGGATGGGTGTTGCTGTGGATTGATGTTGCTGGGATTTAAGATGCATAATGATGAATTAATCCACTGTTATTATATGAACAAAACATGGGAGATCAATCTGATAGCGTTTGGTGAAGAATTGGATGTGTCAGAAGCTTGAATTCGCATCGGCAAGGAAAGCTTTGCATTGTTGGTGAGTGGAATTGTGTTTTGAAGCTCTTATAAGGTTTGAAAAGTTTCTTTGGAGGGTTTAATCTAAGCCTACCAAGCTTGGTTAAACTCAGAAGTAAGTAAATGGCGAGTTTCTCTCAATCTCTCGATTTTGGTCCATGTTATTTAAGCATATGATTTGATGTCAAGCATGTTCTGTTATCTACTGTTTACATATGATATTTCCATGTGAAATGCATTGCAAATGAGATTATATGTGGAAGCCTATGAGGCATGGCTAGTGGTTTTACGAAAGGAAAATACATGTTGATTTACGAACATGGTTTTTGCAAAGATAAATGGTTTGAATAATGCATATGGAAAAACAATGAGGTAACATGGTTTGAAATTATATATTGGCTAAGTGACAATGAATTAAATGTTATTAGATATAGTTTTCATGCCATAGGATTTAAAGTGCACTATAATAAGTCGCCTCTTGGTTCGTTGAGGTTGTGGGATGCCACCGTGTGTTTCTCCGACCATCGAGAACCACAACCGTCGAGAAGTGGGATGCCACTGTATTTTTCTCCGGTTGGTGGATATAAAGGTGTGTTTAAAGGAACCACCACAGAAATCCGAGTATCCAATGTGTTTATTAGAATTACTATGATATGGTTTGGTCACTCTAAAGCCAATATATGAAATAATGTATCATGATGAGATTAAAAAGTCTGTACACTGTGATAAAAGCTTATGATGCTCTTTAAGCTATGCAATGTAATGATTATGCATAAGGAAGCTTAAATTGAGGTTTGTATATGGAAGCTATGCTTGAAATCCACGATATGTGAATATGCTTATGAGTTAATAAAATGATTTGAGAGTTATGCATACGATTTGGGGAAGTTTAGCAAATGATCTTTTAATTTGAAGAATGGTTTTACACACTTGTTTTAATGTATTGATGAGTGTTTTTGAGCATCCCTCACCAAGCATCTTGTGCTTACGCTCCCTTCTCATCCTTGCAGAAAAGTAGACCTTTTGGAGGCAGCAATTGGGCAAGGGATTATCCAAGAACTTGGCTTTGCAAGTATGGTTTTTAATAAATGAATTTTTTTCCTTTTAATTTTTTACGCACTTTTAAAGAAAATAAAAAAAAGTGTTTATATTTTTTTCGTGTTTTTTATATGATTTGTAACCCCCTCGACCCAGCCTAGCCATCAGACCGAATCGAACGGGTTACATGGGGAAAACTGAAGCGAAACCCGTTAAGGCTTCACTCCGAGTAGCAACCCTAATTTTTTTTCTTTTAAATTAGTCTTGTCTAAATGCTATCTTTAACCTATGTGAGGTGACATGCTGCGGAAAAGCAAACACAAACATAAACCAAGCAAGACGGACATTGGAGATAAAATTTTTGTGAATTTTCTACATGTCGTATCGATACAACTAATGCTCGTATCGATACGCCTTCAACGGTCAAACTCCCCAAACTCAACTTCAAGAGGCCGTATCGGTACCCTTCAAGGCTGGTATCGATACACCCTTAATGGTCAAACTCCCAAAGTCAACTTCAAGGACCGTACCGATACGTCTAAGGCCCGTACCGATACCCCAATTTCTCGCCAAAATCTCATATTTCAATAGAGCCAAACCAATATCGGTACGCCCCTGCGTATCGATACGATAGGCTTAATACAGGGGGCCGTATCAATACTACCCTTGAGCGTATCGATACGCCCTTCCCAAAAAGGCTGATTTCTGTAGTTTTAAGCATAAGGGGAAACAATACAACTCAGTAAACAAGCATCCAATTAACTTCTAAACATCCATACAACTTAAGGCAACCATTCTAGAGGCCAAACACCCTAAAAACACGTCCCGATCATACATACACACAAACATGAATCTCAAACTTAAAAGCCCAAAAGAACATTTTAACTCAAAGCACTAACAAGCCAAAACACAAGGCATTTAACCAAAAGCCAAAACACAAGGCATTTAACCAAAAGCCAAAACAAGCCTCAACATAGCATGGTTTCAACATTTAAAACATTTAGCAACATGATCAAACACATGGGAGTTCACATCAACCTCCCTAATAAAAAATACAAGTATTCCCATTGCTAATATATTATTACAACTTAAAAACCATACTTGAGCTTAAGCTATGATCACCGGAGCCTTTCCCTCGCCTTCCTTTGCTTCCCGGATCGCTAACGATCTGCATTGTTGGAAAGAAGCGCGTAAGCATAAGAGCTTAGTGAGTGGTGCTCAAACCACAACAACAACAATGCAGTTTTTAAACCATTTGATCATATTTTGAAAACAAAACCAATGGACTTGGAATCTCACATCAAGTATGAATAAACAACATGAACACATGCTTGGCATCTTACATCAAGCATGCCATATAGCATCATAATCTACTATAATGCACAACAATCTCATCACATAGAAATATTCCACATGTCATCATTAACATGATAACTCAACATTTTCAACTCATTAAAGCATATTGGAAACTAAGGTAACTTTACTCGGATACGCGGATTGGATTCGATGGTATCTTACCTCACCGAATCTATAAAACAACAAGACATACGATGACATCTTACATCACCGTAGTCAATATATGTATACATTTTCCGGTGGCATCTTACTTCACCGTACTCCTACCTAATGGCATCTTACATCACTAGGCCAACACGCGAATTTTACTAGTGCACTCTAACCCTATGGTCGACCAATTATACCCAGTAAGACCCTCATATTTGCCAATACACAACATCATGTGATCCAACATAGATTACCACATCCATTAACCAACTACACACATTCATCTCATCTCATATCAACCACAACATGTCACGAACATCATAGGTTTAAACATCATCTACTCAAATCACAATACATAGCAAGATTGAAGCATAGAAATTCGGAAAAAGTAAAACATAAACATTTAATACTTACTCTCGAGCTTAGGTTGGCCTTTCAAGCTCAACCTATACTCTCAAAACATTTCCACTCACCGGTAACACGTCACACTAGTCGAACTCCCTCTTAAGCTTCGGTAACTTTCGGTAACATGTCCAAAATCCCCAAACTTGATTCCGCTGATTCAAACCAGACCAAAGGAGAAGATTAACACACTTTCCAATAACAAAACCCACTGTTATCAATATAGTAAATATCCCACAACACCTACTTCCTAATTCAAGCCCGGAAATAGACAAACCCCATCTTCAAACGAAAACCCAGCTATTAATAAATCAAATCATCATCCAAAACATATCTGAATGCTTCAAAATCATCAACACACATCCACAAACCCTTTAGGAACCATTTCCAACCATAAACAACCCCAAAACCCATATTTCCCTATCTCAAATTTTACCCATTTCTTCCATTTCGGGATTTCTTGATAAACCCATCATCTTAACATTATTTTATACTCGAAATATGGTTTATAACTCACAAAAATCACCATTTTAACAAAATTTGCTTAAACCCCTCAAAAAGCCATTTTACCCAAAATGAGAGAACTTGAGAAATCATCAAGCTTTTGGAAAGAAAATGTTACAAACAAGATTGAAATGAAGAGGAGAGTGAAAACCAAGTTATATACCTCTTTGAATCCTTCAAAATGGTGGAGATTGGTGAAGATGGATGGTGGCTAGACTTAGGAAATTTTTAACGTGAAAAAGTCAAAGGGAAGGGAAGAAGAAAATGGATATCCTCTTCTTTTTTTTTTGAAATATATTATTTTATTCCTCCTTTATCTTAAAAACTCCTTTTTAACAAAACCCGTTATTGCCTTATTATATTTGTATCTATTCCTTTAAAACCAAATTTAATTTAAAACTCCTTTATGAAACCATTCTCATTTAAAGTCAATCCGAACCCCAAAACTCGAATTACAAACCTTGCCTAGGTCTCGGTCCGAACTTCCAGACCCTGAACCCGGGGTGTTACAACTCTCCTCCACTTAAGGAATTTCGTCCTCGAAATTTACCTGATGGAAAGAGGTACGGAAATTGCTCTTTCATGTCCGCTTTTCTCTCCCAAGTGGCTTCTTCCACACCCCGATGTCTTCACAAAACCTTGACTAACTCAATGGTCATCCCATGCAAAATTTACTATCTGTAGCAAGAATATCAACTGGTTCTTCATCATATGACAAATCCGGATTCAACTCAATCTCTTCCACTGGCATCACATGAGACGAATCTGATCTATACTTTTGGAGCATCGAAACATGGAACACATCATGAATCTTATCAAGCTCGGATGGCAATCTCAAACTATATGCAACAGGACCAATCCTCTCAACTACCTCGTAAGGACCAATGAATCGCGGACTCAACTTCCCTTTTTTACCAAACCTCATCACCTTCTTCCACGGGGAAACCTTCAAGAACACTTTATCACCGATAACATACTCAACCTCTTTCCTCTTCAAATCTGCATACGATTTCTGTCTGTCTGAAGCTGCCTTCAGTCGATCACAAATCAGTTTTACCTTCTCGGTAGTGCCCTTAAGCAAGTCTAGCATAGGTACAAGCTTCTATCCGGCTTCGGCCCAACAAACATGTGTTCTACATTTCCTACTATACAGAGCTTCATACGGTGCCATCTGAATACTAGCTTGATAACTGTTATTGTACGCAAACTCTACTAGCGGTAGATGTTTCTCCCATGAACCCTGAAAGTCGATGATGCAACACGTCAACATGTCCTCTAACACCTGAATAACTCTTTCTGACTGCCCATATGACTGTGGGTGATACGAACTACTAAAGTTCAACCAAGTCCCCAAGGCATGATGCAAACACTCCCAAAATCTGGCTGTAAATCTCGGATCTCTGTCTGACACAATAGACTTCGGTACACCATGCAGCCTCACAATCTCACTGATATACAACTCGGCCAGCCTGTCTAAGGTGTAAGTAGTACGGACAAGTATAAAATGGGCACACTTAGTGAACCTGTCAACTATTACCCATACTGAATTCTTCTTCGAAGGAGTAAACGGCAAACCTGACACAAAATCCATAGTGACCCGTTCCCACTTCCTTTCCGGAATCTTCAACGGCTGTAACAAACCTGAAGGAAACTGATGCCCAGCCTTAACACGCTGGCAAACCATACATCTACTCACATACTCAGCCACATCTTTCTTTAACCCAATCCAGAAGTACTCATCTTTCAACCCACAGTACATCTTCGTACTACCCGAATGCATAGCAAAAGGACTGTTATAAGCTTCATTCAAAGTAGTACGTCTCAACTCGGCATCTTCTGGAACAACTACTCTATTCTTAAAACATAAGATCCCATTCTCACTAAAGCAGAAATTTGTGGGTTTACCCTCGACTATATCTTGCACGTGAGGTGCCAAAGATCTATCTTGCAACTATTTCTCTCGAATCAACTGAACTAACGATGGTTTAACCTGTAGCTCGGCTATCAAACCGCCATCCTGTGACACACTTAATCGCGCAAACATAGCTCGCAACTCAACTTCCACCTTCCTACTCAAAGCATCGGCCGCTACATTTGCTTTACCCGGATGGTACTCTATTGTGAGGTCATAGTCTTTAAGAAGCTCTAACCACATACGTTGTCTAAGATTCAACTCTTTTTGAGTCATCAAATATTTCAAACTCTTGTGGCCGGTGTAGACTGTGCATTTCTCACCATAAAGGTTGTGTCTCCAAATCTTCAAGGCAAAGACTACAACCGCTAACTCTATGTCATGGGTGGGGTAATTCTTCTCGTGAACCTTCAACTGTCTCGAAGCATAAGCTACAACTCATCCTCCTTGCATAAGAACACACCCTAAACCTACATACAATGCATCACTGAAGATTAAGAACTCTTTCCCTGGTTCAGGCTGAATCAAAATAGGAGCTTCTGTCAATGCTTCTTTCAACTTTTCATTTTCTTGCATCTGTCCACTCGTACAGAGCATTATTCTGTAACAGTTTAGTCAAAGATGCAACAATCTTCGAGAATCCCTCAACAAACCTTCAATAATACCCGACAAAACCTAGAAAACTACGAATTTTGGTCATTAACTTATGTTGTTTCCAACTCACTATTGCTTCTATCTTCTTGGGATCCATACTAATCCCATCGACTGAGATCACATGACCTAGAAAGAATACTTCCCTAATCCAAAACTCACATTTACTCAACTTGGCGTACAACTGATTCTCAAGCAAGGTCTGAAGTACTAATCGCAAATGCTGATCATGTTCTTCCTCGGTCCTGGAGTACACTAGAATGTCATCTATGAACACTACTACAAACCTGTCCAAAAACTCATGAAACACTTTGTTCATCATTTCCATAAATGCAGCTGGGCATTAGTCAAACCGAAAGGCATTACCAAGAACTCGTAGTGCCTGTATCGTGTACGGAAAGCGGTCTTCGGTATATCCACATCCTTTTACCTTCAACTAATAGTAACCCGATCTCAAATCAATCTCGAAAACACTGAAGCACCTCTCAACTGATCGAGCAAATCATCAATCTATGGCAAAGGATACTTGTTCTTCACTGTTACCTTGTTCAACTGCCTATAATCTATGTACATCCTCATACTGCCATCCTTCTTCTTCACAAACAAGACCAGAGCACCCCAAGGTGAAATACTAGGCCTAATAAAACCTCTATCTGACAATTCCTGAAGCTTTGTCTTCAACTCCTTCAACTCCTTAGGTGCCATTCTCTATGGAGCAATCGATACGAGAGCAGAATCTGAATACGTCTAAATAACAAACTCCACATCTCTATC
Source organism: Hibiscus trionum (assembly GCA_030270665.1). Classification (NCBI taxonomy): domain Eukaryota; kingdom Viridiplantae; phylum Streptophyta; class Magnoliopsida; order Malvales; family Malvaceae; genus Hibiscus; species Hibiscus trionum. The sequence continues at coordinate 12,325,610 of BSYR01000007.1, forward strand.
AGGAGGCAAACCGGATAATTCTACTAGAAAAACCCTCGAAATGTCACAAACTATTCTGATGTCTTGCGGTCTAACTTCACTCATATACAGATTCATCACATAGGCTAAGTAAGCTTGACAACCCAAATCCATCATCCTCTGAGCCTCTAAAGTTGAAACAACATTAGACAAGAACTTAACATTCTCGCCAACTACTACTATCTCATAATCATTAGAAATCCTCAAAGAAAATCTTTTAGTTTCAAAATCTATCCCAGCTATATGCTCCACAAGCAAATTCATGCCCAAAATTACATCGAAACCATAAAAGGGCAATTCCATCATGTTAACGGGAACACGTGACCCTGAATCATCAAAGGACATCTCCTGAACACTTTCCTAACTACAACTGTCTCACCAAAAGAACTCGTAACATACATACCTATATCTAAAAACTCAAAAGGCAAACCCAATGATCTTGCATGCTCACCCAAAATATACAAATGTGTCGATCCATAATCAATCAACGAAAGCAAAGATAAGGACTGTAACACAAAATTACCTACGATCACATCTGTTTCATTCCCAGCCTCACGCTGTGCATATACCCTAGCCGGTCCACCTCCCTCGGTCTGTACTGCGACAACATGGGCCACATTTCTCTGACCATCATTTATAGGCTGGAAGTTACCTCGATCGCACCCACGGCCTCTCTGATGCTCAACAGCTCTAGCTGGTGCCTGACCATCCCTAGCCGGATGAGGACACTCACGCCTCAAATGCGCCTGGAGTCCACAGTTCCAAAAAGCACGAAAGGTACCCCAACACTCTTCGGAATGGTTGCTCCCACATCTAGCACACTTGGGTGTTCGAGCAACAAAACCTCGACCCTGATGGCCTCATCCCAAGTTACCACCTCCACGCCTAAAGTTTGGTTGGTGCCTTCTATCCTTGTACCTATTGTTACGGTCTCACTCCCACTCGGAAGACCTTTTCCCTGAACTGGATCCACCTGAACGAGTAACCGAACCTAGACTTTGCTCAATGTCCTTGGCCCTAGAGACCAAGACATCGAACTTGGTGTAATCAGAAGCAAGCATGTACGTCTTCACCTCCGTAACCAACCCGTAACGAAACCGTTCATACATTTCCCTCTCAGTGGGAATCAAATCTGAAGCATAATGACTCAAGCGCACAAATTGTACTTCATACTCGGATACGGACATACTGCCTTGCACTAAAGCCATGAATTCTCTCTTCTTCTCATCTTGATAGTGAGCACTAAGGTACTTCTTGCGGAAATCACTACGGAAGAACTCCCAAGTAACCTCGGCCTTGGGCATACTTGAGATAACTGTGGTCCACCAAGCATATGCATCTCCCTAAAACAACGAAACAATACAACTCAACTTACGAGTGTCCGAGCACTCCATCAGACCGAAGATACGTGTAGTACTCTCAAGCCATGCCTCCGAACCCTCGGGAGACATACCACGAAACTCGACTCCGCCTAAGCTACGAAGTCGCTCAAGGGGCAAACCTGTCCATGCATCTTGATGTGGTGCTGCAGCATGAAGACGAGCAATAGCCGTCTGAAAATATCTGGCTATAGTCTGAAGTATCTGAGCCATGTCCGCACCGGCCTGACCCTGGCCATCTTGAGGCCCATTACCATCACCTCTAACATTCGCACCAGCCTGAGGTGCATTACCTCCAACATTCGCCACATTACCATTGGGAGTAGGATGAGGAAGAGGCGCATCGCCGGGTGCTTGGTCACCCGCTCTAGGCCTTCCTCTCGGTCTCACCATAACAATAAAACAATCTAAAACAACAATCACAAAACATGAGAAAACATTGGGTCAGCAAATGCAGGGATCCGTGTGTTCAAGCTCTTTTAATCAAAACCACTTTACCATAATAATAACTAGCAATGGGAATGCTTAACCAACCTTCAAACATCAACAGAAACGTAAAGTCATGCTCACAAACACCGTGTGAAACAATCAAACACACACAGAATCAAATTACCTGACTTACCTTCCTGGGGAACCTCGTAACTGAGGGTCTGATACCACCAAATTTAACCCCCTCGACTTGGCCTAGCCACCAGAACGAATCGAACGAGTTACACGGGGAAAACGAAGTAAAACCCATTAAGGCTTCACTCTGATTAGCAACCCTATTTTTTTCTTTTAAATTAATCTTGTCTAAATGCCATCTTTAACCTATGTGAGGTGATATGCAGAGGAAAAGCAAACACGAACATAAACCAAGACGGACTTTGGAGATAACATTTTTGTGAATTTTTTATAGGCCGTATCGATACACCTAATGACCATATCGATATGCCTTCAACGGTGAAACTCCCCAAAGTCAACTTCAAGATACCGTATCGATACCCTTCAAGGCTTGTATCGATACGCCCTTAATGGTCAAACTCCCAAAGTCAACTTCAAGTACCGTACCGATACCCCAATTTCTCGCAAAAATCTCAGATTTCCAGAGACCCAAATCGGTATCGGTACGCCCCTGTGTATCGATACGATGGGCTTAAAACCGGGGACCATATCGATACTATCCTTGAGCATATCGATACGCCCTGCCCAGAAAGATTGATTTTTGCAGTTTTAAGCATAAAGGGAAACAACACAACTCACTAAACAAGCATCCAATTAACTTTTAATCATCCATGCAACTTAAGGTAACCATTATAGAGGCAAAACACCCTAAAAACACGTCCCGATCATACATACACACAAACATGAATCTCAAACTTAAAAGCCCAAAAGAACACTTTAACTCAAAGCACTAACAAGCCAAAACACAATGCATTTAACCAATAGCCAAAACAAGTCTCAACATGGCATGGTTTCAACATTTAAGACATATAGCAACATGATCAAACACATGGGAGTTCATATCAACCTCCCTAATCACAAGTGCAAGTATTCCCATTGCTAATATATTATTACAACTTAAAAACCATACTTGAGCTTAAGCTACGATTACCGGAGCCTTTCCCTCGCCCTCTTTTGCTTCCCAGATCGCTAACGATCTGCACTATTGGAAAGGAACGTGTAAGCATAAGAGCTTAGTGAGTGGTGCTCAAACCACAACAACAACAATGTAGTTTTTAAACCATTTGATCATATTTTGAAAACAAAACCAATGGACTTGGGATCTCACATCAAGTATGAATAAACAACATGAACACATGCTTTACATCTTACATTAAGCATGACATATAACATCATAATCTACTATAATGCACAACAATCTCATCACATTGAAATATTCCACATATCATCATCAATACGATAACTCGACATTTTCAACACATTAAAGCATATTGGAAACTAAGGTAACTTTACTCGGATACGCAGATTGGATTCGATGGCATCTTACCTCACTGAATCTATAAAACAACAAGACATACGATGGCATCTTACATCATCGTAGTCAATATATGTATACATTTTCCGGTGGCATCTTACTTCACCGTACTCCTCCCTAATGGCATCTTACATCACTAGGGCCACGCACGAATTTTACTTGTGCAGTCTAACCCTATGGTCAACCAATTATACCCGATAAGAGCCTCATATTTTCCAATACATAACATCATGTAATCCAACATAAAATACCACATCCGTTAACCAACTACACACATTCATCTCATCTCATATCAACCACAACATGTCACGAACATCATAGGTTTAAACATCATCTACTCATATCATAATACATAGCAAGATTGAAGCGTAGAAATTCATAAAAAGTAAAACGTAAACATTTAATACTTACTCTCGAGCTTAAGTTCTCCTTTCAAGCTCAACCTAAACTCTCAAAACATTTCCACTCACCGGTAACACGCCACACTAGTCGAACTCCCTCTTAAGCTTCTGTAACTTCCGATAACACGTCCGAAATCCCCAAACTCGATTATGTTGATTCAAGCCAGACCAAAGGAGAAGATTATCACACTTTCCAATCACAAAACCCACTGTTATCAATATAGAAAATATCCCACAACACCTACTTCCCGATTCAAGCCCGAGAGTAGACAAAACCCATCTTCAAACGAAAACCCAGCTATTACTAAATCAAATCATCATCCAAAACATATATGAATGCTTCAAATTCATCAACACACATCCACAAACCCTTTAGGAACCATTTCCAACCATTTCCAACCCAAAAACCCATATTTCCCTAACTCAAATTTTACCCATTTATTCCATTTCAGGATTTCTTGATAAACTCATCATCATAACATTATTTTATACGTAAAATATGGTTTAAAACTCACCCAAATAACAATTTAAAAAAATTCTTAAACCCCTCAAAATGCCATTTTACCCAAAATGGGAGAACTTGAGAAATCATCAAGCTTTTGGAAATAAAATGTTACAAGCAAGATTGAAATGAAGAGGAGAGTGAAAACCAAGTTATATATCTCTTTGAATCCTTCAAAATGGTGGAGATTGGTGATGATGGATGTTGGCTAGACTTAGGAAATTTTTAATGTGAAAAGGGAAAAGGGAAGGGAAGAAGAAAGTGGATATCCACTTTTTTTTTGAAATATATTTTTTTATTCCTCCTTTATCTTAAAATCTCCTTTTTAACAAAACCCATTATTGTCTTATTATATTAGTATTTATTCCTTTAAAATCCAATTTAATTTAAAACTCCTTTATAAAACCATTCTCATTTAGAGTCAACCCGAACCCCAAAACTCAATTTACAAACTTTGCCTGGGTCTCGGTCCGAACTCTCAGACCCTGAACCCGGGGCGTTACATGATTTGTGTTCAAAGCACAATAAATTTGTATAAGCCATAAAATAGGTGAATTTGAAGAAATGGTTTATACGAAGAAATGACTTATATGAAGAAATGACCAAAAAATTTATGCGAATATGAAGAAATGGCTAACCTTCTTGGACATGAAAGCTTGATCTGGATTTGCAACAATCGACAAAAGAGTGATACTGTAATCTAGAAAATGTTACTATTTGTTTTTTTAGGCTCGAATGATCAACCGAATTCACCGAGAAAGGTGAATTAACCTTTGAGTGAAAATGGTGGAATCAACAGGAAAATAAAAATTTGCACAATAATTTATAGTTGTTCGACTTCTCAACCAAGTCTACCTCCACTACCTTAGCTTCCCCACTATAAATTCATTAATTTGTCTTTTCTTTTTCAAGGCTCAAGGAGATAACCTTTACAAACCCTCAAAGCTTATACCCAAAACTTTGAGACACTTTCTCAAGAGAATACAAATTTAGCAAACAAGGAAAACCTCACAAGACAAATGTGTTTGCAATCAAGGCCGTCTCGAAGACTTTCGGGGCGCTGAGCGAAAACTAAAAATGGGCCCTTATATAACGAAAGCATATCTCATTACAAATAGAGATCCCATGTCCCTTTTTGGTGCCCCTATTTATGCCCCAAGAGTAAAAAAATAGGTTTAAAGTTTAGGGTTATAGTTTAAGGTTATGATTTAAGATTGGGGTTTAAGATATTGGTTGTAGTGTTTAAGATTTATTGTTTAAAAGTTAGGGTTAAAGTTTAGAATTTAATTTTTTATTGTTGAACATAGAAATGAGCAACGAAAAGGGGTAGAGAATTTTTGTTCATCTCATTACTTTGAACAATTAATTTAATATTTCAAACGCATTATATTCGTTGTTAGATTAATTTATTTAGAAAAAAAATATTTTTAACATTAAATTTATTTATTTATTTGATAAATTTAAAAAAAGAATTAAAAAAATATGGATAATTAGGCTGGTTGGGGGACCCGAGCGGTCGCTCAGAGTGCTCCCCCTTATAGCCGGCCTTGTTTGCAATTTTAAGCTCTCACCTAAAACCTAACACTTGAGCAAATATAACAATTAAGCTCACAAGTGTGTTATAGTAAAAAATAGACTTTACAAGCACAAAAGACTTTTTATATACATGAATGTTGGCAATGATGTTTCTTATTGTTCCATGGCTGCTTGAAGAGGTCATTTAAACCCTTTAATGGCTTCATGACCGTTACTAGCTGTTGGGGGTTGATTAGAGCTGTTAAGGACTTAATTTCTAGCATTAAATGCTCTTTTGAGCATGTCAGTATCGATACACGTCTTCGAGTATCGGTACTTGCCTCAAAAATAGAAAGAGCCATTGAAGCATTTCGCAGGGGGTACCGGTATGCGATAGTTCGGTATCGATACAAGACCACGCGTACCTGTATGGCCAAGGCCGTAATGATACATCATTTTCTTACTAGATAAATGAAGTTTTTGGAAACAAAATGGCGTATCAGTACACGGGAAACCGTACCGATATGGGTTGTTGAGTATCGGTACGAGGAAAACCGTACCGATACTCTAAGACTGTTTTTGACACCTTTGCTATTTTGAAAGTATTTAAACTTGTCTAAAACTCTTTTAAAACCTTTCAAACATATTTTTCAAGTTAATGGAATTTTGAAATATTTTTACAAATTAGTTTATGTCCAAAAAGTTTTCATTTAAGTTTTATCTAAATCAATATCTCAACAATCTCCTCCTTTTGATATAAGGAAACCACTTGAAAAATTGTTTTTGAAATTTATCCCATTAGAATAATAATTTTAGAAAAAGAGAATATTTAAACTCCCCTTTTAATTTTGAAACTAAAATTTTCAAACTTATCTCTACCCCTTTTTCTTATATAAAAAAATAATTCAAAACCAAATTTGAAATCACATTTACGTTCAAGATAACAATGAAGAGTAAAACAAATTTTACATGAAAGATTTTAAAAAAATGTCCCTCTTAATCAAGCATCAAAAGAATGTTAGTCCAAACAATCAAGAGAAATAAATTGTATTTCATATAATAAATAAACAAATTAAACAAAAGAAATTCAACTATCATGCCATTTATGAAAATATAATTTACAAGCATACAAGGCATGACAAAAAGGAGACAAAACTGTTCCTTTTGATTGTGTATATTAGTATAGAGACATCCGTATCGGTATATGATTGAATGTCGTATCAGTACGGTATGGGTGGTACAGGTACCGAAGACAAGAATTGGTGAAAAATATGCAGCAAAAACAACTCAAAAAGCCTTATAACTTAGTCCAAAGTTCATACAAAGGCTTTTGGAAGTTCTAGATACACATTTTGATCATATTTCTACAAAATAACAACATGCTTCTCAAAACAACATATTTAAAACATGGAAAGCATGATTTCACCAAAATTCAACCAAACATTACAAGTTTAAGGCCAAAAACATAGATATGAGCATAAGAAGCCAAAAACATGTAACTCATGCAATTGAGACTCCCCCTTACTATATGCAATTAAGCACTTCACGGAGTCACACAAACATGCTTGAATCATAAGCAAGATTAAAGAATTTAGACATGATCAAGCAATTGCATGAAACAACTTTTACCACTTGAATCAAGTTAGGATGTTAAGCCTCTCCTTCTTCAAGTGTCCTTCTTCTTTGTGTGTCAAGAGCTCCCAAAATTTCAACTTTGATCATCAATGCTCAAACACACCTACAAAAGACAATTGTTTTGGTATCCAAATTGCTTTGGATCTTTAGCCATTAGTGTTAAAAAATTAGTTCCCTTTGGAATCCATTTTTCAACGTCTTCCTTTTTCTTTGAAGAAATAAGTCCCTTTAGGACTCAAATATTTTTAACCATTTTCCTTTCAAAAATCTAGTGGAACTAGATTCTTTTTTATATAAATTTGATTTTACAAAATTAGATTTGGAGTATTATCCAATTTTCTTTTCAAAATCTTTGTAAATCAAAATATTTTCCCTTTTAAGATCATCGATTTCTCGTTGATGAACTTGTTGAACCTTTTGAATCAAATTTTGTAAATCAAAATTCTTTTTCTCAAACTCATTTAGTTTTGCTTCAAGTTCATCGTTGGTTTTAGAAATCAAATCATTTTCAACTTTCAATTTTGAAACAATTTTATTGTTTTTCAAGTTATGGTTTTCAAATTCGAAAACCAATTCATCACAAGCATCTTGTAATTCATCAAATGTATATGAAATTGAACTAGATGAATTATAAGTTACCCTTGAATCTTCTTCGATGTCCATGAGAGAAAGGTTGGCTACCTCATCATAGGTGGAGTCCTCTTCATCACTCCATGTAGCCACAAATGCCTTCTTCTTATAGCTTGATCCATTCTTCACCATCCTTGGACAATCGTACTTGACATGTCCTGGCTTCTTGCATTCGTAGAAAACGATGGGATCCAACTTCATTCTCAATTCATGTCTTGATTCTTCTTTTTCACGCTTCAAGAATCTAGCAAACTTCTTGAAGAGTTTTTCATGTCAACACATTTGTCTATAAGTTAGCAGAAAAAATTATTTTATAAAAATACGTTTTAACTGATGTAACGCTTTTCCAAGTTAACATATTTTTCTATATGATACTTCCATGTCTGCATACACTGCCATATAGGTTTGTCATGTCATTTGAAGTCATTTACTGTTAGTTGTCTGACAGTTTTCATCCGTAGAGGGGCCATTTGACCCAAAAAAATGTTGTGGGTTGAATTGCTCCAATGTAACCCCCTTAGCCCGACCTAGACGCCCGACCCGAACTAAGAAGATTACACGGGGAAAACCGAAGTTAACTCGTTAAAGTAAACCTCCATTAACCATCAATTTTTTATCTTTTCTAGATGCACATTATTACCCTATACGATTAGCAATTTGTTTTAGTGAAAGCGACATAGCGAACGGAACTTAAATAGGGGTCCAATTGCATACAAACGTCTTTTGGGGACTAAATTGTAAATTTCTAGAATAATAAGGACTAAACGAGTTTTAAAGTTACCAATCCAAAATTAATCATATAACATGCCAGCATGTCAAGTTCCATCACAAACGAATCATCCAAACTCATTTAATTAAACATTCAAGTCTCAGGGACCAAAACGTAAGAAAACAGAAACCTGAAACAATTCAAATTCAAAACCAACGGTCAAGTGTTTCGAAACACAAGACCCTGCATTGGAACGGCCGTTTCGAAACCAGGTTGACCGTTTAGATACGCGGGTCGCGTTCTGAAACCCGTTTCGAAACAATGCTTTCTAGTAGCAAAATGTTCCGGAACGTGCCTACCTGTTCCGAAGCACCATGACCATTCCAGGCCATCGTTCCGAAACAGGTAAGGGCGTTCCGAAACGCCTTGCCCTGCAACTTCACGATTTGCTGGTTTTTCTCAAACATTCACCTCTAAAATCTTTCCAATACATGCCACATCACACATACAACATGTATACACATGAAAGAATATTAACATGAAGCACAAGCTAAAACATAGCATCATTCATGCAAGCATTAGAACTATAGGCATGCTTCCTAGTCTTCAAAACCATACAAAGCTAAAAACCACATTTAAGCACAAATCAATCCTCAAAGGCCATTTACAAACCAAAATAAGCAAACCAAACATGCTTAAGGTGTTTAACATCACCAAATACCAACATGAGTAGAAATCCCACCCATTGCCTCTTATTACACCAAGGTGAACTACATAATTTGTTTAATCGAAAGCTTAGATTCCACTTGCTATCGGGCTGCCTTGAATGCTCAATTCTCTGCATTGATGAAAAAAATGAGCGTAAGCATAAAGCTTAGTGAGGATCGCTAAAAGCAACATTCATCAATGCATTTCATAAAACCATTGCATCATCATTTGCAAACTCATGTCTTTCCTTAAACTTGCTCTTCTAAGCATCAATGCACTTTTCAAACCACATGCTTTTAACATCATTACAATAACAACAAATAATCTTTCGCTCATGATTAAACCAAGCATCACATGCATTCTAGCATAAACCTCAAGCATCTCATGCTTAAATCATTAATCAACAACATTATATTGGCTTGCAAGTGATCCATCCTCAATAATACCAAAATCAACACAAATGACACAATCGAATACGCAGATTACAAGCGTTGTCCCACACGCTTCATACACACTACCGGACTATACAAGGCTCATACACGATAGCAACCCTCCATCGTTGTGGCACCCGTGGTGGAGTATAACGGTACAATCACAACCCCTCAACACCACTCATTGGTAGTTGTATAATTCCACTAACGAGAGCACGAGACACATGGCACAAGATCCACACTCGGGATTAACATCCACCGTTGTGATCTTAACCTCAATCGTTAGGGTACTTGGATGGAGTATACGGTACAATCACAGCCCCTCGACATCCAAGGTGACTTTATTCACGGTGCACCCAATCCTATAGCTGGCTAACTATATCCGATTAAAGTAACCAAAAACCATTTTCATCACTTGCCAATATAATCATTTAACATTAATATTCCATTGTTTTACAAGCATAAACACAATACCATGTTCACATGCATAACCATGCTTAATCTCAAATACAAACATTTCTCAAATCCAAGGATCATCTACCAAATGCATCCTTAACAACATGGCATTAAACACCAGCATTATTAATGCTCAAAACACTCTTTAAAACAGTAGATAAAACCACATTTACATCAAGTGCATTTTCCAACAAAAACATAGTACATTCGAAGAGAGACCTTCGAATCACTTACTCTTGAGCTTAGCTAAGTGTTTCAAACTTACACTAAGCTCTCAAGACCACACTCAAAGCGTTACAAAGCTGGAAAATCCATTTCCACTCATTGATACGCGAAGCCTTGCTTGCCGACACGAAAATCACTCTTCCGAAGCCTCCAAAAATGTCTCATTTGCTCCTGATCAAGATCCCGTATTTCCACATCATCAAAACAGAGACCTAAATGCATTAAAATGTATTTCAACACCAGCAACTAATCACAAACTCGTTGCTCACCCAAACTACACCAATTTACCCATTTGAAACAACTGAAAGCTCAATTGATTGCTTCCTAAACAAAGCCTAACCAACATACATCACTCCCAATCAACTATAAACATCAAAACACATCTAAAATCAACCTAAACCCTTCCTTATACCTCCAGCAAGCATTACTCCAACATTTCACCTTAAAAACCCAACTAGAACTATCAAGAAACTCAAGGATCTCAAGGATTTTGGGATCTATATCAAAAAATCCTCTTTTCAACACATTAACCACCTCAAAACTTAATTAAAATCAATCCAAAACAGAGCTTAACAAAACAAGTCTGAAAATTAAGAGTTTCATCATAATTTTTACAAGATTTCAATCTCAAATCAATTCTATATTGAAAACTCAACTAAAAACATTAATTAGAAGCCAAAGATCTTGGGGCTTTCAATAAATAACCTAGATTGAAGGTTGAGAATGTGATTTACCTCCATTCCTTGCTTTCCTCAATGAATGACAAGTTTTCCTTAGCAAAAATCTTGAAGAACTTGAAAGAACTCTTAAAATTTGTTTAGAAAATAATGAGAGAGTGTTTGGGAGAAAAGAGTTCTGGAGAAAATGAGTTAGAATGGTGTTTGGATGAAAATGAGAAGAGGAAGGTAGTTACGTCAAATGAAATCTCGCTTTTCTTATTTTATTAATTTTAATTAAATAAAAACTCTTTTATTAAATCATTTTAAAATACCTTTTAAAACACAAGTCATATTAAGGAAGGCTAAATTGTCATAAAGCTCCCTAAAGATTCTAAGATTTTGTCTACTCTTTTAAAAATTGCAATTTCGCACAGTTTTGAAACTTAACATTTTGGTCACTACCCAAAATATACCACTTATGAAACTCTTTTTGTTAAATTGATTGGACAAACCTCTTAAACATGATTTTAGAGGATTTTAGCAATTTATACCATATTTTTATCCTATCCCGATCCTTGATTTCCTTAAATCACCAAACTCGATTCGAACCGTTCCCGACCGGTCCGATCCGATGTCTAAAACATCTAGGCCTAAAACTAGGGCGTTACAACTCTCCCCCACTTAGGAAATTTTGTCTTCGAAATTTTACCTGAAGGAAAAAGGTGCGGAAACTGCTTCAACATTTCCGCCTTGCTTTCCCACGTGGCCTCCTCAACCCCTCGGTGTCGCCACAACACCGTCACAAGCTCTATCGTCTTGCCACGAAGAACTTTGCTGCTTACATCCAGAATCCTCACTGGTTCCTCATCATATGACAGATCTGGATTCAACTCTATCTCCTCAATAGGCATCACGTGCGAAGGATCCGATCTGTACCTCCGCAACATCGAGACATGAAACACATCATGTATCTTTTCCAGCTTCGAAGGCAATCTCAACCGATATGCCATAGGACCAATACGCTCCACGACCTTGTAAGGTCCAATGAACCTTGGGCTAAGCTTACCCTTACGCCCAAATCTCATCACCTTCTTCCAAGGCGATACCTTCAAGAATACACGTTCGCCAACCGCGAACTCAATCTCCTTACGCTTCAGATCCACGTAAGACTTTTGTCGATCCGATGCTGCCTTCAAATGCTCACAAATGAGCTTCACCTTCTCGGTGGTTCCCTTTAACATAGTTGGCATCGAAATCAACTTTTGCCCAGCTTCAGCCCAACAAAGAGGGGTTCTACATCTTCTCCCATACAAAGCCTCGTATGTAGCAATTTGAATACTTGCCTGATAACTATTTTTATACGCAAACTCAACCAACGACAAGTGCTTCTCCCAAGAACCATGGAAAATCTATTATGCAACACCGCAACATGTCCTCAAGCACTTGGATCAAACGTTCCGACTGTCCATCCGTTTGAGGAAGATAGGAAGTACTAAAATTCAACCGTGTACCCAAGGGTTGATGTAAACATTCCCAAAATCGCAATGTAAACCTCGGATCCCTATCCGACACAATGGATTTTGGCACACCATGCAATCACACAATCTCAGCAATGTACAACTCAGCCAACTTATCCAAGGTATACGTAGTATGCACCAACAAGAAATGTGCACACTTCGTGAGCCGATCAACAATCACCCAAACCGAATTCCTCTTTGACGGTGACAATGACAACCCAAACACAAAATCCATGGTAATTCTCTCCCACTTCCATTCTGGAATTCTCAAAGGCTGTAACAACCCCGAAGGAACCTGATGTTCGGCTTTCACTCGCTGACACACCATGCACTTACTAACGAACTCAACAACATCCTTTTTCAACCCCACCCAGTAGTACTCATCCCTCAAATCACGATACATCTTCGTACTACCATGATGCATAGCAAAAGGACTGCTATGAACTTCAGTCAGAATAGTGCGCCTCAACTCAACATTATCTGGCACCACTATTCAACTTCAAAAGCATAGAACGCCGTCATCATTAAAACTGAAATCCGAAGGCTTACCCTTCACAATGTCCTGAACATGTGGAACAAGGGAATCATCAAGCAACTGCTTATCTTTGATCAGCTGAATCAGAGATGATTTCACTTGCAACTCAGCAATAAGACCACCATCACTAGATATGCTCAAGCGAGCAAACATCACCCTCAACTCCACGGCCACTTTCCTGCTCAAAGCATCGGCCACAACATTGGCCTTGCCAGGGTGATACTCGATCGTCAGATCATAATCCTTAAGCAGCTCCACCCAGCGACGTTGCCTAAGATTCAACTCCTTCTGAGACATGAGATACTTCAAGCTCTTATGATCCGTGAACACAACACACTTCTCGTCGTACAGGTAATGCCTCTAGTTCTTCAAAGCAAACACAACAGCCGCAAGCTCAAGATCACGAGTAGGGTAGTTACGCTCATGCACCTTCAACTGTCTAGATGCATAGGCTACCACCTTACCCTCCTGCATCAACACACAACCCAAACCAACAATGGACGCATCACTATAGACCACAAACTCCTTTCCAGACTCAGGTTGGATCAGGACAGAGCTTGCGTCAAAGCTTCCTTCAGCTTCTCAAAAGCTTGTTGCCTCACATCTGTCCACTCAAAGCGAAAATTCTTCTGCAACAACTTGGTCAAAGGTGCATCAATCTTCGAGAAACCCTCAACAAACCTTTGGTAATACCCAGCTAACCCAAGGAAAATTCATACCTCTGTCATTGACTTAGGCACCTTTAAACTCATCACAGCCTCTACTTTGTGCGGATCAACACGAATACCCTCAGCTGATACAACATGCCCTAGGAAGACCACCTCCTTAAGCCAAAACTCACACTTACTTAGCTTGGCATACAACTGGTTCTCCAACAACGCTTGCAAAAAGATTCTCAACTGTCTATCATGATCCTCCTCGGTACGCGAATACACAAGGATGTCATCAATGAACACCACCACAAACTGATCCAAGAACTAATGGAACACACGATTTATCATGTCCATGAAAGCAACAGGTGCGTTGGTCAAACCAAACGGCATCACTTAGAACTCATAATGCCCGTACCTTGTCCGAAAAGTTATCTTAGGTACATCTACATCCTTCACCTTCAGCTGGTAATATCCTGACCTAAGGTCTACCTTAGAAAACACAGATGCTTCTCGAAACTGATCAAAGAGATCATCAATCCTAGGCAAGGGATACTTGTTCTAGATCATCAACTTGTTCAGTTGCCGATAATCTATGCACATTCTTATTGTCCCATCTTTCTTCTTTACAAACAAGACCGGTGCACCCCAAGGTGACACACTCGGCAGGATGAACCCTCGATCCAACAACTACTGAAGTTGCGTTTTCAACTCCTTCAGTTCTTTGGGTGTCATACGATAAGGAGCAATGGACACCGGAGTCGTATTCTCATACAACTCGATACCGAACTCAACTTCTCTGTTTGGTGGCAAACCAGGCAATTCTTTCGGAAAGACACTCGGAAAATTGCAAACAATTCTGATGTCCTGCACACGTACATCTTTCGTGCCAGGATTCATTACATAGGCAAGGTAAGCCTCACATCCCAACCTCATCATACGGTTTACTTCCAAAGCCGAAATCACATTCGACAAGAATTTCACATTCTCGCCTACCACCACCACTTTATAATCATCGACAAGCTTTAAGGTGACCCGGTCAACATCAAAATCAACCACCGCTCTATGCTCAGTCAAACAGCCCATACCAAGGATCACATCGAAACCGTAGAAGGGTAACTCCATCAAATCCACAAGAAAAACATGACCTTGCACATATAAAGGGCATCTACTATACAACTTCCTAGTGACTACAGTCTCACCAAAAGAACTAGTCACTTGCATTCCTACTTCAAGCAACTCAACAGGTATATCAAGCAAATGCGCATGCTCACTGAAGATATAAGAATGCGTAGATCCAGAATCAATCAAAGCCAGCAATGATAAAGACTAAAGAGCAAAGGTACCTGCGATGACATCGGTATCATTGCGCTCCTCACGCTGAGCATAGACCCTCGCAGGACCGCCTCCCTCATGTCGAACTGCTACCACATGTGCAATGCCTCGCTGACCCTTGTCTCTCCTCTGAAAGTTCCCTCGGCCATGCCCACAGCCTCTCTGAGGTGCAGCCGCAGCAGCTGCACGTCCTTGGCCTCCACCAGCCAACAAAGGACACTATCGCCTCATGTGATCTGCTGAACCACAGTTCCAGCACGAATTCCCTATTACCACCACAGGAGCCTGAACCTCTCTAGCCGCTGGAGAACAATCTCTCCTCAGATGACCCCGAGATCCACACGTCCAGTAAGTGTTCTGTTCCGCTCTCATCTAATCTCCCTGAGCCGGTGCACCATGCCCAGCATTGCCTCGCCTAGCAGATTGATATCTCTTATCTCGTCCCCTCTTGTTTCGTCGACCTCCGGAACTAGACTCAGCTGCTCTCTTTCCAAAGCTAAAACCAACTCCTCAAGATGCCAAACCCAAGTTATGTTCAATGTCTTTGGCTCAACACACCATCACATCGAAATCGGTGTAATCCGCAACCAACATGTACGTCTTGACTTCTTGCAACAGCCCGTACCAGAATCGATCACAACGGCGCCTCTCACTAGGTATCAGCTCAGGTGCATACTGGCTCAAGTGTACGAACTGGACCTCGTACTCAGCCACAGAAAGGGTTCCCTTAACTAGTGACATAAACTCGCATTTCTTTTCATCCAAGTATCTCACACCTAGATACTTTCTCTTAAAGGAACCCTTGGAAAACTCCCAATCCACTTCATTGAGTTCCATTCCAGCGGTGGTAGTCGTCCACCAACTATACGCATAACCCTGGAGAAGAGAAACAGCGCACCCCAGCTTGCGTACATCATTACAGCCCATTTGATCCATGATACGAATCGTGCTCACCAACCAAGCTTCTAACGCCTCAAGAGACATACCAAAGAACTCAACAGCTCCTAGGCTCCTCAACCTCTCCAAAGGTAAACCCGCCTGCCCAGCTGTAGGGGTATGTACATGCGCTCCGGCTACTGCGGCCTAAAACGCCCTGGTGATCGCTTGAACCAACGACGTTAGATCACCCAAACCCAAACCAGCGTTTCCTTGTTGTTCCTGCTCCCCACATCCAGGTGGTGGTAGAGGAGGTAAATTTCCACCAGGAGGGACATCAGCCCCTTGCTCACCCTGGTCGCCCTGCTCAGTCCCAGGCACTATCGAGTTTGATCTGAGCTCTCTCCTCGGACCCATAATGCTATTTTTAACAAGGCACAATAATAAAACAAAACAAACCATTTAGGCCAGCCTCAAGCAAGGACCCAAGTTCATAAAAACATTTAATCAGTGTAATAAGGCAATGGGCACCCCGATTTCCCTCAAACATAACATAGCATACAGTAACATATCATGCTCATCAAGCTTTCCATCAACCACAATCAGCACATATCAACATCACATCATCAACAAACAATCATATTCATATCACATATGGCTTACATCAATCAAGCATGACATATACTCCAACATACAATCAAAACATGCTTTTTCAATCCACATACATCAAACATACAAATTTAACATACCAACATCCACAATTCATTCGTAACCTGGCTCTGATACCAACAAATGTAACACCTTAGCCCGACCTAGACACCCAACCCGAATTGAGAAGATTACACGGGAAAAACCAAAGTTAACTCGTTAAAGTCAACCTCGATTAACGACCCTTTTTTTTTTATCTTTTCTAGATGTACATTATTACCCTATATGATTAGTAATTTGTTTTAGCGAAAGCGACACAGCGAACGGAACTCAATTATGGGTCTAATTGCATACAAACGTCTTTTAGGGACTAAATTGTAAATTTCCAGAATTATAAGGACTAAATGGGTTTTAAAGTTACCAATCCAAAATTAATCATATAACATGCCAACATGTCAAGTTCCATCACAAACGGATCATCCAAACTCATTTAATTAAGCATTCAAGACTCAGGGACCAAAACATAAGAAAACAGAAACCTAAAACAATTCAAATTCAAAACCAACAGTCAGGTGTTTCGAAACACAAAACCCTGTATCGGAACGGCTGTTTCAAAACCAGGTTGACCATTTCGATACGCGGGTGTGTTCCGAAACCCGTTTCGAAACAATGCTTTCCAGTAGCAAAATGTTATGGACCGTGCCTACCCCTTCCGAAACACCATGACCATTCCAGGCCATCGTTCCGAAACAGGTAAGGGCGTTCCGAAACACCTTACCCTGCAACTTCACGATTTGCTGGTTTTTCTCAAACATTCACCTCCGAAATCATTCCAATACATGCCACGTCACACATACAACATGTGTACACATCAAAGAATATTAACATGAAACACAAGCTAAAACATAGCATCATTCATGCAAGCATTAGAACTATAGACATGCTTCCTAGTCTTCAAAACCATACAAAGCTAAAAACCACATTCAAGCACAAATCAATCCTCAAAGGCCATTTACAAACCAAAATAAGCAAACCAAACATGCTTAAGGTGTATAACATCACCAAATACAAACATGAGTAGAAATCCCACCCATTGCCTCTTATTACACAAAGGTGAACTACATACTTTTTTTAATCGAAGGCTTGGATTCCACTTGCTACCGGGCTTCCTTGAATGCTCAATTCTCTACATTGATGAAATAAATGAGCGTAAGCATAAAGCTTAGTGAGGATCGCTAAAAGCAACATTCATCAATGCATTTCATAAAACCATTACATCATCATTTGCAAACTCATGCTTTTCCTTAAATATGCTCTTTTAAGCATAAATGCACTTTTCAAACCACATGCTTTTAACATCATTACAATAACAACAAATAATCTTTCGCTCATGCTTAAACCAAGCATCACATGCATTCTAGCATAAACCTTAAGCATCTCATGCTTAAATCATTAATCAACAACATTATATTGGATTGCAAGTGATCCATTCTCAATAATACCAAAACCAACACAAATGACACAATCGGATACGTGGATTACAAGCGTTGTCCCACACACTTCATACACACTACCGAACTATACAAGGCTCACACACGAGGGCAACCCTCCATCGTTGTGACACTCGTGGTGGAGTATAATGGTACAATCAGAACCCCTCAACACCACTCATCGGTAGTTGTATAATTCCACTAACGAGAGCACGGGACACATGACACAAGATCCACACACGTGATTAACATCCACCGTTGTGATCTTAACCTCAATTGTTAGGGTAATTGGATGGAGTATACGGTACAATCACAACCCCTCGACATCCAAGGCGACTTTATTCACGGTGCACCTAATCCTATTGCCGCCTAACTATATCCGATTAAAGTAACCAAAAACCATTTCATCACTTGCCAATATAATCATTTCACATCAATATTCCACTGTTTTAGAAGCATAAACACAATACCATGTTCACAAGCATAACCATGCTTAATCTCAAATACAAACATTTCTCAAATCCAAGGATCATCTACCAAATGCATCCTTAACAACATGGCATTAAACACCAACATTATTAATGCTCAAATCACGCTTTAAAATAGTAGATAAAACCACATTTACATCAAGTGCATTTTCCAACAAAAACATAGCAGATTCCGAGAGAGACCTTCGAATCACTTACTCTTGAGCTTAGCTAAGTTTTTCAAACTTACACTAAGCTCCCAAGACCACACTCAAAGCGTTACAAAGCTGGAAAATCCATTTCCACTCACCGATACGCGAAGCCTTGCTCGCCG
Source organism: Hibiscus trionum (assembly GCA_030270665.1). Taxonomy (NCBI): domain Eukaryota; kingdom Viridiplantae; phylum Streptophyta; class Magnoliopsida; order Malvales; family Malvaceae; genus Hibiscus; species Hibiscus trionum. The sequence continues at coordinate 12,344,708 of BSYR01000007.1, forward strand.
ACACTAAAATCACTCTTCCGAAGCCTCCAAAAACGTCTCGTTTGCTCCCGGATCAAGATCCCCTATTTCCACATCATCAAAATAGAGATCTAAATGCGTTAAAATGTATTTCAACACCAGCAACTAATCACAAACTCATTGCTCACCCAAACTACACCAATTTACCCATCCGAAACAACTGAAAACTCAATCGATTGCTTCCTAAACCAAGCCCAGCCAACATATATCACTCCCAATCAACTATAAACATAAAAACACATCTAAAATCAACCTAAACCCTTTTTATACCTCCACCAAGCATTACTTCAACATTTCACCTCAAAAACCCAACTAAAACTATCAAGAAACTCACGGATCTCAAGGATTTCGGGATATATATCAACAAAATCTCTTTTCAATACATTAACCACCTCAAAACTTAGTTAAAATCAATCCAAAACATAGCTTAACAAAACAAGTCCGAAAATCAAGAGTTTCATCATAATTTTTGCAATATTTCAATCTCAAATCAATACTATAATGAAAAATCAACTAAAAACATTAATTAGAAGACAAAGATCTTGGGAATTTCAATAAAGAACCTAGATTGAAGGTTGAGAACGGGATTTACCTCCAATCCTTGCTTTCCTCAATGGATGACAAGTTTTCCTTAGCAAAAATCTTAAAGAACTTGAAAGAACTCTTGAAATTTGTTTAGAAAACAATGAGAGAGTGTTTGGGAGAAAAGAATTCTGGAGAAAATGAGTTAGAATGGTGTTTCGCTGAAAATGAGAATAGAAAGGTAGTTACGTCAAATGAAATCTCACTTTTCTTATTTTATTAATTTTAATTAAATAAAAACCCTTTTATTAAATCACTTTAAAATCCCTTTTAAAACACATGTCATTTTAAGGAAAGGCTAAATTGCCATAAAGCTCCCTAAAGATTCTAATATTTTTGCTACTCTTTTAAAAATTTCATTTTCCACAGTTTTGAAACTTTACATTTTGGTCACTACCCAAAATGTACCACTTCTGAAACTCTTTTTAAAATTGATTTGACCAACCTCTTAAACATGATTTTAGAGGATTTTAGAAATTTTTACCATATTTTTATCCTATCCCGATCCTTGGTTTCCTTAAATCACCAAACTCGATTCGAACTGTTCCCGACCGGTCCGATCCGATGTCTAAAACATCTAGGCCCAAAACCAGGGCGTTACATCCAAAAAAAGAATAGGGGCCAAAATGACTATTCAGTCAAACGTTGGGGGTATTTTTTTGTCTTTATGCCTAAAAAATTTGAACAAGAACATTTGGTTGTTCGGCCAAGCTGCTCATCTTTTTCCCCTCGTATTCCCTTAGGTCATGAGTTCTAAACCCACTAGGAACACTCCATTTTCTTCTATGAGTCCCCATTCCCTCCCCTTTAGGTAGGATTAAGATTATATTTATGATTTGACAAAAAAACTTTCATAATTTTATAACTTATCTTCGGCTTTATAAGGTTTCAAAACTCCCTAGGCATGGTTTCGAAACCATGTATTGTAATGGCTAGTAACAACTAGGCTATTTTTAAAAACCCCCAAAGGTTTCGAAACCTCTGTGCAGGTGAGAATTTAAAGCTCGACTTCATGACTTCCCAATGGCTCCAAAACATCTCCAACATCTATAAACGCCTAGAATATAATTTCACACTATAAAAGCAAGCTTGGGACAATTGAAGATGATTAGATACAACATCCAAGCAAAATGATCAAGAGAAATTTTCTTTAAGGATTTATTCTTCATTTCTCTTGTACATAGTGTAGAGAGTGATTTAATTATATATATATATATCTTTTGTACTCTTTCTTGTAAGCTCAATTCTTGTAGACACCCACCTTGTGAGGTTTTCATTGTTTACACAAATTACCTTGTAAAAATGGGAGGTTTTAGTTTAGCCTTAGAAAAATTAGAGTGGTTCTATCTTAGCCATTAAAAGATGAGAGTTGTAAGGTTATCACTTTGTCCTAAAAGAAAGAATTCAAAGTAGTGATTTGAGAAACCCTTAGTGGTGTGTGAAGGTAGTGGATATCGACTTGATTTAAAAGTCGAACTACTCTAAATTTTTGTGCAAAATTTCCATTATTTTCGGTTTTTGCCAATTCATTCGAGAAACAATTTCAACCCCTTGGCAGTCTTCGGCTGATCGATTCGAGACCAACAGAACTTGACCTGAATTTTAGGCTTCAACATGGCTTCGACTCGAAACAAATAAAAAAATATATGTTTTTTTCATAGTTTTATTAGAAATAAAGGGGAATAGGAAAAAATATAAAGAGAGATATTTATAGTATTTATCCCTATTCTCTATTTTTATTTGATAAAATCGAGGATGTAATTGAAAAAAAGACATAATGCCAAAAAATGTCCCTAACGTTTGATTGGATAGTCATTTTGGCCCATATTTTTTGAATTTTTTTAAGCCTAATGTTTTATTTTAGGTCAAAATGACTCTTATGCGGATAAAACTATTAGTCAACTAACGGTAAATGACTTGAAATGATGTGGCAAACCTACATGACAGTGCACGCTAGCAAAGCGGTGTTATATAGATAAAGATGCTAACTTGACAGAATGACACATCAATAAAAAAATAATTCTATAAAATTATATAAAATATAAAGTTATTTTTTCTGCTGACGTGTCATTATAATTTTATAAAATTAATCCACGGAAGGGCCATTTTAACCCAAAATAAAATGTTGAGGGTTAAAATGCTTCAAAAAAGAATAAGTGGTAAAGTGATTATCTAGTCAAATGTTAGAGGCATTTTTTTTGAGATTATGCCTTGAAAAAATATATAAAGAGATAAAAATTATACTAACTACCCCTAAATATATTAAAGAAATTAAAAAAAATCTAAAACCTAAATTCCTAACCCTAACACCCTAAAACCTAAACTTTAAACCCTAAACTCTAAATTCTAATCATAAATCTTAGATTCTATACCTTACAGCCTAAACCCCTTAACCCTAACCTAAATCCCTAAACCCTAAAATTGAAAGACTTATGTCAACTAAAATTTACACAAGGTTGTGTATCAAAGTATTTTCCTTAAACAAATATATTGGGTAAGGTATTTTTCACCATAAACCCAATCTGACATTTACCAAGTTTTTTACCTAACCCGGTAAAAGCCTGATTTTAAAAAAAATCAACCCTATAGGATCAATTAAAACCAATTGGATCCAAGTCTCGTGCCCATCCCTAATTCCATCCTTGTTACCGAAGGTTCAGGTTCACCTTTAATTAAATGAGAATGCGGAAAGTACAACATTAATTTAATATATTGTTAAATTTTTTATGCTTAGTAGACGAATTTATTAATAAATGGATATAATAATCCATTAAAGTTTTTGAAGTTTAAATAAGATATTTATTAAAGAAAGCTAAAAGGCTATTTTACACCTATCCTTCACATATTCTTCGAGTTAGGGTTAGATGTGTTCACATATTTTCTTACTCAAAAATACCATCGAACTTAAAAAAAGTTTAAAATTAACACTGAACTTTAATTTGTGACTCAAAAATACCACTCCGTCGTTAACTCTTAACGCCCCCGCTAAGTCAAAACGACGTCGTTTTGGTGCGGCTATTTTGAAGCCTTATTTAGCCTACAATGACGTCGTTTTGCTGGAGGAAAAATATTAAAACCATGCGCTTAAAAGGTTTTGCACCTTGGACCTCTAAATCCATGAGCTAAGTCTTAATCACTGAACCAACATAACATTATATAATACTTTACCACAAATATTATATATCTCAAACTAACTAAGATTAATTCAAATTATTTTATAAAATAAATAATACTATAAATAATATAACTATATAAAAATATAAATATATATTATTTGCACACACATATATATATATATCAATATATATAAGTAAAAATATATTATTTTTATATATTATTAATAATATAAATATATTAAAAAAAACCCAAAAAATTTCATAAAAATAATATATTTATATTATTAATAATATATAAGAAACCCTAAACCCTAAACCCTAAATTGTTAATCCACAAACCCCAACCATCAAACTTAAACCTTAGAGTTTAAGATTTAGGGTTCAAGTGTTTTTTATATATTAATTTTATAAATATTTTGTGTTTTTTAAAAATAATATATTTATATTATAAATAATATATAAAAATATAAAAATAAAATATTTTTTATTTAAATTATATAAACTTATCCATTTAGTTCAAAAAAAAATATTTTATAAAAAAATAATACTATAAATAATTTTCATATATAAATAATATAAAATAAAGTATTACACATGTATCAATAAAAACATATTATTTTTTAAAAAACCCAAAAATATTCATATTTATAATATATTCATATTATAAATAACATATAAAAAACTATAAACTCAATACCTCAAACCATAAGGTTTGAGTTTTGTAGTTTAAGGTTTAAGATTTATAGTTTTTATATATTTTTCATAATATAGATATATTATTTTTATGAATATTTTAAGGTTTTAAATAATATATTTAGATTATAAATATTATATAAAAAATAAAAGCAATACACTTTTATTTATACCTATTATTATATATACAAACAATATGTTTTATATTATTTATAGTATTATTTATTTAATAAAATAATTTGAATTAATCTCAAGTAGTTTTGAGATATATAAAATTTGTGGTAAAACATTTAATAATATCATGTTGGTTTAGTGGTTAAGATTTAGCTCTTTTTTATAGAGGTCTTAGGTAGGGATGGCAAAAATACCCGGCCCCGACCCGACCCGAGGTGCCCCGACCCGACCCGATCGGGTATTTTTTCTAAAATTTCGGGGATCGGGGCGGGGCGGGGCGGGTTCGGGTATTTGCTAGAAATTCCCCGCCCCGGTATATTTTTATATTTTTATATTTATTTTTATTATATTTATAAAAAAATATCATTATATTTAAACATTTTTATGTGTTTTAAGCTATTTTTTGTTTTTGTTTTGGTTCGTACATTTTGTAAAATTTTGTTAGATGTTGTTCAAGTTTTAATATATTCGATTCTAACGGTCAATGATTCAAATTTATTCTTTTAAATATGTAGTTTTAACACTTGGATAATTTAAAATTGGTTTTATTTTATTTTTTTATATAAGTTTGAAGTCCCTTGAAACCATAATTTGTGATTGTGGTGGAAGATTGGTCGAATCTAACATTTACCGTCGACGAATATTATTTTTTTTTTAATTTTTCGGGGCGGGTCGGGGCGGGGTCGGGTTTAAGGGTTATTGTATCGGGGCGGGTCGGGGCGGGTAAATTAATATTTTAATTCGGGGCGGGGCGGGGTCGGGTATAGTATCTTATAGGCCGGGGCGGGTTCGGGGCGGCCAAAAACCCGCCCCGCCCCGCCCCGTTGCCATCCCTAGTCTTAGGTTCAAAACCCCACTAAACACATGGTTTTTTAATATTTTTCCTCTAGCAAAACGAAGTCGTTTTGGTTTAAATTAGACTTCAAAACAGCCGCACCAAAATGACGTCATTTTGGGAATGTTAAGAATTAACTGCGAAGTGGTATTTTCGAGTCACATATTAAAGTTCAGTGATATTTTTGAGTCATGGGCAATAGTTGAGTTGTATGTGGTGTAGTTTACCCTAATCTTATTTTTAAGTTCAACACAAAAGGAAGAAAAATAAAGTCTACAAATAAAAAATTATCTAAAAAACCTATTTTCTTTTACTGCAACTTAAATTGCTATTTTGAATCAAAACTAAAAAAATATTAAAACTTTTTGGTTAATTTAAAAACCGATCGAATTAATCAAAATTAGTTTGATTTGGTTAATAATTTAAAAAAATAATTATGTTTAAATAACTATTAAATTATTTTTGATTTTAGTTATTTCGGTTCTGAATAGTTCGTTTATTAATTGAATCGTCAATTTGAACAACCCTAGTTAGGATAGAATATTTTGAAGCTATTCGATGAGGGCTCAATATGCACTTATAGCGTTTGCCTAACAAACACATGTTATTAAATGCTTAGGTTTCATATTTGTCCTCACATGATCATTATCTGAATTATAATTCATGACGTGATATCAATAAGTATTGGGTGTAGATCTGGTAAGCTTGAAACAAGACCCGATTTAATTTATTTGACCCGATCCGACATCGACCTGAATATGATGATTCAAACTTGATTTGAAATACGAAATAAAACAAATCAAACTGAACCAAAACCAACCAAAACATTAGTTGAACTGATATGAATCCGAAGCAATTTTTAACCGAATTAAAAGAAACCCAAACTGGTTTTAACCAAACTGAAGGTAATCTGAACCGAAAGCAAACCCGAATTTATTTAACTCAAACATGATCTGACCAAACAAAGTTTTACCGGTTTGTTGTCTGATATATATACTAATATATATGAAATTGCTACAAGAAAAAAATTGATTTTTCGAGTTGAAATGAGTTTTACATCAACATTGTATCATTCATATTTAAGAATTGAACTCTTCATTTTTAAACAAAAAACAACCTAAATCATAATTGACAAAAACAAAGATGTGTTTTTTTAAAAGAATTTACAAATATTCAATATATACATTGATTAGACTCATATTCAACTCAACTCGAAGACCCAAATGTTGACCTATCAATCTCCCATTTACCCGATATTGACTTGACCTGACCCGATATTGAGTGACCCGAAAAATATTTGACATGATATTAACCCGAATCGACCCGATATCCAACTCGAATTACCATAGACCGAATAGAACCAAACCTAAATTGAATGTAGTCAGACCCGAAATTACCCGCCCAAAATAACCAGACCCAAAATTCCCATTTGTCACCACTAGTTGTGTGCAACAATAAGACATTATATATTTAATGAGAGACATAGGACCGAATTTTAGAGACGATATTTGTAACGCCTCAGTTTTGGGCCTAGAGGTTTTAAAGGCGATTTAGGGTTCGATGAATCTAGATTAGAGATCCAGGTCAGTTCAAAGTCAGTTTAAGGAAAACTTGGTATCGCCTTGGAAGAAGGTGATGAGGTTTGGAAGTAAGGGTAAGCTTAGTCCAAGGTTTATTGGACCTTATGAGGTTGTAGAGATGCAAGTCATGTTGCATATCGGTTGAGGTTGCCACCCGAGTTGGAGAAAATTCATGATGTGTTTCATGTTTCGATTTTGCGAAGGTATTGATCGGATCCATCTCATGTTATGCCTATTGTAACCCCCTTAGCCCGGTCTAGACGGTTAACCTGAACCGAGGTGATTACACGGGGAAAACTAAAGCCAACTCGTTAAAGCCGACTCTGATTTACGACCCCTTTTTTTCTCTTTTTATCTTTTCTAAATGTAAATTAAATCCTAGGTGATAACAAAAGAGCATAGGAAGAAACGACACAGTGATCGGAATTCGTCTAGGGGTTTAATTACACAAATTAAACATTTAGGGACCAAAATGTAATTTCTACAAATTACAAGGGCTTTTCTGATTTTAAGGTTACCATTATTCAATTAATTATGTTTCATGCTTCTCTGAAAATTTTCATCACAATCAGACCTACTAAACCTTTCCAATTGCATACATGATGACCAGGGACTAAAATATAACATTTCAAGACTTTAAAAGATGCCTTTAACTGAATTTAACGGTCGCGTATCGGTACGCCTAGGGGCCGTATCGATACGCGGGGAGGCAGTGACCAAACTCGCAGAAAAGGTATCGATACGCTCTCCCGCGTATCGATACACCTTTCAAACTTGGCCTACCTGTTTCGATACACTTCCCATCCGTATCGATACCCCTGTACAAAAGGGCACAGATTTGGCTTATGTGTATCGATACGCAAGCCCGAGTATCGATACTCATACCGGAAGTGTCCCAAAAACAGCCCCAAATTCATGTCTAAGATCATCAAATCATCACCAAATCATATGGATATGATTATAGCATCAACTCTATCACATAAGCATGCAATTCTAAGCACATGGCAAGCATTTGTCATAACATAACAATATCTAATGGCATAAAGGAGAGCATGCTTAAGCCAAAAACCATAAACATCTAAAGAGGCAATATAAAGCATCAAAACCAATATAGAGGCCTTCTACAAACCAAATAGGGCACACATAACTTGCAACATCACAAGGGAGTCCAAAACACACCTCCCAAAACAAACCGTTAAATCCCATTGCCATATATCATTACTAAAGTAAACGTAAAACATCATACTTAAGCTTATCTATTCCTTGGATTCCCTTTAACCTCCTTGCTGCCCAGGATGCCTCAATTATCTGCATTGTTGGTAAAAGAGAGCGTAAGCACAATAGCTTAGTGAGGTATGCTCTAGAAACACCAACACAACAATGCAAGCTTTTAAAACTCTATCTTGAAATTCATTTCTAAAACCATGCTCTTTCTATCTCATGCTTGAAATCCATTTCAAAGCAAAACATCTTTAGAAAAACACATGTACCATCTATCTATCTCATGCATTCAACCAATGCAAATCTCATGGCAAAGCCACACATGCTTGATATACAAAAACATTTCATAATCTCAAAATCTCATATGCATTTCTCATAGCATAAAATCATTTCAATCATTGGTGCATGTGAATCAAAGCTCATTCTCATATATTGGCATTTCATTTTTTATCTTTACTCGGATATGCGGATTAGCTTGAGATAGAGTCAAGTCCTACCCCGGTGGAATCTCACATCACCGGTCTCTCATGGCGGTATCTATCATCGCCACAATGCTTGGGTGTTTCACCAAGACCTACCCCGATGGAATCTCTCATCATCGGACTCTCACTTTGGATCGGGATGGCACTACCCGATTGCCCGACTCCAAAGAGCACGTACGAATTTTAGTTTAGAGTGCACTTTACATCCTATTGGTCGACCAATTATATCCAGTAATCATTTCATCATTTATGCCAATATATTATATTAAAACCATCATGTCACCTACTTTTTTGATGCAACATTTCTAAACCAATCTCATCCCATTTCAAAACCAAAATCCATGCATAGCATTTATTCAAAATCTCAAAACTCTTTGCAATATTGTTCTATCTCATGGGATCATTATAAAACATCATCTCATGTCATAAATCATGCATAAAATAGTAGGAAATTGTCTTTCTCAAATGAAGAGCATGTCAAAAGCATTTAAGGGCATCATCTACATTTCGAGAGCAAATCTAAACATACTTACTTTCGGACTTAGGATGGTGTTTCAAACCAATCCTAAATCCCAAAACTTGTTTCATTGTCCCTCAAGGACTACTAAAACCACTTTCACTCACCGATAACGTTTCGCTCGCTTGCCGAAACGATTTCCTGGCTTCCGGATCAACACCTAACGCGTCTGAAGAAATCTCCAATGTTCATTACACATAAAAGCGGAGGATTAATGCATCATCATACATTAAAATCATCAGCCACTCAATTCACCCCACTGCTCTACTCAAAACTAGCATTTCGGCTATCCGAAATAACCGAAAACCCTTCCAAACTTTCTGCAATCAAATCCCAGCCAAGATCTATCAATTCTAACCTTTTCTAAACCTCAATTAACATAAAAAATCAACATAAACACAACCTTATACCTCTAGCAATAGCAGATCACCAAAAACACCTCAAAAACCACAATTCTAGCATCTTAAACTTAGGAACCCAAACCTATTCGGGATTTATTTGTTAAAACCTTATTCTCAACATCAAATACCATCCAAAATATGTTGAAAATCAACATCAACTCAAAGCTTAACATAGAAATACGAAAATCACCAAGATCTCATCAAGAATCCCGAATTTAACAACTATTTCTTGTTTATAACATTAAAACAACTAAAAACCCATTAACAAAGGATTGATAACTTGGGAATTTCAGAAAAGAACTTATCATTAGAGAAGAAGAATGAAGTTTACCTTTAATAATGCATCTCTCTTCAATTTGGGCAAGTTTTCTTGAAAATCCAATGGTAAATCAATGTGATTTGAAGAAGCAAAGATAGGAAATATTTTGGAAGATGAAATCTCATCAAACAAGGTGAAAATAAAAGGTTCTTTGATGAGAGAAAAGTGTTTGGCTGAATGGAAGTTGAGAGAAAATGAGAAGAGAAAATCTATCGTAAAGTTGGTTATGAAAAGTCAACTTTTGATTTGCATTTTAATTCTCTTTTATTCCTTTAATAAAATAATTATCAAAAGCTCCCAAATTAAGGAGAAATCTGATGAAAATAAATGGTAAAATTAGCTCCTTAAAGATTCAAAGTCTCAATCCTTTACAAAACAGTCACTAGCCAACTTTTGCAAAAACTGCATTTTGGTCACTACACCAAAATGTAATATTTCCAAAGCTCATATTGTAAAATTGTTTTTACCATAATCATTTATATAATAAATGAGGATTTTTAGATATTTTTTCCATATTTTTAAAACATTCCGAAATAGGTTTTCCCTAATCTGACCTCAAGGATTCCAATTGTTCCCGACCGGTCTAATCCAACACCTAAAACATCTAGGCCCAAAACCAGGGCGTTACAACTCTCCCCCACTTAAGAAATTTCGTCCTCAAAATTTACCTGGTGGAAAGATGTAAGGAAACTTCTTCTTCATGTCATCCTTCATTTCCCACGTAGCTTCTTCTACGCCACGGTGTCTCCATAAGACCTTGACCAACTCGATGGTCATACCCCGGAGAACCTTGCTATCCGAATCCAAGATCTCAATAGGCTCATCATCATATGTTAAGTCTGGATTCAACTCAACCTCTTCTATAGGCATAACATGCGACAGATCCGATCTATACATCCGAAGCTTGGATACATGGAACACATTATGTATCTTTTCTAACTCAGAAGGAAACCTCAACTTTTAAGCAACAGGGCCTACCCGCTCTATCACCTCATATGGTCTAATAAACCTCGGACTCAATTTGCCCTTCCGGCCAAATCTCATCACCTTTTCCAAGGTGAAACTTTCAGAAACACACGTTCGTCAATCGTGAACTCTATCTCCTTACGCTTCAAATCCGCGTAAGACTTTTGCCGGTCTGATGCTGCCTTCAAATGCTCACATATGAGCTTCACCTTCTTAGTGGTTCCTTTCAACAAGGCTGGCATCGAAATCAACTTTTGCCCCGTTTCAGCCCAACAAAGGGGAGTTCTACACTTTCTTCCATATAAAGCCTCGTACAATGCCATTTGAATGCTTGCCTGGTAACTATTATTGTAAGCAAACTCAACCAAAGGCAAGTTCTTCTCACAAGAACCTTGGAACTCAATTACGCAGCACCTCAACATGTCCTCAAGCACTTGGATAACACGCTCCGATTTTCCATCCGTTTGCGGATGATAAGAAGTACTGAATTTCAACCGCGTACCAAAGGCTTGATGCAAACACTCCCAAAACCTCGACGTTAACCTCGGATCTCTATCCGACACTATAGATTTCGGCACACCGTGCAAATGCACAATCTCAGCAATATACTGCTCAGCTAGCTTATCCAAAGTATACATAGTATGCACATGCACGAAACGTGCACACTTCATAAGGCGATCAACAATCACCCAAACATAATTCTTCTTTGATGGCGATAAGGGCAAACCAGACACAAAATCCATGGTAACCCTTTCCCATTTCCATTCAGGGATTCTCAACGGTTGCAACAACCCAGAAGGAACCTGATGTTCAGCCTTTACTCGCTAACAAGCAATCATTTGTTAACAAACTCGGCAACATCATTCTTCAACCCCACCCAATAGTACTCATCCTTCAAATCACAATACATCTTTGTACTACCAGGGTGCATAGCGAAAGGACTACTATGAGCTTCAGCCAAAATAGTGCGCCTAACTCAACATCATTTGGCACCACTATCCGACTTCCAAAGCATAGAACACCATCATTGTTGAAAGTGAAACATGAAGGCTCACCATCCGCAATATCCTGAAGGTGAGGTACAAGAGAGTCATCAAGCTACGGCTTATCCTTTATTAACTGAATTAAAGATGGTTTCACTTGCAACTCAGCAACAAGGCCACCATCCCGCGATAAGCTCAAGTGAGCAAACGTCGCCCTCAACTCCACAGCCACCTTCATGCTCAAAGCATCGTCCACAACATTGGCCTTTCCAGGATGATACTCTATCGTTAGATCATAATCCTTAAATAAATCCACCCAACGACGTTGCCTAAGATTCAACTCCTTCTGAGACATAAGATACGTCAAACTATTGTGATCCGTATACACAATACACTTCTCACCATATAGGTAATGCCTCCAAATCTTTAAAGCGAACACCATCACCGCTAACTCAATATCATGCGTGGGATAGTTTCACTCACGCACCTTCAATTGTCGCGATGCATAAGCTACTACCTTACCTTCTTGCATCAACACACACCCCAAACCAACATAGGATGCGTCACTATACACCACAAACTCTTTTCCAGATTCAGGTTGAATCAAGATAGGAGCTTGTGTCAACGCTTTCATTAACCTCTCAAAGGCTTGCTATCTCGCCTCCGTCCATTCAAACTTAACATCCTTCTGCAGTAACTTCGTCAAAGGAGCAGCAATCTTGGAAAATCCATCCACAAACCTTCAGTAGTAACCCGTCAAACCAGGGAAACTACGAACTTCATGAACAGACCTAGAAGGCTTCCAGTTCACCACCGCCTCAATCTTCTAAGGATCAACACGAATTCCCTTGGCCGAAACCACATGACCAAGGAAAACAACTTCCTTCAACCAAAACTCATATTTTCTCAGCTTAGCATAAAGCTGATTCTCTAACAATACTTGCAAAACAATCCTCAAATGTTTCTCGTGCTCCTGCTCTATACGAGAATACACAAGGATGTCATCGATGAACACCACAACAAACTTATCCAAGAACTCATGAAACACCATGTTCATCATATCCTTGAATGCAACATGAGCATTCGTCAAACCAAAAGGCATCAGCATGAATTCATAATGCCCATACCTAATCCGAAAAGCAGTTTTCGGCACATCCACATCCTTAACCTTCAGTTGGTAGTACTCGGACCTTAAATCAATCTTTGAGAACACCGCCGCTCCACGAAACTGATCAAAAAGATCATCAATCCTTGATAGAGGATACTTATTCTTTACAGTCAACTTATTCAGCTGACGATAATCAATACACATCCTCATCTCGCCATCTTTATTCTTTACAAACAAGACCAGTGCACCCCAAGGTGACACACTAGGCCAAATAAAGCCTCGGTCAAGCAACTCCTGAAGTTGCGTCTTCAGCTCCTTCAACTCATTAGGTGCCATTCGATAGGGAGCGATAGACACCGGAGTCGTGTTCTCATACAACTCAATTCCAAACTCCACCTCCCGACTAGGCAGTAAACCATGTAACTCCTCCGGAAACAACCGACTCGCTTCAAGAGTCGAAACCATATTCGATAAGAACTTTACATTCTCTCCCACCACCACGACTTCACAATCATCAGCAAGTCTCAACGAAACTCGCTTATTTTCAAAATCCACAACAGCCCTATGCTCAACTAGCCAATCCATACCGAGAATTACATCAAATCCATAGAAAGGTAATTCCATAAGATCAACCCAAAACACATGATCTTGCACAATTAAGGGACATCTCCTATATAACTTCCTTGTTACAATCGTTTCACCAAAGGAACTAGTCACGCGCACACCAACATCCAAAGACTCAACAGGCAAACCAAGCATTTGAGCATGTTCACACAATATGTATGAATATGTAGATCCAGAATCAATCAGAGAAAGCAATGACAAAGACTGCAAAGTAAAGGTACCTACGATCACGTCAGTGTCATTCCTTTCCTCACGATGTGCATAGACTCTGGCCTGACCACCTCCCTTGGGCTGGACAGCTACCACGTGAGCTACATTCCTTGCACCATCATCTCTACGCTGAAAATTGCCACGGTCGCACCCACGACCCCTTTGTGGCTCAGCTGCTCTCACTGGAGCATGTCCCTTTCTCACCGACTGAGGACAATCTTGTTTCACGTGCCCACGAGATCCACAATTCTAGCATGTACCCACATTGCCCCAAGACTCTTCCGTGTGCCTCCTACCGCACCGGTTATACTCATGTGTACGAACGAAAGCATTCGGTCCTTGCTGACCTCTCCCTGGGTTGGCTCCTCCACGTCTAGAATCCAAGTGAGACCTTCGATCCTTAGGCCTCTTAAAATGATCCCTTCCGGCATCACGATCCGCAGCTCGCTTCCTCGAGCTAGACCCTCTTGATCGACCCGCCAGACCAAGGTTTAGCTCAATGTCTTTGGCTCGAGTGACCAGAACATCAAAATCAGAATAATCCGATGCAAAGCATGTATGTATTCACATTAGCCGCCAATCCATATCGGAAACGCTCGCATCTCTCCTGCTCATTAGGGATCAACTCCGGCGCATATTGACTGAGGCGTACAAACTATACTTCATATTCAGCCACAAACATGCCTCCTTGCACCAGAGACATAAATTCCCTTTTCTTTTCGTCCAGGTAACGAACACCAAGGTACTTCCTCTTGAACGTATTTAGAAAGAACGTCCAAGTCACCTCATCATCCTACAATCCCGCTATAGTGGTCGTCTACCACGTATAAGCATCACCGTGCAACAGGGATACAATGCATCCTAGCTTCTGGACATCATTGAAATTCATTTGCCCAAGGATCATCTTGGTGCTTTGCAACCAAGACTCGGAACAATCAGGGGTCAACCCTCTAAACTCAGTCCCACCAAGACTGCGGAGTCGCTCCAACCGAAAACTCGCTCCAGCACCAGGCTGGTGTGCAGCCACATGAGAACCAGCTACTGCTGCCTGAAAGGCTCCAACAATAGCCTGAATCAGCACTGTCATATCAGGAGCATCTTGCCCACATGCTCCCTCGGGTTCAGCAACCCCTACTCCAGCAGCACCAGCCCCCGCTCCACCACCACCGGGTGGTCCACCAGGAGGAGGAGGCGGCAAATTCTCAACACGTTTGTCCATTTCATTCATCTCATTCTCAGTCGTGTTATGCGTATTAATTATAAGCTCTCTACTTGGCCCCATTCAAAACAATGCAACTACCAAAAATGCAATAAAACTCAGTTAGGCAATTCAAGGCAAGAAAATCCAAGGTACTCAAGTTTCATTTTCAAAACAATTCCTTCCAATAGTAATGATATGGCAATGAGTTCCCCATCTATACCCCAATCATTGCATAGCAACTCAATCTAATCGCAAGCAACAAAATTCCATGCATTCCATCTCAATCAAGCTCAAAATTACACAAATACACAACATGCTTCTAAAGAATTCATCACCACACACATTTACACTTACCAACCACTTACCAATGCCCCAAGTGTTCGCAAACCTGGCTTTGATACCAACAAATGTAACCCTCTTAGCCCGATCTAGACGGTTGACCCAAACCGAGGTGATTACACGGGGAAAACTAAAGCAAACTCGTTAAAGCTGAATCTGATTTATGACCTTTTTTTTCCTTTTTATTCTTTCTAAACGTAAATTAAAATCTAAGTGATCACTAAAAAGCATAGGAAGAAACGACACAACAATCGGAATTCGTCTAAGGGTTTAATTACACAAATTAAACATTTAAGGACCAAAATGTAATTTCTGCAAATTACAAGGGCTTTTCTGATTTTAAGGTTCCCATTATTGAATTAATCTTGTTTCATGCTTCTTTGAAAATTTTCATCACAATCAGGCCTACTAAACCCTTCCAATTGCATACATGATGACCAGGGACTAAAATATAACATTTCAAAACTTTAAAAGATGCCTTTAACTGAATTTAATGGTCGCGTATCGGTACGCCTAGGGGCCATTGATAACTGTATAAATACCCTTGTTTTCATACCTTTTTGCTATAACATTTGCATGTTCTTGAGTTCATACCATAGCATTTAGACTACATTTAGGTTGAATTTTCTTCTTCTGGGTGCATCGTTATATTTGCTGGTTATTGGTCCATATTGAGGGGTACTGCTCGGAAGGTTGGTTTTGGTTTTGGTGGTGCACAGGAAAGGAGTCAAGAGAGAAAGCTGGTGCCGGAAATTGCTATACCATGATGGAAGTGGATATTGGCTAGCACGTGAGATACACGTGAGCTGCAGAAGCACGTGAACATGCAGAAAAGGATGATCTGACATGCGCAGCAGCCGGTACCCACCTGCAGACTGTCCTTCTTGTCCCCTCGTGGCAGACCTTGTCGATGGATATTCCTTGGGATTATCAAGGCATATTTAGGGCACCCAACCCTAGAAGCCTCCATTATATAAAGGGGAGAGAAGCTTGGAGAAAAGGGGGTACGGTGTTAAGGCTGTGTTGTGAAAGAGAGGCGAAAGAGAGAGAAAAGGAGAGGGAAGTTTTCACCTTCATCTTCTCCAGCTTGGTGTCCTCCATCGTTGAAGCTCCAAGGAGTGGCCTTACCGGCCTCGAGAGAGGCGGTGAGCCTAAGATAGTCGGACAGTCCATGGCGGAGAGGAAGTTCACATTTCTTTCTGTCGCTATAGCAATTTCTTTTCATATCTTTATATTTGGTGATGTTATCGCAATGATACGTTGGATGATATTGCCCAGCCACGAACTGTTTTAGGTGGCTTGGGTTTGAGGGATGATTTTATTTTGAGTACTTTTTAATGCATGCTATGGCTTTTTCAGTGTCTATCATGTTCTATGCTTTGCTTATGTATTTCTCATTTCCTTAAAGTTTTAAGAGCCCTCGAGAGTTGGCCGTTCTTTAAGTGTTTGTTGGGGTTAGTAATCGAGAGAGCTAGCCTTAGAACCCTCACAAGCAATGGAGTGGTTGTCGAGAGGCAAACTCTAACCTACCTTAAAGATAAGTGATAGGTTTCAAGGGCTAAAACGGATAGCTCGTGAAGGGTAGGGGGTGTTAAGAGTTTACGCCGAGAGGTATGACTGTAGCATTTCTGACTCCCAGTTTCCTAGCTAGAGATAGTTTAGGATCACTCTTAGTAAATCCCGCCTAGCATAGAAGATAGCTGAAGAGCCTTAGTATCGTTAAGAAGCTTGAGTTAGGTTGTCCATCATTCCCAGCCAGTCATTCCGTAGTGAGTTTCGCATACGAAAGGGGACGTGTTTATCATATTGTTATGTCATCTTTCTCTGCACTGTTTTACTTTAGCATTATTTTACACCATCTCTTTTACTATAGCATTGTCATCTGCAAAAAGTTCAATCTTTATTGTTACAGCAACCGTGAATACCTCCAATCCCTGTGGAGACGATACTCACTCATCACTTTATTAGTCGTTCGACGTGTATACTTGCACCATATTTGCATATCATTTATAGTACACTTCACGATCGCAAACAAGTATTTGGCGCCGTTGTCGGGGATTGGCAATTGGTTGTTTACAGTTTTTGTTTTTTTTATCGCTTGTTCTTTTTGTTTTTGTACAAATTTATTTTAGGTTTTTCATTTTTCTTTTCAGGTGTCTTGCTAGTGTGTGACCAGAAGGCGACCTAGAGGACCCCTGCAATCACCTATTTCTAAAATCGAGCATTTCTTGAGACTTAGGAGACGTGTTCGAAGAGAAGAGAATAGAAACATGAACGGGGAAATACCACCACCTTAAGGTAACAGAGATGCTATGGCAAATGGCCAGGGAGAAGCAGCTCGACCACGAGCAATTAGAGATCATTTGACTCTTATCTTGGACGATCTCTATCCCGGAATAATAGCTCCAGAAATTCAGGTAGCCCAATTCGAGCTTAAACATGTTATGTTCAACATGTTGAACACTATTGGTCAGTTTGGAGGTATGCCTCACGAAGATGCAAGACAACATATCCGTGCTTTCTTGGAAGTTTGTGACTCGTTCAGACAGCAAGGAGAGCACGAGGATGTGCTAAAGCTTAAACTATTTCCATATTCTTTACGTGATCGTGCTAGAGCATGGCTAAGTGGAGTGCCAGCTGGATCAATGGAGACATGGACAGATCTATGCAAAAGTTTTTTGCTACGGTATAATCCACCAAATAGAAACACTCAGTTGAGAAATGATATAGCTTCTTTTCGTCAAGATGATGAGTGTTGGGATTGATTCAAGGGATTATTGAGGAAGTGCACAAATCATGGTTTTCATGATTGGCCCAAGTGGTTATGTTCTATAATGGAGTGAATGCTCCCACAAGGATGATGCTAGATGCTTCAGCAAATGGGACCTTGTTGGACAAATCACCGGAGGAAGCATTTGACATTCTTGATAGGGTAGCAAACAATGATTATCAGTTTCCAACCACAAAGGCTTGGAACGGGGAGGAGAAACCAAGTAGCTCGAGACAGTGAAGTTGATGACTTGGTAGCCACCCATTTAGCTGCTATCAAAAATATGCTAAAGAACCTCCAACGTCCCAACGAAGTCAAGGAAGTGAAGTCCACAACCTCATGTCTCAGATGTGATGGCAATCACCATTTGAATGAATGCTCTGATAATCAAGAGTCAGCCAACTATGTGAGGAATTATAACCGCAACAACAATCCATACTCCAATACCTACAACCTAGGATGGCGTTAGCATCCAAATTTCAGTTGGGGTAGTCAAGGGCACAGTAATTCTGCTCAGTCAGCGCCGCAACAAAATCTGATCGAAGCACCATCTTCTAACCAGATGATGCAATGGCAAGGTCACAAGGGAGCAACATCTTCATCAAACAACTCGCTAGAGACTACATTCAAAGAATTTATGGCTATGACAAAAGATTTCATGGGAACCACAAAAGTTTTGCTATAGGATCACGCAGCAAACATTAAAAATCAAGGAGCCTTATTGCAATGCCATAGTTCTTCTCTCCGAGCCTTAGAAACACAAGTTGGTCATATAGCTCAAACCTTGCATGCGAGACCACAAGGAAGTTTGCCTAGTGACAATGAAGCCACTAAGCACCATAGCAAGGAACAATGCAGCGCACTCAAATTAAGGAGTGGCAAGGTGTAACCCCCTTAGCCCGGCCTAGACGTCCGACCCGAACTAAGAAGATTACACGGGGAAAACCAAAGTCAACACGGAAGTCAACCTTGATTAACGACCCTTTTTTTCCTTTTATCTTTTCTAAATGAACATTATTAACTTATGTGATAAACAAAACATTTCAGCGGAAGTGACACAACGAACGGAACTCAAATAGGGGTTCAATTGCATACAAATGTCATTTAGGGACTGAATTGTAAATTTCTAGTTTTCAAAGGGCTAAACAAGTTTTAATGTTACCAATCCATAACTAACCATATCCCAAACCAGCATGTCAAATTTCATCTTAAACGGATTATCCAAACTCATTTAACTAAGCATACAAGATTACAGGACCAAAATGTAAGAAGCAGAAACCTGAAACAATTCAAATTCAAACTCAACGGTCGAGTGTTTCGAAACACCTAACCCTGTATTGGAATGGTCGTTTCGAAACCAGGTTGACCATTTCGATACTAGGGTGCGTTCCGAAACCCGTACCGAAACACCCTTTTCTAGTAGCAAAATCATTCCAGAACGTTCCTACCAGTTCCGAAACGTCATGGCCATTTGAGGCCTCTGTTCCAAAACAGGTAAGGGAGTTCCGATACGCCTTGCCCTGCAACAGCAGATTTTGCTGGTTTTTCACATCTTTCCACATCCGAAAACATTCCAAATTATGCCACATCCTACATACAACATACTTAAGTATCAAAGATCATCATTATGATGCATAAACTAAAACATGGCATCAATAATGCAACCATTGGAACTATAGGCATGCTCCCTAGTCCACTAAAACCATATAAAGCTAAAATCAACATACAAACCAAAAATCAACCCTCAAAGGCCATTTACAACTCAAAGGTAAAAAAACCAAACATGCTCAAGGTAAGAAGCAACATCCTCAACCATCCACTTTGCTAAACCGAAAAGCTTGGATTCCCTTGCTTGTGTGCTGCCTCAAACGCCTAATTCTCTGCATTGATGAAACAAATGAGCGTAAGCACAATGCATAGTGAGGATCGCTAAATAACATTCATCAATGCATTTCACACGATTTGTAAAACCACCACTTTTCAACATATGCCTTCACTCAAAACATGTCCTTACAAGACATCAATGCACTTTCTAAAAACATGCTCATATGCATCATTCTAAAACAGCAAGTAAACCTTTGCTCATGCTTTACCAAGCATATCATGCATTCTAGCATCATTTACAAGCATCTCATGCTTAACATTAATCATTTACATTATATTGACTCGCAAGTGATAATCCATAAACCATTTCAACAAAAGACACAATCGGATACGTGGATTACAAGCGTTGTCCCACACGCTTCATACATACTACGGGTCTCCACAAGGTGGAGATCATTGGCACAATCACAACCCCTCAACACCCGTGATGGAGATTAATGGCACAATCACAACCCCTCAACATCACTCATCGGTAGTTGTATAATTCCACTAATGAGAGTACGAGACACATACACAAGACTCACACACGGGATTAAACCATTCACCGTTGTGGTCTTAACCTCAATCGTTAAGGTACTTGGATGGAGATTACTACACAATCACAACCCCTTGACATCCATGACGACTTTATTCACGGTGCACCCAATCCTATAGCCGGCTAACTATATCCGATTAACACAACCAAAAACCATTTCCATCACTTGCCAATATAATCATTTAACCACATTAATCCACTGTTTTTCAAGCATAAATACAATGCCATTTCCACAAGCATAACATGCTTAACATCACATACATCATTCATATGAAAACCAAGGATCACTTACCTAGTGCATCCTTAACATAATGACATTAAAATCCAGCATCATTCATGCTTAAAACATGCTTTAAAACAGTAATCAAATTTATATTTAACACAAGCGCATTTTCATCAAAATATAGCACATTTTCTTTGAGAGACTTTCGAACCACTTACTCATGAGCTTAGCTAAGTGTTTCAAACATACACTAAGCTCCCAAGACCATGCTCAAAGCGTCACAAAGGTCAAAATTGCATTTCCACTCACCGATATGCGAAGCCTTGCTTGCCAACACGAAAGTTACCCCTCCGAAGCCTCCAACAACGCATCGTTTGCTTCCAGATCAAGATCCCCTGTTTTCACATCATCAAAACAGAGATCTAAGTGCATTAAAATGCATTTCAACACCAGTAACAATTCACAAACTCGTTGCTCATCGAAATTACACCAAAATACCCAACCGAAACAACCGAAAACTCAATCGATTGCTTCCTAAACCAAGACCAGCAAACATACATCACTTCCAATCCATTGTAAACATCAAAACACATCTAATAAACAACCTAACCCATCCTTATACCTCTAGCAAGCAAGATTCCACCATTTCACCCCAAAAACCCACTTAAAACTATCAAGAACTTCAAGGATCTCACGGATTTCGGGATCTATTTTATCAAAACTTCATTTCAACATAATAAACAACTTAGAACTTAATTAAAATCAATCCAAAACAGAGCTTAACTCATCAAGTCCGAAAATAAAGATTTCAACCATATTTTTACAAGATTTTGATCTCCAATCAAAACTATAATGAAAACTCAACCAAAAACATTAATTAGAAGCCATATATCTTGGGAATTTCAATAAAGAACTTTGATTAGAGGTTGAGAACGGGATTTACCTCCAATCTTTGCTTCCCTCAATGTATGACAAGTTTTCCTTTAAAAATTCTTGAAGAACTAGAAAGTTTTTCTTGAAATTTGCTTAGGAAATATTGAGAGAGAGTTTGGGAGAAAGAATTCTGGAAAAAGATGAATGAAAATAGTGTTTGGCTGAAAATGAAAAGAAGTTTGTAGTTACATAATTAGGAATCTCAAGTTAACCATCTAAATTAATTAAATCAAAACCATTTAAAGCTATTTAACTAAAAATCATTTTAAACACATGTCATATTAAGGAAAGGCTAAATTGCTATAAAGCCCCCTATAGATTCTAAGAATTTGGCTTCTTCTTTAAAAATCACATTTTCCATAGTTTTGAAACTTTACAATTTGGTCACTACTCAAAATGTCCCATTTTCGAAATCTTTTTTGTAAAATTGACTTGACCAACCTCTTAAACATATTTTTAGAGGATTTTAGCAATTTTTACCACATTTTTATCCTATCCCGATCCTTGATTTCCTTAAATCACCTTACACGATTCGAACCGTTCTCGACCGGTCCGGTCCAACGTCTAAAACATCTAGGCCCAAAACCAGGGCGTTACAACTCTCCCCGACTTAGGAAATTTCGTCCTTGGAATTTTACTTGAAGGAAAAAGGTGCGGGAACTGCTTCAGCATGTCCGCCTTGCTTTCCTACGTGGCCTCCTCAACTCCTCGGTGTCGCCACAACACCTTCACAAGCTCTATCGCCTTGCCACGAAGAACTTTGCTACTCACATCTAGAACCCTCACTGGTTCCTCATCATACGACATATTCGGATTCAATTCTACCTCCTCAACAGGCATCACATGCGAAGGATCCGATCTGTACCTCCGTAACATATAGACATGAAACACATCATGTATCTTTTCCAACTCCGCAGGCAATCTCAACCGATATGCCACAGGACCAATTCGCTCCACAACTTCGTAAGGTCCAATGAACCTTGGGCTAAGCTTACCCTTACGCCCAAATCTCATCACCTTCTTCCAAGGTGACACTTTCAAAAACACACGTTCGCCAACCGCGAACTCAATCTCTTTACGCTTCAGGTCCGCGTATGACTTTTGCCTATCCGATATTTCCTTCAGACATTCACAAATGAGCTTCACCTTCTCTGTGGTTCCCTTTAGCATAGCTGGCATCGAGATCAACTTTTTCCCAGCTTCTGCCCAACAGAGAGGGGTTCTACATCTTCTCCCATACAAAGCCTCGTATGGAGCCATTTGAATGCTTGCCTGGTAACTGTTATTATACGCAAACTCAACCAACGGAAAGTGCTTCTCCCAAGAACCCTGAAAATCTATCACACAGCTTCTCAACATGTCCTCAAGCACTTGGATCACACGTTATGACTGTCCATCCGTCTGAGGATGATACGAAGTACTAAAATTCAACCGTGTACTCAAAGCTTGATGCAAACATTCCCAAAATCGTGTTGTAAACCTCGGATCCCTATCCGACACTATAGACTTTGGCACACCGTGCAACCGCATAATCTCAGCAATGTACAACTCAGCCAGCTTAACCAAGGTATACGTAGTATGCACAGGCAGAAAATGTGCACACTTCGTAAGCCGTTGTACAATCACCCAAACTGAATTATTCTTTGACGGTGACAAAGGTAATCCAGACACAAAATCCATGGTAATTCTTTCCCTCTTCCATTCTGGAATTCTCAAAGGTTGCAACAGCCCAGAAGGAACCTGATGTTCAGCCTTCACTCGCTGACACACCATGCACTTACTAACGAACTCAGCTACATCCTTTTTCAACCCTACCCAGTAGTACCCATCTTTCAAATCACGATACATCTTTGTACTACTAGGGTGCATAGCAAAAGGACTACTATGGGCTTCAGTCAGGATAGTGTGCCTCAACTCAACATCACGCGAAACCATTATTTGACTCCTAAAGCACATAACACCGTCATCACTTATGCTGAAATCTGAAAGTCTACTCTTCGCAAGATCCTGAACATGAGGAACAAGAGAATCATCTAACAGCTGCTTATCTTTGATCAACGAAATCAGAGATGGTTTCACTTGCAATTCCTCAATAAGACCACCATCACGCGATATGCTCAAGCGAGCAAACATTGCCCTCAACTCCACAGCCACCTTCCAGCTTAAAGCATCGGCTACAACATTAGCCTTACCCGGGTTGTACTCAATCGTCAGATCATAATCCTTAAGCAACTCTACCCAGCGACGCTACCTAAGATTTAACTCCTTTTGAGACATAAGATACTTCAAGCTCTTATGATCCGTGAACACAACACACTTCTCACCGTACAGGTAATGCCTCTAAATTTTCAGGGCAAACACCACAGCCGCAAGCTCAAGATCATGAGTAGGGTAGTTGCGCTCATGCACCTTCAATTGTCTAGATGCATAGGCCACTACCTTACACTCCCGCATCAATACGCAACATAAACCAACAATGGACGCATCACTATAGACCACAAACTCCCTTCCAGACTCAGGTTGAATCAGAACAGGAGCTTGCGTCATAGCTTCCTTCAACTTTTCGAAAGCTTGTTGCCTCGCCTCAGTCCACTCAAAGTGAACATTCTTCTGCAACAACTTGGTTAATGGTGCAGCTATCTTCGAGAAACCCTCAACGAATCTACGGTAATACCCAACTAAACCAAGAAAACTTCGCACCTCTGTCACTGACTTAGGTACCTTCCATCCCATCACAGCTTCTACCTTATGCGGATCAACGCGAATACCCTCAACTGACACAACATGTCCAAGGAAGACCACCTCCCTAAGCCAAAACTCACACTTACTTAGCATGGCATACAACTGATTTTCCAACAACGCTTGCAAAGCAATTCTCAAGTGCCTATCATGATCCTCCTCGGTACGCGAATACACAATGATATCATCGATGAACACCACCACAAACTGATAAAAGAATTCATGGAAGACTCGATTCATCATGTCTATGAAAGCAGCAGGCGCGTTGGTCAAACCAAACAGCATCACCAAGAATTCATAATGTCTATACCTCGTCCGAAAAGCTGTCTTAGGTACATCCACATCCTTCATCTTCAACTGATAATACCTCGACCTCAAGTCTATCTTAGAAAACACTGAGGTTCCCCGAAACTGATCAAAGAGATCATCAATTCTAGGCAAGGGATACTTGTTATTGATCGTCAACTTGTTCAGTTGCCGATAATCTATGCACATCTACATTGTCCCATCTTTCTTCTTTACAAACAAGACCGGTGCACCCCAAGGTGATACACTCGGCCGGATGAAACCTCGGTCCAACAACTCCTGCAATTGCATTTTCAACTCTTTCAGCTCTTTAGGTGCCATGCGATGAGGAGCAATGGACATCAGAGTCGTATTCTCGTACAACTCGATACCAAACTCAACATCCCTGTTTGGTGGCAATCAAGGCAATTCTTTCGGAAAGACACCCAGAAAATCGCGAACAATTCGGATGTCCTGCATACGTACATCCTTGGTGCCATGATTTATTACATAAACAAGATAAGCCTTACAACCCATCTTCATCATACGGTTTGCTTTTAAAACCGAAATCACATTCGATAAGAATTTCACATTCTCGCCAACCACCACCACTTCATAATCATCGGCCAGCTTTAGGGTCACCCTTTTGACATCAAAGTCAACCACCGCTCTATGCTCTGACAACCAATCCATGCCAAGGATTACATCAAATCCGTAGAAGGGTAACTCCATCAAATCCACAAGAAAAACATGTCTTTGCACAGATAAAGGGCATCTCCTTTACAGCTTCCTAGTGACTACAGTCTCACCAAAAGAACTAGTCACTTCCATTCCTATTTCAAGCATCTAAACATGTATATTAAGCAAATGTGCACGCTCACTCAATATATAAGAATGCGTGGATCCAGAGTCAATCAAAGCCAGCAAAGATAAAGACTAAAGAACAAAGGTACCTGCAATGACATCGGTATCATTGCGCTCCTCGCGCTGAGCATAAACCCTCGCTGGTCCACCTCCCTCAGGTCGGACGACCACTACATGAGCAATACCTTGCTGCCCCTCGTCTCTCCTCTGAAAGTTCCCACGGCCGCGTCCATGGCCTCTCTAAGGGGAAACTACTACAGGAGCACGTCCTTAGCCTCCACCAGCCAACAAGGGACACTCCCTCCTCATGTGATCCGCCGAACCACAATTCCAACATGAATTCCCTGTCACCACAACAGGAGCCTGGACCTCTCTAGCTGCTCGAGGACAATCTCGCCTCAAATGGTCCCTCGAACCACATGTCCAGCACGTATACTGCTTAGATCTCACTTGACCTCCCTGTGCCTGACCACCTCGACCCGGAGCACCTCGCCTCCCCTCAGGCTGATGTCTCCTATCTCGACCTCTTTTGTTCCGTCCACCTCCGGAACTATACTCAGCTGCTCTCTTCCCAGAGCTCGAACCAACACCTCGAGACAACAATCCCAAGTTCTGCTCGATGTCTTTGGCTCGACACACAAGCACATCGAAGTCAGTATAATCTGCAGCCAACATATACGTCTTAACTTCCTGTACCAGCCCGTACCGGAAGCAATCACATTGGTGCCTCTCACTAGGTATCAGCTCAAGAGCATACTGGCTCAAGCGTACGAACTGGGCCTCGTACTCAGCCACAGAAAGGTTACCCTGAACTAGCGACATAAACACACGTTTCTTTCTGTCCAAGTATCTCACCCCTAGATACTTCCTCTTAAAGACACCCTTAAAATACTCCCAATCTACTTCATTAGGCTCCAAAAAGGCAGTGGAAGTCGTCCACCAGCTGTAATCATCTCCTTGTAACAAAGAAACTGCGCATCTCAACTTGCGCACATCATTACAGCCCATCTGATCCATGATACAGATCATACTTGCTAACCAGGCTTCGGACGCCCCAGGAGACATTTCGAAGAACTCTACAGTTCCTAGGCTCCTCAACCTCTCTAATGGTAAGCTCGCCTGCCCAGCTGCAGGGGCCT
This sequence comes from Hibiscus trionum, assembly GCA_030270665.1. NCBI lineage: Eukaryota > Viridiplantae > Streptophyta > Magnoliopsida > Malvales > Malvaceae > Hibiscus > Hibiscus trionum. The sequence goes on from BSYR01000007.1 coordinate 12,371,449, forward strand.
GTACATGCGCTCCGGCAACTGCAGCCTGAAACTCCCCGGTGATTGCCTGAACCAATGGCGTCAGATCACCCAAACCCGGACCAGCAGGTCCTTGCTGCACCTGCTCCCCACCTCCAGGTGGTGGCGGAGGAGGTAGATTTCAACCAGGAGGGACATCAGCCCCTTGCTCACCCTGATCACCCTGAGGCACTATCGTATTCGACCTCACCTCTCTTCTCGGACCCATAGTGCTATTTAAAACAAGGCATAACAACAAAACAAGTCAAACCATTTAGGCCAGCTGCAAGCAAGAATCAAAGTTTACTAAAACATTTGTTTGGTGTAATAAGGAAATGGGTACCCCCAATTTCGCTCAACATAGCATAGCATATAATATCACATCATGCTCAACATGCTTTCCATCATCCAAAATCAGCACATAACAACATTAAATCATCATCACGCACTCATATTCATTTCACATATGACTCACATCAATTCAGCATATCATAAACTTCAAGATTCAACCAATTGCATGCTTTTCACCCAACATGCTTCAACACATATCAATTTCTCATACCAACATCCCCAATTCTTTCGAAACCTGGCTCTGATACCAACAAATGTAACCCCATTAGCCCGACCTAGATGCCCGACCCGAACTAGAAGATTACACGGGGAAAACCAAAGTCAACCCGGAAGTCAACATTGATTAAAGAACCTTTTTCCTTTTATCTTTTCTAAATGCACATTATTAACTTCTGTGATTAACAAAACATTTCAGCGGAAGCGACACAGCGAACGGAACTCAAATAGGGGTTCAATTGCATACAAATGTCATTTAGGGACTGAATTGTAAATTTCCAGTTTTTAAATGGCGACACGAGTTTTAATGGTACCAATCCATAATTAACCATATACCAAGCCAGCATGTCAAATTTTATCTTAAACGGATCATCCAAACTCATTTAATTAAGCATACAAGATTAGGGAACCAAAATGTAAGAAGCTGAAACCTGAAACAATTCAAATTCAAACTCAACGGTCGAGTGTTTCGAAACACCTGACCCTGTATCGGAACGCTCGTTTCAAAACCAGGTTGACCATTTCGATACTCAGGTGCATTTCGAAACCCGTACCGAAACACCCCTTTCTAGTAGGAAAACCGTTCCGGAACGATCCTACCTGTTCCGAAACCTCATGGCCATTTCAGGCCTCTGTTCCAGAACAAGTAAAGGCGTTCCGATACGCCTTACCATGCAACAACAAATTTTGCTGGTTTTTCACTTCTTTCCACATCCGAAAACATTCCAAATCATGGCACAACGTACATACAACATACTTAAGTATCAAAGATCATCATTTTGATGCATAAACTAAAACATGGCATCAATCATGCAACCATTGGAACTATAGGCATGCTCCCTAGTCCACCAAAACCATATAAAGCTAAAATCAACATACAAACCAAAAATCAATCCTCAAAGGCCATTTACAACTCAAAGGTAAACAACCAAACATGCTCAAGGTAAGAAGCAACATCCTCGACCATCCAAAAGTATAAATCCCACCCATTGCCCCGTATTACACCAAAGTAAAGCCACATACTTTGCTAAACCGAAAAGCTTGGATTCTCTTGCTTATGTGCTGCCTCAAACGCCTAATTCTTTGCATTGATGAAACAAATGAGCGTAAGCACAAAGCTTAGTGAGGATCGCTAAACAACATTCATCAATGCATTTCACACGATTTGCAAAACCACCACTTTTCAACATATGCCTTCACTCAAAACATGTCCTTACAAGACATCAATGCACTTTCTAAAAACATTGTAACACCCCAATTTTGGGCTTAGAAGTTTTGGGTTTGGACCGGACCGGTCGGGTTGCGGTTCGAATATAAAAGGGTGAATTTAGGAAAGCCTAGTTCGGGTTGCATTAAAAATATGGAAAAAATGTCTTAAAATCCTCTTTTATTATATATAAGAGAAAGGTGAAATCAATTTTACAAAATGAGGTTTGGAAGAGTGACATTTTGGGTTAGTGACCAAAATGTAATTTTTGAAAACTGGGTGACTATTTTAAAAAGGATTGAAACTTTGAATCTTTAAGGAGCTATTTACCCAAATGAGTTTCTCCAGATTTTTCTTAATATTAATCAATTTATTAATGGTTTTAATTAAGGTAAAAAAAGGAGGGAAGAAGATATTTTGTCATTTTAACTAACTTTCTCAAATTTTCCATTTTCTTTTCTCTCAACTTTTCTCTCAACCCAAACACTTTTCTCCAGCAAATTTCCTTCTGATTTTGACATTCAAAGATGAGATTTCAACTTCCTTTTGATCTCTAATCATTTCTACAACAAAACCTTAGCATTTGCTTATTGGATTTTCAAGAATCTTGGTTCCAAAAAGGGATAAACTCAAGTTTAGAGGTATGAACGTCCTTCTCCTCTAAATTATCAGTTCTTTACTGAAATTCCCAAGTTCTCAATCCTTGAATTATGTTTTATTAAAGGTTTTGCAAGTGAGTTCTTGATCTTGGCTTTAAAATGCAAGATTTGCTTTAATTTTGATGAAATTCGTATGATCTGATTGGGCATTGTTTTGAGATTTTTTTTGATGTAAAATGGATGTTTAATTGATGAGAAATTGAGGTTTAATCAATGCAATCCCGAATGGGTTGATTTTCCTAAGTTTTGTTTAAGTTTTTGGTGGTTTTTGGAGTGATCTTGATGTTCTGCTATAGCTGGAGGTATAAGGACGTGATGAGATCCATTTTGGATGTTAATTGAGGTTTATGAATGTTTGGAATTGATGGATCTTGGCTGGGTAGTGTTGTAGAGATGTTTGGATGTGATTTCGGTTGTGTTTGGTAGCCGAAATGTGAGTGTTGATGTGAGCAGCGAGTTTAGATGTCTTGGTTGTGGATATTAATGTATGATGGTGCATTAATCTACTGTTTTGATGTGTTTAAAACAGGGGAGACATCTTCGGATCCTTGTGGTGTTGATCCGGAAGCTTGATTGGTGTTTCGGCAAGTGGCGAAACGGAATCGGTGAGTGGATTTTGGTTTTCAGCTTTGAAACCAATGTTTTGAAGGTTTGGGAGCTTAGTTTAAGTCTAAACAACTTTGCTAAGCTCAAGAGTAAGTTTTCGGAAAAACTCTCTTGTTGACGAACCATGAGTTGGTTGAGTGCAATGTGATTGTTTGCATGTTTTAATTCTGTTTTGAAAGCATACTTTAGCATGTTTATTGCTGGTTTTATAAGCCATGTGTTGAAGGATGCTCAAGGTAAGAGATCCTTGTTTTGAACATTTGATAAAATGTGGTTTTGTTGAATAAGGATGCATGATGATTAATGGCTTTGTTAAATGCTTTAAAACAGTGGATTATTGTTGTAAAATGATGCATATTGGCAAGTGATGTTTCGAGAAAGGTTAAGAACACTATGGTGGTTAAAAGTCCATAGGTGGTTCTTGTGTTAAGAACAACATGGTGGTTAAAAGTCCATGATTGGTTCTTGTGCTAAGGTCACAAAGGTGGTTAAAAGTCCTTGTGTGAGCCTTGTGTATTGTAAGGTCACAAAGGTGGTTAAAAGTCCTTGTGTGAGCCTTGTGTATTTTAAGAACACCATGGTAGTTAAAAATCCATGGGTGATTCTTGTGTTAAGTTCACAAAGGCGGTTAAAAGTCCTTGTGTGAGCCTTGTGTATTTTAAGAACACCATGGTGGTTAAAAGTCCATGGGTGATTCTTGTGCTAAGGACACAATGGTGGTTAAAAGTCCATGTGTGGTCCTTGTGAATTGTAAGATCACAATGGTGTTTAAAAGTCCATGTGTGAGTCTTATGTTGATTGTATTATGAAATGGAAAGATTATGATTATCACTTGTGGCCAATATGACATGTTAATAATTTGAAGCATGTATGCTTGTTTTAAATGCTTTTGTGCATGGTTAAAGGTTGTTTTGAATTAAGGTTTATAAAAGTGTTTATAAACACATTATTGAGTTGTTTTAAATGAGCATTCCTCACTAAGCTATGTGCTTACGCTCTTTCTTTTCTTAAACCAATAATGTAGAGCATAGAATTGCTTAAGGGCAGCAAGGGGGTCAAGAATCCAAGTGAAGAACTAAGCTCATGTATGGTGAAAGTTTCTTTACACTATTAGCTTTTGGCATTTGGCAATGGGGAACCTATGTTGTTGTTTTGGGAGATGTTTTTGGACTCCCTAAGTTGGTTTTATGTTGTTGTTGATGATGGAACATGTAAATAGCCTTTATGAGGATTGTTTGGTGATTTGGTGTTTGAATGGTTTTCAATATAGGATGCATGCCTATAGAATTGGGGCTTTCCTTGTTTGATGCCATGTTTATGAATTGTTGATGCCATTATGTTCCTTATGCATGTAATGTCTTGCTGGTATAATTTGGTTGCCTTTGGAGCATGTTTGATGGGTCAATTGTGTTTTAAACCGGCTAAAATTCTGCAATCTGGGCAGCCTGTTTCGGAACAGGTGCTGCCGTTTCGGAACAGAGGGCCTGAAATGGCCTAGGCGTTTCGAAACGGGCAGAGCCGTTCCGGAATGGTTTGGCCACTGCCAGGCCATGTTGCGCAACGGGTTTCGGAACGGTCTCGCGTTTCGGAATGGATCATCCCTGTTCCGAAACACCCGACTGTTGGGCACTGAAATTGACGGTTTTATGTTTTGAAATCCTTGCGTTTTGGTCCTGAATCTTGTTTATGCAATTGAATGAGTTTGAGATGTCCGTTTGAATTGAAATTTGGCAGGGAAGCATGAAATATGACTAATTTCATAATGGTAACTTAAAAGTGGGTTAAGTCCTTCTAATTTCTAGAATTTACATTTTGGTCCCTAAACTTGTATGTTGTGCAATTAAGTCCCTAAATGTTTTCCGAATGCGCTGATCTTTGAGTATGCTGTTGTTATGAACATATATAGGGTTAATGTGCATTTAGATAAGATTAAAAAGAAAAAAAAGGGTCGTTAATCAAGGTTGACTTTCGGGTTGACTTTGGTTTTCCCCGTGTAAACTTCTTAATTCGGGTCAACCGTCTAGGCCGGGTTAAGGGGGTTACATTTGGTGGTATCAGAGCTGAGTTCTCGAGTAATTGGGAATGATTATGTGGGTGATTAATGTATGTATGCTTTGTATGCTTGTTGAATGAAAGCATGTTGTGTGAATTGTAAGTATGTTACAATTGTGATGTATGTTGTGGTGAAGCATGTTAGGGGGACCCATTGCCAAATCAAAGCTAATGAAATGATGTTGTTTTTAATTGGAAATGAGCTTGAGTACTTGGATTGCTTACCTTGCTGAGCCTGACTTTGTTTATTGCATTATGATAGCATTGTTTAGTGAATGGCACCTCGTAGAGAATTGAGGGTTAATACGCGAGCTATGGCTCAAAATGAGAATGAGGAGAATGCTGAAAATGTGGTGGATTTACCTCCTCCGCCTGGTGGTGGTGGTGCTGGGGGTGAAGGAGCTGTTGCTGGTGCTGATGCTGGGGTCGCTGGACCTGAAGCTGGTCAGGGACAAGCTATTCCTGACATGACAATGCTGGTTCAAGCCATTGCTGGAGCTTTTCGAGCAGCGGTAGCTGGAGCTCAAGGAGCTGGGCATCAGGGAGATTCTGGAGTTAGACTACCTTTGGAGCGTTTGCGCAGTCTGGGAGGGACTGAGTTCAGGGGTTTGTCTGCTGAAGGTTCTGAATCTTGGCTGGAAAGTACCAAGAGAATCTTGGGGCAAATGAATTGCACTGATGTGCAGAAGCTGGGCTGTGTGGTATCGTTGTTGCAGGACGATGCTTATACTTGGTGGACAACCTCTATCTCTGGAATGGAGGAAGCTGATGTAACTTGGACGTTCTTTCAGAACGCGTTCAAGAGGAGATATCTGGGTGTGAGGTACCTACATGAGAAGAAGAGAGAATTTATGTCTCTTACCCAAGGGAGCATGTCTGTAGCTGAGTACGAGGTTCAGTTTGTCTGACTTAGTCAATACGCACCTGAACTTGTTCCTGATGAGCGGGAGAGGTGTGAAAGGTTCCGTTATGGTTTGGTGACGGAAGTAAAGACGTATATGCTAGCTGCTAAGTATAATGATTTTCATGTGCTGGTTGGGAGAGCAAAGGACATTGAGATGAATTTGGGTTTATCATCTAAAGGTGCTGTTTCTGGTGCTGGTAAGCGAGTTGCTGAGTATAGTTCCGGTGGTGGACGGAACAAGAGGGGACGTGATCAGAAGTATCAGCCTTCGGCTAAGCGAGGTGGTGGTGCGCCTGCTCTGGGAGGCAAGGCAAGAGCTGAACCGAACGCATGTTGGACATGTGGATCGCGTGGCCATATGAAACGTGATTGTCCTCGAGCTGTGAGGGAGGTGCAAGCTCCTGTTGTGGCAGCTGGTAATTCGTGCTGGAACTGTGGATCTACGGATCACATGAGGAGAGAGTGTCCTATGTTGGCCGGTGGTCAAGGGCGTGCTCCTGTAGTTGTTGCACCACAGAGAGGTCGTGGGCGCGGCCGTGGTAACTTCCAGCGGAGAGAAGAGGGTGGACGGAATGTGGCTCATGTTGTGGCTGTTCAGCCTGAGGGTGGTGGCCAGGCTAGAGTGTTTGCTCAGAGGGAGGGGAGGAATGACGCGGATGTGATTGCAGGTACTTTTACTTTGCGGTCCTTGTCATTACTTTCCTTGATTGATTCTGGATCTACACACTCATACATTTTGCGTGAGCATGCTGAATTGCTTGGTTTGCCTGTTGAGTCTTTGGATGTTGGTATGTGTGTCACTAGTTCTTTTGGTGAGACTGTTGTGACTCGAAAGCTTTATAAAAGATGTCCTTTGGCTGTGCAAGATCATGTTTTTCATGTTGATCTTATGGAATTGCCTTTCTATGGTTTTGATGTAATCCTTGGTATGGATTGGCTTGCTGAGCATCGTGCTGTAGTGGATTGTGAGAATAAGCGAGTTTCGTTGAAACTTGCGGATGATTATGAGGTGGTTGTGGTTGGTGAGAATGTGAAGTTTCTTGCCAATGTGGTGTCTACATTGGAGGTGAGCCGGATGCTGAGGCAAGGTTGTGAAGCTTATCTAGCCTTTGTGATGAATCCTAGCTCTAAGGAGTTGCGTGTGCAAGATATCAGGACTGTGCGAGAGTTTCCTGGTGTGTTTCCGGAGGAGTTGCCTGGATTGCCTCCTAATCGTGAGGTGGAGTTTGGGATTGAGCTGTATGAAAACACAACTCCAGTGTCCATGACTCCTTATCGAATGGCACCTAAAGAGTTGAAAGAGCTGAAGACGCAATTGCAAGAGTTGCTTGATCGTGGTTTCATTCGGCCGAGTGTGTCACCTTGGGGTGCACCGCTCTTGTTTGTGAAGAAGAAGGATGGCACTATGAGAATGTGCATTGATTACCGTCAGCTTAACAAGTTGACTATCAAGAATCGGTATCCATTGCCGAGAATTGATGATCTTTTTGATCAATTTCGGGGAGCAGCTGTGTTCTCTAAGATTGACTTAAGGTCAGGGTATTATCAGTTGAAGGTGAAGGATGTGGATGTGCCAAAGACAGCTTTCAGGACAAGGTATGGGCATTATGAGTTCCTTGTGATGCCGTTTGGTTTGACAAATGCTCCTGCAGCTTTCATGGACATGATGAATCGTGTATTTCGTGAATACCTGGATAAGTTTGTGGTGGTATTCATTGATGATATCCTCGTGAACTCACGTACTGAGGAGGAGCATTAAGGGCATCTGAGAATTGTGCTGCAAGCTTTGTTGGAGAATCAGCTTTATGCTAAGCTGAGCAAGTGTGAGTTCTGGCTTAGAGAAGTGGTGTTTCTTGGTCATGTGGTTTCTGCTGAAGGGATTCGTGTTGATCCTCAGAAGATTGAGGCGGTATGAATTGGAAGGTTCCTAAGTCTGTTCATGAAGTTCGTAGTTTCCTTGGTTTGGCAGGATACTACCGAAGGTTTGTGGATGGGTTTTCGAAGATTGCTGCACCTTTGACAAAGTTGTTGCAGAAGGATGTTAAGTATGAGTGGACGGAAGCGAGACAACAGGCTTTTGAGAAGCTTAAGGCAGCTTTGACGCAAGCTCCTATCTTGGTTCAACCTGAATCAGGGAAAGAGTTTGTGGTGTATAGTGATGCGTCCTATGTTGGTTTGGGATGTGTGTTGATGCAGGAGGGTAAGGTGGTGGCTTATGCATCACGGCAGTTGAAGGTGCATGAGCGCAATTATCCTACGCATGACATCGAGTTGGCTGCGGTGGTTTTTGCTTTGAAGATCTGGAGACATTATCTGTATGGTGAGAAGTGTACTGTGTACACGGATCACAAGAGTTTGAAGTATTTGATGTCCCAGAAGGAGTTGAATCTTAGACAGCGACGTTGGGTGGAGTTGCTCAAGGATTATGATTTGACGATTGAGTATCACCCTGGAAAAGCTAATGTTGTAGCGGATGCCTTGAGTAGGAAGGTAGCTGTTGAGTTGAGGGCTATGTTTGCCAGTTTGAGTATTTCGCGTGATGGTGGTCTTGTGGCTGAATTGCAAGTGAAACCATCTTTGGTTCAGTTGATCAAGGAAAAGCAGTTGTTGGATGATTCCTTGGTACCGCATGTTCAGGATATTGCGAAGGGTAGGCCTTCGGATTTCTGTTTCAGTGATGATGGAGTGTTGTGTTTTGGGAGTCGGATAGTAGTGCCCAATGATGTTGATTTGAGGCGTGCTATTCTGACTGAAGGTCATAGTAGTCCTTTTGCTATGCACCCTGGTAGTACTAAGATGTACCGTGATCTTCGTGATGAGTACTATTGGGTGGGTCTAAAGAAGGATGTTGCTGAGTTTGTAAGCAAGTGCATGGTGTGTCAGCGAGTTAAGGCTGAGCATCCGTTTCCGTCAGGTTTGTTGCAACCGTTGAGAATTCCTGAGTGGAAGTGGGAAAGGATTACCATGGATTTTGTATCTGGGTTACCTTTGTCGCCATCGAAGAAGAATTCGGTGTGGGTGATTGTGGATCGCTTGACGAAGTGTGCGCATTTCTTGCCTGTGCATATTACGTATTCTTTGGATAAGCTTGCGGAGCTGTACATTGCTGAGATTGTGCGGCTGCATGGTGTGCCTAAGTCAATTGTGTCGGATAGGGATCCGAGGTTTACATCGCGTTTCTGGCAGTGTTTGCATCAAGCTTTGGGTACACGGTTGAATTTCAGTACATCTTATCATCCTCAGTCGGATGGTCAGTCCGAGCGTGTTATCCAGGTTTTGGAGGATATGTTGAGGTGCTGCGTGATTGAGTTTCAGGGCTCATGGGAGAAACATTTGCCTTTGGTGGAGTTTGCCTATAACAATAGTTATCAGGCAAGTATTCAAATGGCACCTTATGAGGCTTTGTACGGGAGGAAGTGTAGGACTCCTCTGTGTTGGGCTAAAACAGGTTAGAAGTTGGTTTCGATGCCGGCTATGTTGAAAGGAACCACCGAGAAGGTGAAGCTCATTTGTGAGCGTTTGAAAGAAGCTTCTGATCGGCAAAAGTCTTACGCGGATTTGAAGCGTAAGGAGATTGAGTATGCGGTGGGTGACCGTGTGTTTTTGAAGGTTTCGCCTTGGAAAAAGGTGATGAGGTTTGGTCGAAAGGGTAAGTTGAGCCCTAGGTACATTGGACCATACGAGGTGGTTGAGCGTGTGGGTCCTGTTGCGTATAAGTTGAGGTTACCGCAAGAGTTGGAGAAGATCCATGATGTGTTTCATGTTTCTATGCTTCGGAAGTATAGATCGGATCCTTCACATGTGATGCCTGTGGAAGAAGTGGAATTGAATCCGGATTTGACCTATGATGAGGAACCGGTGAGGATTCTGGATTCGGATAGTAAGGTTCTTCGTGGCAAGACCATCGAGTTGGTAAAGGTGTTGTGGAAACATCGTGGTGTTGAAGAAGCCACGTGGGAGCGGAAGGATGACATGTTGAAGCAGTTTCCGTACCTCTTTCCTTCAGGTAAATTTCGAGGACGAAATTTCTTAAGGGGGGAGAGTTGTAACACCCCAATTTTGGGCTTAGAAGTTTTGGGTTTGGACCGGACCGGTCGGGTTGCGGTTCGAATATAAAAGGGTGAATTTAGGAAAGCCTAGTTCGGGTTGCATTAAAAATATGGAAAAATGTCTTAAAATCCTCTTTTATTATATATAAGAGAAAGGTGAAATCAATTTTACAAAATGAGGTTTGGAAGAGTGACATTTTGGGTTAGTGACCAAAATGTAATTTTTGAAAACTGGGTGACTGTTTTAAAAAGGATTGAAACTTTGAATCTTTAAGGAGCTATTTACCCAAAGGAGTTTCTCCAGATTTTTCTTAATATTAATCAATTTATTAATGGTTTTAATTAAGGTAAAAAAAGGAGGGAAGAAGATATTTTGTCATTTTAACTAACTTTCTCAAATTTTCCATTTTCTTTTCTCTCAACTTTTCTCTCAACCCAAACACTTTTCTCCAGCAAATTTCCCTCTGATTTTGACATTCAAAGATGAGATTTCAACTTCCTTTTGATCTCTAATCATTTCTACAACAAAACCTTAGCATTTGCTTATTGGATTTTCAAGAATCTTGGTTCCAAAAAGGGAGAAACTCAAGTTTAGAGGTATGAACGTCCTTCTCCTCTAAATTCTCAGTTCTTTACTGAAATTCCCAAGTTCTTAATCCTTGAATTATGTTTTATTAAAGGTTTTGCAAGTGAGTTCTTGATCTTGGCTTTAAAATGCAAGATTTGCTTTAATTTTGATGAAATTCGTATGATCTGATTGGGCATTGTTTTGAGATTTTTTTTTATGTAAAATGGATGTATAATTGATGAGAAATTGAGGTTTAATCAATGCAATCCCGAATAGGTTGATTTTCCTAAGTTTTGTTTAAGTTTTTGGTGGTTTTTGGAGTGATCTTGATGTTCTGCTATAGCTGGAGGTATAAGGACGTGATGAGATCCATTTTGGATGTTAATTGAGGTTTATGAATGTTTGGAATTGATGGATCTTGGCTGGGTAGTGTTGTAGACATGTTTGGATGTGATTTCGGTTGTGTTTGGTAGCCGAAATGTGAGTGTTGATGTGAGCAGCGAGTTTAGATGTCTTGGTTGAGGATATTAATGTATGATGGTGCATTAATCTACTGTTTTGATGTGTTTAAAACAGGGGAGACATCTTCGGATCCTTGTGGTGTTGATCCGGAAGCTTGATTGGTGTTTCGGCAAGTGGCGAAACGGAATCGGTGAGTGGATTTTGGTTTTCAGCTTTGAAACCAATGTTTTGAAGGTTTGGGAGCTTAGTTTAAGTCTAAACAACTTTGCTAAGCTCAAGAGTAAGTTTTCGGAAAAACTCTCTTGTTGACGAACCATGAGTTGGTTGAGTGCAATGTGATTGTTTGCATGTTTTAATTCTGTTTTGAAAGCATACTTTAGCATGTTTATTGCTGGTTTTATAAGCCATGTGTTGAAGGATGCTCAAGGTAAGAGATCCTTGTTTTGAACATTTGATAAAATGTGGTTTTGTTGCATAAGGATGCATGATGATTAATGGCTTTGTTAAATGCTTTAAAACAGTGGATTATTGTTGTAAAATGATGCATATTGGCAAGTGATGTTTCGAGAAAGGTTAAGAACACTATGGTGGTTAAAAGTCCATAGGTGGTTCTTGTGTTAAGAACAACATGGTGGTTAAAAGTCCATGATTGGTTCTTGTGCTAAGGTCACAAAGGTGGTTAAAAGTCCTTGTGTGAGCCTTGTGTATTGTAAGGTCACAAAGGTGGTTAAAAGTCCTTGTGTGAGCCTTGTGTATTTTAAGAACACCATGGTAGTTAAAAATCCATGGGTGATTCTTGTGTTAAGTTCACAAAGGTGGTTAAAAGTCCTTGTGTGAGCCTTGTGTATTTTAAGAACACCATGGTGGTTAAAAGTCAATGGGTGATTCTTGTGCTAAGGACACAATGGTGGTTAAAAGTCCATGTGTGGTCCTTGTGAATTGTAAGATCACAATGGTGTTTAAAAGTCCATGTGTGAGTCTTATGTTGATTGTATTATGAAATGGAAAGATTATGATTATCACTTGTGGCCAATATGACATGTTAATAATTTGAAGCATGTATGCTTGTTTTAAATGCTTTTGTGCATGGTTGAAGGTTGTTTTGAATTAAGGTTTATAAAAGTGTTTATAAACACATTATTGAGTTGTTTTAAATGAGCATTCCTCACTAAGCTATGTGCTTACGCTCTTTCTTTTCTTAAACCAATAATGTAGAGCATAGAAGTGCTTAAGGGCAGCAAGGGGGTCAAGAATCCAAGTGAAGAACTAAGCTCATGTATGGTGAAAGTTTCTTTACACTATTAGCTTTTGGCATTTGGCAATGGGGAACCTATGTTGTTGTTTTGGGAGATGTTTTTGGACTCCCTAAGTTGGTTTTATGTTGTTGTTGATGATGGAACATGTAAATGGCCTTTATGAGGATTGTTTGGTGATTTGGTGTTTGAATGGTTTTCAATATAGGATGCATGCCTATAGAATTGGGGCTTTCCTTGTTTGATGCCATGTTTATGAATTGTTGATGCCATTATGTTCCTTATGCATGTAATGTCTTGCTGGTATAATTTGGTTGCCTTTGGAGCATGTTTGATGGGTCAATTGTGTTTTAAACCGGCTAAAATTCTGCAATCTGGGCAGCCTGTTTCGGAACAGGTGCTGCCGTTTCGGAACAGAGGGCCTGAAATGGCCTAGGCGTTTCGAAACGGGCAGAGCCGTTCCGGAATGGTTTGGCCACTGCCAGGCCATGTTGCGCAACGGGTTTCGGAACGGTCCCGCGTTTCGGAACGGATCATCCCTGTTCCGAAACACCCGACTGTTGGGCACTGAAATTGACGGTTTTATGTTTTGAAATCCTTGCGTTTTGGTCCTGAATCTTGTTTATGCAATTGAATGAGTTTGAGATGTCCGTTTGAATTGAAATTTGGCAGGGAAGCATGAAATATGACTAATTTCATAATGGTAACTTAAAAGTGGGTTAAGTCCTTCTAATTTCCAGAATTTACATTTTGGTCCCTAAACTTGTATGTTGTGCAATTAAGTCCCTAAATGTTTTCCGAATGCGCTGATCTTTGAGTATGCTGTTGTTATGAACATATCTAGGGTTAATGTTCATTTAGATAAGATTAAAAAGAAAAAAAGGGTCGTTAATCAAGGTTGACTTTCGGGTTGACTTTGGTTTTCCCCGTGTAAACTTCTTAATTCGGGTCAACCGTCTAGGCCGGGTTAAGGGGGTTACATTTGGTGGTATCAGAGCTGAGTTCTCGAGTAATTGGGAATGATTATGTGGGTGATTAATGTATGTATGCTTTGTATGCTTGTTGAATGAAAGCATGTTGTGTGAATTGTAAGTATGTTACAATTGTGATGTATGTTGTGGTGAAGCATGTTAGGGGGACCCATTGCCAAATACAAGCTAATGAAATGATGTTGTTTTTAATTGGAAATGAGCTTGAGTACTTGGATTGCTTACCTTGCTGAGCCTGACTTTGTTTATTGCATTATGATTGCATTGTTTAGTGAATGGCACCTCGTAGAGAATTGAGGGTTAATACACGAGCTATGGCTCAAAATGAGAATGAGGAGAATGCTGAAAATGTGGTGGATTTACCTCCTCCGCCTGGTGGTGGTGGTGCTGGGGGTGAAGGAGCTGCTGCTGATGCTGATGCTGGGGTCGCTGGACCTGAAGCTGGTCAGGGATAAGCTATTCCTGACATGACAATGCTGGTTCAAGCCATTGCTGGAGCTTTTCGAGCAGCGGTAGCTGGAGCTCAAGGAGCTGGGCATCAGGGAGATGCTGGAGTTAGACTACCTTTGGAGCGTTTGCGCAGTCTGGGAGGGACTGAGTTCAGGGGTTTGTCTGCTGAAGGTTCTGAATCTTGGCTGGAAAGTACCAAGAGAATCTTGGGGCAAATGAATTTCACTGATGTGCAGAAGCTGGGCTGTGTGGTATCGTTGTTGCAGGACGATGCTTATACTTGGTGGACAACCTCTATCTCTGGAATGGAGGAAGCTGATGTAACTTGGACGTTCTTTCAGAACACGTTCAAGAGGAGATATCTGGGTGTGAGGTACCTAGATGAGAAGAAGAGAGAATTTATGTCTCTTACCCAAGGGAGCATGTCTGTAGCTGAGTACGAGGTTCAGTTTGTCCGACTCAGTCAATACGCACCTGAACTTGTTCCTGATGAGCGGGAGAGGTGTGAAAGGTTCCGTTATGGTTTGGTGACGGAAGTAAAGATGTATATGCTAGCTGCTGAGTATAATGATTTTGATGTGCTGGTTGGGAGAGCAAAGGACATTGAGATGAATTTGGGTTTATCATCTAAAGGTGATGGTTCTGGTGCTGGTAAGCGAGTTGCTGAGTATAGTTCCGGTGGTGGACGGAACAAGAGGGGACGTGATCAGAAGTATCAGCCTTCGGCTAAGCGAGGTGGTGGTGCGCCTGCTCTGGGAGGCAAGGCAAGAGCTGAACCGAACGCATGTTGGACATGTGGATCGCGTGGCCATATGAAACGTGATTGTCCTCGAGCTGTGAGGGAGGTGCAAGCTCCTGTTGTGGCAGCTGGAAATTCGTGCTGGAACTGTGGATCTACGGATCACATGAGGAGAGAGTGTCCTATGTTGGCCGGTGGTCAAGGGCGTGCTCCTGTAGTTGTTGCACCACAGAGAGGTCGTGGGCGCGGCCGTGGTAACTTCCAGCGGAGAGAAGAGGGTGGACGGAATGTGGCTCATGTTGTGGCTGTTCAGCCTGAGGGTGGTGGCCAGGCTAGAGTGTTTGCTCATAGGGAGGGGAGGAATGACGCGGATGTGATTGCAGGTACTTTTACTTTGCGGTCCTTGTCATTACTTTCCTTGACTGATTCTGGATCTACACACTCATACATTTTGCGTGAGCATGCTGAATTGCTTGGTTTGCCTGTTGAGTCTTTAGTTGTTGGTATGCGTGTCACTAGTTCTTTTGGTGAGACTGTTGTGACTCGAAAGCTTTATAGAAGATGTCCTTTGGCTGTGCAAGATCATGTTTTTCATGTTGATCTTATGGAATTGCCTTTCTATGGTTTTGATGTAATCCTTGGTATGGATTGGCTTGCTGAGCATCATGCTGTAGTGGATTGTGAGAATAAGCGAGTTTCGTTGAAACTTGCGGATGATTATGAGGTGGTTGTGGTTGGTGAGAATGTGAAGTTTCTTGCCAATGTGGTGTCTACATTGGAGGCGAGCCGGATGCTGAGGCAAGGTTGTGAAGCTTATCTAGCCTTTGTGATGAATCCTAGCTCTAAGGAGTTGCGTGTGCAAGATATCAGGACTGTGCGAGAGTTTCCTGGTGTGTTTCCGGAGGAGTTGCCTGGATTGCCTCCTAATCGTGAGGTGGAGTTTGGGATTGAGCTGTATGAAAACACAACTCCAGTGTCCATGACTCCTTATCGAATGGCACCTAAAGAGTTGAAAGAGCTGAAGACGCAATTGCAAGAGTTGCTTGATCGTGGTTTCATTCGGCCGAGTGTGTCACCTTGGGGTGCACCGCTCTTGTTTGTGAAGAAGAAGGATGGCACTATGAGAATGTGCATTGATTACCGTCAGCTTAACAAGTTGACTATCAAGAATCGGTATCCATTGCCGAGAATTGATGATCTTTTTGATCAATTTCGGGGAGCAGCTGTGTTCTCTAAGATTGACTTAAGGTCAGGGTATTATCAGTTGAAGGTGAAGGATGTGGATGTGCCAAAGACAGCTTTCAGGACAAGGTATGGGCATTATGAGTTCCTTGTGATGCCGTTTGGTTTGACAAATGCTCCTGCAGCTTTCATGGACATGATGAATCGTGTATTTCGTGAATACCTGGATAAGTTTGTGGTGGTATTCATTGATGATATCCTCGTGAACTCACGTACTGAGGAGGAGCATTAAGGGCATCTGAGAATTGTGCTGCAAGCTTTGTTGGAGAATCAGCTTTATGCTAAGCTGAGCAAGTGTGAGTTCTGGCTTAGAGAAGTGGTGTTTCTTGGTCATGTGGTTTCTGCTGAAGGGATTCGTGTTGATCCTCAGAAGATTGAGGCGGTATGAATTGGAAGGTTCCTAAGTCTGTTCATGAAGTTCGTAGTTTCCTTGGTTTGGCAGGATACTACCGAAGGTTTGTGGATGGGTTTTCGAAGATTGCTGCACCTTTGACAAAGTTGTTGCAGAAGGATGTTAAGTATGAGTGGACGGAAGCGAGACAACAGGCTTTTGAGAAGCTTAAGGCAGCTTTGACGCAAGCTCCTATCTTGGTTCAACCTGAATCAGGGAAAGAGTTTGTGGTGTATAGTGATGCGTCCTATGTTGGTTTGGGATGTGTGTTGATGCAGGAGGGTAAGGTGGTGGCTTATGCATCACGGCAGTTGAAGGTGCATGAGCGCAATTATCCTACGCATGACATCGAGTTGGCTGCGGTGGTTTTTGCTTTGAAGATCTGGAGACATTATCTGTATAGTGAGAAGTGTACTGTGTACACGGATCACAAGAGTTTGAAGTATTTGATGTCCCAGAAGGAGTTGAATCTTAGACAGCGACGTTGGGTGGAGTTGCTCAAGGATTATGATTTGACGATTGAGTATCACCCTGGAAAAGCTAATGTTGTAGCGGATGCCTTGAGTAGGAAGGTAGCTGTTGAGTTGAGGGCTATGTTTGCCAGTTTGAGTATTTCGCGTGATGGTGGTCTTGTGGCTGAATTGCAAGTGAAACCATCTTTGGTTCAGTTGATCAAGGAAAAGCAGTTGTTGGATGATTCCTTGGTACCGCATGTTCAGGATATTGCGAAGGGTAGGCCTTCGGATTTCTGTTTCAGTGATGATGGAGTGTTGTGTTTTGGGAGTCGGATAGTAGTGCCCAATGATGTTGATTTGAGGCGTGCTATTCTGACTGAAGGTCATAGTAGTCCTTTTGCTATGCACCCTGGTAGTACTAAGATGTACCGTGATCTTCGTGATGAGTACTATTGGGTGGGTCTAAAGAAGGATGTTGCTGAGTTTGTAAGCAAGTGCATGGTGTGTCAGCGAGTTAAGGCTGAGCATCAGTTTCCGTCAGGTTAGTTGCAACCGTTGAGAATTCCTGAGTGGAAGTGGGAAAGGATTACCATGGATTTTGTATCTGGGTTACCTTTGTCGCCATCGAAGAAGAATTCGGTGTGGGTGATTGTGGATCGCTTGACGAAGTGTGCGCATTTCTTGCCTGTGCATATTACGTATTCTTTGGATAAGCTTGCGGAGCTGTACATTGCTGAGATTGTGCGGCTGCATGGTGTGCCTAAGTCAATTGTGTCGGATAGGGATCCGAGGTTTACATCGCGTTTCTGGCAGTGTTTGCATCAAGCTTTGGGTACACGGTTGAATTTCAGTACATCTTATCATCCTCAGTCGGATGGTCAGTCCGAGCGTGTTATCCAGGTTTTGGAGGATATGTTGAGGTGCTGCGTGATTGAGTTTCAGGGCTCATGGGAGAAACATTTGCCTTTGGTGGAGTTTGCCTATAACAATAGTTATCAGGCAAGTATTCAAATGGCACCTTATGAGGCTTTGTACGGGAGGAAGTGTAGGACTCCTCTGTGTTGGGCTAAAACAGGTTAGAAGTTGGTTTCGATGCCGGCTATGTTGAAAGGAACCACCGAGAAGGTGAAGCTCATTTGTGAGCGTTTGAAAGAAGCTTCTGATCGGCAAAAGTCTTACGCGGATTTGAAGCGTAAGGAGATTGAGTATGCGGTGGGTGACCGTGTGTTTTTGAAGGTTTCGCCTTGGAAAAAGGTGATGAGGTTTGGTCGAAAGGGTAAGTTGAGCCCTAGGTACATTGGACCATACGAGGTGGTTGAGCGTGTGGGTCCTGTTGCGTATAAGTTGAGGTTACCGCAAGAGTTGGAGAAGATCCATGATGTGTTTCATGTTTCTATGCTTCGGAAGTATAGATCGGATCCTTCACATGTGATGCCTGTGGAAGAAGTGGAATTGAATCCGGATTTGACCTATGATGAGGAACCGGTGAGGATTCTGGATTCGGATAGTAAGGTTCTTCGTGGCAAGACCATCGAGTTGGTAAAGGTGTTGTGGAAACATCGTGGTGTTGAAGAAGCCACGTGGGAGCGGAAGGATGACATGTTGAAGCAGTTTCCGTACCTCTTTCCTTCAGGTAAATTTCGAGGACGAAATTTCTTAAGGGGGGAGAGTTGTAACACCCCAATTTTGGGCTTAGAAGTTTTGGGTTTGGACCGGACCGGTCGGGTTGCGGTTCGAATATAAAAGGGTGAATTTAGGAAAGCCTAGTTCGGGTTGCATTAAAAATATGGAAAAATGTCTTAAAATCCTCTTTTATTATATATAAGAGAAAGGTGAAATCAATTTTACAAAATGAGGTTTGGAAGAGTGACATTTTGGGTTAGTGACCAAAATGTAATTTTTGAAAACTGGGTGACTGTTTTAAAAAGGATTGAAACTTTGAATCTTTAAGGAGCTATTTACCCAAAGGAGTTTCTCCAGATTTTTCTTAATATTAATCAATTTATTAATGGTTTTAATTAAGGTAAAAAAAGGAGGGAAGAAGATATTTTGTCATTTTAACTAACTTTCTCAAATTTTCCATTTTCTTTTCTCTCAACTTTTCTCTCAACCCAAACACTTTTCTCCAGCAAATTTCCCTCTGATTTTGACATTCAAAGATGAGATTTCAACTTCCTTTTGATCTCTAATCATTTCTACAACAAAACCTTAGCATTTGCTTATTGGATTTTCAAGAATCTTGGTTCCAAAAAGGGAGAAACTCAAGTTTAGAGGTATGAACGTCCTTCTCCTCTAAATTCTCAGTTCTTTACTAAAATTCCCAAGTTCTCAATCCTTGAATTATGTTTTATTAAAGGTTTTGCAAGTGAGTTCTTGATCTTGGCTTTAAAATGCAAGATTTGCTTTAATTTTGATGAAATTCGTATGATCTGATTGGGCATTGTTTTGAGATTTTTTTTGATGTAAAATGGATGTATAATTGATGAGAAATTGAGGTTTAATCAATGCAATCCCGAATAGGTTGATTTTCCTAAGTTTTGTTTAAGTTTTTGGTGGTTTTTGGAGTGATCTTGATGTTCTGCTATAGTTGGAGGTATAAGGACGTGATGAGATCCATTTTGGATGTTAATTGAGGTTTATGAATGTTTGGAATTGATGGATCTTGGCTGGGTAGTGTTGTAGAGATGTTTGGATGTGATTTCGGTTGTGTTTGGTAGCCGAAATGTGAGTGTTGATGTGAGCAGCGAGTTTAGATGTCTTGGTTGAGGATATTAATGTATGATGGTGCATTAATCTACTGTTTTGATGTGTTTAAAACAGGGGAGACATCTTCGGATCCTTGTGGTGTTGATCCGGAAGCTTGATTGGTGTTTCGGCAAGTGGCGAAACGGAATCGGTGAGTGGATTTTGGTTTTCAGCTTTGAAACCAATGTTTTGAAGGTTTGGGAGCTTAGTTTAAGTCTAAACAACTTTGCTAAGCTCAAGAGTAAGTTTTCGGAAAAACTCTCTTGTTGACGAACCATGAGTTGGTTGAGTGCAATGTGATTGTTTGCATGTTTTAATTTTGTTTTGAAAGCATACTTTAGCATGTTTATTGCTGGTTTTATAAGCCATGTGTTGAAGGATGCTCAAGGTAAGAAATCCTTGTTTTGAACATTTGATAAAATGTGGTTTTGTTGCATAAGGATGCATGATGATTAATGGCTTTGTTAAATGCTTTAAAACAGTGGATTATTGTTGTAAAATGATGCATATTGGCAAGTGATGTTTCGAGAAAGGTTAAGAACACAATGGTGGTTAAAAGTCCATAGGTGGTTCTTGTGTTAAGAACAACATGGTGGTTAAAAGTCCATGATTGGTTCTTGTGCTAAGGTCACAAAGGTGGTTAAAAGTCCTTGTGTGAGCCTTGTTTATTGTAAGGTCACAAAGGTGGTTAAAAGTCCTTGTGTGAGCCTTGTGTATTTTAAGAACACCATGGTGGTTAAAAATCCATGGGTGATTCTTGTGTTAAGGTCACAAAGGTGGTTAAAAGTCCTTGTGTGAGCCTTGTGTATTTTAAGAACACCATGGTGGTTAAAAGTCCATGGGTGATTCTTGTGCTAAGGACACAATGGTGGTTAAAAGTCCATGTGTGGTCCTTGTGAATTGTAAGATCACAATGGTGTTTAAAAGTCCATGTGTGAGTCTTATGTTGATTGTATTATGAAATGTAAAGATTATGATTATCACTTGTGGCCAATATGACATGTTAATAATTTGAAGCATGTATGCTTGTTTTAAATGCTTTTGTGCATGGTTAAAGGTTGTTTTGAATTAAGGTTTATAAAAGTGTTTATAAACGCATTATTGAGTTGTTTTAAATGAGCTTTCCTCACTAAGCTATGTGCTTACGCTCTTTCTTTTCTTAAACCAATAATGCAGAGCATTGAAGTGCTTAAGGGCAGCAAGGGGGTCAAGAATCCAAGTGAAGAACTAAGCTCATGTATGGTGAAAGTTTCTTTACACTATTAGCTTTTGGCATTTGGCAATGGGGAACCTATGTTGTTGTTTTGGGAGATGTTTTGGACTCCCTAAGTTGGTTTTATGTTGTTGTTGATGATGGAACATGTAAATGGCCTTTACGAGGATTGTTTGGTGATTTGGTGTTTGAATGGTTTTCAATATAGGATGCATGCCTATAGAATTGGGGCTTTCCTTGTTTGATGCCATGTTTATGAATTGTTGATGCCATTATGTTCCTTATGCATGTAATGTCTTGCTGGTATAATTTGGTTGCCTTTGGAGCATGTTTGATGGTCAATTGTGTTTTAAACCGGCTAAAATTCTGCAGTCTGGGCAGCCTGTTTCGGAACAGGTGCTGCCGTTTCGGAACAGAGGGCCTGAAATGGCCTAGGCGTTTCGAAACGGGCAGAGCCGTTCCGGAACGGTTTGGTCACTACCAGGCCATGTTGCGCAACGGGTTTCGGAACGGTCCCGCGTTTCGGAACGGATCATCCCTGTTCCGAAATACCCGACTGTTGGGCACTGAAATTGACGGTTTTATGTTTTGAAATCCTTGCGTTTTGGTCCTGAATCTTGTTTATGCAATTGAATGAGTTTGAGATGTCCGTTTGAATTGAAATTTGGCAGGGAAGCATGAAATATGACTAATTTCATAATGGTAACTTAAAAGTGGGTTAAGTCCTTCTAATTTCTAGAATTTACATTTTGGTCCCTAAACTTGTATGTTGTGCAATTAAGTCCCTAAATGTTTTCCGAATGCGCTGATCTTTGAGTATTGTAACCCCCCTTAACCCGGCCTAGACGGTTGGCCCGAATTAAGAAGATTACACGGGGAAAACCAAAGTCAACCCGAAAGTCAACCTTGATTAACAACCCTTTTTTTTTCTTTTTAATCTTGTCTAGATGCTCATTAACCCTAGATGTGATCACACAAACATCATACTCAAAGATCACAACCATCAGAGATCATACGGGGATCCAATTGAACAAATTACAACTTTAGGGACCAAATTGTAAATTCTGAAAAATTTGAGGCCTTAACCAGATTTTAAGTTACCAACTTAAAATTAATCATGTTTCATGCATCTCGGCCAAATTTCAGCTCAAACGGACATCTCAAACTCATACAATTGCACATACAAGATTCAGGACCAAAATGCAAACATTTTGAAACACATAACTGCCACTGTCAGCCCCCAACGGTCAACCGTTCCGAAACGGGAGACAGCCCGTTTCGAAACGCGGGGCTGTTCCGCAACGGGTACCGAAACGGGGGTCGGGCAGTGGCCTTTCCGTTTCGGAACGGTGTCACCCGTTTCGGACGCCTGGGCTGCTTCAAGGCACCCGTTCCGAAACGGTTCACCCTGTTCCGAAACACCCTGCACAAAATGCAGAATTTTGCCTACTTAAACATGCAATTAAACATCCAATCATGCTTCAAAAGCCACCAAACTTTGCCAACATGCAATTTAACATAAAAGAGGCATACTTGCATCAACAATTCATCAACATGTCAACATACACGAAAAGCCCCAATTTCAAGGCTAAGCTTCCAACACAAGCAATCCATTTAAACAACATACTTCCAAATCAAACTCATAAGCCAAACCATGTTCCAACAACATCAACAACACAAAACCATACTTGTCTGAACATAAACAAACACGTACATCAACCCAAGAGATTCTACCCCATTGCCTTTATTAACTATAGCTATTAACCGAGACATACATCTCAAGTGGAGTCCTTCTTGAATCCCTTGCTCCTCGCTGTCCAAACTTCAAGAATCTGCATTGATGGACAAAAAGGAGCGTAAGCACATAATGCTTAGTGAGGAATGCTCAAAACCAAAACACCATCAATGCAGCGAGCCATAAATCACTTTTAAAACAAACTCGATTTGTTTACCAAAGCCATGTTTGAAAACCCCTTTTCAACAACAAGCTCAAAACCATACATCGCACATACATGAAAACCAACCCTTAGTTTAGCAAAATAAGAAAACCCTTTTCAAAGCACAACTTGCAAAATCAACCATTTAGCCAAACCATGCATAAACACCATATGCAAGCTAAAACAAAACCTTGGAAAACACTCCCATTTCACAACATACCTTTCTTAAACTTGAAAGCCAATTCAAGCAAGAATCTTTTAAAACCTTTACACAAACCAACCAACACATGCATTAAACCAAAGGCAACACATATGAACCACAACATCATCATCACATGCCTTTAAAAACAAGTCTTAACAAGACTCCAATGCACTAAAGATATTTCATGCTCACATGCATCATTTTCCAAATGATAATCAACACTTGTTCAACTTAACAAGTAAACATGCATTCACAAGCATTATACACTTTCCATGCAACCATGCATCTTTTCAAGCATCTCATGCTTCACATGCAATTATGCATCAATTCAAGCATCTCATGCTTCATCACAATCAAGAACATCATATTGGCCTTCAAGTGATCAACCACATTCACTTTTCAACTCAACACCCAATCGGATACGCGGATTCCGAGCGTTGTCCCTACGCTCCATACACCCTACCAATCCAAGGTCTCCCCAAATGGACTTTTAAACACCATTTGACCTTACAAGCCTAAAGTTCCCATGCATGGACTTTTAAGCACCATACAACCTTAGCTTTTCCCGAGGTTCCCATGTATGGACAACCATACAACCTCAACATGCACAAGGTTCCCATGTATGGACTTTTAAACACCATACAAACTTTGCATCACCGATTGGTAGTTGTATAAATCACTAACGAGATCCGGGACATCCCACACAAGATCCACACATGGACTTAACACCGCCATTGTGATCTCAACAAGCACAAGGTTCTCACATATGGACTTTTAAACACCATATAACCTTTGCTCAACCAAGGTCCTCGAATGGGCAACACCTCCATTATGACCTCAACCATCTCGTTAGGATACTTGAAGGGAGTTTCCCGGTCCACTCTTGACCACTCCACCTCCAAGGCGACTTAATTCACGGTGCACCCAATCCTATAGCCGGCTAACTATATCCGATCAAAGAACCAAGAACCACTTACATCACTTGCCAATATAACCACCTTACCACAATAGTCCAATGATTCACATGCATAGCCAATATGCAAAACCATTACCACATTAATCAAATGATTCACATGCATAACCAATATGCAAAACCATCATTTACCAACATTAATTCACTGTTTTAAAGCATTAAACAAAGCCATTGAACAACATGCAACACCATGCATCAAATCCACATTTTCAATGTATAAAACCAAGGATCTCTTACCTTGAGCATCCTTCACATATGGCTTTCAAAACCAACACTAAACCATGCTAAAATATGCTTTCAAAACAGAATTAAACCATGCAAAACACATGCATTTCAATCATCAACCACAATTGCTTAAAAGCCAATTTCACAATCATAATTCAAGAGCGAAAATCCATTCACTTACTCTTGAGCTTAGCAAAGTTGTTTAGACTTACACTAAGCTCCCAAAAACCTTCAAACCTTGGTTTAAAAGCTGAAAACCCAACTTCACTCACCGATAACCAAAACAAGGCTAGCCACCAAGCCTTCCAAGCATCCGAAACCTTCCGCAACACCTCTAAAGCTCACGGATCAAACTCCCCTGTTTCAAGCACACAAAAACAGCACATTAATGAATCATTATGCATTAAGAACAGCAGCCACACAACCAAACTCGCTGCTCACCACACAACCAATAATTCGGCTACCAAACACAACCGAAATCACCTCCAAACACTACCAAAACTTAACCCATCCAAGATCCATCACTTCTAACCATTTTTAAACATCAATTAACATCCAAAATGATCACAAACACGTCCTTATACTTCCAGGTATAACAGATCACCAAAAACACTCCAAAAACAACCAAAAACTCAAGCAAAACTTAGGAAATTCAACCTATCCGGGATTGCATTAATTAAACCTCAACTTCTAATCAATTTAGCATTCATTTAACATCATTTTGACACTTCAAACACTGCCCAAACAGATCACACGAAAATTTCACCAAAATCGCCAAATCTTGCATTTTAAGCCAAAATCAAGATTTCAATTGAAAAGCCTTTAACAAAACACAAATCAAGGATTGAGAACTTGAGAATTTCAGTAAAGAACTGATAGTTTAGAGGAGAAGGACGTTCTTACCTCCAAACTTGAGTTTCTCCTTTTTGGAGCCAAAAAGCTTGATGAAACAACTTGCAAATTGAGAGGTTTTGTTGATGAGATGATTAGGAATCAAATGAGAGTTGAAATGAGTGATTTGAGTGACAAAATCAGAGGAGGAAATCTGGAGAGAATGTGTTTGGTTTGAGAGAAAAGATGAGAGAAAATGGTTGAGAGAAAAGTTAGTTAGAATTAGGAAAATATCTTCCCTCCACTTTTCTTTAGTTTAAAAACACTTAATTAATCATTTAATATATTTAGAAAATCTGGAGAAACCCCCATTGGGTAAATAGCTCCTTAAAGATTCAAAGTTTCAATCCTTTTTAAAACAGTCACGCAGTTTTCAAAAATTACATTTTGGTCACTAACCCAAAATGTCACCCTTCCCAACCTCATTTTCCAAAATTGATTTCTCAGTTCACTTTTATATATTAAAAGATGATTTTAGAATATTTTTCCATATTTTTAATGCAACCCGAACTAGGCTTTCCTAAATTCACTCTTATACATTCGATCAGCACTTTGACCGAACCGGTCAACGCCCAAAACTTTTGAGCCCAAAACCGGGGCGTTACAACTCTCCCCCCCTTAGGAAATTTCATCCTCAAAATTTCAACCGGCGAAAAGAGAACAACAACTTTCTCAAAACACACACAAGGCAACACAAAACCCTCAACCAACACTGAACACTTTCCACACAAAACTCCACTGAACCCAACACCACCACATGCTGTTCACAAACCAGAACACTCAAAGATAGCCACAACTTAACCTTCCACATATCCGGACTGTACACAGCCCCAACTTCAGTCATGAAGAACTTTAACTTTCACAGCACACATTACTATAACACACAACTTCCAAGACTGGTTTACACAGGGACTCTAACCAATCCAATTCAACCACCATACAAACTTCTCTGCTTCCAAAACTCTTGCAACTCTCAAACCCCTTCCAAGAATCTTCCCAACAAGCAAAAATTCTTAAGCATCAACTGCTTACCCAAACTCCTCAACAAAAGCTGACATTCCTTCACATCTGCCGCTAACATTACCACAACGACTCACCAGGTCTACTCACCCACAAACCAAAATTACATCACAACCCCAACTCGGCTCCGCCAGCTGTTCCATACACCACCAGCTGACCTCAAAAGAAATTCACATACACACAACCAGCCAACCACTTCTCATAAAAATCCTTTCAAACAACACAAACCTTCGATCTTTCATGATCCTTCCACTTCAAACTTCAACCATAACACTTGTCTTACCAGAACATCGCCCAACCTACCATACATACCCACTCCTCAACTCCTCAAAGGTTGCTAAGAACCAACACTTACAAACACAACCCTTCCACAACAACTTAAATGCTAAGCTACCTCAGCACTTGGAAAAACAACCACTAAACTGCAACCTCACTTAGCACCAAGGAACTACCACTTCCACTTAGCTATTCAAACCACCTGACCGATTCTAACCTCAACCGGTACTCCTCACCACCAAACCACTAAACTCATAAAACATCAAACACCAATCTTCTACCAACAGGCTATGCCACTCTCACTATTACTAGCAACTAGCTTAACAAACTCCATTACTTCTAACTTCCACTCAGCACCAACACAACCTCTAAAAACCCATCATCCAACCACCACTCTAACAGATTCGATTAGTTATTAGCGAGTGTGAACATCGTATGCATGATCACCAACATGCCCTATCAATGCCTGATGTACATGTATGCAAAACCTCTAATGTCATGCCACATGTATGCATGGACCAACATATATAATATAGCATATAACAATGATTTTAACTGTGCATGAATGCCAGTTCACACCCTCCAATAACATCCTCAAATCCGTCTAAGAACAACCTCCTACCTCACTTCTAGCTTATCTAACTCCATCATACCAACAACTATTAACCACAAGATTTTCACAAAGCCCTCTTCCCACCAAAGATGTTTCCAAACTACAACCATTACCCCAACATGCTAGCAACAAGACTAAACTTACCACGCAAGGAAAACCAACAGAAACCAACCAAGGTAATTAGAGCAAAGATCACTAACAAGGTTACCTGAAAACACAACACCTCTCTGAAGCTTCATCTGACGAGCTCTCTTCCTTGCGGAACCATCAACCTCCTGCCGCACCACTGCAGCACCAGCTAACACACTAGGGCCACCACCACCTCCTTGCGGTAAAGAACCTTGGATGTTCCGAGCCAACACCAAACAATCACGTCTCATGTGTCCAGCAGACCCACATTCCCAGCAATTCTCCTTTCCCACACTCTTCACAACTTTCTGCTCTTTCTGCCACTTCTGAACCTTGCCTCGGCCGTGCCCACGACCTTTCTGAGATCCTTTGGCTATCACCAAAGCTGACTTCACTCCAAGAGGACAATCACGCTTAACATGCACTTTGGAACCACAATTCCAACAAGCACCCGCGCCCCAACAACCTCCAACATGGCGCCTTTCACAACGGTCACACACCGGTGGCTGAACTTCCACTCCTTGCCCAAGCAACACTTGCTCCACAACAACACCACTGTCACATTGCTCAACCCTTGGAAACTTCCCTCCAAGATACCTTTCATAAAAGGCAGACACAAAGAAATCCCAATCAATATCAGGAATATGTGACGCCACAGCCACTGATGTCCACCAGACACAGGCATCCTCCAACATCAAAGAAACAACACTCCCCAGCTTACAAGCAAGATCACAACCTTCCCGATCCAAGATCAGAACCACACTGGCCAACCATGCCTCAAACATCTCCGGTGTAGAACCATGATATTCCACAGCACCCAAATCAAGCAAACGCTGCTTCGGCAAACCCACACATCCCACAGACTTTACCTTTACCACAGCCTGAGATGTTCCCAACACCTCCTGAACATCAGATGATGAACTCTTCACCACAGAACCAGCTTCTTTCCCTTGCCTTATCACCTCAACCCCAGGCACAGAAAACTGAGACAAAACACCTCCACGAAAGGGTGAATTCTACGCCTTAACAACCTGCCCCAAGGCAGCAACCATCTCACCCAACTGCCATTCTTTCATCGACTTAGCCATACTACTAACAACAACAAACATACAATCACAACAAACAAACAAACCAGTTAGACCAGCATTAAGCAAGGATTCAAACTCCAACTCCAAAATAACACAATAGCTATATTAATAAGGCAATGGGTATCCCGAATCCTCCCCTTTACATGACATAACAGTCAACACAACATGGATATCACAACATCAAGCATATCAAACAACACACCTTGATCATGCTTACATCAAACAGCATCCACTTGCAACAGCATATTATTACATAACATACTCACAGCACTTTCATCATGCATAAAACCAACTCACAGCATCAGCTTATCATCAGCACAAACCACATAAGCTCAACCAAGATTCATAACCATAAAACATGCTTGAAAACATCAGCAACATGCTCAGAAACATCAACAATTTGCTCAGAAACATGTGTTTCAACCAACATTCAACCAACTTTCATCCACACAACAAGGTAAACATCAACACACATCACAACAACTTACCGTTTTCCCCAAGCATTCGCAACTCGGCTCTGATACCCACAAATGTAACCCCCTTAACCCGGCCTAGACGGTTGGCCCGAATTAAGAAGATTACACGGGGAAAACCAAAGTCAACTCGAAAGTCAACCTTGATTAACGACCCTTTTTTTTCTTTTTAATCTTGTCTAGATGCTCATTAACCCTAGATGTGATCACACAAACATCATACTCAAATATCACAACCATCAGAGATCATACGGGGACCCAATTGAACAAATTACAACTTTAGGGACCAAATTGTAAATTCTGAAAACTTTGAGGCCTTAACCAGATTTTAAGTTACCAACTTAAAATTAATCATGTTTCATGCATCTCGGCCAAATTTCAGCTCAAACGGACATCTCAAACTCATACAATTGCACATACAAGATTCAGGACCAAAATGCAAACATTTTGAAACACATAACTGCCACTGTCAGCCCCCAACGGTCAACCGTTCCGAAACGGGAGACAGCCCGTTTCGAAACGCGGGGCCGTTCCGCAACGGGTACCGAAACGGGGGTCGGGCAGTGGCCTTTCCGTTTCGGAACGGTGTCACCCGTTTCGGACGCCTGGGCTGCTTCAAGGCACCCGTTCCGAAACGGTTCACCCTGTTCCGAAACACCCTGCACAAAATGCAGAATTTTGCCTACTTAAACATGCAATTAAACATCCAATCATGCTTCAAAAGCCACCAAACTTTGCCAACATGCAATTTAACATAAAAGAGGCATACTTGCATCAACAATTCATCAACATGTCAACATACACGAAAAGCCCCAATTTCAAGGCTAAGCTTCCAACACAAGCAATCCGTTTAAACAACATACTTCCAAATCAAACTCATAAGCCAAACCATGTTCCAACAACATCAACAACACAAAACCATACTTGTCTGAACATAAACAAACACGTACATCAACCCAAGAGATTCTACCCCATTGCCTTTATTAACTATAGCTATTAACCGAGACATACATCTCAAGTGGAGTCCTTCTTGAATCCCTTGCTCCTCGCTGTCCAAACTTCAAGAATCTGCATTGATGGACAAAAAGGAGCGTAAGCACATAATGCTTAGTGAGGAATGCTCAAAACCAAAACACCATCAATGCAGCGAGCCATAAATCACTTTTAAAACAAACTCGATTTGTTTACCAAAGCCATGTTTGAAAACCCCTTTTCAACAACAAGCTCAAAACCATGCATCGCACATACATGAAAACCAACCCTTAGTTTAGCAAAATAAGAAAACCCTTTTCAAAGCACAACTTGCAAAATCAACCATTTAGCCAAACCATGCATAAACACCATATGCAAGCTAAAACAAAACCTTGGAAAACACTCCCATTTCACAACATACCTTTCTTAAACTTGAAAGCCAATTCAAGCAAGAATCTTTTAAAACCTTTACACAAACCAACCAACACATGCATTAAACCAAAGGCAACACATATGAACCACAACATCATCATCACATGCCTTTAAAAACAAGTCTTAACAAGACTCCAATGCACTAAAGATATTTCATGCTCACATGCATCATTTTCCAAATGATAATCAACACTTGTTCAACTTAACAAGTAAACATGCATTCACAAGCATTATACACTTTCCATGCAACCATGCATCTTTTCAAGCATCTCATGCTTCACATGCAATTATGCATCAATTCAAGCATCTCATGCTTCATCACAATCAAGAACATCATATTGGCCTTCAAGTGATCAACCACATTCACTTTTCAACTCAACACCCAATCGGATACGCGGATTCCGAGCGTTGTCCCTACGCTCCATACACCCTACCAATCCAAGGTCTCCCCAAATGGACTTTTAAACACCATTTGACCTTACAAGCCTAAAGTTCCCATGCATGGACTTTTAAGCACCATACAACCTTAGCTTTTTCCCGAGGTTCCCATGTATGGAAAACCATACAACCTCAACATGCACAAGGTTCCCATGTATGGACTTTTAAACACCATACAAACTTTGCATCACCGATTGGTAGTTGTATAAATCACTAACGAGATCCGGGACATCCCACACAAGATCCACACATGGACTTAACACCGCCATTGTGATCTCAACAAGCACAAGGTTCTCACATATGGACTTTTAAACACCATATAACCTTTGCTCAACCAAGGTCCTCGAATGGGCAACACCTCCATTATGACCTCAACCATCTCGTTAGGATACTTGAAGGGAGTTTCCCGGTCCACTCTTGACCACTCCACCTCTAAGGCGACTTAATTCACGGTGCACCCAATCCTATAGCCGGCTAACTATATCCAATCAAAGAACCAAGAACCACTTACATCACTTGCCAATATAACCACCTTACCACAATAGTCCAATGATTCACATGCATAGCCAATATGCAAAACCATTACCACATTAATCAAATGATTCACATGCATAACCAATATGCAAAACCATCATTTACCAACATTAATTCACTGTTTTAAAGCATTAAACAAAGCCATTGAACAACATGCAACACCATGCATCAAATCCACATTTTCAATGTATAAAACCAAGGATCTCTTACCTTGAGCATCCTTCACATATGGCTTTCAAAACCAGCACTAAACCATGCTAAAATATGCTTTCAAAACAGAATTAAACCATGCAAAACACATGCATTTCAATCATCAACCACAATTGCTTAAAAGCCAATTTCACAATCATAATTCAAGAGCGAAAATCCATTCACTTACTCTTGAGCTTAGCAAAGTTGTTTAGACTTACACTAAGCTCCCAAAAACCTTCAAACCTTGGTTTAAAAGCTGAAAACCCAACTTCACTCACCGATAACCAAAACAAGGCTAGCCACCAAGCCTTTCAAGCATCCGAAACCTTCCGCAACACCTCTAAAGCTCACGGATCAAACTCCCCTGTTTCAAGCACACAAAAACAGCACATTAATGCATCATTATGCATTAAGAACAGCAGCCACACAACCGAACTCGCTGCTCACCACACAACCAACAATTCGGCTACCAAACACAACCGAAATCACCTCCAAACACTACCAAAACTTAACCCATCCAAGATCCATCACTTCTAACCATTTTTAAACATCAATTAACATCCAAAATGATCACAAACACGTCCTTATACTTCCAGGTATAACAGATCACCAAAAACACTCCAAAAACAACCAAAAACTCAAGCAAAACTTAGGAAATTCAACCTATCCGGGATTGCATTAATTAAACCTCAACTTCTAATCAATTTAGCATTCATTTAACATCATTTTGACACTTCAAAACACTGCCCAAACAGATCACACGAAAATTTCACCAAAATCGCCAAATCTTGCATTTTAAGCCAAAATCAAGATTTCAATTGAAAAGCCTTTAACAAAACACAAATCAAGGATTGAGAACTTGGGAATTTCAGTAAAGAACTGATAGTTTAGAGGAGAAGGACGTTCTTACCTCCAAACTTGAGTTTCTCCTTTTTGGAGCCAAAAAGCTTGATGAAACAACTTGCAAATTGAGAGGTTTTGTTGATGAGATGATTAGGAATCAAATGAGAGTTGAAATGAGTGATTTGAGTGACAAAATCAGAGGAGGAAATCTGGAGAGAATGTGTTTGGTTTGAGAGAAAAGATGAGAGAAAATGGTTGAGAGAAAAGTTAGTTAGAATTAGGAAAATATCTTCCCTCCACTTTTCTTTAGTTTAAAAACACTTAATTAATCATTTAATATATTTAGAAAATCTGGAGAAACTCCCATTGGGTAAATAGCTCCTTAAAGATTCAAAGTTTCAATCCTTTTTAAAACAGTCACGCAGTTTTCAAAAATTACATTTTGGTCACTAACCCAAAATGTCACCCTTCCCAACCTCATTTTCCAAAATTGATTTCACAGTTCACTTTTATATATTAAAAGATGATTTTAGAATATTTTTCCATATTTTTAATGCAACCCGAACTAGGCTTTCCTAAATTCACTCTTATACATTCGATCAGCACTTTGACCGAACTGGTCAACGCCCAAAACTTCTGAGCCCAAAACCGGGGCGTTACAAGTATGCTGTTGTTATGAACATATCTAGGGTTAATGTGCATTTAGATAAGATTAAAAAGAAAAAAAAGGGTCGTTAATCAAGGTTGACTTTGGTTTTCCCCGTGTAAACTTCTTAATTCGGGTCAACCGTCTAGGCCGGGTTAAGGGGGTTACAAACATGCTCATATGAATAATTCTAAAACAGCAAGTAAACCTTTGCTCATGCTTTACCAAGCATCACATGCATTCTAGCATCATTTACAAGCATCCCATGCTTAACATCAATCATTTACATTATATTGGCTCGCAAGTGATAATCCATAAACCATTTCAACAAAAGACACAAATGGATACGGGGATTACAAGCGTTGTCCCATACGCTTCATACATACTACCAGACTACACAAGGTGGAGATCATTGGCACAATCACAATCCCTCAACACTCGTGATGAAGATTAATGGCACAATCACAACCCCTCAACATCACTCATCCGTAGTTGTATAATTCCACTAACGAGAGTACGAGACACATACACAAGACTCACACACGAGATTAAACTATTCACCGTTGTGGTCTTAACCTCAATCGTTAGGGTACTTGGATGGAGATTACGGCACAATCACAACCCCTCGACATCCAAGGCGACTTTATTCACGGTGCACCCAATCATATAGCCGACTAACTATATCCGATTAACACAACCAAAAACCATTTCCATCACTTCCCAATATAATCATTTAACCACATTAATCCACTATTTTTCAAGCATAAATACAATGCCATTTCCACAAGCACAACATGCATCATTCATATGAAAACTAAGGATCACTTACCTAGTGCGTCCTTAACATAATGGCATTAAAATCCAGCATCATACATGCTTAAAATATGCTTTAAAACAGTAATCAAATTTACATTTAACACAAGTGCATTTTAATCAAAACATAGCACATTTTCCGTGAGAGACTTTCGAACCACTTACTCTTGAGCTTAGTTCAGTGTTTCAAACTTACACAAAGCTCCCAAGACCACGCTCAAAGTGTCATAAAGCAGGAAATTGCATTTCCACTCACCAATACATGAAGCCTTGCTCGCCGACACGAAAGTTACCCCTTCTGGAGCCTCCAACAACACCTCGTTTTCTTCCAGATCAAGATCCCCTGTTTTCACATCATCAAAACAGAGATCTAAATGCATTAAAATGCATTTCAACACCAGCAACAATTCACAAACTCGTTGCTCATCCAAATTACACCAAATTACCCAACCGAAACAACCGAAAACTCAACCGATTGCTTCCTAAACCAAGCCCAGCCAACATACATCACTTCCAATCCATTGTAAACATCAAAACACGTCTAATAAACAACCTAACCCATCCTTATACCTCCAGCAAGCAAGATTCCACCATTTCACCCCAAAAACCCACTTAAAACTATCAAGAACTTCAAGGATCTCACGGATTTCGGGATCTATGTTATCAAAACTTCATTTCAACATAATAAACAACTTAGAACTTAATTAAAATCAATCCATAATAGAGCTTAACTCATCAAGTCCGAAAATTAAGATTTCAACCATATTTTTACAAGATTTTGATCTCCAATCAAAACTATAAAGAAAACTCAACCAAAAACACTAATTAGAAGCCAAATATCTTGTGAATTTCAATAAAGAACTTTGATTACAGGTTGAGAACGGGATTTACCTCCAATCCTTGCTTCCCTCAATGTATGACAAGTTTTCCTTTGAAAAATCTTGAAGAGCTAGAAAGGTTTTCTTGAAATTTTCTTAGGAAATATTGAGAGAGAGATTGGGAGAAAGAATTATGGAAAAAGATGAATGAAAATAGTGTTTGGCTGAAAATGAAAAGAAGTTGGTAGTTACGTAATTAGGAATCTCAAGTTAACCATCTAAATTAATTAAATCAAAACCATTTAAAGCTATTTAACTAAATATCATTTTAAACACATGTCATATTAAGGAAAGGCTAAATTGCCATAAAGCCCCCTATAGATTCTAAGAATTTGGCTTCTTCTTTAAAAATCACATTTTCCACAGTTTTGAAACTTTACAATTTGGTCACTACTCAAAATGTCCCATTTCCGAAATCTTTTTTGTAAAATTGACTTGACCAACCTCTTAAAAATATTTTTAGAGGATTTTATCCATTATACCACATTTTATCCTATCTTGATCCTTAATTTCCTTAAATCACCTTACGCGATTCGAACCGTTCTCGTCCGGTCCAGTCCGACGTCTAAAACATCTAGGCCCAAAACTAGGGCGTTACACAAGGAGGACTCTCAGCCCAACTTTACTCAGGAAGAAGATAACTTACAAGATCCTCTAGTTGAAGAGAAGGGTGAGGAAGGCATAGCAAAAGAAACACCGGAGGAGAAGCCTGCTTTTGCTACAGCAAAAGATGTAACTCCACCAGCCCAGAAAAATGAAGTTAGAACCCCTCCTCCTTTTCCTCAACGATTCAAGAAGCAGAAGGAAGACCTTCAATTCCAGAAATTCGTAGATATCCTGGACAAACTGCATATCAATGTCCCATTTCTAGAGGCCATTGATCAGATGCCAACATATGCCAAGTTCCTCAAGGATATAGTCACGAAAAAGAAGAAGGTCGAGAAGTAAGAAACTTTCGCTATAGCAGAAAAATGCTATTCTATGTGGAGCAAGCTACCACCTAAGAGGAAGGACCCATGTAGTTTTGCTATCCCATGTTCTATTGGTGACGTTTGTTGGAAGAGCACTTTGCAATTTGGGATCGAGTGTTAGCTTGATGCCTAAGTCGATTTTTCTGAAACTGGGAATTCGAGAGGCACAGCCCACCAAGGTTGTGCTACAGCTAGCAGATCATTCTCATGTTCGCCTAGAAGGAAGAGTTGAAGATGTTGTGGTAAAAGTGGACAAATTTATCTTTCCAATCGACTTCTTAATCCTCGACTGTGAAGCTGACAGTAACACACCCATTATCTTGGGTAGGCCATTTTTAGCCACCATGCGAGCTTTGATTAATTTTGAGAAGGGTGAATTCACGATGCCAGTGGCTGATCAGACGGTCACGATCAATATTCATGACACCCTCAAGTATGTAGACAACCTAGGAGTATGCCAATATGTAGATGCTACAGCACATAATATGATTGATGAGTTTTGCTGTAACAATGAGATGCAAATGGAAGAGTTTGAAACACTCTGCAAGGATGATGATACAGACCAAGAAGAGCTCTCAAGGGAAATGGAGCAGTCTAGTCGACTCGAGGCTAGACCAAGTACACACTTTGAACCTCTTGATTTTTCAGAATTTGTACCTCCTAAACCTTCCCTTGAGCATGCAGCTTCTTTAGAACTGAAACCTTTGCCATCACATCTTAAATATGTTTACTTAGGGAGAAATGAAACTTTGCCTGTGATAATCTCATCTAGACTCACACCTAAGCAAGAAACTAGTTTAGTAAATATGTTGTTACAACATAAAAATGCAATAGGGTGGACTATGGCTGATTTGAAGGGAATAAGCTCTGCTATATATATGCACAAAAATTTTCTTGATGATTGTCACAACAATTCAGTTGATCCCCAGAGGAGATTAAACCCAATTGTGAAGAATGTGGTGAAGAAAGAGATAATCAAGTGGCTTGATGTTGGGTAATCTACCCTATATCCGACAGCTCATGGGTCAGCCCGGTGCAAAGTGTACCGAAGAAGGGAGGCGTGACCGTGGTAAGCAACGAGGAGAATGAGCTGTTGCTTACTAGAACCTTCACGGGTTGGAGGATTTGCATGGACTATAGGAAGCTCAACAAGGCGACCAAGAAGGACCATTTCCCCTCCCATTCATTGATCAGATGTTGGATCGACTAGCGGGCAAGGCATTATACTGCTTCCTCGATCGGTATTCTAGGTACAATTAGATTGCTATAGCACCCGAAGACCAAGAGAAGACGACTTTCACATGCCCTTATGGAACTTATGCTTTTCGGAGAATGCCTTTTGGTCTCTGCAATGCTCCAGCAACCTTTCAAAGATGTATGATGGCTTTCTTTTTAGACATGGTCGAGGATTTTTTAGAGATTTTCATGGATGACTTCTAGGTCTCCGGAGATGACTTCGACACATGCCTGGGAAATCTCGCCAAGGTCCTAAAGAGGTGTGAGGAAGCTGACTTGGTGCTCAATTGGGAAAAATGTCATTTCATGGTAACGGAAGGAACGGTTTTAGGCTACAAGATCTCGAAGCAAGGGATAGAAGTTGACAAAGAAAAGGTCGAGGTCATTGAAAAACTACCCCCTACTACTGTCAAGGAAGTAAGAAGCTTCCTAGGGCATGCTGGCTTCTATCAGAGATTCATCAATGATTTTTTGAAGATCTCAAAGCCGCTATGCAATTTGCTATAGCAAAATCAACCATTTGTGTTTGATGAAGTTTGTTATAGCGCTTTTCAAGAACTGAAGGAGAAGCTTATCTCAGCACCAGTTGTCATTCCACCTGATTGGAACGAGCCGTTTGAGCTGATGTGTGATGCAAGTGACTATGCCGTCGGTGCAGCATTTGGACAACACCGAGGTAAACTCTTTCATGTTATCTATTATACTAGTCGCACTTTGAATGGTGAACAAATCAATTACACCACTACTGAAAAAGAATTGCTTGCTGTAGTATTTTCCTTTGATAAGTTTAGGTCATACTTGATAGGCATTATGGTCATAGTTCATACCGATCACTCAGCCATTAAGTACTTAGTGACTAAAAAGGATGCTAAACCTAGACTTATTAGATGGATACTCTTGCTACAGGAATTTGACATAGAAGTTAGAGATAGGAAAGGATGTGAGAACCAGGTAGCTGACCATTTATCTAGGATAGAAAATGCTATCACACAAGGTAATGAAACTGAAATTAAGGAGGAATTCCCTGATGAGAAACTGTTAGCTGCTACATCAATTCCGTGGTATGATGATATTGTTAATTATCTTGTTAGTGGTATTTTGCCTCCTGAACTATCTAGCCAAGGACTCAAGAAATTCAGACATGACGCAAGATTCTACTATTGGGATGAACCCTACTTGTTCAAGCAATGTCCTGATCAGATCATAAGGAGATGTGTTCCAGCGAAAGAATACCATGGCATTCTCTACCACTGTCATTCATCACCGTGTAGAGGGCATTTTGGTGGTGCTAGGACTGCTGCAAAAGTTCTTCAAGCAGGATTCTATTGGCCTACACTTTTTAAGAATGAACACGAGTTCTACAAGACTTGTGACAGATGCCAACGACCGGGGAACATCTCCAGACGGAATGAAATGCCATTGCAAAAATATTCTAGAAGTTGAAATCTTTGACGTATGGGGAATTGACTTCATGGGTCCGTTTCCTGCATCATATAGAGATCTATATATTTTGCTAGCAGTCGACTACGTGTCAAAATGGGTGGAGGCTGTTGCCACCCCAAGGAATGACTCCAAGACGGTCATGAAGTTTCTTCACAAGAACATCTTCACGAGGTTTGGAGCACCCCAAGCCATCATCATTGATGAAGGAACTCACTTTGACAACAAGCTTATTGCTAAAGCATTACACCGATATGGCGTCAGGTACAAGATTGCTACAACATATCATCCGCAGACAAACAGACAAGCTGAAGTTTCCAACCGAGAAATCAAGCAAATCTTGGAGAAGGTGGTTAATCCTAAGAGAAAAGACTCGTCCCCCAAGTTGGATGAAGCACTTTGGGCATATAGGACAGCCTTCAAATCACCTTTAGGCATGTCACCCTTAAAGCTTGTATTTGGTAAGGAGTGCCATCTACCCGTTGAGCTTGAGCACAAAGCTTATTGGGCAATCAAGAAACTCAACATGGATGCCCAACTTGCTAGTGAAAGGAGGTTCCTAGAGCTTAACGAGCTGGAGGAATTTAGAGCCCAAGCATATGTGAATGCTCGCATCGACTAGGAGAAAACCAAGAAGTGCCATGACAAACACATTTTGCCAAGGCATTTCTCAGAAGGTCAACAAGTGCTTCTCTACAATTCTAGGCTAAAGCTTTTTCCTGGAAAACTGAAATCAAGATGGTCAAGACCATTCATCATACACAAGGTGTACCCTCATGGCGCGGTTAATATCAAGAAGTTAGACGATGGTGAAGTCTTCAAGGTCAATGGCCAACGCCTGAAGGTGTACAGTGGAGCCCCTATCCGCAGAGACAAGTCACACCTGGATCTTCACGATCCTTGAAAGTTTGACCCTCTAAAACCCTATCTTTTATGCTATAGCATGTTCATAAATAATGCTTCTCTTTTTAGTCTAGTATTATGTTATCTTTGTTTTTAATTTTCATATCTTTTCACGTGACCCTCGTACAAGGTTTTCTCTTTCCTAGTACAACGTCAGGTACAGAGCAGGAGAGTGTGCCGTCTACAGGGTTGGTAGCAAGAGGGAGAAGGACATGGAGTTTGTTTTTATCCACTTTTGGAAGTACGAAAGAAAAGGGGAAAATAAAAAGATAAGGAGAGGTTTTATCCGAAAAAGTGGGGAGGATGAATTAAAAAAGAGAGAAAAAACAAAAAGCAAGAGAGAGAGAGTACTCACCTATTTAATGAGGAGGAACCCTAGCCACATAAACCCATATTCTCTCTCCAGCCGTCACCTATCACATTAACTCCAAAAAATTTCTCTCTTCCTTAAAGCCGACACACGTCCCCATCACCTCCCCTCTTCCATTAATTCTTCAGCTTTTTTCCACCTTTTTCAACTCCCCATATTTTCCTCATCTTCATCAATCATCCCCTCACCTTTTCATCTTCTTCAACACTCAAAACTTTTTCTTCTTCACTCCATCTCTTCGATTTTCTCCCAAACACACAGAACACCTTTCACCATTTTCTTTCTCTTCACATATTCACTCCTCCCCATTTTTCAACAAAAACTCCATGGCCCGTTGTAAGAACGCCCCTGAGACTTTCGATCGTCCTAAACAACAACCAATCTTGGAAATTTCTAAGTTTCTTGACGAGGCAGCAAATGAGAGATTGACAAAGCTCAAAGATAGGAATGTTCTTCCAGAACTAGGGTTTAAATACCCTAAAGATGAAGACGACCAGTTCGATCAGGCAGTCATGGATGTCATTGGCAAGCATGAGTGGAAAGCCTTCACTGCTCACCCTGAGGAGATTTGTACCTCACTTGTAAAGGAGTTCTATGCACACCTCACAAGTCCAACACAATCTACAGTTCATGTGCGAGGAGAGCAGATAAAGTTTACTACCGCAACAATTAACAAGTTCTATGGGCTAAAGCACACTGTAGATCGCCACACTTATTTTGTGATGACAATGGACGCGCAGACACATCGCGAGGTGCTAGAGGATATTTGTTTTCAGGGAACGGTGCTGGACAACAACAAGTCAGTCGAGAGAGGATGCCTCAAACCTGAGGCAAAGGTATGGAACCATTTTGTGATACATAAGCTTATGCCTACACTACACACTGCCACCGTCCACATCTCTAGACTTTTTCTCATTCACTCGATAATACATGGTAGACGCATTGACATAGGAAAGATAATAGTGGATGAGGTATATGCTTGTTTGAAATGGCCTCGTAGTCCTCTTGTTTTCCCTAACTATTTACTACCTTGTGTAAAAGAAAAGACGTCTTCATAGACGATCTTGTGGATGCAACTCTTTCAGGAAAGACATGTTTAACTCCAGCCCTCGTCACAGAATTCCGAGGATTCAATGAAGACATGCCTTAGCAAACAGTGGAGGGAGGAGCTAAAAGTTTTGTTGCAGCACGAGTAGCAGCATTGGTGGCAACAACAAAAGAACTGAGCATTAAGCTCAGCCTGATGAAGGCACACCAGCGGGCGTACTTCAAGTATGCCCATCATCGCGATAGTGCCATAGCATCCTGCTTAAGTAAACTCCTACCAGACCAGAACGTGTCATTTCCACTGTTCCCCATGGAGTTGCTACAAGCGGCCACCACTGCTACATCGAGCACAATGTCTCCCAATGACCCTAGCTCCGTCCAACCTGCTGCCAAGAAGAAGACTCCGAGAAAGAAGGCGCCTACAACTCCTACTGCCCAGCCAGAAAAAGAATCCCCTTTTGTTCCACCCACTGTAGAAGAGACCGACCCAGTGGCTACCCCGACCAAGAAAAGGAAACGTACCAGGAAGGCAACTAACCCAGCACCGTCACGACCAGAAAACCCAATTCTTGAGCCAGAGCATATACCGAGTGATCCTGAGGAAACCCCTCTAAAGGAAACGACTACAGCACAAACAACTGAGCCGACACCAGCGCGATCTGCGGTTGCTACAACATCCAAACCAAAAACACGTATCAAACATACTACTGGACGTGCCAGGCCCTCATCCAGTGCTCAATCAGTATCCTCAGAGAGTATGGACGATGTAGCAGACCCCCACCACTACTCCTCTGAAACATCAATGGACAATACCAGCATCACGAAATAGCCTCCGCACCCAGGAGGTAACTAAAATAATTTTCTTTTCATTTTTCATCATTTTTCATGGCATATGATATAGATTAGTTTATGCATTGCAGACACTGCATCTCTCAAGTTTGGGGGTGTTAGTGTTCATAGTTAATATTTTGCTTTAGCATATGCATTATGGGATAAAACAAATTTTTACTATGGCATTATGTTTAGTCTAGAGACAGTCCATGAATATATTTATGATGTCTGACGATGAAATCTTAAAGGCCTGAACTAAGTTAGAAAAAAAACACAACTAGTTGAGATCTGTAGAACTGAATTTAGGATCTAGTTGTTAAAAAAATTGTTACACAGCTGCTCTCTTTCTATAAGTAAGTTTGTTAGAAAAATATTTTCAGGAAGAACCCTAGTAAACTCTGATATGTAAACTCTGGAGAATTAAAAAAAACTAGACGACCCTGTGCTCAAATAAACGAATAAATGCTACGACATATCTGTAGAAGGACACTCTGCTTTGCTATAGCATGTTAAAAAAAGAATAAGAAATAAAGCTTTGTTATAGCATATGAGTGAATGAAAGTTGTCACAGGATGACTCTGCCTACTAGCTCGGGGGTTAGAGGTTTGCTCCATGCTCATCTAGAGTTAAGGACGGTAGGTGTGATGAGCTGACACCCTTCGTAGCAGAAAACCTATATCTTTGGGAGTCTAAAAATTGGAAAAGAACTAGAGAACATAGTTAGGGTATAACTAGGGAGCTTCCTTGAAAATTTGTCTCACTAGCTTAAGTATAGGAGGAAGGCAGACACGCACACACGCACACAGCTTAGTCCTAAGGAATGTTCTTAAAGATCTCACTTCTGGTTGTATATATTTATTTGCCTAAGTTATTTTTGAGGACTGAAATATTGCCATAGCAATCCTCTAGGTTAAATCGTTTCCATAGTAGTTCTTTTGTTCTGTTCTATTCATTGCTTGAGGATAAACAATAGCTTAAGTTTGGGGGGTGATAACTGCATAAATATCCTTGTTTTCATATCTTTTTGCTATAGCATTTTTCCTGTTCTTGAGTTCATACCATAGCATTTAGACTGCATTTAGGTTGCATTTTCTTCTTCTGGGTGCATCTTTATCTTTGCTGATTATTGGTCCATATTGAGGGGTATTGCTCGGAAGGTTGGTTTTGGTTTTGGTGGTGCGCAGGAAAGGAGTCAAGAGAGAAAGCCGGTTCCGGGAATTGCTATAGCGTGATGGAAGTGGATATTGTCTAGCACGTGAGATACACGTGAGCTGCAGAAGCACGTGAACATGCAGAAAAGGACGATCTAACATGTGCAGCAGTCGGTATCCACCTGCAGACTGTCCTCCTTGTCCCCTCGTGGCAGACCTTGTCGGTGGATATTCCTTGGGGTTATCAAGGCATCTTTAGGGCACCAAACCCTAGAAGCTTCCACTATATAAAGGGGAGAGAAGCTTGGAGAAAAGGGGGTGCGGTGTTAAGGCTGTGTTGTGAAAGAGAGGCGGAAGAGAGAGAAAAGGAGAGGGAAGTTTTCACCTTCATCTTCTCCAAGTTGGTGTCCTCCATCGTTGAAGCTCCAAGGAGTGGCCTCACCGGCCTCAAGAGAGGCGGTGAGCCTAATGTTGGGTCACGTCGGCACGCCCCGTGGCGCAGCGGAAAAATTAA
The DNA here is from genome assembly GCA_030270665.1 of Hibiscus trionum. Classification (NCBI taxonomy): domain Eukaryota; kingdom Viridiplantae; phylum Streptophyta; class Magnoliopsida; order Malvales; family Malvaceae; genus Hibiscus; species Hibiscus trionum. Next base: position 12,414,035 of record BSYR01000007.1, read on the forward strand.
TCCGACGTAATCCAGCCAGGATCCATGTACAAGAACGAATCCGGGGTGAAAATATGAAGAGTTACCTTTTAAAACTCTTGAAACTGGAAAACCGACGGTATTTCGGAATAACCACGTCAAGTAAAATCGGAATCGTCATAGGTTCGCAACGACCTCTACGGAGTCCACCCGAACAAAAAACCAACAAAGTTTCCACCTCCTTAACACTTGGGGATAAATTTCGACAGGTTTGAACACCTTCCAGGGAGAAGTCGAAATCCCTCTAGGGATTCCTGAGGGAGTCTAAAATCGACCAGGAGTTCAACCGGGACTTGCAATCGAGCAAGGGAAGCTTCAGGGATTTTCCAGGGGCAAGTAGAACACCAGAAAAATATCGAACAACTTCTTAGAGAGCTTTCTGGGATATGTTGAATTCCAGTGGGGAATCCCTAAGGGTGTTGTCGAAATCTTCAAGAGGAGGAAGAGGGATAATTTGGTTGCTAGCCCTTGTCCCTTTAAATAGTATTCAGAGACTTAATTCTAGTTGAATATCTTAAATCCAAGTTCAACCAAAATTCATAGAATCTAATTCTACTTGAAATTGGTTTATATTAAATATACATTATATTTAATAATATTAAATGAAATATATATATATATATTTAATTATGTAGAATCTTATTCTACATAAAACCTGGATTTAAATATACATTATATTTAATCCAAATATATATGTTTTATTATATAGAATCTCATTCTATCTTTACTTGGATTTAAATATATTTAAATATATATTTTTAATTATGTAGAATCTAATTCTACATAAACTTGGAATTAAATATACATTATATAAATTCCAAAAATATATTTAAATTTCTAGAATCTTATTCTATAATATTTAAGTCTCTAAATATTTTCCATACTCTAAAAAATATTTGATAAATACAATATTTATCCAATATTATTCCCATTTAAGGGAGTTGCCGATTTCCCCTATCCTATAGGGGATTTTCGGCAACCTCCCTAAAATAGGGAGTATGGTTTCCAATTTTTGTTTGTTTCATTCGAAGGGTGTGACCATTGTAAGTTCATGCAAAGTTAGCAGCAAAATTAGAACTGTTCTAATTTTACAAACGATGAGTGGCATCTAGCAATACATCATTGCTACCTAAGTTGCATGAAGTCATGGTTTGACTTTCCTAATTCCTGAATAAACTTCCTTTATGTATTTCATCCTTTTGTCTTTTATATCTTAGATGAACACAAGTCATGGGTTAGTCACACTTGTGTTGTCCATCTTGTGTTTCTTGATGTCTTGAGTAGATTATGATAAACGAATCTCTATGATATCTCATATCATAATATTCGAGCATGACCATGCATTTTCTAATCTCACTCAATCAAGTGGCCGAATATATTTCTCCCATAATGTAGGAGGGACAAATCCTTTCTTGATCAACCATATTTCACTACATAGGTCATCACGTATCCAATCATTAGTCTTTATAATGTAGTCAGTTACGACCCACATTTGACTATGTCAAAATACGTAAATCTTTATGTTGAAATCATGTTGATCTCAAGACTGAGGATTATACATATGTTTATCATGAGCAATGTTGTGAGTGTCACATAATTACCCAAGAAACATGCTCATAGCGGGTCAATCAAGTATGTTGTTCTCTAACAAATACTTATGTGTTGATTTTGACATCTCTATGTCAATGACAACGCTTGTAATCAACCACGTATTAGTCTTTATATAGTATCACTGTCCATACCCGTAATAATATTCGACTAAGGATCCTATTTAACAATAATCGTATTATTGTATGGACATTATTATCCAATGGTTAGTTTGATGCACAGAAACATACCAAATGATAATAACGGCAATGCCATAACTTGATAAATCTAGTAAAATAGTATGTCTATTCAATCATCATATGATTGGTCTTTGGGCATACTCCAACAATCTCCCACTGGCACTAAGACCAATCATTCTCATATCTAATACGATATGGCTTAGTGTAACTGACATGATTATGCTGTGTCAAAAGCTTTGTCAGGGAGTTGACAAAGTTATAAACTTTGTGTGTATGTTGCATGCTTTCACATCTCCAAGATGTAAGTACTTTAGAATATGTTTGTATTTATTGATGAAATCTGGGTTTTATTTGCTTACGCAAAGGTTCCATCATAACAGAGTTATGTAGCATCTAATATGCTGGGAACAACCCTTTATTCAGAAGTGAACCCTTTAGATCCAAACATCCTTCTTTATTGCTATGTCGACTGTAATACATTCAGCATATGTTGTAGAGTTAGATATTGTCTCATGGTGCTAACTCGCAGTATCTTTTATTAATGCAAATCGGATTGCGATCTTTAGTTCCTTTTGATGAGTATGTCATCTACATACAATACTTAGGAAAGTAACAATGCTCCCACTAGCTCTTTTGAAAACAAGACTCCCCTTTGTTTCTAGATAAACCAAACCTTTTGATTGTATCTTCTGAAACGAATATCCCAACTTTGAGAAGCTTGCCTTAGTCTATGGATAGACCTTTGTAGCTTACATACCTTGGAGTGACAAAACCTTCTGGATGTGTCATGTACACATATGTTTCAAGTTTTCCCTTAGGAAAGTGGTTTTGACATTCCTTTATTTGATTCCATAATCATCGTATGTAACTACTTGCAAGTGAGATTAAGATGGATTAAACATAGCTACAAGGAAGATGCTTTATCATAGTCTATACTATGAAGTTTGTCGAAAACTTTTAGCGACGAATCATCCTTTGTATGTTTTATCATCCATGCGGTTTTTCCTTTTTGAAAAACTCATTCATACCTCTTAGGTTTTACCCTTTTAGGTAACCGAAGTCTATACTTGGTTTTAGACATGGATTCCATCTCATATCTCATGGCTCTTAGCCATTTCTTGAATTTTGGGCTCACCATTGCTTTCTGATAAGACCTAGTCTTTATCTTGATCCGAAAAGAAGAGTGTTTCCATGTACGGATAGTGAGAAATCCATATTTCTCAAGTATATGGTATTCTCTTAAGGATCAACACAATGGTTGTGTTTTGTTCCAATGTTCCTTGATCATTTGTGGAACATTCTCAATCATTGGTTCATAAATTTGTTGTCTAAAATTTCTTCACATTCCAAATTCCATTTTTCCTTTTGTGAGAGGTAATCTCTTTTGAGAGAAACTCTCGTTTGAGCAACAAACATTTTGTTCTCGTTGAAAAATGAAATCCCTTAGTGATAAGTATTCTCTTTCGACATAAACTATCGTTTGAGCAACAAATATTTTGTTCTCGTTAAAGTTGAAGAAATAATATCCCTTTGTGAGAATTAATCTCTTTCAAGACAAACTCTCGTTTGAGAAACAAATGCTTTGTTCTCGTTAATGACTTGTTTTTCTTAAAAACACATGATTAAGTATGAGAGTTGTTTTTCTAGTGTGTAAAGAAGTCGAAAATGACTTGTTCTGAATCAAAACATGTCTAACATATTTGATTCTCTTTCAAAGACTTTTCGTTCCACTTGTGGGATTTATTTATGGGACAATGCCATATTCTTTGAAAGTTCATCAAACTTTAAATATTCTTGAATTTGATCTCATCAAATTACCTTAATACTTTTATGAGTTTGAGATTAGTCATTTGTTTTATTTATCTTATAAATATTATTGATTTGATTAGTTTAAAGATCATTGATTCGTTGTGCCAGAAGAGATTAAAAGAATAACATTTATTTAAATAATCTCAAAATAAAAATATCTTGTCCTTACAAGATAACTAAAACTTAGTTACAAAATAATAATCTTAAAAACTAAAACAAATCTATTTAAGCAAAAACACATGTCCTAATGGATGATGTAGCAACTCTTGCTTTATTTCCATTCACAGGTCCATATCTATTCTGATGCCTTCTCTTTAGAAGCCTCTGAGGTTGACACCTCACTCGTTTTTGCTTTCTTGACTTCTTGTAGGTATGCGGGGCAGTTTCTCTTCCAATGTCCGGTCTTGCCGCAATGGAAACATTTTCCATCCTTCTTGATTCCCTTCTTAGGTTTCAATGCCTCATTTCCATCGTTTATGGTCTTACCATCACCTTTAGACTTTGCTGCCAATTTACCTTTCTTCTTGCCCTTGCGGACCATCAGAACAGGTTTAGGTCCTAACTTCTTCAGGTTGATTTCAGCAGTTCTCAACATGGCGAGCAACTGTGGCAGCGTCTTGTTAACTTCATTCATATTGAAATTAAGGACGAACTGATTGAAACTATCCGACAACGATTGCAGGATGACATCAGTAGCTAATTCGTCTTTCAGCGGAAAACTGAGCTTCTCCAACGTTTGGATGTGAGCTCCTACGGGAGATCCCTCACTCATCTTGAATTGAAACAGAGCTTTAGAGGTCTCGTACCTCTCTTGACAAGCTTGCCCTTCATAAATCTCCTTGAGATTTTGAATCATATCATAAGCTACCATGTCCTCATGTTGCTTCTGAAGCTCAGGGATCATGGAGGCAAGCATAAGACAACCGACATCCAGCATGTCGTCCATGTGTTTCTTAAACTTGTCTTTGTCAGCTCTGGAAGCAGTGGAAACTGGTTCATCAGGAACAAGTTCTTCAATGACATATTCCTTCTTTTCCTGTTTGAGAACAATTCTCAAATTGCGGAATCAGTCAAGGAAGTTTATGCCATTGAGCTTATCCTTCTCAAGGGTAGATCGCAGAGATAGAGTATTATTTTCCATTAATTCTACAACAAAGAAAATATGCTACATAAGTTTTACTAAATTTTAAAATTTATAGATAGGATTTTACTATAAATTTACTCTCATTATTTTCTTCAAAATTAAAAACCCTTAAGTTTTAATTTCGGAAAAACGTTTCGATAGTTTTTCTAGTGAGCGAGGATCCGTATTTCACCATTCCTAAATAAGCTTTGGCCAGTCTTTTAGGAAATGGTTATTTAGGTAAGTAACACCTTACTAATTACATCTCATGTAATTCCTCATCTTTTGGCGAACAACTCTTGTTCTTTAAATCATCTTATGATTATCCAAAACTTTTAACCACTAGGTTTTCTAATCCTATTAGAACAACCCAGCTAAGTCAATACAAATATCTCAATCGGCGAATATCACTAGCTTATTCTTCGCGTTTAACTAAGATAGATAAATGTGACATTGCTTTGGCAAAGCTCACATTATATCGATCGAAGCTTTAACGATGGTAAATATTGGATGGTTAAAACAAACTTAGAATTATAGTGAGGGATTTACTTAATTATCTCATCATTTTAACATTGATCGTATCAATAGAAGTATGTTTAATCATGCTTATAAAATATCCATTGCATCACATACAAGGTAAATATAAGCGGTAAATGAATATGCAATGATTATAGCCCTTCTTAACCTAAGGCGACCCGTCCCAAGCCAATGGGAGGACCATTCTACTGAAGATAGAATCTACTTCTGAAATGCCCGGTCCACTAGGGAAGGCCCACCATGCTGCTACCTTGGTTCTTGCATTATCTCCATGAGTATTTACAATTTTCAGAAACTCGCGTTACATGCGAGGGAGTGAGATGAGAAGAGAAGTACAATAGAAGATAGAGAAAGGCACGACACGCATGCCGTATTTATAAAAACCAAAACTATAAAGGCTATGGGCTATAACCATGTAAAACAAACACCGTGCAATCTAACATGCATTTCAAACATCGTGCGAACAAAGTAACGACGTGTTTACGGAGTTTTAAACTGATTATCCTTATGTTGCGGTTAATGGGCCAAAGAAAGATCACAAGGTTTCATAAACTATTTGCGTTAACGAACAAATGCACCAGGTAGGTCAACATGAAAGAGAGGTGGCGCACTAGGCACACTTAAGTACCGGGTCTTTGATGATGTCAATCCTAGACATGCATTTTTCATAACGTCTGTAACACCCCAAATTTGGGCCTAAATGTTTCGAGTCTGAACGGGATCGGTTTGGAAAACGGTTCGAATCTAAAAGGGAGTTTTAGGGAACTTCTAGTTCGGGATACTTAAAAAATATAGAAAATATCTAAAAATCCTCATTTAATATCTATAAGTGAATGGTGAAATCAATTTTACAAAATAAGGTTTGGAAATACTACATTTCGATGTAGTGACCAAATCGCAGTTTTTACAAAGTTTAGTAGTGACTGTTTTGTAAAGGATTGGAACTTTGAATCTTTAAGGAGCTAATTTACCAAAATTGTTTTCATCAGATTTTTCCTTAATTTGGGTGATTTAATTGATGGTCTAATTAAATAGAATAAAGGTGATAAACTAGCTTTGACTTTCATAACTACTTTTCTCTAATTTTCTCTTATTTCATTTTCTATCAAAATCCTATCAACCAAACACTTTTTCTCCAGCAAATCTTACATTGATTTCCACTTCATTTGATGAGATTTCCATCACTCATTGACTCCTAATCAATCCTTCAACAAATCCATTTGATTTCTACATTGTATTTTCATGGAAACTTGCCAAAATCAAGGAGAAATCATCTTTTAGAGGTAAGATTGTTCTTCTCCTCTAAACACTCAGTTCTTTACTGAAATTCCCAAGTTGTCAATCCTTTATTAAAGTTTTATGAATGATTTTAATGTTGGAAACAAGAATTCGGCTTAAAACTCAAGATTTTGGAAGAGATCTTGAAGATTTTCGTGGTAATTGATTGGGCTCTGTTATGAGATGGTTTTCTAATGTATTTTGGATGTTAAATGATGTTAGAAATGAGGTTTTATCAACCCAATCCCGAATAGGATGTTTTTCCTAAGTTTTGCTTGTGGAAATGGTGGTTTTTGGGGTGATTTTGGTGTTCTCTTATTGTTGGAGGTATAAGGACGAGTTTAGGGTTGTTTTTGATGTTAATTGATGTTTAGAAATGTTTAGAATTGATAGATATTGGCTGGGCTTCATTTTGGGAGAGTTTGGAGGTGATTTCGGTTGTTTTTGGTAGTCGAAATAAGGTTCTTGAGTAGAGCAGTGAGTTGGGTTGTATGGCTGGTGATTTTAATGCATGATGGTGCATTAATCCTCTGCTCTTATGTGTTAAAAACAAGGGAGAGTGATCCAGAGGCGATTGAGGTAGCGTTGGAGGTTTCGGACGCTTGGGAGGCTTGTCAGCTAGCATAGTGTTGTGTATCGATGAGTGAGATCGTGTTTTCCAGCTTTGGAATGATTTTGAAAAGAGGTTTGGGAACTTAAATTTAGGCTTGAAACGTTGGTTTAAGTTCGGAAGTAATTAAAGTGGAATTCTCTCTCCATTGTGCTATTATTGTTTTGAAAACTATCAAAATGGGTTTTGATGTGATTGATTTGATAATGTGGTTTAATTTGTTGTTTGAGCATGGTTTTAAAGCATGTGAGTTGATTGTCAAACTTGGTTTGAAGAAGGATGCATGAAATTAATATTCCTTGAGAGTATGTGTTGTTAGTTTGCATCTTAAGGCAATGTTCGACATTTTGGCCTTGAAGGTGTTGCATGCTTTAAAAACAGTGATTGTGTTGATGATTTTAACATGAGATGTAGCGACCAAATCGCAGTTTTTACAAAGTTTAGTAGTGACTGAAACTTTGAATCTTTAAGGAGCTAATTTTACCAAAAATGTTTTCATCAGATTTTTCCTTAATTTGGGTGATTTAATTGATGGTTTAATTAAATAGAATAAAGGTGATAAACTACCTTTGACTTTCATAACTACTTTTCTCTAATTTTCTCTTATTTCATTTTCTCTCAAAATCCTATCAACCAAACACTTTTTCTCCAGTAAATCTTACTTTGATTTCAACTTCATTTGATGAGATTTCCATCACTCATTGACTCCTAATCAATCTTTCAACAAATCCATTTGATTTCTACATTGTATTTTCATGAAAACTTGCCCAAATCAAGGAGAAATCATCTTTTAGAGGTAATATTGTTCTTCACCTCTAAATACTCAGTTCTTTACTGAAATTCCCAAGTTGTCAATCCTTTATTAAAGTTTTATGAATGGTTTTAATGTTGGAAACAAGAATTTGGCTTAAAACTCATGATTTTGGAAGAGATCTTGAAGATTTTCATGGTAATTGATTGGGCTCTGTTTTGAGATGATTTTCTAATGTATTTTGGATGTTAAATGATGTTAGATATGAGGTTTTATCAATCCAATCCCGAATAGGTTGTTTTTCCTAAGTTTTGCTTGTGGAAATGGTGGTTTTGGGGAGATTTTGGTGTTCTGTTATAGCTGGAGGTATAAGGACAAGTTTAGGATTGTTTTTGATGTTAATTGATGTTTAGAAATGTTTAGAATTGATAGATCTTGGCTGGGCTTTGTTTTGGGAGAGTTTGGAGGTGATTTCGATTGTTTTTGGAAGCCGAAATGTGGTTCTTGAGTAGAGCAGCGAGTTGGGTTGTATGGCTGGTAATTTTAATGCATGATGGTGCATTAATCCTATGCTCTTATGTGTTAAAAATAGGGGAGAGTGATCCGAAGGTGATTGAGGTAGCGTTGGAGGTTTCAGACGCTTCGGAGGCTTGTGGGCTAGCATAGTGTTGTGTATCGGTGAGTGAGATCGTGTTTTCCAGCTTTGGAATGATTTTGAAAAGAGGTTTGGGAACTTAAATTTAGGCTTGAAACGCCGGTTTAAGTTCGGAAGTAAGTAAAGTGGAATTCTCTCTCCATTGTGCTATTATTGTTTTGAAAACTATCAAAATGGGTTTTGATGCGATTGATTTGATAATGTGGTTTAATTTGTTGTTTGAGCATGGTTTTAAAGCATGTGAGTTGGTTGTCAAACTTGGTTTGAAGAAGGATGCATGAAATTAATATTCCTTGAGAGTATGTGTTGTTAGTTTGCATCTTATGGCAATGTTCGGCATTTTGGCCTTGAAGGTGTTACATGCTTTAAAAACAGTGAGTGTGTTGATGATTTTAACATGATATATTGGCATAGATGATGTAAAGATTACCGGATATATTGATCGATCAATAGGATGTAGAGTGCACTATAAACTAAAATTCGTACGTGCTCTTGGGATTCCTCCCAAAGAGAGAGACCAATGATGGGCATTCCATTGGAGTAGGACTTGGTGAAATATCCAAGCTTTTTGGCAACAAGAGTTATTGCCATGAGACCAATGATGGGCATTCCATTGGAGTAGGACTTGGTGAAATATCCAAACTTTTTGGCAACAAGAGTTATTGCCATGAGACCAATGATGGGCATTCTATTGGAGTAAGACTTGGTGAAACATCCAAGCTTTTTGGCAACAAGAGTTATTGCCATGAGACCGATGAGGGGCATACCATCGGGGTAGGACTTGATGAAATACTCAAGCTTTTGGCGAAGGTAGAATCGCCATGAGAGTACGGTGTGGTGGAAGCCACCGGAATATTATGTTCTAGACGTGTGAGTACGGTGATGGTTGATGCCACCGGAAGTGTCTAGTGAATTGTCCGCATATCCGTGTACAATAGAGTATGTAAATGCCAATATATGAGAATGTGTGTCACATGTACCAATGCTTGAAATGTTTTATGCTATGTGGTTTGCATATGAGATAATGAAATTATGAAATACTTTTGTGTAAACAAGCATGAGTGGCTTTGCCATGAGTTTTGCATAGGTTGTATGCATGAGATAGCTAGATGTTACATGTGGTTTTCAAATGGAGATTTAAGTTTATGGAATGCTCTTGAGTAACCCGCATGTGTGACTTTGCCATGAGTTTTGCATTGGTAGAATTCATGAGATAGATATTTGATACATGAGATTTCAAATGGCGTTTGCTTTGAAATTGTTTTCATGTATGAGAAAGGAAGAGTGTGGAATGGAATTGGTTTCCAAGGAATTTGGTTTAAACTTTGCACGAAGCACTATTGCATGAAATGGTTTAAGTGGAAGTTATTGCAAGAATGTTATTTGGGGTTGAGTTGCTTAATGCATTTGAGTTTAATGTTGATCTTATGTTAAGTAATGCTTAATTTTAAGGTGTTGATGTTTTTATGAGGTTTTCGAACAATACTTGGTTTATAAAGGTGTGATTGCTTTTGAAAAGGGTTTTAAGGTTTGCTACATTGATGGTGTTTTGGTTTGAGCATTCCTCACTAAGCATTATGTGCTTACGCTCCTTTTTGTCCATCAATGCAGATAAATGAATTTGGGACAGCAAGAAGCAAGGGATTCAAGAAGAGCTCCACTTGAGAAGTATGTTTTGGTTTATAGCTATAGATAATAAAGGCAATGGGGGGAGAGTCTTTTACGTTGATGTGTAATGCGATTGTTCATCTTGAGCATGTTCGGATTATGGTTTGATACTTGTTGATGATTGTTTTGTGATATTTGGTTCTTCATCTCCATACTTGATATGACTATGCTCTTTGGTTAAAAGTAAGATCTTTTGTTTAATGTGATAAATGAGTGGGTGTGCTTAATGCTTGTTATGTATCTAGCTTTTGATGCAAAATGAAGGTTTTAATGCTTAGCATGTTGTTGATATGTTGTGGAGTGATTTAAAGTATGTTTGATGGTGTTTTGATGTGAAAAACCATAAGTTTCTGTTGTTTCTGGGCAGGGTGTATCGAAACACCCTTAGCTGTTTCAAAACGGGTGCCTGAAATGACCTGGGCGTTTCGGAACGGCTAGAAGTGTTTCGAAACACTTTGGCTACTAGAAGTGTCTGTTTCGGAACTGGTTTCGGAACATACCCGTGTACCAAAACGGTCAACACCGTTTCGATACGGGCGTTTAACACGGGTGTTTCGATACGGTTGTCAGTGTTTTGAAATAGGTGACCGTTGGACACAGATTTGAATTGCTTTGAAGTCTGCATACTTTACATTTTAGTCCTGAAAGTTATAATTGCAATTGCTTGAGTTTGAGATGTCTTTTTAAGATGAAATTTGGCAGAGAGGCTTGTAATATGATTAATTAAGGTTCGGTAAAACTAAAATCTACAAAGTCCTTATGTTTTCCAAAATTTACATTTTGGTCCCTAAATGTGTATTTCTTGCAATTGAGTCCTTAAACGTTTTCCGATCGTTGTGCTTTTCTCTTCCAAGGTTCTTGAGCATTCACATAGGCTTAATGTGTATCTAGAAAAGATTAAACAAAAAAAAAGAGGGTCGTTAATCAAGGTTGACTTTCGGGTTGACTTTGGTTTTCTCGTGTGATCTTCGTAGTTCGGGTCTAACGCCTAGGCCGGGCTAAGCGGGTTACAACGTCTAATCATAACTCTTATGGATTAACCGTGAAAGATAGTTTGATAACTTTTATCAAATTAGAAGCCCTTTCAGAGATTTCATAAATCTATGAAACTACGAACAACTACTTGTTCTCTAGACTATCTATTAGTCTCAACATGTTAACATTTAACATTGAAGCAACCTAACATAGTTATGATTAACTCTTAATCATTCAGTGATAATCGAAATAAGTCTTTATTAGGTGTGATACGACAAACGATAAATATCTAAATCGAATCAAACATCATGCATCTCATACATAAACATCACCCAAGAATTTAAGTCCCAATTCGTATGATACATGTAACGCCCCAGTTTTGGGCTTGGAAGTTTTGGGTTTGGACCGGACCGGTCGGGTTGCGGTTCGAATATATAAAGGTGAAATTAGGAAAGCCTAGTTCGGGTTGCATTAAAAATATGGAAAAATGTCCTAAAATCCTCTTTTAATATATATAAGTGAACTGTGAAATCAATTTTACAAAATGAGGTTGGGAAGGGTGACATTTTGGCTAGTGACCAAAATGTAATTTTTGAAAGTTGCGTGATTGTTTTAGAAAGGATTGAAACTTTGAATCTTTAAGGAGCTATTTACCCAATGGGAGTTTCTCCAGATTTTTCTAAAATATTAAAGGTTTATTAAATGGTTTTTAAATAAAAGAAAAGTGGAGGGAAGATATTTTGTCATTTTCTAACTAACTTTTCTCTCCATCTTCTATTTTCTTTTCCCTCATTTTCTCTCAACCCAAACATCTTTTCTCCAGAGATTTTCTTCTGATTTTGTCACCTAAACATCTCTTTTCAATTCTCTTTTGATCTCTAATCATTTCTTCAACAAAACCTCACCATTTGCTAAGTGGAATTTTCAAGATTTTGGTTCCAAAAAGGGAGAAACTCAAGTTTGGAGGTAAGAACGTCCTTCTCCTCTAAACTCTCAGTTCTTTACTGAAATTCCCAAGTTCTCAATCCTTGAATTATGATTTATTAAAGGTTTTACAATGGTAATCTTGATTTTGGCTTTAAAATGCAAGATTTGGTGATTTTTGGTGAAATTTCGTGAGATCTGTTTGGGCAGTGTTTTGAGGTGTCAAATTGATGTTAAATGAATGTTAAATTGATAAGGAATTGAGGTTTTATCAATGCAATCCCGAATAGGTTGAATTTCCTAAGTTTTGCTTGATGTTTTTGGTTGTTTTTGGGGTGTTTTTGATGATCTGTTATAGCTGGAGGTATAAGGACGTGATTGTGATCATTTTGGATGTTAATTGATGTTTAAAAATGGTTAGAAGTGATGGATCTTGGCTGGGTTAAGTTTCGGAAGTGTTTGGTGGTGATTTCGGTTGTGTTTGGTAGCCGAAATGTTGGATTTGTGATGAGCAGCGAGTTTAGTTGTGTTACTGGTGTTTTTAATGCACAATGATGCATTAATCTTCTGTTGTTATGTGCTTGAAACAGGGGAGGAAGATCCGTGAGCATTTGAGGTGGTGTGGAAGGTTTCGGATGCTTGGAAGGCTTGTTGGCTAGCCTTGTTTTGTGTATCGGTGAGTGAAGTTGGGTTTTCAGCTTTTAAACCAGGGTTTGAAGGTTTGGGAGCTTAGTTTAAGTCTAAACAACTTTGCTAAGCTCAAGAGTAAGTAAATGGATTTTCGCTCTTGGTTTGTGTTGTGAATTGGTTTTTTTTAAGCAATTGTGATTGATGGTTGCAATGCATATGATTTGCATGTTTTAAATTCTGTTTGGAAGCATGTTTTAGCATGGTTTAATGCTAGTTTTGAAAGCCATATGTGAAGGATGCTCAAGGTAAGAGATCCTTGGTTTTGTACATGGAAATTGTGGTTTTGATGCATGGTGTTGCATGTTGTTTAATGGCTTTGTGTAATGCTTTAAAAACAGTGAATTGATGATGGTAAATGATGAATTTTGCATTATGGTTATGCATGTGAATTAAAGGATTAATGTGGTAAGGTGGTTATGTTGGCAAGTGATGTAAGTGGTTCTTGGTTCTTTGATCGGATATAGTTAGCCGGCTATAGGATTGGGTGCACCGTGAATAAAGTCGCCTTGGATGTGGAGTGGTTAGATGTGAACCGGTAAACTCCATCCAAGTATCCTAACGAGATGGTTAAGGTTATAATGGTGATTGGAATCCCATTCGAGGACCTTGGGTAAGCAAAGGTAATAATGGTGGTTAAAATTCCATTGGTGGACCTTGTGCTTGTTAAGATCACAATGGTGGTGTAAAGTCCATGTGTGGATCTTGTATAGGGTGTCCCGGATCTTGTTAGTGATGTTATACAACTACCAATCGGTGATTCTAAGGTTATATGGTGTTTAAAAGTCCATATATGGGAACCTTGTGCATGTTAAGGTTGTATGGTGGTTAAAAGTCCATACATGGGAACCTTGTGAAAGTTAAGGTTGTATGGTGTTTAATAGTCCATACATGGGAACCTTGTGAAATTTAAGGTTGTATGGTGGTTAAAAGTCCATACATGGGAACCTTGTGAAAGTTTAGGTTGTATGGTGTTTAAAAGTCCATACATGGGAACCTTGTGAAAGTTAAGGTTGTATGGTGTTTAAAAGTCCATACATGGGAACCTTGTGAATGGTAAGGTCAAATGGTGTTTAAAAGTCCATTTGGGGACCTTGGATTGGTAGGGTGTATGAAGCGTGGGGACAACGCTTGTGATCCGCGTATCCGATTGGATGTTGAGTTGAAAAGTGGATTTGGTTTATCACTTGGAAGCCAATATATGTTCTTGAATATAATGAAGCATGAGATGCTTGAAATGATGCATGGTTGCATGAGAAGTGTATAATGTATTATGAATGCATGCTTACTTGTTAGTTTGAACAAGTGTTGGTTATCTATTGAGAATGGTGCATGTGTGCATGAAATCTCTTTAGTGCATTGAAGTCTTGTGAAGACTTGTTTTTAAGGCATGTGATGCAAAGGTTGGTGATGTGGTTCATATGTTGCATTTGTTTAATGCATATGGTAAATTGAATGAGTAAGTGGTTTTAAGGGTTTCTTGCTTTAAAATGATATTCAAGTATGAGCAAGGTATAATGTGAAGTGGAAGTGTTTTCCAAAGTTTTGAATTTAACCTTGCATGTGATGTTTATGCTTGGATTGGTTAAATTGTTGATTTTGCAAGTTGTGCTTTGAAAGGGTTTTCTTAGCTCTTCTAAGCTAAGGGTTTGTTTTTCATGTTTGAGCAATGCATGATGTTATGCATGTTGTTGAAAAGGGTTTTCAAACTTGCTTTGGTTTATCGAATCGAGTTTGCTTTTAAAAGTGGTTTTATGACTCGCTGCATTGATGGTGTTTTGGTTTTGAGCATTCCTCACTAAGCATTATGTGCTTACGCTCATTTTTGTCCATCAATGCAGACATTTGAAGTTGGAGCAGCGAGAAGCAAGGGATTCAAGGGGGAACTCCACTTGAGATGTATCTCTCGGTTAATAGCTATAGATAATAAAGGCAATGGGGGAAAAATCTCTTATGTTGATGTCTAATGAGATTGTATATGTTGGACAAGTATGGTTTATGATTTTGAACTATGTGGTGTAAGCTTGCAACGTTTGAATCTTCTTATGCTTAAGTTGTTATGCTATGCTTCTTGTTTGAAAAGCATGATTGAGTGTTGGATGTGTTGAATGAGTTGGTGCATCTAGGGGTGGTTTTGTATCTAGATTTTGATGCAAATTGGTAGGTTTGATGTTTGGCATGTTGTTGATTTATTGTGGAATGGTTTGGAGCACGTTTGATGGGGTTTAAAGGTGTTAAAACAGGCCAAACTGTTGTTTCTGGGCAGGGTGTTTCGAAACACCCTTGCCTGTTTCGAAACAGGCCCTTGTTTTGGCTAGGGTGTTCCTGAACGGCCTAGCCCGTTTCTGAACACTTTGGCTACTGCCAAGGGGTGTTCCTGAACGGCCTAGACCCGTTTCTGAACACCTGATGGTTTGCAAGCTTTACGTTTTAGTCCCGTTTCTTGTTTGTGCAATTGCTTGAGTTTGAGATGTCCGTTTGAGATGAAATTTGGCAGAGAGGCATGAATCATGACTAATTTCATAATGGTAACTTAAAAATTGGTAAAGTCCTCTTAATTTTCAAAATTTACAATTTGGTCCCTAAATTCGTATTTTGTGCAATTGGGTCCCTTATCGTTTTCCGATTGCTGTGATTTTTGAGTATGCTTATCTCAAGAGTATGCCTAGGTTTAATGTGCATCTAGACAATTTTTTTAAAAAGAAAAAAAGGGTCGTTAATCAAGGTTGACTTTCGGGTTGACTTTGGTTTCCCCGTGTAAACTTCTTAATTCGGGTCAACCGTCTGGGCCGGGTTAAGGGGGTTACAATACAAGTGGCTCTGATACAACTGTTGGGTCACGTCGGCACGCCCCGTGGCACATCGGAAAAATTAATCCGACGTAATCCAGCCAGGATCCATGTACAGGAAAGAATCTGGGGTGAAAAGATGAAGAGTTACCATTTAAAACTCTGGAAACTGGAAAATCGACGGTATGTCGGAATAACCACGTCAAGTAAAACCAGAATCGTCACAGGTTCGCAACGACCTCTACAGAGTGCACCCGAACAAAAAACGAACAAAGTTTCTGCCTCCTTAACACTTAGGGATAAGTTTTGACATGTTTGATCACCTTCTAGAGAGAAGTCGAAATCCCTCCAAGGATTCCTGAGGGAGTCTGAAATCGACCAGGAGTTCAACCAGAACTTGCAATCGAGCAAGGGAACCTTCAGGGATTTGCCAGGGGGCAAGTAGAACACCAGAAAAATATCGAACAGCTTCTCAGAGAGCTTTCTGGGATATGTTGAATTCTAGTGGAGAATCCCTAAGGGTGTTGTCGAAATCTTCAAGAGGAGGAAGAGGGATAATTTGGTTGCTAGCACTTGTCCCTTTAAATAGTATTCAGAGACTTAATTCTAGTTGAAAATCTTAAATCCAAGTTCAACGAAAATTCATAGAATCTAATTCTACTTGAAATTGGTTTATATTAAATATACATTATATTTAATAATATTAAATGAAATATATATATATTTAATTATGTAGAATCTTATTCTACATAAAACATGGATTTAAATATACATTATATTTAATCCAAATATATATATATTTTTATTATATAGAATCTCATTCTATTTTTACATGGATTTAAATATATTTAAATATATATTTTTAATTATGTAAAATCTAATTCTACATAAACTTGGAATTAGATATACATTATATAAATTCCAAATATATATTTAAATTTCTAGAATCTTATTCTATAATATTTAAGTCTCTAAATATTTTCCATACTCTAAATAATATTTGATAAATGCAATATTTATCCAATATTATTCCCATTTAAGGG
Organism: Hibiscus trionum; assembly: GCA_030270665.1. NCBI lineage: Eukaryota > Viridiplantae > Streptophyta > Magnoliopsida > Malvales > Malvaceae > Hibiscus > Hibiscus trionum. Next base: position 12,430,689 of record BSYR01000007.1, read on the forward strand.
AGTTGCTGATTTCCCCTATCCCATAGGGGATTTTCGGCAACCTCCCTAAAATAGGGAGTATGGTTTCCAATTTTTGTTCGTTTTATTCGAAGGGTGTGACCCTTGTAGGTTCATGCAACGTTAGCAGCAAAATTAGAGCTGTTCTAATTTTACAAACAATGAGTGGCATCTAGCAATACATCATTGCTACCTAAGTTGCATGAAGTCATGGTTTGACTTTTCTAATTCCTGAATAAACTTCCTTTATGTATTTCATCCTTTTGTCCTTTATATCTTAGATGAACACAAGTCATGGGTTAGTCACACTTGCGTTGTCCATCTTGTGTTTCTTGATATCTTGAGTAGATTATGATAAACGAATCTCTATGATATCTCATATCATAATATTTGAGCATGGCCATGCATTTTCTAATCTCACTCAATCAAGTGGCCGAAGATATTTCTCCCATTATGTAGGAGGGACAAATCCTTTCTTGATCAACCATATTTCACTACATAGGTTATCACGTATCCAATCACCGGTCTTTATAATGTAGTCAGTTACGACACACGTTTGACTATGTCAAAATACGTAAATCTTTATGTTGAAATCATGTTGATCTCAAGTCTGAGGATTATACATATGTTTATCATGAGCAATGTTGTGACTGTCACATACTTACCCAAGAAACATGCTCACAACGGGTCAATCTAGCATGTTGTTCTCTAACAAATACTTATCTGTTGATTTTGACATCTCTATGTCAATGACAACGCTTGTCATCAACCACATATTAGTCTTTATATATTATCACTGTCCATACCCGTAATAATATTCGACTAAGGATCATATTTAACAATAATCATATTATTGTATGGACATTATTATCCAATGGTTAGTTTGATGCACAAAAACATACCAAATGATAATAACGACAATGCCATTACTTGATAAATATAGTAAAATAGTATGTCTATTCAATCATCATATGATTGGTCTTTGGGCATACTCCAACACCTAAGACAGTCGGGCAGTCCATGGGGGAGAGGGAGTTCACATTTCTTTCTGTCGCTATAGCAATTTCTTTTCATATCTTTATATTTGGTGATGTTATCGCAATGATACGTTGGATGATATTTCCTAGCCACAAACTGTTTTAGGTGGCTTGGGTTTGAGGGATGATTTTATTTTGAGTACTTTTTAATACATGCTATGGCTTTTTCAGTGTTTATCATGTTCTATGGTTCGCTTATGCATTTCTCATTTCCTTAAAGTTGTAAGAGCCCCTCGAGAGTTGGCCGTTATTTAAGTGTTTGTTGGGGTTAGTAATTGAGAGAGCTAGCCTTAGAACCCTCATAAGCAATGGAGTGGCTGTCGAGAGGCAGACTCTAACCTACCTTAGAGATAAGTGATAAGTTTCAAGGGCTAAAAAGGATAGTTCGTGAAGGGTAGGGGAGTGTTAAGAGTTTACGACGAGAGGTATGGCTGTAGCATTTCTGACTCTCAGTTTCTTGGCTAGAGATAGTTTAGGAGCACTCTTAGTAAATCCCGCCAAGCATAGAAGATAGATGAAGAGCCTTAGTATCGTTAAGAAGCTTAAGTTAGGCTGTCCATCATTCTCAGCCAATCATTTCGTAGTGATTTTCGCATACGAAAGGGGGCCTGTTATTAATATTGTTATCTCATCTTTCTCTGCACTATTTTGCTTCAGAATTATTTTACACCATCTCTTTTACTATAGCATTGTCATCTGCAAAAAGTTCAATCTTTATTGTTAAAGCAACCGTGAATACCTCCAATCCCTGTGGAGACGATACTCACTCATCACTTTATTACTCGTTCGACGTGTATACTTGCACCATATTTGGGTATCATTTATAGTACACTTTACGATTGCGAACAGGCGTATCGATACGCGGGGAGGTAGTGACCAAACTCGCAGAAAAGGTATCGATACGCTCTCCCACGTATTGTTACGCACTTCAAACTTGGCCTACCCGTTTCGATACACTTCCCATCCGTACAATTACCCGTGTACAAAATGGCACAGATTTGGCTTATATGTATCGATACACATACCAGAAGTGTCCCAAAAACAGCCCCAAATTCTTGTCTAACATCATTAAATCATCACCAAATCATATGGATATGATTATAGCATCAAGTCTATCACATAAGCATGCAATTCTAAGCACATGGCAAGCATTTGCCATAGCATCACAATATCTAATGGCATAAAGGAGAGCATGCTTAAGCCAAAATCCATATACATCTCAAAAGGCAATATAAAGCATCAAAACCAATATAGAGGCCTTATACAAACCAAATAGGGCACACATAACTTGCAACATCACAAGGGAGTCCAAAACACATCTCCCAAAAGAAACCATTAAATCTCATTGCCATACATCATTACTAAAGTAAACGTAAAACATCATACTTGAGCTTATCTATTCCTTGGATTCCCTTTAACCTCCTTCCTGCCCAAGATGCCTCAATTATCTGCATTGTTGGTAAAAGAGAGCGTAAGCACAATAGCTTAGTGACGTATGCTCTAGAAACACTAACACCACAATGCAAGCTTTTAAAACTCTATCTTGAAATTCATTTCTAAAACCATACTCTTTCTATCTCATGCTTGAAATCCATTTCAAAGCAAAACATCTTTTGAAAACCACATGTACCATCTATCTATCTCATGCATTCAACCAATGCAAATCTCATGGCAAAGCCACACATGCTTGATATACAAAATCATTTCATAATCTCAAAATCTCATATGCATTTCTCATAGCATAAAATCATTTTAATCATTGGTACATGTGAATCAAAGCTCATTCTCATATATTGGCATTTCATTTTCTATCTTTACTCAGATATGCAGATTAGCTTGACATAGAGTCAAGTCCTACCCCGGTGGAATCTCACATCACCGGTATCTATCATCGCCACAAAGCTTGGGTGTTTCACCAAGACCTACCCCGATGGAATATCTCATCATAGGACTCTCACTTTGGATCGGGATGGCACTACCCCCATTGCCCGACTCCAAAGAGTACATACAAATTTATTTTAGAGTGCACTTTACATCCTATTGGTCGACCAATTATATCCGGTAATCATCTCATCATTTATGCCAATATATTATATTAAAATCATCATCTCACCTACTGTTTTGATGCAACATTTCTAAACCAATCTCATCCCATTTCAAAACCAAAATCCATGCATAGCATTTATTCAAAATCTCAAAACTCTTTGCAATGTTTTTCTATCTCATGGGATCAATATAAAACATCAAATCATGTCACAAATCATGCATAAAATAATAGGAATTTGTCTTTCTCAAATCAAGAGCATGTCAAAAGCATTTAGGGGCATCATCCACATTTTGAGAGAAAATCTAAACATACTTACTTACATACTTGGGATGGTGTTTCAAACCAATCCTAAATCCCCAAAACTTGTTTCTTTGTCCCTCAAGGACTTCTAAAACCACTTTCACTCACCGATAATGTTTCGCTCGCTTGCCGAAACAATTTCCAGGCTTCCGGTGCTTCCGGATCAACACCAAATGCATCTGAAGAAATCTCACATGTCCATTACACATAAGAGCAGAGGATTAATGCATTATCATGCGTTAAAATCACCAGCCACTCAATTCAACCCGCTGCTCTACTCAAAACTAGCATTTTGGCTATCCGAAATAACCGAAAACATTTCCAAACTTTCTCCAATCAAAGCCAGCCAAGATCTATCAATTCTAACTATTTCTAAACCTCAATTAACATAAAAAATCAACATAAACACAACCTTATACCTCCAGCAATAGCAGATCACCAAAAACATCTCAAAAACCACAATTCTAGCATCTTAAACTTAGGAACCCAAACCTATTCGGGATTTATTTGTTAAAACCTTATTCTCAACTTCAAATACCATCCAAAATATGTTGAAAATCAACCTCAACTCAGATCTTAACATAGAAATACGAAAATCACCAAGATCTCATCAAGAATCCTGAATTTAACAACTATTTCTTGTTTATAACATTAAAACAACTCAAAAAACCATTAACAAAGGATTGATAACTTTGGAATTTCAATAAAGAACTGATCATTAGAGGAGAATAATGAAGCTTTCCTCTAATGGTGGATCTCTCTTCAATTTGGGCAAGTTTTCTTGAAAATCCAAAGGTAAATCAATGTGATTTGAAGAAGCAAAGATAGGAAATCTTTTGGAAGATGAAATCTCAGCAAACAAGGTGAGAATGAAAGGTTCTTTGATGAGAGAAAAGTGTTTGCCTGAATGGAAGTTGAGAGAAAATGAGAAGAGAAAATCTATCGTAAAGTTGGTTATGAAAAGTCAACTTTTGATTTCCTTTTTAATTCCCTTTTATTCCTTTAAAAAATCATTATTAAAAGCTCTCAAATTAAAGAGAAATATGATGAAAATAAATGGTAAAATTATCTCCTTAAAGATTCAAAGTCTCAGTCCTTTACAAAACAGTCACTAGCCAACTTTTGCAAAAATTGCATTTTGGTCACTACACCAAAATGTAATACTTCCAAAGCTCGTCTTGTAAAATTGTTTTTACCATAATCGTTTATATAACAAATGAGGATTTTTAGATATTTTTCCATATCTTTAAAACATCCTGAACTAGGTTTTCCCTAAACCGACCTCAAGGATTCGAACCGTTCCCGACCGGCTCGATCCAATGCCTAAACTATCTAGGCCCAAAACTAGGGCGTTACACCTATTAAGGAGATTGAGTTCAATCTGGATTTGTCTTTTGACGAGGAACCAGTTGGGATTCTTGATTCTAGTAGCAAAGTTCTTCGTGGTAAGACGATTGAACTTTTGAAGGTGTTGTGGCGTTATCGAGGAGTTGAGGAGGCCACGTGGGAAAGCAAGGCAGACATGTTGAAGCAGTTTCTGCACCTTTTTCCTTCAGGTAATATTTTGAGGATGAAATTTCCTAAGTGGGGGAGAGTTTTAACGCCCCGGTTTTGGGCCTAGAGGTTTTAAAGGCAGTTTAGGGTCTGATGAATCTAGATTAGAGATCTGGATTAGTTCGGAGTCATTTCAAGGAAAACTTGGTTCGGGATGTGATAAAATTAAACTAAAAATTTCTAAAATCCTCTTTAAATATATATATTGAGGGAAAGTGAAGTCAATTTTTGAAAATGATTTTTGGAAAGTTGACTTTTCGGTCTGGTGACTAAAATGTAAAAATGGAAAGTTTCATTTTAATTGCTAAATCGAAGAGAGCCAAAGCTTAGAATCCTTAGGGAGCTATTACACCAAGGTGGTATCAATTATTCCCTTGATTATGTGTTTTATGTGATTTAATTAAATTGATTTAATAAAAGAGTTTTATTAGAAGAGATTTTTAAAAAAGTTAATCATTTTCTTACGTAACTACTTTTCTCCTTAACTTTTCTCTCAACTTTCCTAGGAGCCAAACTACCTTTTGATCACTAAAATCTCTAGAGAATTATCTCTTGTCATCTACCTTTGATTCCTAAATGAAGTCCATGGATTTCTACAACAACTAGCTGAAGTTTTCTTGAAGGATTTCTTCAAAATCATTGCAAATCAAGAGGAAAACTTGTGTTAGAGGTGATCTTTCTTTTCTCTCCTCTAATCAAGGTTCTTTATTGAAATTCTCAAGTCTTTGGCTCTATAGTTTTCTTTAATAACAAGATTTTATAATTCAATTGATGAAAATTGCTAAATTAAGCTTGGTGAGATGAATTTTCAAGATTTTCGTTATGGCACTGTTTTGATTGATTTGAGGGTGATTTTAATCATAATTTGGATTTTAAATGAGGTGGAAATAAAGGTTTTATGAATGTAATCCTAAAATGAGTTGGATCTCTAATTGTTAGATTGTTAGAATTTGGGTTTTTTGACGTGTTAGTGTGAAATCTGAGTTGCTGGAGCTATTAGGATATAATTAGGTTGATTTTGGATGTTGAATGATGATTAAAATTGGATGGAAGTGTTGAATTATGGCTGGGCTGAGTTTAGAGAGTGATGAAAGGTGATTTTTGTTGTTCTCGGATGGGTTATTTGGGTCTTTTGGGCATAGCAACGCGATTATTTAAGTTGTTGGTGAATTTAATGCATTATGATGCATTAATACTCTGTTATTGTGTGGTATAAACATGGGAGAATACATCATAAGCAATCAGTGATGTTCTGGGTGCTTCAGACGCTTAATTTTGCGTTGGTGAGTGAGAACGTGTTTTCTAGCTTTGAAACACTTAAAAGGTGGTTTTGGGGACTTAGTGTAAGCTTGAAACGCTTTACTAAGTTCAGAAGTAAGTAAAGGATTTTCTATCTCGGATTGTGATATTATTAGTTGTTGATGCACTTGATTTTAAATGCATGTTACCTACTATTTAAAGCATGATTTGAAGTAAGCGATTTACTGTTTTAGATGCTGTATTGATGAAGGATGCACATGGTAAGTGATCCTTGTAAGTATATGCTTATACTTGTATTATGAAGCATGATTTGATGCTTGGAAATGTGGTTTATTGGTAATTCTTTAAAACAATCAGGTTTATGTTAAATGTGAATTATATTGGCAAGTGATGTTGTGAAATTGGTTTTTAAATGATATCATATATAATTAGCCGGCTATAGGATTGAGTGTTGTTGCGCTGCGTGATGTACTATAAATGATACGCAAATAGTGCAAGTATACACGTCGAACAAGTAATAAAGTGGTAAGTGAGTATCGTCTCCAGAGGGATTGGAGGTGTTTTGAGGTACATTTAAGCACTCAAGTGTCACGAAATGTAAATGGAGAATGTTGTGGCAAATTAAGAGAAAGCAATGAATGTTGTAGCAAATTAGAGCGGAGATATAAATGTGATAGCAAATAAAGATAAAAGATAGCGTGCTGAAATCAAATAGACAAATAGGTCCTCTTACGCGTGTGAAACTCTCTTGGGAATGACTAGCTGGGATGTATGGTTTAACTATGTTTTAGTTCTCTACTAGGGTTTACCTCTCTCACTTAGTCTATGCTCTGCAGGATTCACTTAAGGTGCTCCTTAACTATTTCTAGCCAGGAAACTGGGAGCACGAAATGCTACAGCCATACCTCTCAGCGTAAACTATAACACTCCCCTACCCTAAAAGGTCTATCCCTCTAAGCCGTTGAAACCCAACACTTATCTCTAAGGTGGATTAGAGATGTGCCTCTCAACATCCAACTCCATTGTCTATGCAGGTTAAGGAAAGCTCTCTCGACCACTAACCTCAATTAACACCTAAGGAAAAGGCCAACTCTGGAGGGATCTTACAACCCTAACCATATAACAACATAAACAAAGCATAGATATGAGCAAGAGATAAATAAACATTCATAAAAGAAAATAAAGCATAGTTCATCCAACAGCCCTAGCCACCTAAATCAGTTCATGGCTGGGCAAATATTCGAAGTATCTTCGTTCATACAACCCATTTTTTTCCATATATAAAAATAAATGCTAAAGCAACAGAAAGGGAAGAGAAGAACTCCCAATCCGTGATGGACTTGTAGCTCCACGAACCGCCCTAGGCTTGCCGCCTCTCTCAAGGTCAGCAAGGTTAGAACCTTGGAGCTTCTACGATGACCTCGAGATGACCTAAATGCTCTAAATTCACCTACATGGTATGAGATGACCTCGAAAACAAACAAATACTTAAGCAAAAAGGTGTAAAATATAAGCTTTTTGACAAGTCACCACACCCCCAAACTTAAGCTATTACTTGTCCTCAAGCAATGAATATAAAGAAACAAAGAAAATGCTATGGCAAAATTTTTGCTCGAGACAAATGCTATGGCAAAATTTCAACCCTCAGAAAAGTAAGGCTTTAACATTTAAGACACAATTGAGATTTTAAAAATGATTTCCTAGGGTGAGATCCTTTGTTAGTGTGTGCGTGATTGAATACAATTTAGGCTTAACAATGCTAGAAAAATTTCTTAATAGAACTCAAGTTCATCCTATTGTTTGAACTATTTTAGCTTAAAGTTTTACTCCCATAAGTGAACGGTTTTGATTTTTTTAAGAGGGGTGTCAGCCCATCACAACTACCATCCCTCACTCTAGATGAGCAGGGAGCAAACCTCTCATCCCCGAGCTAGTAGGTAGAGTCATCCCGTGACAACTTTCATTCACTCATTTGATGTTTTTGCCATTTATTTAAGTTTGATTTCCAGGCAGTGCAACTCAAAGAGGAGTGTCCCCCTAAAATATGTCGTAGCATTTATTCACAGTTTGCTATATTCTATTAGGCATAAGGGAGATTAGCTAAGCTCTTTTTTTTTAAAGCTCATTTCAGTTAAATTTCTCAAAGATAAGCATAAGTTCTAAAAAAAAATTCTCTAACACTTTCAAACCTAAAAAGCATACAATCGTGTATCAGAACAAAGATTAAACATCAAACCCTGGAATTTATTCTATCAATCTCAATAGTTATACATCAATCCATAGCCATGAAAATATGTTCCTCATTGGGTATCATTAACTTATTCATACAACTGTAATGGAGTTAAACAAAATGCCATAGAAAAATATTTGCTTCTACCTATTAATGAAATGCAAATGCAAATGCCTAACTAAAGGGCACTAAGACCCCCAAACTTAAAGAGTGTAGTGCCATCGATGCAACAAGATAAAATGATATGCAACTAACTAAATGCAATGCAAGGTTAAGAAGTACCTTACTTCTTGGTGGCGGTGGTCTTTGTGGCTTTATGCTTGACTTTGGAAGACTTAAAGGAGGCGATCGGCGGTTCAGCCTCATCTTGCTCCGGTGGAGGGGTCTGCTCTTCTTCAGCTGGTGTTCCTTGGTTGGTGGAACTTGTGTCGGATTCGTTTCCCTCGGCCGGTGTACTCAAAACTCGTCCGGCAGTGCGCTTGCTTCTTGTTCTCGTCGATGGGGTAGCGCTTGAAGTTTGGGCTGGTGATTGCGCTGGCATAGAATGTGCAGGCTCATCATCCGTTGATCCAACTGTCACTGGGTTGACAGGCTCAATGGATTGTTCCATTGCTGGGGCAACTCTGGTAGGTTTTGTTGTTCTCTTTCTGTTCCTGGGTAGCGGGCTTGTTGTAGCATCAATGTCCTGGTTCTGTGAGGAAGGTTGAGTCGTAGTGGGGCTCTTGTTGGGGACTGACGTCTTCTTGGTGTTGGGAAGAGGTTCCTTCACGTAGGCCTTTAGAGATTCCGGAAAGGCTGGGAAGTCATTGCTGATATTGGGTAGGATCTCCTTGAAGTAGTCATTCATAACAACATCTCCCTACTTAACATACACATAGAAAACGGCATGGTCTTCACGCATCTTGTCCACATCCTCTCGGAGATCATTTGTTGAGCCAACTAGGGAAGCAATTCTTGCTGCAGCAAATGTTTTCGCACCTCCAGCTAGTGTCTCTACTAGAGCATCGTCATCGTATCCCTTGATAGAGGGGACCATTTTAGGTGTGATATGACCTTTCCCTGAGTTTTTCACATCAGCAATAGGATCTTCGAACACTTCTTTCTCTCGACAGAGGGCCCTGATGAGGTTGGGAAAGATGAGTGGGCTAGACTTCCTTTTCAGGCATGCGTAAACCTCATCCACAATAATTTTTCCCACATCAATAGACCAGCCATTGAGAATAGAATGAAGGAGTAGGAGCCTTGGAATGTTCACCGTTATCGTGTGAGAAGTTGACATGAGCCTATTCTTGACAAAGTGGATCCAAAGTTTTGCCTCTGGCTTAAGTCGCGCACACTCCACTGCTTTGCTTGATGCGTCTAAGTTGGTTCCTTCAAAGCACAAGTCTTTGAGCACTTCCTTCACGGTTTGTGGGTCGGCGTTCTCGGCGAAAGGTGTGTGGTAATCCTCTGAATTTTTCAAGCCAAAGAATTTGTTGATCTTGGCTGACATGTACTTGATTTGATCTCAATGCACGTAGAAACCGGACTGTGTAGGTCTAGTCAGATGGGCATAGAAATCTTGAATAATGGGTATGCAAAAGTTGTCGAACCCTTGTTCTCCTTTAGTGGGGAACTTGAAGCCCTGCTTTGGTAGCAATTTTTGATCTGGCAGACCTTGGAATCTTTCCTTGGCCTTGTCGTCCAAGAATTTCTTAATGACCACGAGCTTAGGTTGGCCACTTCCTGACGCACTTTCTACTCGCTTGCAACGCACCATTATTAGGCAAAAAGAGGGTGAAGAATGGTGATATGGGATAAACGTTTTGGTTAGGGTTTTTGGGTTGTGAGCGGGTTGGAGAAGATGAAGTGGGAGGGTCTTTTGGTTTGCCTTGTTTCGATGTGATGAGAGAGGAAAGTAGTGGGAGTTGATGGGAGTTGAGGGGAGGTAAATGACATGAATTGAAAGAGAGAGAGTCTTGGGGGTTTTTGGGCGGCGTGAATGTGGTAACGACAAAAGGGGTTTTAAATGAAAAGGTAACAAGTAAGAAAGAGAAAATACCTAGGAAATAATTGCTAGGGTTCTCTTTAAATGAAAAGGTGAAGAGGTTAATTAATTCCCCCTCTTTTTTCCCTTTTTGAGCCGGCCTCCTCTGATGTTGGAAAAGCTTAATTGCTTATTCCTTATACCCTTATAAAATAAAGGTCTAATGTACCGTTGCACCCTGGCCTGCCATCTATGTCCTTGGGGTGCTCAGATGCAAACAAACAAACCTAACATGAAGGCATAATGGAAAAAACAAACAAATGGGATTAAAAACCTAGAGTAAAAAGTAAAAATAAAGATTAAACTATGTTATTTATGAACATGAAAACATAAAAATGTTGTAGCAAAATAGAAAAGAGAAAGAGGTGGTGCAAACGCTTAAGCATCGTGGAGGATGAAGGCGGACTTATCGCGCATGAATGCGGCTCCGTTGTACATCTTCAAACGTTATCCATTGACCTTGAATACCGTATCGTCATCAAGCTTTTTAATGTCCACCGCACCATGGGCATAGACCTTGTGAACTAGGAAAAGTCCTAATCATCGTGACTTCAGTTTGCCTGGGAAAAGCTTAAGTCTGGAGTTATAAAGGAGCACTTGTTCCCCTTCTGAGAAGTGTCACGGCAAAAGATGTTTTTCGTGCCATTACTTTTTTTCTCCTTGTATAGGCGAGCATTCTCATAGGCATGTGATCTGAACTCTTCCATCTCATTAAGCTCTAACAACCTTCTTTCTCTAGCCAGTTGTGCATCCATGTTAAGCTTCTTGATAGCCCAGTAAGCTTTGTGCTCAAGTTCCACAGGTAGGTGACAAGCTTTCCCATAAACAAACTTGAATGGTGACATTCCCAACAGTGTTTTGTAGGTAGTACGGTAGGCCCAAAGAGCTTCATCAAGCTTAGGAGACCAATCCTTCCTTTTTGGGTTGACCACTTTCTCAAGAATTTGCTTGATTTCTCTGTTCGAGACTTCAGCTTAACCATTAGACTGAGGATGATATGATGTAGCAATCCTATGCCTCACACCAAACCTCTGTAATGCTTTAGCAATCATCTTGTTGTCAAAGTGGGTTCCTTCATCACTGATTAGTGCTCTTGGTGCTCCAAATCTTGTGAAGATATTCTTGTGAAGGAACTTCATGATGGTCTTGGAATCATTCCTTGGAGTGGCAATTGCTTCAACCCATTTAGAGACGTAATCCACAGCCAAGAGGATGTATAAATCTCCATAAGATGAGGGAAATGGTCCCATGAAATCTATTCCCCATACATCAAAGAGTTCGACTTCCAAGATTCCTTGTAAAGGCATTTCATGTCTCCTAGAAATGTTACTCGTCCTTTGGCAATGACCACATGATTGACAAAATGCGTGCGCATCCTTGAAGAGAGTGGGCCAAAAGAATCCTGACTGTAGGACCTTTGCAGCAGTCCTAGCTCCTCCAAAATGTCCGCCACAAGGAGATGAATGAAAATGGAAAAGTATCTCCTTGTGCTCTTCTTCGGTGACACACCTAATGATCTTGTCAGCGCCTTGCTTGAAAAAATATGACTCATCCCAAAAATAGGATCTCACGTCATGCCTGAATTTTCTTTGTCCATGTCTATTCAAATCAGGAGGCAAAACACCACTAACGAGAAAGTTAACAATATCAGCATACCATGGAATTGCTGCAACATATAGTATTTTCTCATTAGGGAATTCCACCTTAATTTCCATTTCATCATGCTTTTCACTATTGTTTTCTAGCCTAGAAAGATGGTCGGCTACTTTGTTTACACACCCTTTTCTATCCCTAACTTCCAAGTCAAATTCTTGCAAAATTAACATCCTCCTAATAAGTCTAGGTTTAGCATCCTTTTTGGTCACTAAGTATTTAATAGCCGAGTGATCGGTGTGAACAATGACTTTAGTGCCTATTAGATATTACCTAAACTTATCAAAGGCAAATACAACAGCCAACAATTCTTTTTCAGTCGTGGTGTAATTAATTTGTGCATCATTCAATGCGCCACTAGCATAATAAATAACATGAAAGAGTTTACCTCGTGTTGTTCAAGAGCTGCTCCTATTGCGTAGTCACTTGCGTCACACATCAACTCAAAAGATGAGCTCCAATAAGGTGGGACAACAACAGGTGCTGAGGAAAGTTTCTCCTTCAGTTCTTCGAAAGCGCTGAGGCATTTTTCATCGAATATGAAGGGCTGATTTTACTGTAGGAAATTACATAGTGGTTTGGAGATCTTGGAGAAGTCCTTGATGAACCTTCTATAGAAGCCAACATGGCCCAAGAAACTCCTGATGCTCTTCAAATTGGTGGGAGGAGGCAGCTTCTCAATCAACTCAATCTTTGCTCTATCCACCTCAATGCCATTCTTCAATATCTTGTGACCCAAAACTGTTACTTCGGTCACCATAAAATGACATTTTCCCAATTAAGCACCAAATCAGCTTCTTCACATCGCTTTAGCACTTTGGCAAAATTTCCCAGGCATGAATCGAAATCTTCCTTAGAGATTGAAAAATCGTCCATGAAGACTTCCAAAAATTCCTCAACCATATTTGAGAAAATAGCCAGCATACACCTCTAAAAAGTTACTGGGGCATTGCAGAGCCCAAAAGGCATTCTTCTGAAAGCATAGGTTCCATACGGACATGTGAATGTCATCTTTTCTTGATCCTCAGGTGCTATAGCAATCTGATTGTACCCTGAGTATCCGTCAAGGAAACAATAGAATGCTTTGCCCGCCAATCTATCTAGCATTTGATCGATGAATGAGAGAGGGAAATGGTCCTTCATGGTCTCTTTGTTGAGCTTCCTATAGTCCATGAAAATCCTCTATCCCGTTACCGTCCTTGTTGGTAACAATTCATTCTCATCATTACTCACTACAGTGATGCCTCCCTTCTTCGGCACACATTGGACTGGACTAACCCATGAGTTGTTCGATATGGGGTAGACTACACCAGCGTCAAGCCACTTGATTATCTCCTTCATCACTACCTTCTTTATGATGGGGTTGAGCCTTCTTTGGGGTTCAATGGAATTGTTATGACAATCATCAAGCAGAATTTTATGCATGCAAATAGTAGGGCTAATCCCCTTTAAGTCAGCCATAGTCCAACCTAAAGCTCTTTTATGTTGCGATAACATATTTCTCAAACTAGCTTCTTGCTTAGGTGTAAGACTAGATGAAATTATCATAGGAAAAGTTTCATTACTACCTAAATAAGCATATTTAAGATGAGATGGCAAGGGCTTTAACTCTAATGTTGGAGCATGCTCAAGTGAAGGTTTAGGAGGAATAAATTCTGAAAAATCGAGAGGTTCAAAGTGCGTACTTGGTTTGCCTTCGCGCAAGCTCGATTGCTCCACCTCTTCATATAATTCCTCGAATTCTTCATACTCGATCTCGCAATCCTCCAAATTGTCTTCCTCTTGAATCTACTCATATTCATCTATTTCTAAAAGATTGCTGCAGCAAAAGTCTGCAGTCTCCCTTTTTGCAGTAGCATCCATGTACTGACACTCTTCATATTAATCCACGTATTTGAGAGTGTTGAATACATTGATTGTCACCTCTTAATCAGCCACCCTCATGGTAAATTCACCTTTTCCATAGTTTATCAAAATTCTTTCGGTTGCTTGAAGTGGCTGCCCCAAAATAATGGGTGCGTTACCATCCGCCTCACAATCAAGAATAAGGAAGTCAACTAGAAAGATGAACTTGTCCACCTTCACCACTACATCTTCTACTCTTCCTTCCGGGCGTACATGGGATCGGTCGACCAATTGCAAGATAACCATAGTTGGCCTTACATCTCCTATGCCGAGCTTCATGAAGACTAACTTTGGCATGAGATTTACACTAGATCCAAGGTCACACAAGGCTTTTCCCACATAATTATCACCTATTGAACACGGTATAATAAAGCTGCCAGGATCATGTCTCTTAGGAGGCAATTTTCTCCACACAGAATAGCATTCATTTGCTGTAGCAACTATCACATACCGCTCAACCTTTCTTTTCTTGGTGACGATGTCCTTGAGAAACTTAGCATAAGTGGGCATTTGATCAATGGCTTCTAAGAATGGGACCTTAATATGCAGCTGGTCCAGAACATCCACGAATTTCCTAAATTTGAAATCCTCATTTTGTTTCTTCAATCGTTGATGAAAGAGAGGTGGGGGTCTAACTTCTTTCTATATCGATGCAGGTTTCTCTTTTGTTGTAGCATTTTCCCTTTCATCAATAGCTTCATTCACTAAATCATCATCATTCTCCTTCTCACAGGATGTTTCAGCTTGAAAATTTGGTTCCTCTTGCACTTCTTTAGGAGCAGAGTCTTCCTTCATGTTTCCCGCAAACTTATCTTCAGTGTTAAGCTGGGTACCACTCCTCAATGTGAGAGCACTGCATTCCTCTTTGCCATGCTTTTTAGTGACTTAAGTATCACTAGGAAGATTTCCTTAAGGTCGCACATGTATTGCTTGAGCAATTTGACCTACTTGCATTTCCGACGATCGCAAGGATGAACTATGACTTTGCAACAAGGCTCCTTGATTTTTAATGGTCATGGAGTGATCTGGAAGCAATGTATTAGTAGATGCCATAAATTCCTTCGTAGATGTCGTGAAATCCTTGAGTGTAGCTTCTGTTGAGTGTATAAAAGTTCTATATTTTACCCCTCATTTACCCATATTTTTGCTGCATTCAAGCTTAATTCATTGCATTTAGGATAGATATTTGCATATAAATCACAATTAGATAAAATGGCACAGTTGCTGCTGATTTTGGTTACTTTTGCAGGTATATGCTGCGGCAAAGGAGCAGAGGCGGATTGCAGAGCTGGAGTCGAGAAGCAAAGGTTGTTGTGACATCTGTCGTGGCAGCCATGACGACAGAGAATGCTGAGATGAAAAAGTGAAGTGGAGCTCGACAGATAGAGGATTTCAAGCCAGTCTGTCGTGGACCACTCCCATATTTTTCTGAGCCCGGAAGTAGAATTAAGGCCAAGTCCAAAGTTCAAGGAAGAAACTCAAGGCAAGAAAATAGGACGAATTCAAGGCGTCTACTCAGAAGATTTAGTCTTTAATAGAGTTGCACTTTAATTCGAAATTGTATTCTTGTCATATTAGAAAACTTGGACCAAAGGCATATATAAAGGCATGTAATTCGACCTAGGGGGGATATCTCATTCCTAGCCGTCTTCCCACAAAACCCTTGTCGTTTTCCCTTCTCCACCATGTTCTAAACTCCCCCTAGGGCTACGGGTTGATTCTGTAAAGTAGTTGCAAGGATTGTATTGTTTTAGGAATTTTCTGTTCAAGTAATAAAAACACTTCAAGTTTATTTACTCTGGTTTTTCATATCTCATAAGAGCATCAGGAGAGCATTGTGAGGTTATCCAATTGTTTGATATCGGGAGAGTCAAGCATACGAAAGAGTAGATACGAGTTTTCCAGTTTATGGTTAAACCATCTTTGCTTAGGGATAAGTACAAGGTTAAGTGGTTAAAGAAGAATTCAACAATTTTGGTGTTCACCCTTTGATTCACGCTGGGAGGTATCATCCTAGAAGTGTTCATCAACAGAACTTGGGCCTAGGGATAAGACAAGTCACAACAGGGATTCTTGCCAAGCTTGAAGTACATAGTTGTTGATCGCTGCCGCGACATCAACATACCTCTGTCGCGACAGGAATGACGACAGACAATTGAAGTTCCTCTAACAGTACAACACCTGCAGTACTAAGCAATTCAATACCAGCCTATTCTCTAAATCTGATTATTTATGCTTTTACTTTAGTTGTTTCTCAAGATTACTCCACCAATTCAATTAAACTATTTCTTTCTCTTGTGCAGCAATTAAAGGATAGAGTTAATTCCAGTCTCTGTGGAGACGATATCCGATACTCTAGTATCACTTTACTACTTGCGCCGTGTACACTTGCACTATTTGCGATAGGACTTTTACACGCAACAAGTTTTTGGCACCGTTGCCGGGGACTGACAACATATCTTTACCCTTTTTATTACTTCACTTTTCTTTTTATTTTTCTGTTTTTAGTGGTGTTATTTACCTCGTGCTTTTCACAAGGTTTTCTATTTGCTTATGCCCAGATCTAGATGAGGTAAAGAACCTGAGTACGAACTAGATCCAGAAATCAAACACACGTGCCAACTCATGAACCAAGCCCGACTCTTGATATAAAGAAAAAACTATCTTGAAGAGAATCTGGAAGCAATGGTGAACGAAAGGCAAGGCAATGGGTTAAATGACCCCAACAACAATGACCATAGGGTTATTGTTGATCCTCCTAACGATGCCCGGAAAGAACGGTCGCCGCCCGCTGCCGCTGTCGCACGGCAGACCTGTCTAGACTACATGGACAATGACCATGTTGAATTGAAACTACCCTGCCAGACGTGGAAGCTGAACACTTCGATTTGAAGCCTGTCATGTTCAGCATGATAAACTCCGCTGGCCAATTTAGTGGTTCTGCTACTGAGGATGCACGAAAGCATCTTAAAACATTTCAAGAGATTTGTGGATCGTTCATACTGCTAGGAATAAGTCCGGAAGTACTGAGGCTCCGACTATTCCCTCATTCATTGAGAGATAGAGCTAAAACTTGGTGGAATAAATTAACGTCGGGTTCAATAAGAACTTCGGCAGATCTCTCTCGTGAATTCCTTTCTCGTTTTAATCCTACTCATTTATCTAAAATATTGTGTAACGAGATTGCTACTTTTCAAGAGGAAGATGACGAACCAATGCACGAGGTGTTGGACAGATTTACAACTCTCTTACAGAACTGCCCAATGCATGGATTTCCTACGTGGAATCAGGTTGTCAAATTCTACAACGCTGCCAATGCACATACTCGACTGAGAATAGATTCAACAGCGAATGGTCTATTACTGGATGAAGACCCAGACGAGGCAATGCTAGTGTTGAAAAAGTTAGCACAGAATGATGAGTAATTTCCTACAACTCGAAGAGGAGGTAAACGAGGAATATCTGTAAAGGAATACAAAGTTGATAACTCGATTAAAACACAAATTGCATACCTCACAAAAATAGTCAAAAATCTATAGCGAAAAGATTCTAAAGCTGTATATTCTGCAGAACAGGTGTGTGAAACATGTAGTGGGAACCACAGTTCAGAAGACTGCCCTTTACAGCTGGAAGAATGGATGTATGTTGGGAACTATAACATGCCTAGAAACTATGTTTCCAACAACTACAATCCCAACTGGAGGAAGGACCCCAAACTTTCTTGGAGTAATCCAAACAATGCACTAAATCCTCTAGTGCAGAACATACAAAACCAAGAAGCACCCAGAATTCTGTCACAACAGTAGCCACAAAAGCAGCCAACACAACAGCCGGTAGAAACACCTAGTATACTGGAACAGACCTTGGCGACATTTATGTCACAAACGGAAGCATACATGGCAAACATGGATAACTTTGTGAAGAAAACTAAATCATTCATGGACAAGACAGAGATGAGGATGACAAACCATGAGGCTACCCTAAAATCTCTGGAGACACAGATGGGCCAAGTTTCACAGTATATCAAACCGAGGCAGAACGAAGGATTCCCTTGTGATACTGAGGTCACTAGAAAACCCACACATGAGAAGTGTAAAGCAATTACAACTATGAGTGGGAAACAATTACAAGGGCCGGAAATAAAATAAGTACCAAGTAAGGATCCGACCCTAGAGACATCTGCCGTGAACACTACCCCGGCAGAGGAAAACAACCTGCTGTCGACACACCTGCCACGATAGCAGAAGGGACAGAGGAGCAAACAGAAGATGCTGAAGAACTTAAGCCTCCTTAGATCCGGATTCCATGTGAAGGACGCCTTGAAGATTACTGTCCTCCACCCCATTTTCCACAGCGGTTACAAAAACAGAAACAAGAGTACCAACTTAAGAAGATTTATGATATTTTTAAGCAAGTGCATATTAACATACCGCTGCTAGATGCCATTAAGCAGATGCCTGGATATGCTAAGTTTCTCAAGGACACAATGTCCAAAAGGTCCAGACTTGGGGAATTTGAGACAGTGAAGATGACAGAAGGACGCATGACAATCTTGCATAAGCATCCCCCCAAAAGAAGAAGGACCCTGGGAGCTTCATCATACCATGCATAATTGGCGATAAGTTCGTGGGTAAGGCACTTTGTGATCTTGGTGCTAGCATAAATATAATGCCCAAATCTGTATTTCAGAAACTAGGTATTGGACAAGCAAGGTCCACGACAGTCATGCTGTAGCTGGCAGACCGCACTTACATACAACTAGAAGGGAAGATCGAAGATATTCTGGTAAGAGTGGATAAATTTATTTTTCCTGCTGACTTTCTTGTTTTAGATTGTGAAGCAAATGAAAATGCACCGATCATCCTGGGGCGACCCTTCCTAGCCACAGTCAGAACTGTGATCGATGTTGAGAACGGAGAACTGACCATGAAAGTGAATGATCAGCAAATCAAACTCAATGTTCTCCAAGCAATAAAACAAGCTGATGCAGAGGAAGAGTGCAAAGTAGTCTTGTAACACCCCAATTTTGGGCTTAGAAGTTTTGGGTTTGAATTGGACCGGTCGGATTGCGGTTCGAATATAAAAGGTGGTTTTTAGGGAAAGCCTAGTTTGGGATGCATTAAAAATATGGAAAGATATCTAAAAATCCTCTTTTATTATATATAAGAGAGTGGTGAAATCAATTTTACAAAATGATGTTTGGAAATGTGATTTTCAAGTTAGTGACTAAAATGTAATTTTTGAAAAGTTGGTGATTGTTTTAAAAGGAT
Source organism: Hibiscus trionum (assembly GCA_030270665.1). Taxonomy (NCBI): domain Eukaryota; kingdom Viridiplantae; phylum Streptophyta; class Magnoliopsida; order Malvales; family Malvaceae; genus Hibiscus; species Hibiscus trionum. The sequence continues at coordinate 12,449,968 of BSYR01000007.1, forward strand.
TGAAACTTTGAATCTTTAAGGAGCTAATTTACCCAATAAGAGTTTTCTCCAGATTTTTCTTAATATTAAACATTTATTAAATGATATTTAATAAAAGGAAAAAGGGGGAAATGGATATTTTGGTTTTCATAACTAACTTTTGATAAATTTTCCCACTTCATTTTCTCTCCATTTTCTTTCAGCCAAACACATTTTCCCAGCCACTTTTCCTCTGATTTTAACATCTAAAGATGAGATTTCAATCTCCATTTGATCTCTAATCATTCCTACACTAAATCCTTAGCATTTGCTTATTGAATTTTCAAGAATCTTGGCTTTAAACAAGGAGAAACTCACATTTGGAGGTATGAACGTCCTTCTCCTCTAAATACTCAGTTCTTTACTAAAATTCCCAAGTTCTCAATCCTTGATTTGAGTTTTATTAAAGGTTTTTAATGTTGTGTTCTTGATCTTGGCTTTAAATGCAAGATTTGGATTTATTTTTGATGAAATTCGTACTAAATGATTGGGCTGTGTTTTGAGATGTCTTTTTGATGATTATTGGATGTATAAATGATGTGTAATTGAGGTTTAATCAATGCAATCCCGGATAGGTTGATTTTCCTAAGTTTTGCTTGAGTTAATGGTGGTTTTTGAGGTGTTTTTTATGCCCTGCTATAGCTGGAGGTATAAGGACGTGATTAGATCCCTTTTGGATGTTAATTGATGTTTAAGAATGTTTGGAATTGATGGATCTTGGCTGGGTAATGTTGTAGAGATGTTTGGATGTGATTTCGGTTGTGTTTGGTAGCCGAAATGTGAGTGTTGTTGAGAGCAGCGAGTTTAGGTGTCTTGGTTGAAGATATTAATGCATGATGATGCATTAATCCTCTACTTTGATGTGTTTAAAACAGGGGAGACATCTTCGGATCCTTGTGGTGTTGATCCGGAAGCTTGTTTGGTGTTTCGGCAAGCTTGCGAAACGGAATCGGTGAGTGAAGTTTGGTTTTCAGCTTTGAAACCAATGTTTGAAGGTTATGAGATCTTAGATTAAGTCTAAACAACTTAGCTAAGCTCAAGAGTAAGTTTTCGGAGAAACTCTCTTTTTGATGAACCATGAGATGGTTGAATGCAATGTGTTTTATTTGCATGTTTAAATTCTGTTTTGAAAGCATATTTTAGCATGTTAAATGCTGGTTTTATAAGCCATGTGTTGAAGGATGCTCAAGGTAAGGGATCCTTGTTTTGAACATTGATAAATGTGGTTTTGGTGTATAGTAATGCATGATGGTTAATGGCTTTGATAAGTGCTTTAAAACAGTGGATTAATGATGTTAAATGATGTATATTGGCAAGTGATGTGTTGGTTTTAAAGTACTTGAATCGGATATAGTTAGTCGGCTATAGGATTGGGTGCACCGTGAATAAAGTCGCCTTGGATGTCGAGGGGTTGTGATTGTACCGTAAACTCCATCCAAGTACACTAACGAGATGGTTAAGATCACCATGGTGGTTAAAAGTCCATGAGTGAATCATGTGCTAAGATCACAATGGTGGTTAAAAGTCCATGTGTGGATCTTGTGTTGTGTGTCCCGTGTTCTCGTTAGTGATGTTATACAACTACCAATGAGTGATGTGGAGGGGTTGTGATTGTACCATAGTCTCCATCACGGGTGTTGAGGGGTTGTGATTGTACCATTTACTCCACCTTGATATTGGTAGTGTGTATGAAGCGTATGGGACAACGCTTGTAATCCGCGTATCCGATTGTGTTTTGAGTTGTAAAATGGTTATGGATTATCACTTGTAAGCCAATATGACATGATGATGGATTGAAGCACGAGATGCTTGGTTTGTATGCATAATTGCATGATAAATGTTGTTTTGAAACTAAAGGCCTTGAAAAGGTGTTTTTATAAATGCATTATTGTGATGTTTTAAATTGAGCATTCCTCACTAAGCTATGTGCTTACGCTCTCTCTCTTTCTTAAACCATTAATGCAGAGCATTGAAGTGCATAAAGGGCAGCAAGGAGGTCAAGGATCCAAGTGAAAGACTAAGCTCATGTATGGTAAATGTTTTCCTAACACTATTAGCTTTTGGGCATTTGGCAATGGGAACCTAGTTTGTGGTTTTGGGAGATGTTTTGGACTCCCTAGGTTGGTTTTATGCCTTTGATGATGTTGGAACATGTAAATGGCCTTTTGGTATTTGGTTGGGTGTTTGATGGTTGCATGATTTTCAATATAGGATGCATGCCTATAGAATTGGGATTTTCCTTGAATGATGTTATGATTGAGATTAGACGGTGCTTATATGTTCCTTAAGTGTTTGATGACTTGTGTGTATGATATGGAGGACATATGTATGTGTTTGATGGGTTGGAAGAGTAATAAACCAGCAAAATTTTGCAATTCTGGGCAACTCGTTTCGGAACGGGTGCTACCGTTTCAGAACAGGTGGCCTGAAATGGCCATGGCGTTTCGAAACAGGTAAGATCTGTTCCGAAACGGATTTGCCACTGCAAAGCCTTGTTCCGCAACTTGTTTCGGAACGGTCTCGCGTTTCGGAACAGATCTTCCCCGTTTCGGAACACTCGACCGTTGGGCACTGAATCTGTTGGTTAAATGTTTTGAACTCTTACGTTTTGGTCCCAATCTTTGTATATGCAATTGGTTGAGTTTGTGATATCCGTTTGAGATGAAATTTGACAGAGGAGCATGAAATATGATTAATTTCATAATGGCAACTTTAAAACTGGTTAAGTCCTCTTAATTTCCAGAATTTGCAATTTGGTCCCTAAATTCGTATGTTGTGCAATTGAGTCCCTATTTGTTTTTCCGAATGCTGTGATTTTTTGAATATGTACATCTTGAGAATACACTTAGGGTTATATGCATTTAGACAAGTTTAAAAAGAAAAAAAAGGGTCGTTAATCAAGGTTGACTTTCGGGTTGACTTTGGTTTTCCCCGTGTAATCTTCGTAGTTCGGGTCAACCGTCTCGGCCGGGCTTAGGGGGTTACATTTGGTGGTATCAGAGCTGAGTTCTCGAGTAATTGGGAATGGTTAAGTGGGTGATATGGGTATGATTGCTTTGTATGCTTGTTGAGTGAAAGTATGATGTATGAATTGTAAGTATGTTACAATTGTAGTGTATGCTGTGGTGAAGCATGTTAGAGGGACCCATTGCCAAATCAAAGCTAATCAAATAATTTGTTTTAATTGGAAATGAGCTTGAGTACTTGGATTGCTTACCTTGCTGAGCCTGACTTTGTTTATTGCATTGTTTAGTGAATGGGACCTCGTAGAGAGACAAGGATTAATACGCGAGCTATGGCTCAAAATGAGAATGAGGAGAACGCTGAAAATGTAGTGGATTTACCTCCTCCGCCTGGTGGTGGTGGTGCTGGGGGTGAAGGAGCTGGTGTTGCCGCTGGTGCTGGGGTCGCTGGACCTGAAGCTGGGCAGGGGCAAGCTGCTCCTGACATGACAATGTTGATTCAAGCTATTGCTGGAGCCTTTCGAGCGGCGGTAGCTGGAGCTCAAGGAGCTGGGCATCAGGGAGATGCTAATGCTAGACTACCTCTAGAACGTTTGCGCAGTCTGGGAGGGACTGAGTTCAGGGGTTTGTCTGCTGAGGGTTCTGAGTCTTGGTTGGAAAGTACCAAGAGAATCTTGGGACAAATGAACTGCAATGATGTGCAGAAGCTGGGTTGTGTGATATCCTTGTTGCATAACGATGCGTATACCTGGTGGACAACCACTATCTCCGGAATGGAGGAAGCTGATGTAACTTGGACGTTCTTTCTGAACGCGTTCAAGAGGAGGTATCTGGGTGTGCGATACCTGGATGAAAAGAAAATGGAATTCATGTCTCTTACTCAAGGGAGTATGACAGTGGCTGAGTACGAGGTTCAGTTTGTCCGACTCAGTCAGTACGCACCTGAGCTTATCCCTGATGAGCGGGAGAGGTGTGAACATTTCCGTTATGGTTTGGTGACAGAGGTGAAGACTTATATACTGGCTGCTGAGTATACTGACTTTGATGTGCTGGTTGGTAGAGCAAAGGACATCGAGTTGAATTTGAGTTTATCTTCTAGAGGTGCTGGTCCTAGTGTGGGCAAGCGAGCTGCTGAGTATAGTTCCGGTGGTGGACGGAACAAGAGAGGACGTGATCGGAAGTATCAGTCTTCGGCTAGGCGTGGTGGTGGAGGGCAAGGTGCGCCTGTTTAGGGAGACAGGGCAAGAGCTGATCCGAACACATGTTGGACATGTGGATCGCGTGGACACCTGAGGCGTGATTGTCCTCGAGCAGCGAGGGAGGTTCAGGCTCCTGTTGTGGTGGCCGGTAACTTGTGCTGGAACTATGGTTCGGCGGATCACATTAGGAGGGAGTGTCCTCTGTTGGCCGGTGGTGGCCAGGGACGTGCTCCGGGAGTTGTTGCACCACAGAGAGGTCGTGGGCACGGCCGTGGTAATTTCCAGCGTAGAGAGGATGGTGGAAGGAATGTAGCTCATGTTGTAGCTGTTCAGCCTGAGGGTGGTGGCCAGGCCAGGGTGTATGCTCAGAGGGAGGGGAGGAATGACACGGATGTGATCGCAGGTACTTTCACTTTGCAATCCTTGTCATTACTTTCCTTGATTGATTCTGGATCTACACACTCATACATATTGCGTGAGCATGCTCAATTGCTTGGTTTTCCTGTTGAGTCTTTGGATGTTGGTATGCGTGTAACTAGTTCTTTTGGTGAGACTGTTGTGACTCGAAAGCTTTATAGAAGATGTCCCTTGGTTGTGCAAGATCATGTTTTTCATGTTGATCTTATGGAATTGCCTTTCTACGGTTTTGATGTAATCCTTGGTATGGATTGGCTTGTTGAGCATCGAGCTGCAGTGGATTTTGAGAATAAGCGAGTTTCGTTGAAGCTTGCGGATGATTATGAGGTAGTTGTGGTTGGCGAGAATGTGAAGTTTCTTGCCAATGTGGTGTCTACATTGGAAGCGAGCCGGATGCTAAGGCAAGGTTGTGAAGCTTACCTAGCCTTTGTGATGAATCCTGGCTCTAAGGAGTTACGTGCGCAAGATATCAGGACTGTGCGAGAGTTTCCTGGTGTGTTTCCGGAGGAGTTGCCTGGGTTGCCTCCTAATCGCGAGGTGGAGTTTGGAATTGAGCTGTATGAAAACACAACTCCAGTGTCCATTACTCCTTATCGAATGGCACCTAAAGAGTTGAAGGAGCTGAAGACGCAACTTCAGGAGTTGCTTGATCGTGGTTTCATTCGGCCGAGTGTGTCACCTTGGGGTGCACCGGTCTTGTTTGTGAAGAAGAAGGATGGCACTATGAGAATGTGCATTGATTATCGTCAGCTTAACAAGTTGACCATCAAGAATCGGTATCCATTGCCGAGAATTGATGATCTTTTTGATCAATTTCGGGGAGCGGCTGTGTTCTCTAAAATTGACTTAAGGTCAGGGTATTACCAGTTGAAGGTGAAGGATGTGTATGTGCCAAAGACAGCTTTCAGAACAAGGTATGGGCATTACGAGTTCCTTGTGATGCCGTTTGGTTTGACGAATGCTCCTGCAGCTTTCATGGACATGATGAATAGAGTGTTCCATGAATACTTGGATAAATTTGTTGTGGTGTTCATTGATGATATCCTCGTGTACTCTCGTACTGAGGAGGAGCATGAAGGGCATTTGAGAATTGTGTTACAGGCTTTGTTGGAGAATCAGCTTTATGCCAAGCTGAGCAAGTGTGAGTTCTGGCTTAGAGAAGTTGTGTTTCTTGGTCATGTGGTCTCTGCTGAAGGAATACGTGTTGATCCTCAGAAGATTGAGGCAGTGATGAATTGGAAGCCTCCTAAGTCTGTTCATGAAGTCCGTAGTTTCCTTGGTTTGGCGGGATACTATCGGAGGTTCGTGGATGGGTTTTCAAAGATTGCTGCACCTTTGACGAAGTTGTTGCAGAAGGATGTTAAGTATGAGTGGACGGAAGCGAGACAGCAGGCTTTTGAGAAGCGTAAGGCAGCTTTAACGCAAGCTCCTATTTTGGTTCAACCTGAATCAGGGAAAGAGTTTGTGGTGTATAGTGATGCGTCCTACGTTGGTTTGGGATGTGTGTTGATGCAAGAGGGTAAGGTGGTGGCTTATGCATCACGGCAGTTGAAGGTGCATGAGCGCAGTTATCCTACGCATGACATTGAGTTAGCTGCGGTGGTTTTTGCTTTGAAAATTTGGAGACACTATCTGTATGGTGAGAAGTGTACGGTGTACACGGACCACAAGAGTTTGAAGTATCTGATGTCTCAGAAAGAGTTGAATCTTAGGCAAGGACGTTGGGTGGAGTTGCTTAAGGATTACGATTTGACGATCGAGTATCATCCGGGTAAAGCTAATGTTGTAGCGGATGCCTTGAGTAGGAAGGTAGCTGTTGAGTTAAGGGCTATGTTTGCCAGTTTGAGTATTTCGTGCGATGGTGGTCTTGTGGCTGAGTTGCAAGTGAAACCATCCTTGGTTCAGTTGATTAAGGAAAAACAGTTGTTGGATGATTCCTTGGTGCCACATGTTCAGGATATTGCGGAGGGTATGCCATCAGATTTCTGCTTTAATGATGATGGAGTGTTGTGTTTTGCGAGTCGGATAGTAGTGCCCAATGATGCTGAGTTGAGGCGTGCTATTCTGACTGAAGCTCATAGTAGTCCTTTTGCTATGCACCCTGGTAGTACCAAGATGTATCGTGATCTTCGTGATGAGTACTATTGGGTGGGTTTAAAGAAAGATGTTGCTGAGTTTGTAAGCAAGTGCATGGTATGTCAGCGAGTTAAGGCTGAGCATCAGTTTCCTTCAGGGTTGTTGCAACCGTTGAGGATTCCTGAGTGGAAGTGGGAAAGGATTACCATGGACTTTGTATCTGGGTTGCCCTTGTCGCCATCGAAGAAGAATTCGGTGGGGGTGATTGTGGATCGCCTGACGAAGTGTGCGCATTTCTTGCCTGTGCATACTACATACACTTTGGATAAGCTTGCGGAGCTGTACATTGCTGAGATTGTGCGGCTGCATGGTGTGCCAAGGTCGATTGTTTCGGATAGAGATCCGAGGTTTACATCGCGTTTCTGGCAGTGTTTACATCAGACTTTGGGTACACGGTTGAATTTTCAGTACTTCTTATCATCCACAGTCGGATGGACAGTCTGAGCGTGTTATCCAGGTGTTGGAGGATATGTTGCGGTACTGTGTGATTGAGTTTCAGGGTTCTTGGGAGAAACATTTGCCTTTGGTGGAATTTGCATATAATAATAGTTATCAGGCAAGTATTCAAATGGCACCTTATGAAGCTTTGTACGGGAGGAAGTGTAGGACTCCTCTTTGTTGGGCTGAAACGGGTCAGAAGTTGGTTTCGATGCCGGCTTTGTTGAAAGGAACCACCGAGAAGGTGAAGCTCATTTGTGAGCGTTTGAAGACAGCTTCTGATCGGCAAAAGTCTTACGCGGATTTGAAGCGTAAGGAGATTGAGTATGCGGTGGGTGACCGTGTGTTTCTGAAAGTTTCGCCTTGGAAAAAGGTGATGAGGTTTGGCCGAAAGGGTAAGTTGAGCCCTAGGTACATTGGACCATACGAGGTGATCGAGCGTGTGGGTCCTGTTGCGTACAAGTTGAGGTTACCGCAAGAGTTGGAAAAGATTCATGATGTGTTTCATGTTTCTATGCTTCGGAAGTATAGATCGGATCCTTCACATGTGATGCCTGTGGAGGAAGTGGAGTTGAATCCGGATTTGACCTATGATGAGGAACCGGTGAAGATTCTGGATTCAGATAGTAAAGTTCTTCGAGGCAAGACCATTGAATTGGTAAAGGTGTTGTGGAAGCATCGTGGTGTTGAAGAAGCCACGTGGGAACGGAAGGATGACATGTTGAAGCAGTTTCCGTACCTCTTTCCTTCAGGTAAATTTCGAGGACGAAATTTCTTAAGGGGGGGGGGAGAGTTGTAACACCCCAATTTTGGGCTTAGAAGTTTTGGGTTTGAATTGGACCGGTCGGATTGCGATTCGAATATAAAAGGTGGTTTTTAGGGAAAGCCTAGTTCGGGATGCATTAAAAATATGGAAAAATATCTAAAAATCCTCTTTTATTATATATAAGAGAGTGGTGAAATCAATTTTACAAAATGATGTTTGGAAATGTGATTTTCAAGTTAGTGACTAAAATGTAATTTTTGAAAAGTTGGTGACTGTTTTAAAATGATTGAAACTTTGAATCTTTAAGGAGCTAATTTACCCAAGAAGAGTTTTCTCCAGATTTTTCTTAATGTTAAACATTTATTAAATGATATTTAATAAAAGGAAAAAAGGGGGAAATGGATATTTTGGTTTTCATAACTAACTTTTGATAAATTTTCCCACTTCATTTTCTCTCCATTTTCTTTCAGCCAAACACATTTTCCCAGCCACTTTTCCTCTGATTTTAACATCTAAAGATTAGATTTCAATCTCCATTTGATCTCTAATCATTCCTACACTAAATCCTTAGCATTTGCTTATTGAATTTTCAAGAATCTTGGCTTTAAACAAGGAGAAACTCACATTTGGAGGTATGAACGTCCTTCTCCTCTAAATACTCAGTTCTTTACTGAAATTCCCAAGTTCTTAATCCTTGATTTGAGTTTTATTAAAGGTTTTTAATGTTGTGTTCTTGATCTTGGCTTTAAATGCAAGATTTGGATTTATTTTTGATGAAATTCGTACTAAATGATTGGGCTGTGTTTTGAGATGTGTTTTTGATGATTATTGGATGTATAAATGATGTGTAATTGAGGTTTAATCAATGCAATCCCATATAGGTTGATTTTCCTAAGTTTTGCTTGAGTTAATGGTGGTTTTTGAGGTGTTTTTGATGCCCTGCTATAGCTGGAGGTATAAGGACGTGATTAGATCCTTTTTGGATGTTAATTGATGTTTAAGAATGTTTGGAATTGATGGATCTTGGCTGGGTAATGTTGTAGAGATGTTTGGATGTGATTTCGGTTGTGTTTGGTAGCCGAAATGTGAGTGTTGTTGAGAGCAGCGAGTTTAGGTGTCTTGGTTGAAGATATTAATGCATGATGATGCATTAATCCTCTGCTTTGATGTGTTTAAAACATGGGAGACATCTTCGGATCCTTGTGGTGTTGATCCGGAAGCTTGTTTGGTGTTTCGGCAAGCTTGCGAAACGGAATCGGTGAGTGAAGTTTGGTTTTCAGCTTTGAAACCAATGTTTGAAGGTTATGGGAGCTTAGATTAAGTCTAAACAACTTAGCTAAGCTCAAGAGTAAGTTTTCGGAGAAACTCTCTTTTTGATGAACCATGAGATGGTTGAATGCAATGTGTTTTATTTGTATGTTTAAATTCTGTTTTGAAAGCATATTTTAGCATGTTAAATGATGGTTTTATAAGCCATGTGTTGAAGGATGCTCAAGGTAAGGGATCCTTGTTTTGAACATTGATAAATGTGGTTTTGGTGCATAGTAATGCATGATGGTTAATGGCTTTGATAAGTGCTTTAAAACAGTGGATTAATGATGTTAAATGATGTATATTGGCAAGTGATGTGTTGGTTTTAAAGTACTTGAATCGGATATAGTTAGCCGGCTATAGGATTGGGTGCACCGTGAATAAAGTCGCCTTGGATGTCGAGGGGTTGTGATTGTACCGTAAACTCCATCCAAGTACACTAACGAGATGGTTAAGATCACCATGGTGGTTAAAAGTCCATGAGTGAATCATGTGCTAAGATCACAATGGTGGTTAAAAGTCCATGTGTGGATCTTGTGTTGTGTGTCCCGTGTTCTCGTTAGTGATGTTATACAACTACCAATGAGTGATGTGGAGGGGTTGTGATTGTACCATAGTCTCCATCACGGGTGTTGAGGGGTTGTGATTGTACCATTTACTCCACCTTGATATTGGTAGTGTGTATGAAGCGTATGGGACAACGCTTGTAATCCGCGTATCCGATTGTGTTTTGAGTTGTAAAATGGTTATGGATTATCACTTGTAAGCCAATATGACATGATGATGGATTGAAGCACGAGATGCTTGGTTTGTATGCATAATTGCATGATAAATGTTGTTTTGAAACTAAAGGCCTTGAAAAGGTGTTTTTATAAATGCATTATTGTGATGTTTTAAATTGAGCATTCCTCACTAAGCTATGTGCTTATGCTCTCTCTCTTTCTTAAACCATTAATGCAGAGCATTGAAGTGCATAAAGGGCAGCAAGGAGGTCAAGGATCCAAGTGAAAGACTAAGCTCATGTATGGTGAATGTTTTCCTAACACTATTAGCTTTTGGGCATTTGGCAATGGGAACCTAGTTTGTGGTTTTGGGAGATGTTTTGGACTCCCTAGGTTGGTTTTATGCCTTTGATGATGTTGGAACATGTAAATGGCCTTTTGATATTTGGTTGGGTGTTTGATGGTTGCATGATTTTCAATATAGGATGCATGCCTATAGAATTGGGATTTTCCTTGAATGATGCTATGATTGAGATTAGACGGTGCTTATATGTTCCTTAAGTGTTTGATGACTTGTGTGTATGATATAGAGGACATATGGATGTGTTTGATGGGTTGGAAGAGTAATAAACCAGCAAAATTTTGCAATTCTGGGCAACTCGTTTCGGAACGGGTGCTACCGTTTCGGAACAGGTGGCCTGAAATGGCCATGGCGTTTCGAAACAGGTAAGATCTGTTCCGAAATGGATTTGCCACTGCAAAGCCTTGTTCCGCAACTTGTTTCGGAACGGTCCCGCGTTTCGGAACGGATCTTCCCCGTTTCGGAACACTCGACCGTTGGGCACTGAATCTGTTGGTTAAATGTTTTGAACTCTTACGTTTTGGTCCCAATCTTTGTATATGCAATTGGTTGAGTTTGTGATATTCGTTTGAGATGAAATTTGACAGAGGAGCATGAAATATGATTAATTTCATAATGGCAACTTTAAAACTGGTTAAGTCCTCTTAATTTCCAGAATTTGCAATTTGGTCCCTAAATTCGTATGTTGTGCAATTGAGTCCCTATTTGTTTTCCGAATGCTGTGATTTTTTGAATATGTACATCTTGAGAATACACTTAGGGTTAATATGCATTTAGACAAGTTTAAAAAGAAAAAAAAGGGTCGTTAATCAAGGTTGACTTTCGGGTTGACTTTGGTTTTCCCCGTGTAATCTTCGTAGTTCGGGTCAACCGTCTCGGCCGGGCTTAGGGGGTTACAAGTCTCAGAGGTAGTCCTAGACCAACCCTGCATCAGGTCGAACTGCCACGATAGAAAGTATGGTCATTGCCACCGCAGTCACCCTGAAGACTATCACGACAACAACGACGACAGTGACCCCTCAGACACAGAATCATCCAACATTGAAGGTCCTGAGTAGGTAAATTGGATAGGCGCACGTCCAGGTAAGTTCTTCGAGCCTTTGAATTCTACCTCGAATGAACATGCAATCCAAAAGCCTTCGATTGAAAAGCCACCTGTTCTAGACCTTAAACCCCTGCCAGGGCAGCTTAAATATGTTTTTCTTGGTTTAAATGATATGTTGCTCGTAATCAACTCTTCTAAGTTGATGCAGGAACAGGTGCAGCAGCTAAATAAAATGCTACAACAGCATAAGAAGGCCATTAGATGGACTATAGCTGATATCCAAGGCATCAGTCCGACGTTATGCATGCACAAGATACTCTTAGAAGATGATTATAAGTCGACCATTGATGCCCAAAGTCGACTAAACAAGGCTATGAGAGAGGCGGTGCGGAAAGAAATTATCAAGTGGCTTGATGTCGTAATAATATACGCCATCTCAGATAGCAAGTGGGTGAGCCCGGTGCAATGTGTGCCCAAAAAGGGAGGCATAACCGTAGTAACCAACGAAGAAAACGAACTAATCCCAACCAGGACTGTGACCGGTTGGAGGGTTTGTATGGACTACCGGAAGCTTAATAAAGCTACCCGGAAGGACCACTTCCCCTTACCCTTTATTGATCAAATGCTTGAGAGATTAGCGGGGAAACATTATTACTATTTTCTTGATGGTTACTCATGTTATAACCAAATAGCAATCGCACTGGAAGACCAAGAGAAAACCACCTTCACATGCCCGTATGACACCTATGCCTTTCGAAGAATGCCATTTGGGCTCTGCAATGCACCAGCAACCTTCCAACGGTGCATGATGGGAATATTCTCCGACATGGTGGAGGATTTCCTAGAAATTTTCATGGACAATTTTTCTATCTTTGGAGACAGCTTCGACGGTTGTTTAGGTAATCTACAAAAGGTCCTTGAAAGATGCGAAGAGACAAACTTGGTTTTAAACTGGGAAAATGCCACTTTAAGGTGGAAAGGCATAGTACTGGGCCACAAGGTTAGCTTGCCGCGGCATATAGGTGTACAGAGCAAAAATAGAGGTTAACGAAAAGCTGCCGCCACCCACCAAAGTCAAAGGGATTCGAAGTTTCTTAGGGCATGCAGGGTTTTATCGACGATTTATAGCTAATTTTTCGAAGATTACCAAGCCCCTTTGCCACCTATTGGAACATAATCTCCCCTTTGATTTTAATGCTGAATGTACTAAGGCATACATAATACTGAAGGAGAAGGTGGTAACAGCCACGATCGTACAACCACCAGACTAGAGTTTGCCATTTGAGAAAATGTGTGATGCCAGTGATTAAGCTGTCGGGGTAGCATTAGGGCAGAGGAAGGATAAGCTCTTCCATGTGATTTACTATGCCAGCAAAACACTGAATGACGCCCAAATCAACTACACCACGTAAGAGAATGAGATGTTAGCAGTGGTGTTTTCAATCGACATGTTCCGTCCGTACATAATTGGAACGAAGGTGGTGGTTCATACAGACCACTCAGCACTCAAGTATCTGTTCACAAAAAAAGATGCAAAACCTAGACTGATGTGTTGGATTCTGCTGCTGCAAGAATTTGACATTGATATCTAGGATAAAAAGGGAACAGAAAACCAAGCTGCAGACCGCTTGTCAAGGCTGGAGATGAGAAGTAATCAATCAACAGACAAAATCAACATAGTGGAAACCTTCCCAGATGAGCAGTTGTTTGCTGCCACCAGCACTGCCGTGACAGCCATGGCGGCAGGTAAGCTTTCTGAAACCCCTTGGTATGCTGACATTGTTAATTACATTGTAAGTGGGTTATTACCTCTTGAGCTTAATTACCAAGCAAGGAAGAGGTTCCAAAATGATGCAAAACATTATTATTGGGACGAACCTCTTCTTTTCAAGCACTATGCACATCAGATTATCAGAAGATGCATACCACATGACGAATAAAAAGCAGTGCTTCACCACTGCCAAGGTTCTGCAATCCGGTCTCTATTGGCCTACACTATTCAAGGATGCACAAGCTTTTTACAAGAGCTGTGAAAAATGCCAAAGGACTGGGAATATATGAAGAAGGCATGAGATGCCACTGCAGAACATACTAGAGGTCGAAATCTTCGATGTATGGGGAATCGACTTCATGGGTCCATTCCTAGCATCGTGTGGGAATTTATACATCCTACTGGCAGTGGACTACGTGTCAAAGTGGGTAGAAGCAATCGTCACTCAAAAGAACGACGCCAAGACTGTGCAAAGATTTCTTCACAAAAACATCTTCTCCAGATTTGGCATCCCAAGGGCGATAATTAGCGATGAGGGGAGACATTTTGATAATAGGGTAATTACTGCTGCATTAAGAAAATAAGGAGTGAAGCACCAACTTGCAACAGCGTACCACCCTCAAACCAATGGGCAGGCCGAGATATAAAACAGAGAAGTAAAGAATATACTAGAGAAGATGGTTAAACCCACTCGAAAGGATTGGTCTCTACATCTCAATGATGCACTCTGGGCCTACAGAACAACGTTCAAGACATCATTGGGGATGTCACCCTATCGACTCATCTATGGGAAAACATGTCATTTACCTGTCGAGATAGAACACAGAGCCTATTGGGCTATCAAGGTAGTGAATATGGACTGGAATAAGGCATGACATAAAAGGCTACTAGACTTGAATGAGATTGAGGAAATTCGAGCAATGGCCTACGACAATGCCAAGATCTACAAGGATAAAACCAAGAAGTGGCACGACAGGAAGTTGCTGCCATGAGAGTTCTGCCCAGGGCAGCAGGTGTTGTTGTTCAACTCTAGGTTGAAGCTTTTCCCAGGAAAGCTTAAATCTAGGTGGTTTGGTCTTTTCCAAGTTGTCCAAGTTTTCCCCCATGGTGCCATTACAATCAAATCCATGAAGGATGGGCACCAATTCAAGGTAAATGGACATAGGCTCAAGCATTATCAGGGGACTGAATCTCCAAGGATGCAGGAAGTAGTTACTTTAGGAGATGCCCTTCAAGGCATCCCTAATTTAACTTAGTTTTATTTTATTTTATTTATTTATTTATTAGGAATTAAGATTTTTATTTATTTATTTATTTTGGGAAATAAGATTTTAGTTCAGTTTGTTTATTTAATTATTCGTAGGAAATGAAGGAAGCAAAGCAAAGAGGAGGAATGAACCAGCCCACTGCTTTCACAACAGCCCAAAAAGCCCAACGGACAAGCCTGTCGTCATAGTCTGTCACCAGCTATCGCGACAGATGCAGAAAAGACAGCCTGTCACGGAGCTGTCGCGATACGCAAACGCGTAACAGATGCGCAGCAGACACGGAAGCGTGTGACAGACGCGTCAGAAATAGTGTAACAGCTGGCCCTGTTAATCGTGCATGTCGATACAGTCCCAACAGGCAGATAAACCCCGTTCTATATAAACCTCTACTCTCATTTCATTTTTCATCTCATTCTCATTCTCTCTGCTTTACTCTCTAGAAATTAGGCTTCAGAAATTTCTTTTATTTTTCTATAGTTTCCCTTGCAAATGACTACCAGATCAACAAGACGAAGCACTGCCTCCACCTCTGCCGCGGCAGTGTCAACACCCAGCCACAACGAAATAGCCGACAGCTTCGCGTCAGAGGACTCAGCAAAAAGGTACTATGGGTCCTTCCAAAAGAGAGAAATGTGGGAAGAAAGAGGGCTCACCTATACCCAAAAGACGGGAGAATTAGGGCTTGAAAGTTTCATCGCCAGGAAGATCCTCGCACTCAAGTGGCAGATGTTTGCTGCCCAGCCAGAAGAGATGAACGTCACCCTAGTTCGAGAGTTCTACGCTGCCGTTCCCGACAAGGATGCCACGAAAGTGACTGTCAGAGGCAAGAAGATCTCCCTCGAACCGGCATACATCAACATGTTGTATGGGCTTTATGTGGGCAAGAAGGAAGACGCCCATCGGAGATTCGTGAACCATTTGTCGCCGGCAGACTACGACGCTGTCATGGCAGAGTTGACAAAAGAGGGCACAGACGGGAACGATGACCCCAAGCACAGGTGGACTGTGCGGAGGACTCAGCTCACCCCACAAGCCAAGCTGTGGAACCATTTCGTCAAGAAGCGCCTCATGCCTACCTCACACAATACCACTGTTGACAGGCAGAGACTAGCCCTCGTCCACTCCATTCTCAACGAGAGGAAAATCAACGTCGGCTGATACATCCGAGACAGAATCATCGAGTGTGCACTCCGACCTTCAGGCCCCCTAGTCTTCCCCTACCTGATCATCACGCTCTGTCGGGGCAACAATGTGCCAGAAATCAACGAGGATGTCAAGGTCCGAGGGAAAGGATGGACGCAGCAAAATCTCTATAGTCTGAAGGAATTAAAGGCTGCTACTATCTGTCGTATGTGGACCCCACTGCCGCGATAGAACTGACGGCAGACTGTGACTCCCCCGAACCTGGCGCATTAAAACCAGAGCAGACGACGGCAGCACCACCAGTAGACACCTCCAACCAGATCCTGAAGATGCTGCAGAAGATGGAGGAACGACAGCTCGGCCTAATGGGATTTCTGAGGGACTTCACTACCGCAGCGGTAAATTTTATCAAGTTTGATTTAAATTTTCCCAATGTGCAATTCCCTGCTTTCCCAAAAACTCTCTTTGCTACACCCACACCTACTGCCAGTCCCAGAACCCCTACTGCCGCCTCCACACCCACAACTGCCACGACCGGAGATGGCGGCAGAAAATCTGCCACTCCCCGAGGAGAGAAAAGGAAGGACCCCCTACTAGGGATCGACCCAAAATATTTTAAAGGGTTCTCTTCCTCCATCGTTTGGCAAGATTCTAACTCAGAGCCGTCGGTCGTCTCAGACATATCCAAGGACTTCCCTCCGATGAAAAGGATGCAGCTGAACGAGACTGTCGAAGGACCCTACCACGACAGATCTGACAGCAGCAGCAGCAACAGCGATGATGAACTTGAGGTCCTGGACCAGCCCCCACAAATCTCACCTACCCGAGTCCAGCCACCTCGAGAGGCAAAGAAAAAGATGGCCTCCTCGTCTCCCAGCACCCAGCCAGTCCCTGCCGTCTAAGTCACTGCCCGCCGGCAGCTCCTCGTCAGCAGCAGCAGCGATGACAGCTCATCAAATTAAGTGTTTTTCTTATATATTTGTTGTCTTTGTTGCTATTTTCTCTATTTGTGATGTTAATTTCAGTTTTTTTTAATTGTTGTCATGTATTGAGGGCAATGCAACCCTTGAGTTTGGGGGTGGGCATCCCTCCATTAATGAACTTGTTAGTTGCGTCTTTTATGCCTCATTTTAAGTTTATTTTTGTGTTAAAAAATGAAAATATAAACAAAAATTTGGCTTAAATCTTTGAAATGAACTTACCTGCCATGACATTCTCTGTCGTGAAAGTGCCTTTAGGATGTTTTAGGAACTATTTAGAACCTTTCTATAGTTATGAACTTTAGAACACCCTTTGTGACTCTTATGATGTCTAGATTTCGATAGTAAACTAGAATAGGAAGGTTTACCCACTTGAGTTGTCCCTAGATGTGCATAACACTGGCTCTAGGAAAAGAATAAAAGAAAAGAAAACTTAGACTGAATACCCCTAGAAGTGCCTAATATCGGCTCTAGGGAGATAGCTAGAGGTACCCAAAAAAACAGGCCCTAGTCAAATCAAAATAAGAAAAAGTCTGATTCTAAGTAAGAAAAAAACTAAAGGAGCCTAAGAATTGCCTCTAGAAAAAATGAAAATGGCATAAGGCTCAAGTTGGTGGCCTAACTATTCTGGTAAGTTAAAGGAGTCTAGGCACATATTTGTTCACAAAACCTGCACACACCGCACAAGAACTATACCATTGTTCCGGATAAATCCAGAAACACTCGACAAGGTACGACTCTTGATAGTGAATGTGTGGTAGGTAATGAAAATTTCACAGAATTAAGCCAAGCCAAAAAGTTTTTATTTTTAGTTAGGTCGAATTTTCTTGAGGACAAGAAAAAACTTGAGTTTGGGGGTGTGTTGAGTGTATAAAAGTTCTATATTTTACCCCTCATTTACCCATATTTTTGCTGCATTCAAGCATAATTCATTACATTTAGGATAGATATTTTCATATACATCACAATTAGATAAAACAACACAGTTGCTGCTGATTTTGGTTACTTTTGCAGGTATCTGCTGCGGCAGACCCTGGGCAGCGAAGGAGCAGAGGCGAATTGCAGAGCTGGAGTCGAGAAGCAAAGGCTGTCGTGACATCTGCCGTGGCAGCCATGACGACAGAGAATGCTGAGATGAAAAAGTGAAATGGAGCTCGACAGATAGAGAATTTCAAGCCGGTCTGTCGTGGACCACTCCCATATTTTTCTGAGCCCGGAAGTAGAATGAAGGCCAAGCCCCAAGTTCAAGGAAGAAACTCAAGGAAAGAAAAGAGGACAAATTCAAGGCATCTACTCAGAAGATTTAGTCTTTAATAGAGTTGCACTTTAATTCGAAATTGTATTCTTTCCATATTAGAAAACTTGGACCCAAGGCTTATATAAAGGCATGTAATTCGACCTAGGGGATATCTCATTCTTAGCAGTCTTCCCCCAAAACCCTTGTCGTTTTCCCTTCTCCACCATGTTCTAAACTCCCCCTAGGGCTACGGGTTGATTCTGTAAAGAAGTTGCAAGGAATGTATTGTTTTAGGAATTTTATGTTCAAGTAATAAAAGCACTTCAAGTTTATTTACTCTGGTTTTTCATGTCTCATAACAGCATCGGGAGGGCATTGTGAGGTTATCCATTTGTTTGATATCGTGAGAGTCAAGCATACGAAAAGAGTATATACGAGTTTTCTAGTTTATGGTTAAACCATCTTGGCTTAGGGATAAGTACAAGGTTAAGTGGCTAAATAAGAATTCAACAATTTTGGTGTTCACCCTTTGATTCACGTCGAGAGGTATCATCCTAGAAGTGTTCATCAATAGAACTTGGGCCTAGGGATAGGACAAGTCACAACAGGGATTCTTGCCAAGCTTGAAGTACTGAGCAAAACCTGCACTACTGAGCGATTCAATACCAGCCTATTCTCTAAATATGATTCTTTATTCTTTTACTTTAGTTGTTTCTCAAGATTACTCCACCAATTCAATTAAACTACTTCTTTCTCTTGTGCAGCAATTAAGGATATAGGCAATTCTAGTCCATGTGGAGACGATATCTGATACTCTAGTATCACTTTACTAATTGCGTCATGTACACTTGCACTATTTTCGATAGTACTCTTTTACACGCAACAACTTCCAATGAATTGTTGTTTGATGAAGATGTAAAACGCTTGTTGTTTTGCCACATCATATTCTGCTGTGGTCCGTGTGATTCTCCCAGATTCTGCTTATTTGTGTTCCCATAACTGCTATTCCCTTGATTTCCCCCAAGAGAGATTAGGATGCTGACACCATCCAGCATTATAGTTGTTCGAGTATGGATTGTTGTTCCGATTGGAATTCCCTACATAGTTAACAGATTCTTGGTTATCCGGGCACTCGCTCAAGTGGTGGTTTCCATTGCAACGAAGGCAAGTTGATGCCACTCTTACTTCCTTCACCGCACTAGTCTTTTGGAGATTCTTTAGCATGGTCGTGATAGCAGTCAATTGGGCTGCTACTGAGGCATCCGTATCACGTGATACTTGAGTTTTCCTCCCCACTCCAAATCTTGATGAGGGAAATTGATAATCGTTGTTGGCTATTCTATCAAGTGTGTCAAAGGCTTCCTCGGGTGACTTGTCTAGCAATGTCCCATTTGCTGAGGCATCTAGCATCATTCTGGTGGAAGCATTAACACCATTGTAGAACATAACCACTTGTGTCCAATCATGAAAACTGTGATTAGTGAACTTGCGCAATAATCCCTTAAATTTGTCCCAACAATCATACATTGATTCGTTTGGATTATACTGAGGCTATACTAGCATCATTTGCTGAGGCTATTCTATCAGACTGACGAAAGGATACGATATCATTCCTCAACTGAGTGTTCCTATTTGGTGGATTATATTGCAGCAAAAAGCTCTTGCACAAATCTGTCCACGTTTCCAATGATCCGGCTGGCACACCACTCAACCATTCTCGTGCTCGATCACGCAAAGAATAAGGAAATAGTTTAAGTTTCAACACATCCTCGTGCACCCCTTGTTGACGAAAGGAGTCACATACTTATAAGAAAGCACAGATGTGTTGTCTAGCATCTTCATGAGGCAAGCCTCCAAACTGACCAATTGAGTTCAACATGTTGAACATGACAGGTTTAAGCTCAAAGTGGGCTGCCTGAATTTTGGGAGCAACAATTCTTGGATTAAGATCATCAAAGACATGATTTAGGTGATCTCTAATAGCTCTGGGTCTTGCTGGAGCATTTTGACCTTGGTCTCAAATTACTGCAGCAAGTTCCCCTTGATGCTGAGCTTCGATCATCATTCTAATAGCTTCTTGTATACGTCTTCACTGACGAAATAGATGTTCAATTTCAGGAATATAAGGTAATATAGGCTCACGATGTCTCCTTGGGCGCATGCAATAGCACAATACCTAAAAAGACAAACAAAAACAATCTAAGAAAATATATACAAAAACAAAATAAACTAGTGCAAAGACTAAACCTAAAATAACCAATTTCCAATCTTCAACAACGGCGCCAAAAACATGTTGCGCTGCGTGATGTACTATAAATGATACGCAAATAGTGCAAGTATACTCGTCGAACAAGTAATAAAGTGGTAAGTGAGTTTCGTCTCCACAGGGATTGGAGGTGTTTCGAGGTAAGTTTAAGCTCTCAAGTGTCACGAAATGTAAATGGAGAATGTTGTGGCAAATTAAGACAAAGCGATGAATGTTGTAGGAAATCAGAGCGGAGATATAAATGTGATAGGAAATAAAGATAAAAGATAGCGTGCTGAAATCAGATAAAGAAACAGGTCCTTTTACGCGTGTGAAACTCTCTTGGGAATGACTGGCTGGGCTGTCAGGTTTACCTATATTTTAGTTCTCTAATAGGGTTTAACTCTCTCATTTAGTCTATGCTCGACATGATTTACTCAAGGTGCTCCTTAACTATCTCTAGACAGGAAACTGGGAGCAGGAAATGCTACAGCCATACCTCTCAGCGTAAACTCTAACACTCCCCCTACCCTTAAAGGTCTATCCCTCTTAGCCGTTGAAACCCAACACTTATCTCTAAGGTGGATTAGAGTTGTGCCTCTCAACATCCAACTCCATTGTCTATGCAGGTTAAGGAAAGCTCTCTCGACCACTAACCTCAACTAACACCTAAGGAAAGGCCAACTCTCGAGGGCTCTTACAACCCTAAGCATATAACAACATTGACAAAGCATAGTTACGAGCACGAGATAAATAAACATTCATAAAAAAATAAAACATAGTTCATCCAACAGCCCTAGCCACCTAAATCAGTTCATGGCTAGGCAAATATTCGAAGTATCTTCGTTCATACAACCCATTTTTTCCAGATGTAGAAATAAATGCTAAAGCAACAGAAAGGGAAGAGAAGAACTCCCAATCTGCGATGGACTTGCAGCGCCACGAACCGCCCTAGGCTTGCCGCCTCTCTCAAGGTCAGCAAGGTCAGACCCTTGGAGCTTCTACGATGGAGGACACCAAGTGGTGGAGGAAGAAGAAGAAAATAGCCGCCTTTAGCATTCTCTCCCTAGACTTTTTGTCACTTTTTCACGCTCTCCCTTTAATGAGGGTCTTGTGTCCTTTATATGGTGGAGGCTCGTAGGGTTTTGTGCTCTAATGATTCTTTGAAGTCCTAGAAATATTCCCTATGCATGTGGGGCACAAAGAGACAAAAAGGGGTTCACACATGTGGGCGATCAACGTGTGCGCTTTACTTTGTCTTTTTCCGCGCCCAGAATTGCTGTCCAATTTGCTATAGCATTTTACCTTCCTTGCTATACTTCAGCATTAGCCTGCACAACACCATACCAGTAAACACCCTTCAAGCAGCATCTAGTCTCATGAACTTAAGCCAGACCACCAACAAGTAAAGATACATGTAACTATATGCTCTAAATGCACCTACATGCCCTAAAATATAAGCATTTTGACAAGTCATCAAGTGCACTATAAAGAAGTCGGCTTGGATGTTGAGGGGTTTATACGGTGTATCGAATACACCATCCAAGTACCCTAATGATTGAGGAAAGTATATAGTGTCCCGTCTCTCTTTAGTGGGGTTATACATCTACTGATGAGTGGTGTTGAGGGGTTTATATGGTGTACCGAATACTCCACCATGGGTGCAACAACGGTGGAGGGTAGCTGCCGTTTGTGAACCTTGAGACGCCAGTGAGAATGTATGAAATGTCGGGACAACACTTGAGAATCCATGTATCAGATGCGGTTTTGAGAAATTAGCATGTTGATGATCACTTGTGAGCCAATATAATTGATGATGTATTATGAAATGGTTAATGCTGCATAATATGTAAATGCATGTTTTACTCTTTAAGCTTTGCATGTGGTAGCTATGCATGAGAAGGCTTAAGTTGTGTGTTAGCAATAGATTTGCTTTTGAGTTTATAACACCTGATGCATGATGTTTAATATGTTATTTTAATTAAGGAAAGTGTATGGTTCTAAAAAGAGCATGATGGTTTTAAAAAGGATGTTTAGTAAGTTGATATGAGATTTCAATGTGAACATGAAAATGGTTTTCATGCATTGATGGTGTTTTGCTTTTGAGCCTCGTAGAGTGTCCAGAAGTTCTATATTTTATGCACATTCCTACTCATATTATTATTGTTCTCAAGCTCATTTAGTCATATTTAGCTACATATCATGTATTATACAATATTTTCTCTTCTACCATGCTTTTATTGAATATTTTATGTTTTGGCTAAGAAAAGATATTGTTTTAGTTAGTTTTCTATTTTAGGTGCTGGTTGCTGATCACAGGTAGAGAGGACATGAAAGCAGGGAGCAGAAGGAGCTGTATTGAAACAGTTCCAGTTGCCGCCAAAAATAGGCTGCCACTGCAGAATGCCGCCGCCATGGACGCCACCGCCGTAGAATGTCGCCCAGAAGAAAATACACCGACATAGTCAAGATGGGTCTCGTTTGATAGAGGACATTTTTCTGAGTCCATTGAACCCAATCTTGCATTTTTCTGAGTCCTGGAGCAGTGTATAGAGCTGATTGAAGATCGATAAGCAAGGTGGCTTATACTTACTTGCTGAACAAGTAAACATCCAAATGAGTCCATATTTAAGTCAGAATTGAATGAAGCATTAAATGTAAAAGCTATTTTCTCATCAATGAGACTTCCACTCCAAGGATGACTGAAATTTAGGCCAAGCCCTATATATACCCATGTATGTGAGGGTATAAGGGCATAGAGATTGATAGATATAGAGAGAGGGAGTCGGCTATGTTCTAAACTCCTTAGGGTTTATGTTTTTGCTTGTAAAGTAGTTGTGAGAAACGATTGTTTTAGGTTTTGAGTTATTTTTCAATAAAATATTTCGAGTTTACTTAATCTATTATTCTTCATTCAATCAATCATTCTACACCAGTCGTTTGAGAGAATCTATTTGTTGGGCACGAAAGTGCAAGGCTCACGAAAGGGTTAAGTACGGTCACAACGTGCTGAGGCGTGACTAACTTGGTTCCACACCAGTCCACAAGTTTCAGCGGCTAAAAGGGATTACCAACCAAGTTTACTAACTTGGTTCCACACTTGTCCACAAGTTAGCTCTCGAGCATCCTAACTTAGAAATAGGAGGGATCGTTGTCGACTATCCTGTCGAACTTGGAGTATTTGCAAGACTTGCCGCCAGGACATCTTTCCATTCCACATGCCGAGACAGTACACTCCTATAGTGGTAGTGACCCGCTGCGGCCACATGACAGGGTCGTAGCCTGCCGCCCGCCATACACGCCGAGGCAGCATATCGTGGCTGCGCAATCCAACCTTAACCTGTGCAATTGAGTCTACAGAGTACTGAGCAGCAATTACCTGGCCCATTCTATCACTCTGATCTCCCCTACTTTAATTAATTGTGTTTTTAGTTTTATTCCTTTAACCAAACATGAAATTAATTGTGCATTTAAATTTCTTGTGCAGATACACACTCGAAGAAACTATTCCAATCCTCGTGGGATTCGACATCTTATATACTATAACTTGGAAGGAGTGTGCACTTGCGCTCTCACAAATAGGGAACACCTACACGCCCTACAAGTTTTTGGCGCCGTTGTCGGGGATTGGCAATAGCAACTTCGTTTTGTACCATTCTATCACTCTGATCTACACAGTACTGAGCATCAATTACCTGGCCCATTTTATCACTCTGATCTCCCCTACTTTAATTAATTGTGTTTTTAGTTTTATTCCTTTAACCAAACATGAAATTAATTGTGCATTTAAATTTCTTGTGCAGATACACACTCGAAGAAACTATTCCAATCCTCGTGGGATTCGACATCTTATATACTATAACTTGGAAGGAGTGTGCACTTGCGCTCTCACAAATAGGGAACACCTACACGCCCTACAAGTTTTTGGCGCCGTTGCCGGGGATTGACAATAGCAACTTCGTTTTGTTTTCTGCACTATTTATTTAATTGCATTTAAATTTTAAGTTTTTAACTTTTATTTTCTTTTGTATATAAAAAAAATTCAGGTACGCTACAGTCCAAGGACATCACAATGTCGAGGAAAACTGTACGGGAGCTGATATTTCAACATGAACAGCAGATGTTGTAGCCGCAGTTGCCGCCGTGGCAGCAGACAAGACATCAGATGTCGTTCTGCGGAAGCAAAATTTCTCATGGTATGATCAAAACTCTCATAAAAAAAATACCATAATAATTTTGTTGTGGCAACCAACATGCAGTGGCAATATAGTCATCCAGAAGAATAATCAACATCCTTGGAGGACGCACTCCAAGCTTTCATTGCTCTCACAGATGAAGCATCAGCTGCTATAAACGCCAGAATCGCTAAGATGGATGCACGTTTGAGAAACTTTGCCCCAATAGATGTCGTGAATGAACATACAAACCCTGCCGCAGAAATTATGGATCGCCGGCAATTGAAACCATGGAACACTGAAGTCCCAAGGCAAGAAAATACAGAGGATTACCCCACACATGAAGACCCTATGCAATAAATTGCCCAAGCAGGAGTGGAGGAAACTGAACAGAGCAGTGCCACGGAAACAACTAGTGAGGATGACATAGAAATAGATGACATCACGACCATATCAAAAGCCTCAGAAATTGCTTCCGCCTCGACAACAACCTCAACAATTATGCCCACTGCGACTACAGCCTCGCCAACAATGCCCACCTCGGTAGAAACCTCGGCAACCTTGGAATACATATATCTAGAGATCCTATGCTGGAAGATTTAAGGCCATCAAAATCTCTACTGACAGAGATTTTCGAGGGGACAAAAGAAAACGGTGTGGGAGTCAATAACCTTTTATGGATTTTGAGTTTTTCCTTGACCTTCGCCAGAGTATGACAAAAGGCTGCCACAACAATTGGTTACCGCCCAAGCAGCCGCCACAATAGCAAAGGCTACACTCAGCCACTACGAATTCCAACGGAATAAGGTAAGTATGTGGTTCAATATCGAAATTTTATTTACTAATCACATGTTCATGCCTCCAGGAAGAGAAACAAGGTGGAAAGTTCGCATGGACTACAATGGAACGAGGAAGAAGGATTCCCCATGAGAATAATCACTCGATGAAGGGTGCGGGTGGACTATAAGAAGTATTGGAAATGAACCCGTTGTAATATAATTTTTATTTTTCCACATCTTTGCAATATTTAATAGAAGAAGATTTAAATAGTTTAGGATTAGATTTATTTTTCAGTTAAGCTATTTTTATTTCCCGTCTCACAACTGCACATCTAGAATCAACCCTAACATACAGAATACAACAAGGAGCAACACGAGCAAGCCTGCCGCCACCAAAGCAACAAAATGCGACCCTCAGAAAAAAAAAATCCTCTCTACACTCTGCAGCTACTTAGCATAAGTTCTTCATTCCATTTTTTATTTCTTCTATTTATTTTTCTGTTTTTCTTTGTTTTTATTTTTTGTCTAAGGAATTGAGGGCAATGCCCACCTTGAGTTTGGGGGGAGGGTTAGTCCTCATTTATTTAGTGTAAGCATGTAGTTACATATAGTTGCATTGTAAATCCCGCCTAGTACTTAATGAATATTGGAAATCTGGGTTAAATAACTTGTGCCTATGATAGTTAGTTGATTCTATTTTCGCACCACACTTAAAAATTGAACTTAATCTTGGAAGAAGCATGAAAAACACCGTATAAATTTGCCAAACATTTATTACACTTCTGTTAAGTGTTGAATATTGTTTGAGTTCTAAGTGTACATTGCCTGCTTAAACTTAATGAAAATTCTTATATTGGATGCATGTATGCCGCCGCGGCAGCACATGGCAGGAAACTAAAATAAAAAGCAATGCCACCACAACCGCAAAACAAAGAAAAGGATGAATGCCCTAGAGGTGCCTGAAACAGGCTCTAGGAAGAATCATGAGCAAGGACACTCCGCTGCTATCAAAGTCCATGTATCTGAAATTCGTCAAAGTGACGGACAAACTAGCATGAGTGAATGAAAGCCTTCACGGGATGACCCTACTCAAAGGGTTCGGAGTTTCGTAGTATGCTCATATCTTAGCTTCAGACCTAGAGACTAGTTGTGATGAGTTGAAGCCCTTAAAACCCATGATCAGAAAAAGGAAGAAAGGAAATGCTTAACAGTGCTGCTAAAGCAGCAACTTTATATCCTTTTTCTTTAACTTTTACAGCATTCTTTGTTTACTTAGTATACTTAGCATATTCAGCATGTACACAGAACTGCACACACCGCACTGGCACTAGAATTAAAATTCTAAGTTATTTCATGTTATTCCCTCTCACTAAACTAATATAGGTGCCATGACCTTGAGGCATGAAACCAAGTTAAAAACTTGGTTTTCTTTTTGATTTATGTACAAGGGAAGGTTTACTAGTTAGGTTGCATTGCTTGAGGACAATCAATAGTTCGAGTTTGGGGGTGTGTAGAGTGTCTAGAAGTTCTATATTTTATGCACATTCCTGCTCATATTATTATTGTTCTCAAGCTCATTTAGTCATTTTAACTACATATCATGCATTATACAATATTTTCTCTTCTGCCATGATTTTATTGAATATTTTATGTTTTGGCTATGAAAAGACAATGTTTTAATTAGTTTTCTATTTCAAGTGCTGGTTGGTGATCAGAGGTAGAGAGGACAGGAAAGCATGGAGCAGAAGGAGCTGTATTGAAGCAGTTCCAGTTGCCGCCAAAAAAACGTTGTCGCCGCAGAATGCCGCTGCCAAGGACGCCGCTGCCACTGAATGTCGCCCAGACGAAAATATGCCGACATAGTCAAGATGGGGTTACCGGCTTCATTGTGAGCGGTACCAACAAATGTTGAACAATTGTCCGCTTCATGGTTTACCGGCTTGGAATCATGTATCTATATTCTACAATGGGGTTAACTACCAAACTCGAATGTTGATAGATGCCTCGGTCAATGGGATCATCCTAGACAGACCTCCTGAGGAAGCACTTCGGCTGCTCAACATAGCAGCTAAAAATGATTATAAATACTCGATAGCCCACCGAGGTGGCACAAGGCAGCCAGCTACTGTAAATGAGGTAGAAGCTTCCGAATCTATTAATGCCTGCCTCGACACTCTGACGGAATTGGTGATGAAGATGGTGCAATCCCCAGGGAAGGTCCATGAAGTAAAAGCTGTTGAACCATTTTGCGAAGAATGTGGTGGCAACCATGATTCCACGGATTGTGATGAATCTTCTAATTCTATGGGAAGATACGAGAGGAATAAAGGGCCTACGTAGAAGAGCTACAACCCAGGATTGAAGATCTAGCCCAACTACACGTGGAGCAACCCTAGAACGACTGCAAACCCATCACAACAGCTGCTGCCACAACAGGACATAAATACTTCATCTTTAGAATCTACTGTGCATGAATTCATGTCCTATACTAAAGATTTTATTTTTAGCACAACTAAATTCATTGATAAAACTGAATCTTTCATGTACATGACTGAAAACAGGATGAACACTCAAAAGGCAACTTTAAAAAATCTGGAAACACAGTTCGAGAAATTTGCCTAGATCATCAGCACTAGACTAATGGGTGGATTACCAGTGACAACGAATCAGCAAAAGGAAAAGCCCTTGAGCAGTGTAAGGCCGTAACAACCCGAAGTAAGACAACACTACAGGATCCGTTCATGCCAGCGGCAAGAGAAACATCAACTTCCGAACCAATCCATATTGTCGAACATTCTGCCGCGGCAGCGCCAGAACATGAATCAGCAAATGACACCAGGAATGAACAGACAGAACCTGAACCAGCTGCTCAGAGCACGATGGCCAACATGAAAAAAACTGTCAGCCCTGCACCTCCCCCTCCATTTCCCCAGAGACTAGATAAACAAAAACAAGAGATATAGTATAAAAGGTTCCTGGATGTGCTAAAACAAGTCAAAATCAACCTTCCACTAATAGGGTTGATTGAACAAATGCTGAGCTATGCCAAGTTTTTGAAGGATATGGTATCCAAGAGAACAAGGATTGGGAATTTGAGACGGTGGCAGTAACGGAAGGATGTATGGCTATGTTGCACAACAAAGCACTGCCCAAACAAAAAAGATCCTGGCAGCTTTATAATCCCTTGTAAAATTGGCAGCAACCACTATGTTTGAGCATTATGTGACCTAGGGGCAAGCATAAACTTGATGCCCAGATCTGTCTTTCAGAAATTAGGGATAGGAGATGCCCACCCAACAACGGTGATACTACAGTTGGCTGACATAACCTATGTGCAACCAGAAGGGAAAATTTAGGATATTCTAGTACAAGTGGATGAATTTATTTTTCCTGCCGATTTCTTGGTGCTTGATTGTGAAGCATATGAAAAAGCACCAATAATAATGGGGCGACCTTTCCTTGCTACGGGTAAAACTCTAATTGATGTAGAAAAAGCCAACTCACGATGCTAATAGACGATCAACGAATAAAACTGAACATCTATCAATCCATGAGACAGGCTAAAGATCCGGAAGAATGCCAGCTACTAGATACAGTCACATAGTACAACATGGAAGAAAATAGACCTTGCCTACAACAAGACGATCCCGGCAGCAAACTTGACAGCTGCCACGACAACCCTTTAGAAAGTTGCTCGGAAGATAATGAGTGAACGGAGCTGGACACGGAGGAACAAGATGTAGCCCATTGGATAACAAACCAACCAAGTAAGTTCTTTGAACCTTTGAATTACACAGAAAAGGGGGGCAAGATGTTCAAACCATCCATTGAACGACCACCTACCCTCGAATTAAAAACCTTACCTGAACAACTCAAATACATCTTCATGGGACCTAAAGATACACTGCCGGTTATAATCTCATCCAAGTTGCTACCTGAACAGGAACGACAACTAACTGCATTGCTGCGACAGCATAAGAAGGCGATAGGCTGGACCATTGCAGACATAAAGGTAATCAGCCCTACCATTTGCATGCACAAAATTCAGCTGGAGCAAGACCAAAAACCAACTGTGGATGCCCAACGGAGATTAAACAAAACCATGAGAGAAGTGTTCAAAAAGGAGAGCATCAAATGTCTAGATGCCGGTATCATATATCCAATTGCAGACAACGAATGGGTAAGCCCAGTACAATGTGTACCAAAGAAAGGCGGAATCACTGTGGTAAGCAATGAAAATAATGAATTGACCTCAACTCGAACAGTAACAGGTTGGCGAATATGCATGGATAACCGCAAGTTAAATAAGGCAACAAAAAAAGATCACTTTACATTACCTTTTATTGATCAGATGCTTGACTGCCTTGCTGGCAAACCCTTCTATTGCTTTTTAGATGGATATTCAGGGTATAACCAAATCGCCATTGCACCGGATGACCAGGCCAAAACAACTTTCACATGCCCAAATGGCATCTATGCCTTTCGAAGAATGTCGTTCGGTTTGTGCAATGCCCCAGCCACATTCCAACGATGCATGATGGCCATCTTCTCCGACATGATTGAAGACTTCATGGAAATCTTCATGGATGACTTCTCTGTCTTTCGCAGTAGCTTCGATAGCTGCCTCAGTAACCTTGAGAAACTGTTGACCAGATGTGAGGAAACAAACCTAGTGCTTAAGTGGGAAAAATGCCACTTTATGGTCGACGAAGGCCTAGTCTTGGGGCATAAAATCTTCGCACAAGGAATCGAGGTGGAAAAAGCAAAGATCGAAGTCATAGCCAACTTGCCGCCGCCAACCAATGTCAAGGGCATACGAAGTTTTCTGGGACACGCAGGTTTTTATCGTAGATTCATTGAAATTTTTTCTAAGATTTCTAAACCATTGTGTACTTTGATGGAACAGGACAAGCCATTCATCTTCAACGAAGCATGCCAGGAGGCGTTTAAAACATTAAAAGAAAAGCTCGTCACAGCCCCTGTTGTAGTTCCCTCGGACTGGAGTCAATCCTTCGAGCTCATGTGTGATGCTAGTGACACTTCCGTTGGTGCCGCCCTGGGACATCGTAGAGATAAGCTCTTCCATGTCATATACTATTCTAGCAAAACACTAGATACCGCCCAGACCAACTACACTACCACAGAAAAAGAATTGCTGGCAGTAGTATTTGCTTTCGATAAGTTTCGACCCTAGCTGATTGGAACGAAGGTAATAGTTCATACGGACCATTCCACCCTAAGGTATCTATTTGCAAAGAAGGACGCAAAGCCCCGCCTAATTCGGTGGATTCTTCTACTACAAGAATTTGACATAGAAATCCGAGATAGAAAGGGTATAGAAAACCAAGTGGCGGATCATCTCTCTCGGCTTGAGAATAGACAAGAAAACACATCCTACAGCGAAATTCAAGATGAATTCCCTGACGAACAGCTGTTGCTAGTCTCTGCCCTAATAGCTGCCCTAGAAGCTGAAGGATTAATACTTGTCGTCCACGCAGAAGCAGTGGCATCAACTTCAATAGACACACCCTGGTACTCAAATATTGTTAATTATTTAGTATTAGGTGTTTTTCCTTGTAAACCCCTTAGCCTAGACTAGACACCGACCCGAACTAAGAAGATTACACGGGGAAAACCAAAGTCAACATGTGAAAGTCAACCTTGATTAACGACCTTTTTTTCTTTTTAACTTTTCTAGATGCACATTATTAACCTATGTGAATAGCAAAACAATTTAGTAGAAGCGACACAGCGAACGGAACTCATTGAGGGGTTCAATTGCATACGAACGTCTTTTAAGACTAATTTGTAAATTTCCAGAATTTAGGACTAAACAAGTTTTTAAGTTACCAATCCAAAATAAAACATATAATAAGCGAGCATGTCAAAATCATCTTAAACGGATCATCCAAACTCATTTAATTAAACATTCAAGACTCAGGGACCAAAACGTAAGAAAATAGAAACCTGAAACAATTCAAATTCAACTCAAATGGTCACCTGTTCCGGAACACTGTACCCTGTATCGAAACGGTTGTTTCAAAACCATGTTGGCCGTTCCAAAACTCGAGTGCGTTCTGAAACCAGTTTCGAAAACAGGCTTCACAGTAGAAAAATGTTCCGAAACCCCCTGGCCAATACAGGCCATCGTTTCGATACGGATGAGGGTGTTCTGAAACGTCCTATCCTGCAACAGCAGATTTTGCTAGTTTTATACATCTTTCAACATCCGAAAACGTTCCAAATCATATCACAACATACATACAACATGTATAAGCATCAAAGATCAACATTACGAAGTAGAAGCTAAATCATAGCATCATTCAAGCAAGCATTAGAAATATAGGCATGCTTCCTAGTCTTCAAAACCATACCAAAGGTTAAAAGCCACATTCAAGCACAAATAAATCCACAAAGGCCATTTACAACCCAAAGATAAACAACCAAACATGAACAAAGTAATTAACAACATCCTCAAACATCCAAGAGTAGAAATCCCACCCATTGCCTCTTATTACACCAAAGTAAAACCACATTCTTTGCTAGACCAAAGTGCTTGGATTCCCCTTGCTTACTTGCTGCCTCAAAAGCCTAATTATCTGCATTGATGAAACAAATGAGCGTAACCACAAAGCTTAGTGAGGATCGCTAAAACAGCAATCATCAATGCATTTCACACAACCGGCAAATCACCATTTATCAACACATGCCTTTACTTAAAACATGCCCTCTCAAGGCATCAATGCACTTTTTAAAATACATGCTCGTATGCATCACTTATAAACAGCAAATAAACCTTTGCTCATGCTTTACTAAGCATCACATGCATTCAAGCACAAATCACAAACATCTCATGCTTAAACCATTAGTCAACATCATTATATTGGCTTACAAGTGATCAATTCCCAATACATACTAAAACCAACTCAAATGACTCAATCAGATACGCGGATTACAAGCGTTGTCCCACACGCTTTATACATACTACCGGACTACACAAGGTGGAGATACGTGGCACAATCACAACCCCCTCAACACCCGTGATGAAGATTAATGGCACAATCACAACACCTCAACATCACTCATCGGTAGTTGTATAATTCCACTAATAGGAGTACGAGACACATACCAGAAGACTCACACACGGGATTAGACCATTCACCGTTGTGATCGTAGGATCAATCGTTAGGGTACTTGGATGGAGATTACGGCACAATCACATCCCCTCGACATCCAAGGTGACTTTATTCACGGTGCACCCAATCCTATAGCCGGCTAACTATATCCAATTACAAATAACCAAAAATCCACTTTCATCACTTGCCAATTTAATCATTTAACACCAACATTCCACTGTTTTACAAGCATAAACACAGTGTCATTTCCACAAGCATAATCATGCTTAACGTCATATGCATTTATCACATAGAACCAAGGATCACTTACCTAGTGCATCCTTAACATAATGGCATTAAAATCCAGCATTAACCATGCTTAAAACATGCATTAAAACAGTAATCAAAACCACATTTAACTCAAGTGTATTTTTATCAAAACATAGCACATTTCAGAGAGAGACTTTCAAATCACTTACACTTGAGCTTAGCTAAGTGTTTCAAACTTACACGAAGTTCCCAAGACCACGCTCAAAGCATTACAAAGCTGGAAAATCCATTTCCACTCACCGATACGAAAATTACTCTTCCGGAGCTTCCAACAATGCCTCGTTCGCTCCTGGATCAAGATCCCATGTTTTCACATCATCAAAACAGAGATCTAAATGCATTAAAATGCATTTCAACACCAGCAACTAATCACAACTCGTAGCACACCTAACTACACCAATTTACCCATCCAAAACAACTGAAAACTCAATCGATTGCTTCCTAAACCAAGCCCAACCATCATACATCACTTCCAATCAATTATAAACATGAAAACACACCTAATAAACAACCTAACCCATCCTTATACCTCCAGCAAGCATGATTCCACCATTTCACCTCAAAAACTCACATAAAGCTATCAAGAAACTCAAGGATCTCAACGATTTCGGGATCTATGTTATCAAAACCTCATTTCAACATAATATCCAACTTAAAACTCAATTAAAATCAATCCAAAATAGAGCTTAACAAAACAAATCCGAAAATCAAGATTTCAACCATATTTTTACGAGATTTTGATCTCAAATCAAAATTATAATGAAAACTCAACCAAAAACATTAATTAGAAGCCAAAGATCTTGGGAATTTCAATAAAGAACTTTGATTAGAGGTTGAGAACGAGATTTACCTCCAATCCTTGCTTTTCCTCAATGAATGACAAGTTTTGCTTAGCAAAATCTTGAAGAACTTGAGGGGTTTCTTGAAAATTGTTTAGGAAGTATTGAGAGAGTGTTTGAGAGAAAAGAATTCTGGAGGAAAATTGTATTTAGCTGAAAATGAGAAGAGAATGGTAGTTACGTGATGGAATCTCGCTAATTAACTACATAATTAATTAAATAAAATAAAAAACCAATTAAAGCTATTTAATTAAAATCATTTTAAACACATGTCATATTAAGGAAACACTAAATTGCCATAAAGCCCCCCTTAAGATTCTAAGATTTTGGCTTCTCCTTTAAAAATCACATTTTCCACAGTTTTGAAACTTTACAATTTGGTCACTACTCAAAATGTCCCACTTCTTAAACTCTTTTCGTAAAATTGATTTGACCAACCTCTTAAACATATTTTTAGAGGATTTTAGCAATTTTACCACATTTTTATCCTATCCCGATCCTTGATTTCTTTAAATCACCTTACGCGATTCGAATCGATCTCGACCGGTCCGGTCCGATGTCTAAAACATCTAGGCCAAAAACCAGGGCGTTACAACTCTCCCCCACTTAGGAAATTTCATCCTCGAAATTTTACCTGATGGAAAAAGGTGCGGAAACTGCTTTAGCATGTCCGCCTTGCTTTCCCACGTGGCCTCTCTAACCCCCTTAGCCCGGCCTAGACGCCCGACCCGAAGTAAGAAGATTACACAGGGAAAACCAAAGGTAACACGTGAAAGTTAACCTTGATTAACAACCTTTTTTCTTTTTAACTTTTCTAGATGCACATTATTAACCTATGTTAATAGCAAATCATTTTAGCGGAAGCGACACAGCGAACGGAGCTCATTTAGGGGTTCGATTGCATATAAACGTCTTTTAGGGACTAATATGTAAATTTCCAAAATTATAAGGACTAAACAAGTTTTAAAGTTACCAATCCAAAATTAAACATATAATAAGCCCGCATGTCAAATTTCATCATGAAAGGATCATCTAAACTCATTTAATTAAGCATTCAAGACTCAGGGACCAAAATGTAAGAAACAGAAACAATTCAAATTCAACTCCAACGGTCACCTGTTCCGGAACGTTGTACCCTGTATCGAAATGGATGTTTCGAAACTATGCTGACCGTTTCGAAACTCGGGTACATTCTGTAACCAGTTTCGAAACCAGGCTTCGCAGTAGCAAAACGTCCTGCCCTGCAACAGTAGATTTTTCTGGATTTATACATCTTTCCACATCCGGAAACATTCCAATTCATGCCACAGCATACATACAACATGTATAAGCATCAAAGATCAACATTTCGAAGTACAAGCTAAAACATATCATCATTCTAGCAAGAATTAGAACTATAGGCATGCTTCCTAGTCTTCCAAAGCCATACAAAGCCAAAATCAACATTCAAACAAAATTCAATCCTCAAAGTCCATTTACAACCCAAAGATAACCAACCAAGCATGCTCAAGGTAATTAACAACATCTTCAAACATCCAAGAGTAGAAATCCCACCCATTGCCTATTATTACACCAAAGTAAAACCACATACTTTGCTAGACAAAAGTGCTTGGATTCCCCTTGCCTACTTGCTGCCTCAAAAGCCTAATTCTCTGCATTGATGAAACAAATGAGCGTAAGCACAAAGCTTAGTGAGGATCGCTAAACAACATTCATCAATGCATTTCACACAATCAGCAAATCACCATTTATCAACACATGCCTTTGCTTAAAACATGCCCTCTCAAGGCATCAATGCACTTTTTAAAATATACCAAAGTAAAACCACATACTTTGCTAGACAAAAGTGCTTGGATTCCCCTTGCCTACTTGTTGCCTCAAAAGCCTAATTCTCTGCATTGATGAAACAAATGAGCGTAAGCACAAAGCTTAGTGAGGATCGCTAAACAACATTCATCAATGCATTTCACACAATCAGCAAATCACCATTTATCAACACATGCCTTTGCTTAAAACATGCCCTCTCAAGGCATCAATGCACTTTTTAAAATACACCAAAGTAAAACCACATACTTTGCTAGACAAAAGTGCTTGGATTCCCCTTGCCTACTTGCTGCCTCAAAAGCCTAATTCTCTGCATTGATGAAACAAATGAGCGTAAGCACAAAGCTTAGTGAGGATCGCTAAACAACATTCATCAATGCATTTCACACAATCAGCAAATCACCATTTATCAACACATGCCTTTGCTTAAAACATGCCCTCTCAAGGCATCAATGCACTTTTTAAAATACACCAAAATAAAACCACATACTTTGCTAGACAAAAGTGCTTGGATTCCCCTTGCCTACTTGCTGCCTCAAAAGCCTAATTCTCTGCATTGATGAAACAAATGAGCGTAAGCACAAAGCTTAGTGAGGATCGCTAAACAACATTCATCAATGCATTTCACACAATCAGCAAATCACCATTTATCAACACATGCCTTTGCTTAAAACATGCCCTCTCAAGGCATCAATGCACTTTTTAAAATACATGCTTGTATGCATCACTTAGAAACAACAAATAAACCTTTCCTCATGCTTTAACAAGCATCACATGCATTTTAGCATAACTCACAAGCATCGCATGCTTATACCATTAGTCACCACCATTATATTGGTTTACATGTGATCAATTCTCAAACCATACCAAAACCAACTCAAATGAATAAATCGGATACACAGATTACAAGCGTTGTCCCACACGCTTCATACATACTACTGGA
Organism: Hibiscus trionum; assembly: GCA_030270665.1. Taxonomy (NCBI): domain Eukaryota; kingdom Viridiplantae; phylum Streptophyta; class Magnoliopsida; order Malvales; family Malvaceae; genus Hibiscus; species Hibiscus trionum. The sequence goes on from BSYR01000007.1 coordinate 12,485,993, forward strand.
CTACACAAGGTGGAGAACAATGGCACAATCGCAACCCCTCAACACCCGTGATGGAGATTAATGGCACAATCACAACTCCTCGACATCACTCATCGGTAGTTGTATAATTCCACTAACGAGAATACGGGACACATACCACAATACTCACACACGGGATTAAACCTTTCACTGTTGTGATCTTAGCCTCAATCGTTAGGGTACTTGGATGGAGATTACGACACAATTACAACCCCTCGACATCAAGGCGACTTTACTCACGGTGCACCCAATCCAATAGCCGGCTAACTATATCTGATTAAAAGTAACCAAAACCACTTTCATCACTTGCCAATATAATCATTTAACATCAGTATTCCACTATTTTACAAGCATAAATACAATGCCATTTCCACAAGCATAAACATGCTTAACATCATATGCGTTTATCATATAAAACCAAGGATCACTTACCTACTGCATCCTTCACATAATGGCATTAAAATCCAGCATCTTCTAACATGCTTTAAAACAATAATCAAAAACATATTTAACTCAAGTGCATTTCAATCAAAACATAGCACATTTTCGAGAGAGACTTTCGAATCACTTACTCTTGAGCTTAGCTAAGTGTTTCAAACTTACACTAAGCTCCCAAGACCACGCTCAAAGCGTTACCAAGCTAGAAAATCCATTTCCACTCACCGATACGCGAAGCCTCGCTCGCCGACATGAAAATTACTCTTTCGGAGCCTCCAACAACGCCTCGTTTGCTCCCGGATCAAGATCCCCTATTTTCACATCATCAAAACAGAGATATAAATGCATTAAAATGTATTTCAACACCAGCAACTAATCACACACTCGATGCTCACCCAAACTACACCAAATTACCCATCTGAAACAACCGTAAACTCAATCGATTGCTTCCTAAACCAAGCCCAGCCATCATACATCACTTCCAATCAATTATAAATATCAAAACATATCTAATAAACAACCTAACCCATCCTTATACCTCCATCAAGCAAGATTCCACCATTTCACCTCAAAAACTCACATAAAACTATCAAGAAACTCAAGGATCTCAAGGATTTTGGGATCTATGTTATTAAAACCTCATTTCAACATAATAACCAACTTAAAACTCAATTAAAATCAATCCAAAACAGGGCTTAACAAAACAAATCCGAAAATCAAGATTTCAACCATATTTTTACAAGATTTTGATCTCAAATCAAAACTATAATGAAAACTCAACCAAAAACATTATTTAGAAGCCAAAGATCTTGGGAATTATAATAAAGAACTTTGATTAGAGGTTGAGAACGGGATTTACCTCCAATCCTTGCTTTCCTCAAATAATGACAAGTTTTCCATAGCAAAATCTTGAAGAACTTGAAAGGATTCTTGAGAATTTTTTGGGAAATATTGAGAGAGTGTTTGGGAGAAAAGAATTCTGGAGAAAAATGAATTAAAATTGTGTTTGGCTGAAAATGAGAAGAGAATGGTAGTTACGTGATGGAATCTCACTAATTAACTATCAAATTAATTAAATAAAATAAAAATCAATTAAAGCTATTTAATTAAAACCATTTTAAACACATGACATATTAAGGAAAGGTTAAATTTCCATAAAGCCCCCTAAAGATTCTACGATTTTGGCTTCTTCTTTAAAAATCACATTTTCTACAGTTTTGAAAATTTACAATTTGGTCACCACTCAAAATGTACCACTTCCGAAACTCTTTTTGTAAAATTGATTTGACCAACTCCCTAAACATATTTTTAGAGAATTTTATCAATTTTTACCACATTTTTATCCTATCCCGATCCTTGATTTCCTTAAATCACCTTACGTGATTCGAACCGTTCTCGACTAGTCCGGTCCGATGTCTAAAACATCTAGGCTCAAAACTAGGGTGTTACAACTCTCCCCCACATAGGAAATTTCATCCTCGAAATTTTACATGAAGGAATAAGGTGCGGAAACTGCTTCAGCGTGTCCGCCTTGCTTTCCCACGTGGCCTCCTCAACTCCTCGATGTCGCCACAAAACCTTCACAAGCTCTATCGTCTTACCACGAAGAACTTTACTGCTCACATCCAGAACCCTCATTGGTTCCTCATCATATGACAAATCCGAATTCAACTCTATCTCCTTAACAGGCATCACATGCGAAGGATCCGATCTATACTTCCGCAACATAGAGACATGGAACACATCATGTATCTTTTCCAGCTCCGAAGGCAATCTCAATCGATATACCGCATGACCGATACGCTCCACAACCTCGTAAGGTCCAATGAACCTTGGGCTAAGCTTACCCTTACGCCCAAATCTCATCACCTTCTTCCAAGGCGATACTTTCAAAAACACACGTTCGCAAACCGCGAACACAATCTCCTTACGCTTCAGGTCCTCGTAAGACTTTAGCCTATCCGATGCTGCCTTCAAACGCTCACAAATGAGCTTCACCTTCTCGGTGGTTCCCTTTAACAGGGCTGGCACCGAAATCAACTTTTGCCCAGCTTCTGCCCAACAGAGAGGGGTTCTACATCTTCTCTCATACAAAGCCTCGTATGGAGCCATTTGAATACTTGTCTGGTAACTATTATTGTACGCAAACTTAACCAATGGCAAGTGCTTCTCCCAAGAACCCTGAAAATCTATCACGCAGCATCTCAACATGTCCTCAAGCACTTGGATCACACGTTCCGACTGTCCATCCGTCTGAGGATGATATGAAGTACTAAAATTCAACTGTGTACCCAAGGCCTGATGCAAACATTCCCAAAATCACGTTGTAAACCTCGGATCCCTATCTGACACAATAGACTTTGGCACACCAGGCAATCACACAATCTCAGCAATGTACAGCTCATCCAGCTTATCCAAGGTATACGTAGTAGGCACATGCAGAAAATGTGCACACTTCATAAGGCGATCAACAATCACCCAAACCAAATTCTTCTTTGACGGTGTCAACGACAATCCAGACACAAAATCCATGGTAATTCTTTCCCACTTCAATTCTGGGATTCTCAAAGGTTGCAACAACCCAGAAGGTACATGATGTTCAGCCTTCACTCGCTCGCACACCATGCACTTACTAACGAATTCAACGACATCCTTTTTCAACCCCACCCAGTAGTACTCATCTTTCATATCACGGTACATCTTTGTACTACCAGGATGCATAGCAAAAGGACTACTATGAGCTTCAGTCAGAATAGTGTGCCTCAACTCAACATCATCTGGCACCACTATTCGACTTCCTAAGCACAAAACATCGTTTCATTAAAGCTGAAATCCGAAGGCCTACCCTCCGCAATGTCCTGAACATGCGAAACAAGTGAATCATCAAGCAACTGCTTATCTTTGATCAACTGAATCAGAGATGGTTTCACTTGCAATTCTGCAATAAGATCATCATCACGCGATATGCTCAAGCGAGCAAACATCACCCTCAACTCCACGACCACTTTTCTGCTCAAAGCATCAGTTACAACATTAGCCTTGCCCGGGTGGTACTCGATCGTCAGATCATAATCCTTAAGCAACTCCACCCAACGGCGTTGCCTAAGATTCAACTCCTTCTGAGGCATAAGATACTTGAAACTCTTATGATCCGTGAACACAACACACTTCTCATTGTACAGGTAATGCCTCCAGATCTTCAAAGCAAACACAACAGCCGCGAGCTCAAGATCGTGAGTAGGGTAGTTACGCTCATTCACCTTCAATTTCCAAGATGCATAAGCTACTACCTTACCTTCCTGCATCAACACGCAGCCCAAACCAACAATGGACACATCACTATAAACCACAAACTCCTTGCCAGACTCAGGTTGAATCAGAACAGGAGCTTGCGTCAAAGCTTCCTTCAGCTTCTCAAAAGCTTGCTGCCTCACATATGTCCACTTAAAATGAATATTCTTCTGCAAAAACATGGTCAAAGGTGTAGCTATCTTCGAGAAACCCTCGACAAACCTACGGTAATACCCAGCCAGACCAAGGAAACTTCGTACCTCTGTCACCGACTTAGGCACCTTCCAACTCATCACAGCCTCTACTTTGTGCGGATCAACACGAATACCCTCTGCTGACACAACATGTCCAAGGAAGACCACCTTCTTAAGCCAAAACTCACATTTAATTAGCTTGGCATACAACTGGTTTCCTAAAGCGCTTGCAAAATAATTCTCAAATGTCTATCATGATCTTCCTCGGTATGAGAGTACACAAGGATATCATCGATGAACACCACCACAAAATGATCCAATAATTCATGGAATACATGATTCATCATGTCCATGAAAGCAGCAAGCGCGTTGGTCAAACGAAACGGCATCACTAAGAACTCGTAATGCCCGAACCTTGTCTGAAAAGTTGTCTTAGGTACGTCCACATCCTTCACCTTCAACTGGTAATATCTTGACCTCAAGTATATCTTAGAAAACACCGAGGCTCCCTGGAACTGATCGAAGAGATCATCAATCCTAGGCAAGGGATACTTGTTCTTGATCGTCAACTTGTTCAGTTGTCGATAATCTATGCACATCCGCATTGTCCCATCTTTCTTCTTAACAAACAAGACCGGTGAACCCCAAGGTGACACACTCGACCAGATGAACCCTCGATCCAACAACTCCTGCAGTTGCGTTTTCAACTCTTTTAGCTCTTTAGGTGCCATGCGATAAGGAGCAATGGACACCGGAGTCGTATTCTCGTACAACTCGATACCAAACTCAACTTCCCTGTTTGGTGGCAACCCAAGCAATTCTTCCGGAAAGACACCCAGAAAATCACGAACGGTTCGGATGTCCTGCACACGCACATCCTTGGTGCCAAGATTCTTCACATAGGCAAGGTAAGCCTCACAACCCAACCTCATCATACGGTTTGCTTCCAAAACCAAAATCACATTCGACAAGAATTTCACATTCTCGCCTACTACCACTACTTCATAATCATCGACAAGCTTTAAGATGACCCGTTTGACATCAAAGTCAACCACCGCTCTATGCTCAGTCAACCAATCCATGCCAAGGATTACATCGAATCCATAGAAGGGTAACTCCATCAAATCCACAAGAAAAACATGACCTTGCACAGATAAAGGGCATCTCTTATACAACTTCCTAGTGAGTACAGTCTCACCAAAAGAACTAGTCACTGGTATTCCTACTTCAAGCAACTCAACAGGTATATCAAGCAAATGTGCATGCTCACTCAAGATATAAGAATGCGTAGATCCAGAATCAATCAAAGCCATCAATGATAAAGACTGAAGAGCAAAGGTACCTGCGATAACATATGTATTGTTGCACTCCTCGCGCTGAGCATAGACCCTCGCAGGACCGCCTCCCTCATGCTGAACTGCCACTACATGAGCAATGCCTCTCTGGCCATCGTCTCTCTTCTAAAAATTTCCTCAGCCGCGCCCACGGCCTCTCTAAGGTGCAGCCACAGCAGGTGCACGTCCTTGGCCTCCACCAGCCAACAGAGGACACTCTCGCCTCATGTGATCTGCTGAGCCACAATTCCAACATGAATTCCCCGTCACCACAACAGGAGCCTGAACCTCTCTAGCTGCTTGAGGACAATCTCGCCTCAGATGGTCCCTCAACCCACAAATCCAGCACGTGTGCTGTTCAGACCTCACTCGGCCTCCCTGAACCTGACCGCCTCGACCTGGAGTACCTCGCCTCCCCTCCGGCTGATGTCTCCTATCTCGACCTCTTTTGTTTTGTCCACCCCCGGAACTATACTCAGCTGCTCTCTTCCCAGAGCTAGAACCAACACCTCGAGACAACAAACCCAAATTATGTTCGATGTCTTTGGCTCAACACACAAGCACATCGAAGTCGATATAATCTGCAACCAACATATACGTCTTGACTTCCTGTACCAGCCTATACCGAAACTGATCACAGCAATGCCTCTCACTAGGTATCAACTCAAGGGCATACTGGCTCAAGCGTACGAACTGAACCTCGTACTCAGCCACATAAAGATTGCCCTAAACTAGTGACATAAACTCACGTTTCTTCTCGTCCAAGTATCTCACCCCCAGATACTTCCTCTTAAAGGCACCCTTGAAATACTCCCAATCTACTTCATTGGGTTCCAAACCAGCAGTGGTAGTCATCCACCAGCTGTAGGCATCGCCTTGTAGCAAAGAAACTATGCATCCCAGCTTGCGCACGTCGTTGCATCCCATTTGATCCATGATACGGATCGTACTCGCTAACCAGGCTTCTGACGCATGAGGAGACATTCCAAAGAACTCCACAACTTCTAAGCTCCTCAACCTCTCCAATGGTAAGCCCGTCTGCCCAGCTGCAGGGGCCTGTACATGCGCTCCGACTACAGCAGCCTAAAATGCCTCGGTAATGGCCTGAACCAACGGCGTTATATCACCCAAACCCGGACCAGCAGGTCCTTGCTGCTCCTGCTCCCCACCTCCAGGTGGTGGCGGAGGAGGTAGATTTCCACCATGAGGGACATCAGCCCCTTGTTCACCCTGGTCGCCCTGAGGCGCTATTGTGTTCGACCTCAGCTCTCTCCTCGGACTCATAGTGCTATTTTAAACTAGGCATAACAACAAAAACAAATCAAACCATTTAGGCCAGCCTCAAGCAAGGATCCAAGTTTACAAAAACATTTAATTAGTGTAATAAGGCAATGGGCACCCCGATTTCCCTCAACCTAGCATAGCATACAATGACACATCATGCTCATCATGCTTTCCATAATCTAAAATCAGCCTATATCAACATCGCATCATCACATACAATCATATTCATTTCACATGTGATTCACATCAATCAAGCATAGCATAAACTTCCAAAAATTCAACCAAAATCATACTTTTCAAACAACATATGTCAATACATATCATTTTCACATACCAATATCCCCAATTCTTTCGTAACCTGGCTCTGATACCAACAAATGTAACCCCCTTAGCCCGGCCTAGACGCCCGACCCGAACTAAAAAGATTACACGGGGAAAACCAAAGTCAACCTTGATTAACGACCTTTTTTCTTTTTAACTTTTCTAGATGCACATTATTAACCTATGTGAATAGCAAATCATTTTAGCGGAAGCGACACAGCGAACAGAGCTCATTTAGGGGTTTGATTGCATACAAACGTCTTTTATGGACTAATATATAAATTTCCAAAATTATAATGACTAAACAAGTTTTTAAGTTACCAATCCAAAATAAAACATATAATAAGCCAGCATGTCAAAATTCATCTTAAACGGATCATCCAAACTCAATTAATTAATCATTCAAGACTCAGGGACCAAAACGTAAGAAAACAGAAACCTGAAACAATTCAAATTCAACTCCAACGGTCACCTGTTCCGAAACACTGTACCCTGTATCAAAACGGTTGTTTCGAAACCATGCTGACCGTTCCGAAACTCGGGTGTGTTCCAAAACCAGTTTCGAAACTAGGCTTCATAGTAGCAAAATGTTCCGGAACGATCGCACCCGTTCCGAAACCCCCTGGCTAATACAGGCCATCGTTTCGATACGGATGAGGGCGTTCCGAAACGTCCTGCCCTGCAACAGCAAATTTTACTAGTTTTATACATCTTTTCACATCCGAAAACGTTCCAAATCATGCCACAACATACATACAACATGTATAAGCATCAAAGATCAACATTACGAAGTACAAGCTAAATCATAGCATCATTCAAGCAAGCATTAGAACTATAGGCATGCCTCCTAGTCTTCAAAACCATACCAAAGGCTAAACAACACATTCAAGCACAAATAAATCCTCGAAGGCCATTTACAACCCAAAGATAAACAACCAAACATGAACAAAGTAATTAACAACATCCTCAAACATCCAAGAGTTGAAATCCCACCCATTGCCTCTTATTACACCAAAGTAAAACCATATACTTTGCTAGACCAAAGTGCTTGGATTCCCCTTTCTTACTTGCTACCTCAAAAGCCTAATTCTCTGCACTGATGAAACAAATGAGCGTAAGCACAAAGCTTAGTGAGGATCTCTAAAACAACAATCATCAATGCATTTCACACAACCGGCAAATCACCATTTATCAACACATGCCTTTACTTAAAACATGCCCTCTCAAGGCATCAATGCAATTTTTAACACACATGCTCGTATGCATCAGTTATAAACAACAAATAAACCTTTGTTCATGCTTTACCAATCATCACATGCATTCAAGCATAAATTACAAGCATCTCATGCTTAAACCATTACTCAACATCATTATATTGGCCTACAAGTGATCAATTCTCAATCCATACTAAAACCAACTCAAATGACACAATCGGATACGCGGATTACAAGCGTTGTCCCACACGCTTCATACATACTACCAGACTACACAAGGTGGAGATTAATGGCACAATCACAACCCCTCAACACCCGTGATGGAAATTAATGGCACAATCAGAACCCCTCAACATCACTCATCGGTAGTTGTATAATTCTACTAACGAGAGTACGGGACACATACCACAAGACTCATACACAAGATTGAACCATTCACCGTTGTGATCTTAGCCTCAATCGTTAGTGTACTTGGATGGAGATTACGACACAATCACAACCCCTCGACATCCAAGGCGACTTTATTCACGGTGCACCCAATCCTATAGCCGGCTTGATGTTGCAGAAGCTGCAGATTTTGCAGGTTTGACATGCATAAAACCACTCAAAAGCATCCTAATGACTTCCTAGTCATGCAAACAAGTCATCCTACATATAAGGTACATGCTTGCTACTCCAAAACTCATTCATGGCACCAAACATGGGATTCCACAAGTCTATAGGCATACATCCTAGTATCCAAAACCAAACAATCAACAAAATACCAAACCAAGCATCAAAATGGCCATTTACAAATCCAAATCATCAAAAGCATCAATCCTCAATTAGGGAGTCCAAAACATCTCCCAAAACACAACCTAGGTTCCCATTGCCAAAATATCAAAAACTAATAGTGTTATGAAAACATCACCATACATGAGCTTTAGCTTCCCTTGGACTCTTAACCTCCTTGTTGCCCTCAAACACTTCAATTATCTGCATTATTGGTTCAAGAGACAGAGAGAGCGTAAGCACAATTGCTTAGTGAGACATGCTCTAAAGAAACAACACAATAATGCTTTTCATAAAACACTTTTAACAAAGCCTTTCATCACATAATCATCATTATTCATGCAACCTTGCATACAAAACAAGCATCTCATGCTTCATTAAAATCAACATGTCATATTGGCTTTCAAGTGATAATCCATAACCTTTTACAACATAAAACACAATCGGATACGCGAATTACAAGCGTTGTCCCACACGCTTCATACACACTACCGTACACAAAAGGTGGAGTTTACGGTACAATCACAACCCCTCGACACCCTTCATCGGTAGTTGTATAACTTCCTAACGAGAGCACGGAACACATAACACAAGGTCTTCACACACGGACTTTTAACCACCGTTGTGACCTTAACAAGATCCACACACGGACGTTTAACCACCGTTGTGATCTTAACCCTCTCATTAGGATACTTGGATGGAGTTTTCGGTACAATCACAACCCCTCAACATCCAAGGCGACTTTATTCACGGTGCACCCAATCCTATAGCCGGCTAACTATATCCGATTCAAGTTGTAACGCCCCGGTTTTGGGCTTAGAAGTTTTGGGCGTTGACCGGTTCGGTCAAAGTGCTGTTCGAATCTAAAAAGGTGAAATTAGGAAAACCTAGTTCGGGTTGCATTAAAAATATGGAAAAATGTTCTAAAATCCTCTTTTAATATATATAAGTGAACTGTGAAATCAATTTTACAAAATGAGGGTTGGAAGGGTGACATTTTGGCTAGTGACCAAAATGTAATTTTTGAAAAACTGCGTGACTATTTTAGAAAGGATTGAAACTTTGAATCTTTAAGGAGCTATTTACCCAAAGGGAGTTTCTCCAGATTTTTCTAAGATATTTAATGTTTTAATTCTGATTTTAAACAAAAGGAAAGTGGAGGGAATTTATTTCTAACCAATTTTCCTAAAATCTCATTTTCCTTTTCTCTCATTTTCTCTCAAGCCAAACATCTTTCTCCAGAGTTTTTCTTCTGATTTTGCCACTTAAATCTCGCTTTTCAATCCTCTTTTGATTGCTAATCATCTCATCAACAAAACCTCACCAATTGCCATTTGATTCTTCAAGCTTTTTGGTTCTAAAAGAGGAGAAACTCAAGTTTGGAGGGGAGTCATCTTTGGATCCAAGTGGTGGTGATCCGGAAGCTTGATTTGGTGTTTCGGCAAGAGGCGAAACGGAATCGGTGAGTGGATTTTGGTTTCGGCTTTGAAACCAGTGTTTTGGAGGTTTGGGAGCTTAGTTTAAGTCTAAGCAACTTAGCTAAGCTCAAGAGTAAGTTTTCGGATAAACTATCTTGGTGATGGCTATGTATTTGGTTGAATGCAATGTGGTGGTTTGCATGTTTTTAAATCTGTTTGAAAGCATATCTAGCATGTTTATTTGCTGTGATTTAAAGCCATGTGATGAAGGAAACTCAAGGTAAGAGTTCCTTGTTTTTTGAACATTGTTATAATGTGGTTGATGCTTTAAGATGCATGATGTTTATGGCTTTGTAAAATGCTTTAAAACAGTGGATTATTGATGATAAATGATGTATATTGGCAAGTGATGTTTTGAAAAGGTTAAGGTCACTAAGGTGGTTAAAAGTCCTTGAGTGAGCCTTGTTTACTTAAGAACATCAAGGTGGTTAAAAGTCCTTGGATGACTCTTGTTAAGGACACAAAGGTGGTTAAAAGTCCTTGTGTGGTCCTTTCCAAGGTGTTTAAAAGTCCTTGGGGCCAAGGTGTTTAAAAGTCCTTGGGGTGACTCATGTCATGGTGTTTAAAAGTCCATGGGCCAAGGTGTTTAAAAGTCCTTGGGGTCAAGGTGTTTAAAAGTCCTTGAGGTGAAACTTGTTAAGGACACAAAGGTGTTTAAAAGTCCTTGTGTGGTCCTTGCCATGGTGTTTAAAAGTCCATGGGCCATGGTGTTTAAAAGTCCATGGGGATAAGATCACAATGGTGTTTAAAAGTCCATGTGTGAGTCTTATGTTGATCTTGTTAAAAGATGGTAATTATCACTTGTGGCCAATATGACATGTTATGATATGAAGCATGAAATGCTTGTTTAAGATTGCTTGTGAGCATGTCTAAAGGTATTTTGAAGTATGATTTATAAATGAGTTTTATAAATGCATTATTGTGTGGTTTTAATGAGCATTCCTCACTAAGCTTTTGCTTACGCTCTCTCTCTTTTCTTAAACCAATAATGCAGAGCATTAAGGTGCATTGAGGGCAGCAAGGAAGGCAAGCAATCAAGTATGGGAAGGTTTTCTTAAACACCTTTAGCTTTTGGCATTTGGCAATGGGGAACCTATGTGGATGTTTTGGGAGATGTTTTGAACTCCTTAAGTTTGTTTAATGTTGATGTTAATGTTGGTACATGTAATTGGCCATTATGAGGTTGAATTGAAGTATTGATGCTTGAATGGTTTGCTAAGTAGGAAGCATGCCTTTAGATTGGGGCTTTTCATATGTGATGCCATGATGATGTTTGGTTGATGCTTATATGTCTTTCATATGTTGAATTTCTTGCTGGCAAAGTTTGGTAGCTTTTGGAGCATGTATGGTTGATCAATTGTGGTTTTTAGTAGCCTTTTCTATGCAATCTGTGCAGGTCGTATCGGAACAGTAGCTGCCGTTTCGGAACGGGTGCCTTGTAGCAACCCAGGCGTCCGAAACGGAAGACATCGTTCCGAAACGGAAAGGCCACTGCCAACCCTCGTTTCGGTACGCGTTGCGGAACGGCCCCGCGTTTCGAAACAGGCTCTCCCTGTTTCGGAACGCATGACCGTTGGGGGCTGACATTGGCAGTTATATGTTTCAAAATGTTTGCATTTTGGTCCTGAATCTTGTATGTGCAATTGTGTGAGTTCAGGATGTCCGTTTGAGCTGAAATTTGGCAGAGAAGCATGAAACCTGATTAATTAAAATTTGGTAACTTTAATTTGGGCGAAGTCCTTATAATTAACAAAATTTACTTTTTGGTCCCTAAAGTTGTAAAATGTTCAATTGGGTCCCTGTTTGATCTCTGATGTTTATGATCTTTGAGTATGTTGTTTGAATGATCATAACTAGGGTTAATGTACATCTAGATAAGTTTAAAAAGAAAAAAAAGGTCGTTAATCAAGGTTGACTTTCGGGTTGACTTTGGTTTTCCCCGTGTGACTTTCTTAATTCGGGTCAACCGTCTAGGCCGGGTTAAGGGGGTTACACAAGTACTTGAAAACCATCACATCACTTGCCAATATACATCATATAACATCAACAACTCACTATTTTAAAGCATTAAACAAAGCCATTTAACATCATGCATCACTATGCATCAAAACCACATTTACATCGTATCAAACCAAGGATCTCTTACCTTGAGCATCCTTCAACATATGGCTTTCAAAACCAGCATTAACCATGCTAAAACATGCTTTCAAAATAGAATTTAAACATGCAAATTATAAACATTGCATCAAACCACTTCATGGTTCATCTAAGAGAGTTTTCCCGAAAACTTACTCTTGAGCTTAATTAAGTTGCTTAGACTTAAACTAAGCTCCCAAACCTTCAAACATTTGTTTCAAAGTTGGAAATCCAACTTCACTCACCAATTTCGTTTCGCAAGCTTGCCAAAACGTCGATCAAGCCTCCGGATCAACACCACAAGTGTCCGAAGATGTCTCCCCTGTTTTAAACACATCAAAGCAGAGGATTAATGCATCATCATGCATTAAAATCTTCAGCCAACACACTTAAACTCGCTGCTCTACCTAGAGCCAACATTTCGGCTACCAAACACAACCGAAATCACCTCCAAACTCTTCCAAAACTTAACCCAGCCAAGATCCATCACTTCTAACCATTTCTAAACATCAATTAACATCCAAAATGAACCTAAACTCGACCTTATACCTCCAGCTATAACAGAACATCAAGATCACCTCAAAAACCACCATTTTCATAAGCAAAAACTTACGAAATTCAACCTATTCGGGATTGCATTGATAAAACCTCATTTACACATCATTAGACATCCAAAATACATTTAAGAAACATCTCAAAACAGAGCCCAAACAATCACCATGAAATTCTTCAAGATTCCATCCAAATCTTGAGTTTTAAGCCAAAATCAAGCTTCTACCATTAAAACCATTTATAAAACTTAAATTAAGGATTGACAACTTGGGAATTTCAGTAAAGAACTTAATATTTAGAGGAGAAGATCAACCTTACCTCTAAATGGTGATTTCTCCTTGATATGAGCCAATTTTCTTGAAAATCCAATGAGCAAAACAAAAGGATTTGATGTAAGATGGATTAGAAACTAATTGATGATTGAAATCTCATCCATTGGAATGAAAATCAATGAAAAGGTTGTTGGAGAAGAGTGTTTGGATGATGGGATTTTGAGAGAAAAAGAGATGAGAAAATTTTAAGAAAAAGTAGTTATGATTTTAACAAAAGGTAGTTTCTCTTCACTTCCAATTAATTAAAACATTAATTAATTTACTCAAATTAAAGAAAAATATGGAGAAATCATTTTTGGGTAAATTATCTCCTTAAAGATTCAAAGTTTCAATCCTTACAAAACAGTCACCACTGAACTTTTCAAAAATCGCATTTTAGTCACTATTTCAAAATGTTGTATTTCCAAACCTTATTTTGTAAAATTTATTTCACCACTCTCTTATATATATTAAAAGAGGATTTTTAGATATTTTTTCATATTTTTAAAGCATCCCGAACTAGGCTTTCCCTAAAACCACCTTTTATATTCGAACCGAAAAACAGGCCGGTCCGGTTCAGACCCTAAACTTCTAAGCCCAAAATTGGGGTGTTACAATAATTGCAGGTAGCCGCCTAGGCAGGCAAAAGAAACAGAAAGAATGCAGAACTGCCAAAGGCAGAAAAATCAAAATCAAAGAAAATAGTGTTGTGTTACCCTAGAGGTGCCCACAACAGGCTCTAGGAAGAATCATGTGCGAGGACACTCCGCTGCTATCAAAGTCCATGAATTTGAAAGCGTAAAAGTGACGGACAAATTAGCATGAGTGAATGAAAGCCTTCACGAGATGACTCTACTCCAAGGGTTCGGAGTTCTGTAGTTTGCTCCTATCTAAACGTCAGACCTGGAAGAGTAGTTGTGATAAGCTGAAGCCCTCACGGCCTTGATTAAAAATAATAATATGCTTAACTGTGCTGCCTCGGCAGCAACCTTTAAATTACAACATTATCTTTGTTTAATCTTTTATTCTGTGTGTTCAGCTTGTTTACAGATTTGCAAACATCACACAGGCATTATGAATTTAATTCTGAGTTGTTTCTTGTTTATTTCCCTTCATTAAGTTAAATATATATAGGTTCCACGACCTTGAGGTAGAAAATCAAGTTAAAAATAAGTTTTTCTTTCTAACTATTATTAAAGCAAGTACTTTAGGTTGCATTGCTTGAGGACAAGCAATAGTTCGAGTTTGGGGGTGTGTAAAGTGTCCAAAAGTCCTATATTTCATGCACTTTCCAACTCTTATTATTACTGTTTCCAAGCTCATTTTAGGCATAATTAGGTTCATGTATAGTATTTTACAGTATTTCATTGTTCTACCTTGCTTTTATAACTTATCATTCATTTGGTGAACAAGAGATAATGTTTTATTGTATTCTTGCTTGTAGGTACTAACAACTCAACGAGGGAGCTGAGGAACGAAGGACACAACGCTGAGAAGCAAACCCATGAGCTATACAGAAGGAGTTCCAGCTGAGGACAAGTTGCTGCCGAGCACCTGCCGAGTAAAGCTGTTACCGACCATGATGCCCTCAGCAGCTGACTATGGAAGTTGGAAGAATTGTAGCGTGATTTGTATAGCAAAAACTCATGCATCTATCGCCTGCGTTCATAAGATTTTCCGACCTCTTTAGCAGCGGCTAGGGCTTCCGAAGTTCAATTCCCATGCTTACTTGCGGGCTAAGGCAAAACGAGGAAGAGTCCATATTCCAAGCAAAGAAGTCGGCATTTAAAGCTATATTAAAGAAGAAAAGCTACTTTAGAGGACTTCTACTTCAAGGAGGACTTAACCTAGTTTTGAGTCTATAAATACCCATTGTACTTCTAGTTTAAATCATCCTAGGTTTTCTATAGACTCTTCTTGTGTTCTTCTCTGCCGATATGTTCTAAATTCCCCTTGGGTTAGGGTTATGTTGTAACTAGAGTGAAACGGTTGTTTTAGGTTTTTGAGTTATTTCTTCAATAAAATATTCCATGTTTACTTAATCCATTGTTCTTCATTCTTTCTATCTTTCAACACATTCATTTGAGAGAATCTATTTGTCGGGCACGAAAGTGCAAGGCTCACGAAAGGGTTAAGTACGGTCACAACGGGAGGCATGACTAACTTGGTTCCACACTAGTCCACAAGTTTCAGCGGCTAAAAGGGATCACTAACCGAGTTGACTAATTTGGTTCCACACTAGTCCTCAAGTTATCAATCTCGAGCATCCTAACCTAGAAATAGGAGGGATCATTGTCGACTATCCTGCCGAACATGGAGTATCTGCCAGACTTGCCGCCAGGACGTTTTCCCATTCCACCTGCTGAGATAGTACACACCCCTATAGTGGCAATGACCTACAGCGGCCACATGATAGGGTCGTAGTTTGTCACCCGCTGTACCCGCCGAGGCAGCATATCGTGGCAGCAAAGGATAACTCATACCTATTTCAACGTAGTTTTCACAATAAGTGGTAGCATAACCCTGCCTGCTCTATCAACATGATTCTTCTCTTATCTTTTACTTACGTTTGTATTTACCTTTCGATCTCAACCAATCATTCACTTGTGTTTTTACTTTACCTTTGTGCAGGAACTAAAGAACGAGACAAGCTGTCCAATCCTCGTGGGATTCGACATCTTATATACTATAACTTGACAGGAGTGTGCACTTGTGCTCCCACAAAAAGGGAACACCTACACGCCCTACACTATGCACGGTGCTTGTGATACATATGTTGTTTGTCTTATGCTATGCTTGGGGTAATTGAGATTCTCATTGCCTTATTGCAATATTAAAGTGTTTTTAAATTGAATTCGTAGTCTTGGATCCTCGCTTGAAGATGGTCTGAATTCTTGTTTTGTTTTATTATCATGCCTTGCTTATAATAGCACAATAGGAACGAGGAGAGTGCTACGTTCGGGTACGATAGCTCCTGCTGGTGAGCAAGGAAATTAGGAGAACGAGGTTCTTCCTGGTGGGAATTTACCTCCTCCACTGCCTCCACCAGGGGGTGCGGAGCAAGGACAGCATGAGCAAGCTGGGCCTATGTTGGGTGATTTGACGCCTTTGGTTCAATCGATGACTGGGGCATTCCCAGCTATTGTTGCCGGAGTGCAAGTGCAAGAACCCCTTGCTGGGCAATTGGGTTTGCCGTTGGAACGCTTACGAAGTTTGGGATGTGTTGAGTATCGTAGTTTGTCTCCTGAAGCATTCGAGGCTTGGATGGCCAGTATGATCCGAATTTTGGATCAAATGGGGTGCAATGATGTACGTAAGCTTGGATGTGTTGTTTTGTTGCTCCAAGGTGATGCTTACAGTTGGTGGACGACTGTGACTGCGGCTATGGAGCCCAATGAGGTGGATTTAGAGTTCTTCCAAGCTGCCTTTAAGAAGAAGTATCTCAGTGTTAGATAATTGGATGAAAAGAAGCGTGAGTTTATGTCCTTGGTTCAAGGTAACATGACAGTGGCTGAGTATGAGGTTCAGTTGGTGCCCAGTGATAGGTATCGTTGTGATCGCTTCCATTATGGCTTGGTGCAGGAAGTGAAGACTTTCATGTTGGCCTCTAATTATACAGATTTTGATATGTTGGTGACGCGAGCTAAGGATATCGAGCAACGTTTGGGCTTGTCCTCTTGTGTGGGTGGCTCTAGCACAGGTAAGAGAGTTGCGGATTCTAGTCATGGTGGCGGACAGTATAAGAGGCATCGTGATCGTAGGTACCGGCCTGAGGCGAGGCGAGGTAATGTTGGGCGTGGTGCGCTAGTTCAAGGTAATAGGGTGAGGTATGAGCAATATGTCTGTTGGGTTTGTGGATCGTGCGAGCATTTAAGGCGGAACTGTCCTCGTTTGGTTCTTGAGGGTCAAGCTCCTGCGGCTGTGGCTGCTAACTCTTGTTGGAGTTATGGATCAGCTGATCATTTGAGGCGTGATTGTTCTTTGTTGGCTGGAGGTGGTCAGGGTCGGGCACCTATTGTTGTACCACATAGAGGCCGTGGGCGCGGTCATGGTAACTTCTAGCGTAGGGAGGATAGTCAAAGAGCTGTAGCACATGTTATGGCTATTTAACCCGAGGGCGGTGGTTCTGCGAGGGTGTATGCACATCGTGAGGGACGTAATGACACCGATGTGATTGCAAGTACTTTCACTTTGCAATCCTTGTCAAACTTATCTTTGATTGATTCTGGAACTACGCATTCATACATTTCAAGTGAGCATGCGCATTTGCCTGATATCCCTATTGAGATGTTAGACGTGGGAATGCAAGTAATTTGTTCCTTTGGTGAAACTGTTGTTGAGTGCCTAAAAGTTCTATATTTTACCCCTCATTTATCCTTATTTTTGCTACACTCGAGCATGTTTAACTGCATTTTAGGTTAAGTTTTGCATTTACATCACAAATAGATAAAATTGCACAGATGTTGCTGATTTCAGTCACTTTTTGCAGATATCTGCCGTGGCAGCATCAAGGGCAACAGAAGAACAGAAGCTATCTGCCGTGGCAGCAGAAGAACATAAGCTATATGTCGTGGTAGCATCCAGGGCATCAACCAGGGCAGCAGAGGAACAGAAGAGCTGGAGTGAAGAAAACTACCTTATACATCACTGTCGTGACAGTGATGCCGTGGCAGATGTCGTGACTGATGCCGTGACAGAAGTGGCGGCAATAAAGAAGCAGATCTGGAACTGGATATGCAGACGCTAGAGGACGATGCTTCCATGGTCGCTGCCGTGGCAGCCAAGGACGACAGCGATAGTGAAGGGAAGAAGTGAAGTGGGCCTCGACAAAAAGAGAAAATTAAGTCCATCTGTCGTGGAGCATCCTTATATTTTTCCAAGCCCTATATCAGAATGAAGGCCAAGCCCAAAGTTCAAGGAAGAAACTCCAAGCAAGAAGGAAGGACGAATTAAAGACTTATGCTCTGAAGATTTAATCTTTAATAGAGTTGTACTTTAATTTAAACTTGTATTCTTGGCATATTAGAAAACTTGAACCCAAGGCCTATATAAAGGCATGTAATTCGACCTAGGAAAGAAGATCACCATTCTCTAGCCTTCTTCCCAAAACCTTAGCCGTTTACCTTCCTCACCATGTCCTAAACTTCCCCTAGGGCTAAGGGTTGCTTTGTAAAGTAGTTGCAAGGATTGCTTTGTTTTAGGATTTTCTTTGTTCAATAAAGTTACTTCAAGTTCTCTTATTCTGGTTTTTAACATCTTGCAAGAGTATCGGGAGAGCATTGTGAGATTATCCATTTACTTAATATCGGGAGAGTTAAGTATACGAAAGGAATAAGTGCGAGTTCTCTAGTTTATAGTTGAACAATCTCGGACCTAGGGATAGGACGAGGTTAAGTGGCTAAGGAAGAATTCAACAACATCGGTGTTCATCCTTCGATTCACGTCGGGAGGTATCATCAAAGACGTGTTCATCGACAGACTTGGACCTAGGGATAGGCCAAGGCACAGCAGGGATTCTTACCAAACTTGAAGTACTGAGTTGAGTAATCGCTGCCGCGATAACCAACGGACTGCTGCCGCGACAAGTGCTGCCACAGCAGGCACAGCGACAGAACAAAGTTTCCTAGACTTTGCAACACCTACACTACTGAGCAATTCAATACCATCCCATTCTCTCTATCTTGATTTCAATCCTCTTTACTTTCAGTATTCTTTATTACTTTCGTGACAACATTTTAAAATATTCTTTTCCTCTCTCGTGCAGTAATCCAAGGTGAAGTTATTAGCCCAGTCCCTGTGGAGACGATATTCGATACTTGCGTATCACTTTACTACTTGTGTCGTGTACACTTGCACTACATTGCGATAGACACTTTTACACGCAACAAGTTTTTGGCGCTGTTGCCGGGGACTGGCAACATATCTTTACCTACTTTTACTGCACTTTTTATTTATTTTATTTTATTTTTATTTTTATTTTTATTTTTATTTTCTATTTCTGGTTGTTATATCTCAGGCACAATACAGGTTCAAGGGCATCAACATGTCAGGAAAAACCATTCGAGAGTTGATGTGGGAAAGTTCTTGCAATTACCATAAAGGTAATCATGCACTCGAAAGTTGTCCCCATTTTTTCGATGAATATATGGACAACCAACGATGGAACCAACAAGAACAAGAGATGCCGCCACAGTAGCAACAGGGACAACAGATTCTGCTGCCGCAACAGCAAAATTATTTATGGTATGATCAAAACCCGTAAAAATTTTTTACCATAATAGTTTTGCTGCAGAACCTGACATGCCCTGGCAATGTCATCATCCTCAAGAGCATTCAAAACCATTAGAAGACACACTACAAGCCTTCATGGCACTCACTTAAGAATTGTCGGCTTCTATGGATAAAAGTATCGCCAAGATGGATGAAATCTTGAACAGACCAGTCCTCATTCATGCCACGGATGAACCTGAAATCTAGAGGCAAGATGACGAGGATGCTCATGTGAAGGAATACCCAACACGTGATGAGTCTGAGCAACAACTTGCCATGGCAATGATCGAGGAGCCGGAATGGAGCAACACCGCAACAACACTAGGTGAAATTCAAGAGAATGTCACTACGGCAGCCACATCCGAGGCAAATTCTCAACCCACTACCTCGATTATGCCCGACCAAGATTGCACACATCCATCCCTGTCATTGCACTCGCACGACCACCTAAAAGAGCTACCCAATGACAATGCCTCGCAAATGGAATACGAGCAGGTAATAAACGAACATTTGGAATTCATTAAAAACTCACAAATTCCATTGCAGGTATTAGAGGAACCAAAGCCGGTGGACTCAGAATCATCGAAGTCTCTACTGATGGAGATTTACAAGTGGCCTACAGAATTTGATATGGAGAGTTAGGGCACTTTCCAATGTCCCCTTGACCTGCAAAGCAACCTGAAAAAGGACTGTCAAAATAACTGGCTGCCGCAGCAGCAGACACGACAACAAAGCCTACTTCCCACCATAACGAACTTCGACGAGAATGAGAACTTTATGGACTACTGTAACACCCCAATTTTGGGCTTGGAAGTTTAGGGTCTGAACCGGACCGGTCTAATTTTCAGTTCGAATATAAAAGGTGGTTTTAGGGAAAGCCTAGTTCGGGATGCATTAAAAATATGGAAAAATATCTAAAAAATCCTCTTTTAATATATATAAGAGATTGGTGAAATCAATTTTACAAAATGAGGCTTAGAAATATGACATTTGAGTTAGTGACTAAAATGTAATTTTTGAAAAGTTCGTGACTGTTTTAAAAGGATTGAAACTTTGAATCTTTAAGGAGCTAATTTACCCAAGGGAGGATTTCTCCAGATTTTTCTTGATTTTTAAGACTCATTTAATGTTTAATTAATAAAAAGAAAGGAGGGAAAATGATATTTTAGTTTCATAACTAACTTTTACCAAAATTTTCCATTTTCATTTTCTCTCAAAATTCCCTCAGCCAAACACATTTCCACAGCAACTTTTCTTTTGATTTTCACATCTAATGATGAGTTTTCAATCCCCAAATGATTCCTAATCATTTCTACACCAAATCCTAATCATTTGCTTATTGAATTTTCAAGGATTTTAGCTCTAAACAAGGAGAAATCCACATTTAGAGGTATGAACATCCTTCTCCTCTAAATACTCAGTTCTTTACTGAAATTCCCAAGTTCTCAATCCTTAAATGGAGTTTTATTAAAGGTTTTAATGTTGTGATCTTGATTTTGGCTTAAAATGCAAGATTTGGATTTAATTTTGAAGAAATTCGTATTGGATGATTGGGCTCTGTTTTGAGATGTCTTTTTGATGTATTTTGGGTGTTTAAATGATGTGTAATTGAGGTTTAATTAATGCAATCCCGAATAGGTTGGTTTTCCTAAGTTTTTACTTGTGAAAATGGTGGTTTTTGGGGTGATTTTGATGTTCTGCTATAGCTGGAGGTATAATGACGTGATTAGGTTCTTTTTGGATGTTGATTGATGTCTAAGAATGTTCAGAAGTGATGGATCTTGGCTGGGTAATGTTGAGGAAGTGTTTGGATGTGTTTTCGGTTGTGTTTGGTAGCCGAAATGTGAGTTTTGGTGAGAGCGGCGAGTTTAGGTGTTATGGCTGAAGATTTTAATGCATGATGATGCATTAATCCTTTGCTTTGATGTGTTTAAAATAGAGGTTGTGGGATGCCACCGTGTGTTTCTCCGACCATCGAGAACCACAACCGTCGAGAAGTGGGATGCCACTGTATTTTTCTCCGGTTGGTGGATATAAAGGTGTGTTTAAAGGAACCACCACAGAAATCCGAGTATCCAATGTGTTTATTAGAATTACTATGATATGGTTTGGTCACTCTAAAGCCCATATATGAAATAATGTATCATGATGAGATTAAAAAGTCTGTACACTGTGATAAAAGCTTATGATGCTCTTTAAGCTATGCAATGTAATGATTATGCATAAGGAAGCTTAAATTGAGGTTTGTATATGGAAGCTATGCTTGAAATCCACGATATGTGAATATGCTTATGAGTTAATAAAATGATTTGAGAGTTATGCATACGATTTGGGGAAGTTTAGCAAATGATCTTTTAATTTGAAGAATGGTTTTACACACTTGTTTTAATGTATTGATGAGTGTTTTTGAGCATCCCTCACCAAGCATCTTGTGCTTACGCTCCCTTCTCATCCTTGCAGAAAAGTAGACCTTTTGGAGGCAGCAATTGGGCAAGGGATTATCCAAGAACTTGGCTTTGCAAGTATGGTTTTTAATAAATGAATTTTTTTCCTTTTAATTTTTTACGCACTTTTAAAGAAAATAAAAAAAGTGTTTATATTTTTTTCGTGTTTTTTATATGATTTGTAACCCCCTCGACCCAGCCTAGCCATCAGACCGAATCGAACGGGTTACATGGGGAAAACTGAAGCGAAACCCGTTAAGGCTTCACTCCGATTAGCAACCCTAATTTTTTTCTTTTAAATTAGTCTTGTCTAAATGCTATCTTTAACCTATGTGAGGTGACATGTTGCGGAAAAGCAAACACAAACATAAACCAAGCAAGACGGACATTGGAGATAAAATTTTTGTGAATTTTCTACATGTCGTATCGATACAC
Organism: Hibiscus trionum; assembly: GCA_030270665.1. Classification (NCBI taxonomy): domain Eukaryota; kingdom Viridiplantae; phylum Streptophyta; class Magnoliopsida; order Malvales; family Malvaceae; genus Hibiscus; species Hibiscus trionum. Next base: position 12,508,484 of record BSYR01000007.1, read on the forward strand.
CTAATGCTCGTATCGATACGCCTTCAACGGTCAAACTCCCCAAAGTCAACTTCAAGAGGCCGTATCGGTACCCTTCAAGGCTGGTATCGATACACCCTTAATGGTCAAACTCCCAAAGTCAACTTCAAGGACCGTACCGATACGTCTAAGGCCCGTACCGATACTCCAATTTCTCGCCAAAATCTCATATTTCAATAGAGCCAAACCAATATCGGTACGCCCCTGCGTATCGATACGATAGGCTTAATACAGGGGGCCGTATCAATACTACCCTTGAGCGTATCGATACGCCCTTCCCAAAAAGGCTGATTTCTGTAGTTTTAAGCATAAGGGGAAACAATACAACTCAGTAAACAAGCATCCAATTAACTTCTAAACATCCATACAACTTAAGGCAACCATTCTAGAGGCAAAACACCCTAAAAACACGTCCCGATCATACATACACACAAACATGAATCTCAAACTTAAAAGCCCAAAAGAACATTTTAACTCAAAGCACTAACAAGCCAAAACACAAGGCATTTAACCAAAAGCCAAAACAAGCCTCAACATAGCATGGTTTCAACATTTAAAACATTTAGCAACATGATCAAACACATGGGAGTTCACATCAACCTCCCTAATAAAAAATACAAGTATTCCTATTGCTAATATATTATTACAACTTAAAAACCATACTTGAGCTTAAGCTATGATCACCAGAGCCTTTCCCTCGCCTTCCTTTGCTTCCCGGATCGCTAACGATCTGCATTGTTGGAAAGAAGCGCGTAAGCATAAGAGCTTAGTGAGTGGTGCTCAAACCTCAACAACAACAATGCAGTTTTTAAACCATTTGATCATATTTTGAAAACAAAACCAATGGACTTGGAATCTCACATCAAGTATGAATAAACAACATGAACACATGCTTGGCATCTTACATCAAGCATGCCATATAGCATCATAATCTACTATAATGCACAACAATCTCATCACATAGAAATATTCCACATGTCATCATTAACATGATAACTCAACATTTTCAACTCATTAAAGCATATTGGAAACTAAGGTAACTTTACTCGGATACGCGGATTGGATTCGATGGTATCTTACCTCACCGAATCTATAAAACAACAAGACATACGATGACATCTTACATCACCGTAGTCAATATATGTATACATTTTCCGGTGGCATCTTACTTCACCGTACTCCTACCTAATGGCATCTTACATCACTAGGCCAACACGCGAATTTTACTAGTGCACTCTAACCCTATGGTCGACCAATTATACCCAGTAAGACCCTCATATTTGCCAATACACAACATCATGTGATCCAACATAGATTACCGCATCCATTAACCAACTACACACATTCATCTCATCTCATATCAACCACAACTTGTCACGAACATCATAGGTTTAAACATCATCTACTCAAATCACAATACATAGCAAGATTGAAGCATAGAAATTCGGAAAAAGTAAAACATAAACATTTAATACTTACTCTCGAGCTTAGGTTGGCCTTTCAAGCTCAACCTATACTCTCAAAACATTTCCACTCACCGGTAACACGTCACACTAGTCGAACTCCCTCTTAAGCTTCAGTAACTTTCGGTAACATGTCCAAAATCCCCAAACTTGATTCCGCTGATTCAAACCAGACCAAAGGAGAAGATTAACACACTTTCCAATAACAAAACCCACTATTATCAATATAGTAAATATCCCACAACACCTACTTCCTAATTCAAGCCCGGAAATAGACAAACCCCATCTTCAAACGAAAACCCAGCTATTAATAAATCAAATCATCATCCAAAACATATCTGAATGCTTCAAAATCATCAACACACATCCACAAACCCTTTAGGAACCATTTCCAACCATAAACAACCCCAAAACCCATATTTCCCTATCTCAAATTTTACCCATTTCTTCCATTTCGGGATTTCTTGATAAACCCATCATCTTAACATTATTTTATACTCGAAATATGGTTTATAACTCACAAAAATCACCATTTTAACAAAATTTGCTTAAACCCCTCAAAAAGCCATTTTACCCAAAATGAGAGAACTTGAGAAATCATCAAGCTTTTGGAAAGAAAATGTTACAAACAAGATTGAAATGAAGAGGAGAGTGAAAACCAAGTTATATACCTCTTTGAATCCTTCAAAATGGTGGAGATTGGTGAAGATGGATGGTGGCTAGACTTAGGAAATTTTTAACGTGAAAAAGTCAAAGGGAAGGGAAGAAGAAAGTGGATATCCTCTTCTTTTTTTTTGAAATATATTATTTTATTCCTCCTTTATCTTAAAAACTCCTTTTTAACAAAACCCGTTATTGCCTTATTATATTTGTATCTATTCCTTTAAAACCAAATTTAATTTAAAACTCCTTTATGAAACCATTCTCATTTAAAGTCAATCCGAACCCCAAAACTCGAATTACAAACCTTGCCTAGGTCTCGGTCCGAACTTCCAGACCCTGAACCCGGGGTGTTACAACTCTCCTCCACTTAAGGAATTTCGTCCTCGAAATTTACCTGATGGAAAGAGGTACGGAAATTGCTCTTTCATGTCCGCTTTTCTCTCCCAAGTGGCTTCTTCCACACCCCGATGTCTTCACAAAACCTTGACTAACTCAATGGTCATCCCATGCAAAATTTACTATCTGTAGCAAGAATATCAACTGGTTCTTCATCATATGACAAATCCGGATTCAACTCAATCTCTTCCACTGGCATCACATGAGACGAATCTGATCTATACTTTTGGAGCATCGAAACATGGAACACATCATGAATCTTATCAAGCTCGGATGGCAATCTCAAACTATATGCAACAGGACCAATCCTCTCAACTACCTCGTAAGGACCAATGAATCGCGGACTCAACTTCCCTTTTTTACCAAACCTCATCACCTTCTTCCACGGGGAAACCTTCAAGAACACTTTATCACCGATAACATACTCAACCTCTTTCCTCTTCAAATCTGCATACGATTTCTGTCTGTCTGAAGCTGCCTTCAGTCGATCACAAATCAGTTTTACCTTCTCGGTAGTGCCCTTAAGCAAGTCTAGCATAGGTACAAGCTTCTATCCGGCTTCGGCCCAACAAACATGTGTTCTACATTTCCTACTATACAGAGCTTCATACGGTGCCATCTGAATACTAGCTTGATAACTGTTATTGTACGCAAACTCTACTAGCGGTAGATGTTTCTCCCATGAACCCTGAAAGTCGATGATGCAACACGTCAACATGTCCTCTAACACCTGAATAACTCTCTCTGACTGCTCATATGACTGTGGGTGATACGAACTACTAAAGTTCAACCAAGTCCCCAAGGCATGATGCAAACACTCCCAAAATCTAGCTGTAAATCTCGGATCTCTGTCTGACACAATAGACTTCGGTACACCATGCAGCCTCACAATCTCACTGATATACAACTCGGCCAGCCTGTCTAAGGTGTAAGTAGTACGGACAAGTATAAAATGGGCACACTTAGTGAACCTGTCAACTATTACCCATACTGAATTCTTCTTCGAAGGAGTAAACGGCAAACCTGACACAAAATCCATAGTGACCCGTTCCCACTTCCTTTCCGGAATCTTCAACGGCTGTAACAAACCTGAAGGAAACTGATGCCCAGCCTTAACACGCTGGCAAACCATACATCTACTCACATACTCAGCCACATCTTTCTTTAACCCAATCCAGAAGTACTCATCTTTCAACCCACAGTACATCTTCGTACTACCCGAATGCATAGCAAAAGGACTGTTATGAGCTTCATTCAAAATAGTACGTCTCAACTCGGCATCTTCTGGAACAACTACTCTATTCTTAAAACATAAGATCCCATTCTCACTAAAGCAGAAATCTGTGGGTTTACCCTCGACTATATCTTGCACGTGAGGTGCCAAAGATCTATCTTGCAACTGTTTCTCTCGAATCAACTGAACTAACGATGGTTTAACCTGTAGCTCGGCTATCAAACCGCCATCCTGTGACACACTTAATCGCGCAAACATAGCTCGCAACTCAACTTCCACCTTCCTACTCAAAGCATCGGCCGCTACATTTGCTTTTCCCGGATGGTACTCTATTGTGAGGTCATAGTCTTTAAGAAGCTCTAACCACATACGTTGTCTAAGATTCAACTCTTTTTGAGTCATCAAATATTTCAAACTCTTGTGGCCGGTGTAGACTGTGCATTTCTCACCATAAAGGTTGTGTCTCCAAATCTTCAAGGCAAAGACTACAACCGCTAACTCTATGTCATGGGTGGGGTAATTCTTCTCGTGAACCTTCAACTGTCTCGAAGCATAAGCTACAACTCATCCTCCTTGCATAAGAACACACCCTAAACCTACATACAATGTATCACTGAAGATTAAGAACTCTTTCCCTGGTTCAGGCTGAATCAAAATAGGAGCTTCTGTCAATGCTTCTTTCAACTTTTCATTTTCTTGCATCTGTCCACTCGTACAGAGCATTATTCTGTAACAGTTTAGTCAAAGATGCAACAATCTTCGAGAATCCCTCAACAAACCTTCAATAATACCCGGCAAAACCTAGAAAACTACGAATTTTGGTCATTAACTTATGTTGTTTCCAACTCACTATTGCTTCTATCTTCTTGGGATCCACACTAATCCCATCGACTGAGATCACATGACCTAGAAAGAATACTTCCCTAATCCAAAACTCACATTTACTCAACTTGGCGTACAACTGATTCTCAAGCAAGGTCTGAAGTACTAATCGCAAATGCTGATCATGTTCTTCCTCGGTCCTGGAGTACACTAGAATGTCATCTATGAACACTACTACAAACCTGTCCAAAAACTCATGAAACACTTTGTTCATCATTTCCATAAATGCAGCTGGGCATTAGTCAAACCGAAAGGCATTACCAAGAACTCGTAGTGCATGTATCGTGTACGGAAAGCGGTCTTCGGTATATCCACATCCTTTTACCTTCAACTAATAGTAACCCGATCTCAAATCAATCTCGAAAACACTGAAGCACCTCTCAACTGATCGAGCAAATCATCAATCTATGGCAAAGGATACTTGTTCTTCACTGTTACCTTGTTCAACTGCCTATAATCTATGTACATCCTCATACTGCCATCCTTCTTCTTCACAAACAAGACCAGAGCACCCCAAGGTGAAATACTAGGCCTAATAAAACCTCTATCTGACAATTCCTGAAGCTTTGTCTTCAACTCCTTCAACTCCTTAGGTGCCATTCTCTACGGAGCAATCGATACGAGAGCAGAATCTGAATACGTCTAAATAACAAACTCCACATCTCTATCAGGAGGCAAACCGGATAATTCTACTAGAAAAACCCTCGAAATGTCACAAACTATTCTGATGTCTTGCGGTCTAACTTCACTCATATACGGATTCATCACATAGGCTAAGTAAGCTTGACAACCCAAATCCATCATCCTCTGAGCCTCTAAAGTTGAAACAACATTAGACAAGAACTTAACATTCTCGCCAACTACTACTATCTCATAATCATTAGAAATCCTCAAAGAAAATCTTTTAGTCTCAAAATCTATCCCAGCTATATGCTCCACAAGCAAATTCATGCCCAAAATTACATCGAAACCATAAAAGGGCAATTCCATCATGTTAACGGGAACACGTGACCCTGAATCATCAAAGGACATCTCCTGAACACTTTCCTAACTACAACTGTCTCACCAAAAGAACTCGTAACATACATACCTATATCTAAAAACTCAAAAGGCAAACCCAATGATCTTGCATGCTCACCCAAAATATACAAATGTGTCGATCCATAATCAATCAACGAAAGCAAAGATAAGGACTGTAACACAAAATTACCTACGATCACATCTGTTTCATTCCCAGCCTCACGCTGTGCATATACCCTAGCCGGTCCACCTCCCTCGGTCTGTACTGCGACAACATGGGCCACATTTCTCTGACCATCATTTATAGGCTGGAAGTTACCTCGATCGCACCCACGGCCTCTCTGATGCTCAACAGCTCTAGCTGGTGCCTGACCATCCCTAGCCGGATGAGGACACTCACGCCTCAAATGCGCCTGGAGTCCACAGTTCCAAAAAGCACGAAAGGTACCCCAACACTCTTCGGAATGGTTGCTCCCACATCTAGCACACTTGGGTGTTCGAGCAACAAAACCTCGACCCTGATGGCCTCATCCCAAGTTACCACCTCCATGCCTAAAGTTTGGTTGGTGCCTTCTATCCTTGTACCTATTGTTACGGTCTCACTCCCACTCGGAAGACCTTTTCCCTGAACTGGATCCACCTGAACGAGTAACCGAACCTAGACTTTGCTCAATGTCCTTGGCCCTAGAGACCAAGACATCGAACTTGGTGTAAGCAGAAGCAAGCATGTACGTCTTCACCTCCGTAACCAACCCGTAACGAAACCGTTCATACATTTCCTTCTCAGTGGGAATCAAATCTGAAGCATAATGACTCAAGCGCACAAATTGTACTTCATACTCGGATACGGACATACTGCCTTGCACTAAAGCCATGAATTCTCTCTTCTTCTCATCTTGATAGTGAGCACTAAGGTACTTCTTGCGGAAATCACTACGGAAGAACTCCCAAGTAACCTCGGCCTTGGGCATACTTGAGATAACTGTGGTCCACCAAGCATATGCATCTCCCTAAAACAACGAAACAATACAACTCAACTTACGAGTGTCCGAGCACTCCATCAGACCGAAGATACGTGTAGTACTCTCAAGCCATGCCTCCGAACCCTCGGGAGACATACCACGAAACTCGACTCCGCCTAAGCTACGAAGTCGCTCAAGGGGCAAACCTGTCCATGCATCTTGATGTGGTGCTGCAGCATGAAGACGAGCAATAACCGTCTGAAAATATCTGGCTATAGTCTGAAGTATCTGAGCCATGTCCGCACCGGCCTGACCCTGGCCATCTTGAGGCCCATTACCATCACCTCTAACATTCGCACCAGCCTGAGGTGCATTACCTCCAACATTCGCCACATTACCATCGGGAGTAGGATGAGGAAGAGGCGCATCGCCGGGTGCTTGGTCACCCGCTCTAGGCCTTCCTCTCGGTCTCACCATAACAATAAAACAATCTAAAACAACAATCACAAAACATGAGAAAACATTGGGTCAGCAAAGGCAGGGATCCGTGTGTTCAAGCTCTTTTAATCAAAACCACTTTACCATAATAATAACTAGCAATGGGAATGCTTAACCAACCTTCAAACATCAACAGAAACGTAAAGTCATGCTCACAAACACCGTGTGAAACAATCAAACACACACAGAATCAAATTACCTGACTTACCTTCCCGGGGAACCTCGTAACTGAGGGTCTGATACCACCAAATTTAACCCCCTCGACTTGGCATAGCCACCAGAACGAATAGAACGAGTTACACGGGGAAAACGAAGTAAAACCCATTAAGGCTTCACTCTGATTAGCAACCCTATTTTTTTCTTTTAAATTAATCTTGTCTAAATGCCATCTTTAACCTATGTGAGGTGATATGCAGAGGAAAAGCAAACACGAACATAAACCAAGACGGACATTGGAGATAACATTTTTGTGAATTTTTTATAGGCCGTATCGATACACCTAATGACCATATCGATATGCCTTCAACGGTGAAACTCCCCAAAGTCAACTTCAAGATACCGTATCGATACCCTTCAAGGCTTGTATCGATACGTCCTTAATGGTCAAACTCCCAAAGTCAACTTCAAGTACCGTACCGATACCCCAATTTCTCGCAAAAATCTCAGATTTCCAGAGACCCAAATCGGTATCGGTACGCCCCTGTGTATCGATACGATGGGCTTAAAACCGGGGTCCATATCGATACTATCCTTGAGCGTATCGATACGCCCTGCCCAGAAAGATTGATTTTTGCAGTTTTAAGCATAAAGGGAAACAACACAACTCACTAAACAAGCATCCAATTAACTTTTAATCATCCATGCAACTTAAGGCAACCATTATAGAGGCAAAACACCCTAAAAACATGTCCCGATCATACATACACACAAACATGAATCTCAAACTTAAAAGCCCAAAAGAACACTTTAACTCAAAGCACTAACAAGCCAAAACACAATGCATTTAACCAATAGCCAAAACAAGTCTCAACATGGCATGGTTTCAACATTTAAGACATATAGCAACATGATCAAACACATGGGAGTTCATATCAACCTCCCTAATCACAAGTGCAAGTATTCCCATTGCTAATATATTATTACAACTTAAAAACCATACTTGAGCTTAAGCTACGATTACCGGAGCCTTTCCCTCGCCCTCTTTTGCTTCCCAGATCGCTAACGATCTGCACTATTGGAAAGGAACGTGTAAGCATAAGAGCTTAGTGAGTGGTGCTCAAACCACAACAACAACAATGTAGTTTTTAAACCATTTGATCATATTTTGAAAACAAAACCAATGGACTTGGGATCTCACATCAAGTATGAATAAACAACATGAACACATGCTTTACATCTTACATTAAGCATGACATATAGCATCATAATCTACTATAATGCACAACAATCTCATCACATTGAAATATTCCACATATCATCATCAATACGATAACTCGACATTTTCAACACATTAAAGCATATTGGAAACTAAGGTAACTTTACTCGGATACGCAGATTGGATTCGATGGCATCTTACCTCACCGAATCTATAAAACAACAAGACATACGATGGCATCTTACATCATCGTAGTCAATATATGTATACATTTTCCGGTGGCATCTTACTTCACCGTACTCCTCCCTAATGGCATCTTACATCACTAGGGCCACGCACGAATTTTACTTGTGCAGTCTAACCCTATGGTCAACCAATTATACCCGATAAGAGCCTCATATTTTCCAATACATAACATCATGTAATCCAACATAAAATACCACATCCGTTAACCAACTACACACATTCATCTCATCTCATATCAACCACAACATGTCACGAACATCATAGGTTTAAACATCATCTACTCATATCATAATACATAGCAAGATTGAAGCGTAGAAATTCATAAAAAGTAAAACGTAAACATTTAATACTTACTCTCGAGCTTAAGTTCTCCTTTCAAGCTCAACCTAAACTCTCAAAACATTTCCACTCACCGGTAACACGCCACACTAGTCGAACTCCCTCTTAAGCTTCTGTAACTTCCGATAACACGTCCGAAATCCCCAAACTCGATTATGTTGATTCAAGCCAGACCAAAGGAGAAGATTATCACACTTTCCAATCACAAAACCCACTGTTATCAATATAGAAAATATCCCATAACACCTACTTCCCGATTCAAGCCCGAGAGTAGACAAAACCCATCTTCAAATGAAAACCCAGCTATTACTAAATCAAATCATCATCCAAAACATATATGAATGCTTCAAATTCATCAACACACATCCACAAACCCTTTAGGAACCATTTCCAACCCAAAAACCCATATTTCCCTAACTCAAATTTTACCCATTTATTCCATTTCAGGATTTCTTGATAAACTCATCATCATAACATTATTTTATACGTAAAATATGGTTTAAAACTCACCCAAATAACAATTTAAAAAAAATTCTTAAACCCCTCAAAATGCCATTTTACCCAAAATGGGAGAACTTGAGAAATCATCAAGCTTTTGGAAATAAAATGTTACAAGCAAGATTGAAATGAAGAGGAGAGTGAAAACCAAGTTATATACCTCTTTGAATCCTTCAAAATGGTGGAGATTGGTGATGATGGATGTTGGCTAGACTTAGGAAATTTTTAATGTGAAAAGGGAAAAGGGAAGGGAAGAAGAAAGTGGATATCCACTTTTTTTTTTGAAATATATTTTTTTATTCCTCCTTTATCTTAAAATCTCCTTTTTAACAAAACCCATTATTGTCTTATTATATTAGTATTTATTCCTTTAAAATCCAATTTAATTTAAAACTCCTTTATAAAACCATTCTCATTTAGAGTCAACCCGAACCCCAAAACTCAATTTACAAACTTTGCCTGGGTCTCGGTCCGAACTCTCAGACCCTGAACCCGGGGCGTTACATGATTTGTGTTCAAAGCACAATAAATTTGTATAAGCCATAAAATAGGTGAATTTGAAGAAATGGTTTATACGAAGAAATGACTTATATGAAGAAATGACCAAAAAATTTATGCGAATATGAAGAAATGGCTAACCTTCTTGGACATGAAAGCTTGATCTGGATTTGCAACAATCGACAAAAGAGTGATACTGTACTCTAGAAAATGTTACTATTTGTTTTTTAGGCTCGAATGATCAACCGAATTCACCGAGAAAGGTGAATTAACCTTTGAGTGAAAATGGTGGAATCAACAGGAAAATAAAAATTTGCACAATAATTTATAGTTGTTCGACTTCTCAACCAAGTCTACCTCCACTACCTTAGCTTCCCCACTATAAATTCATTAATTTGTCTTTTCTTTTTCAAGGCTCAAGGAGATAACCTTTACAAACCCTCAAAGCTTATACCCAAAACTTTGAGACACTTTCTCAAGAGAATACAAATTTAGCAAACAAGGAAAACCTCACAAGACAAATGTGTTTGCAATCAAGGCCGTCTCGAAGACTTTCGGGGCGCTGAGCGAAAACTAAAAATGGGCCCTTATATAACGAAAGCATATCTCATTACAAATAGAGATCCCATGTCCCTTTTTGGTGCCCATATTTATGCCCCAAGAGTAAAAAAATAGGTTTAAAGTTTAGGGTTATAGTTTAAGGTTATGATTTAAGATTGGGGTTTAAGATATTGGTTGTAGTGTTTAAGATTTATTGTTTAAAAGTTAGGGTTAAAGTTTAGAATTTAATTTTTTATTGTTGAACATAGAAATGAGCAACGAAAAGGGGTAGAGAATTTTTGTTCATCTCATTACTTTGAACAATTAATTTAATATTTCAAACGCATTATATTCGTTGTTAGATTAATTTATTTAGAAAAAAAATATTTTTAACATTAAATTTATTTATTTATTTGATAAATTTAAAAAAAGAATTAAAAAAATATGGATAATTAGGCTGGTTGGGGGACCCGAGCGGTCGCTCAGAGTGCTCCCCCTTATAGCCGGCCTTGTTTGCAATTTTAAGCTCTCACCTAAAACCTAACACTTGAGCAAATATAACAATTAAGCTCACAAGTGTGTTATAGTAAAAAATAGACTTTACAAGCTCAGTATGCGGTGGGTGACCGTGTGTTCTTGAAGGTTTCGCCTTGGAAGAAGGTGATGCGGTTTGGCCGGAAGGGTAAGTTGAGCCCTAGGTACATTGGACCATATGAGGTGGTTGAGCGTGTGGGTCCTGTTGCGTATCGGTTGAGGTTACCACAGGAGTTGGAGAAGATTCATGATGTGTTCCATGTCTCTATGCTCCGGAAGTATAGATCTGATCCTTCGCATGTGATGCCTGTGGAGGAAGTGGAACTGAATCCGGATTTGACCTATGATGAGGAACCGGTGAAGGTTCTGGATTCGGATAGTAAGGTTCTTCGTGGCAAGACCATTGAGTTGGTGAAGGTGCTGTGGAAGCATCGCGGTGTTGAGGAAGCCACGTGGGAGCGGAAGGAAGACATGCTGAAGCAGTTTCCTTATCTCTTTCCTTCAGGTAAATTTCGAGGACGAAATTTCTTAAGGGGGGAGAGTTGTAACGCCCCGGTTTTGGGCTTAGAAGTTTTGGGCGTTGACCGGTTTGGTCAAAGTGCTGTTCGAATCTAAAGAGGTGAAATTAGGAAAGCCTAGTTCGGGTTGCATTAAAAATATGGAAAAATGTTCTAAAATCATCTTTTAATATAATTAAGTGAACTGTGAAATCAATTTTGGAAAATGAGTTTCGGAAGGGTGACATTTTGGCTAGTGACCAAAATGTAATTTTTGAAAGTTTTGTGACTGTTTTAAAAAGGATTGAAACTTTGAATCTTTAGGGAGCTATTTACCCAAAGGGGAGTTTCTCCAGATTTTCTAGAATATTAAATGATTTAATATTGGTTTAAAATAAAAGTAAAAAGGAGGGAAAGATATTTTTAGTCATCTTTAACTAACTTTCTAAAATTTTCCATTCTCTTTTTCTCTCATCTTTTCTCTCAAACCAAACACATTCTCTCCAGATCTTTTCCTCTGATTTTTATCACCTAAATACTTCTTTTCAATCCTCATTTGATTCCTAATCATCTCCTCATCAAAACCTTTGTATTTGCTACTTGATTCATCAAGCTTTTTGGCTCTAAAAGAGGAGAAACTCAAGTTTGGAGGTAAGAACGTCCTTCTCCTCTGAACTTCAAGTTCTTTAATGAAATTCCCAAGTTCTCAATCCTTAATTGATGTTTTATAAATGGTTTTTAAGTTTGTTTAGTGGATCTTGGCTTAAAATGCAAGATTTGGTGTGTTTTGATGAAATTTCGTTGGATCTGTTTAAGCAGTGTTTTAAGGTGTTATAATGATGATTAATGAATGTTAATTTGATAAGGAAATGAGTTTTGATTAATGCAATCCCGGATAGGTTGTGTTTCCTAAGTTTTGCTTGTGATTCTTGGATGTTTTTGTGGTGATCTTGTGGATCTGATGTTGCTGGAGGTATAAGGATGTTTAAAGGTTGTTTTTAGATGTTAGATGGTGTTAGTGGATGTTAGGTTTTGCTGGTTTATGGCTGGGCTTTGTTGAGAAGTGGTTTTGATGCAATTTCGGTTGTGTTTGGTGGCCGAAATTGGAGTGTGAATGAGAGTAGCGAGTTTGAGTGCTTTCATTGAAGCTTTTGATGCATGATGATGCATTAAATCTCTGCTTTAATGTGTTTAATCAGGGGAGGCATCTTTGGATCCAAGAGTTGTTGATCCGGAAGCTTGAATTGGTGCTTCGGCAAGAGGTGAAGTGGAATCGGTGAGTGAAATTGGGTTTTCGGCTTGAAACCAATGTCTTGGGAGCTTAGTTTAAGTCTAAACAACTTTGCTAAGCTCGAGTGTAAGTTTTCGGAAATTCTCTCTAGTGGTGGCCATGATTTTGTTGTGATGCAATGTGGTTTATTGTATGTTTTGGTTACTGTTTTGAAAGCATGATTTAGCATGGTATTTGTTGTTTTGATAAGCCATATGTTAAAGGAAGCTCAAGGCAAGAGTTCCTTGTTTTTGAACATTGATTAAATGTGGTTTGATGCTTTTAAATGCATGATGAATATGGCTTGGTTTAATGCTTTAAAACAGTGGATTAATTGATGAAAATGATATATATTGGCAAGTGATGTTTTGAAAAGGTTAAGGTCACTAAGGTGGTTAAAAGTCCTTGAGTGAGCCTTGTTTACTTAAGAACATCAAGGTGGTTAAAAGTCCTTGGATGATTCTTGCTACGGACACAAAGGTGTTTAAAAGTCCTTGTGTGGTCCTTTCTATGGTGTTTAAAAGTCCATAGGCCAAGGTGTTTAAAAGTCCTTGGGCTCAAGGTGTTTAAAAGTCCTTGAGGTGATTCAATTCATGGTGTTTAAAAGTCCATGGCCAAGGTGTTTAAAAGTCCTTGGGGTCAAGGTGTTTAAAAGTCCTTGAGGTGATCTTTCATGGTGTTTAAAAGTCCATGGCCAAGGTGTTTAAAAGTCCTTGGGGTCCAAGGTGTTTAAAAGTCCTTGGGGTGAAAGTTGATGAACTTGTTTTCAAAGAAATGAAATGTATCACTTGAGGCCAATATGACATGTAATGAAATGAAGCATGAGATGCTTGTTTTAAGTATGCTTTTGAGCATGTGTAAATGATGATTTGAAGCATGATTTATAAGTGTTTTATAAATGCATTATTGGATGGTTTTATTGAGCATTCCTCACTAAGCTTTTGCTTACGCTCTCTTTGTTTTCTCAAATCAATTATGCAGAACATTAGAGTACTTGAGGGCAGCAAGGAGGGCAAGCATCCAAGTGGAAACTAAGCTCTAAGTATGGAAGGTTTTCTAAGTACATTTTAGCTTTTGGTAATTTGGCAATGGGGGACCAATGTATATGTTTTGGGAGATGTTTAGTACTCCCTAAGTATGTTGTTTGATGTTGAGAAGATTGGTTTTGGTGTTGGATCTTTATATGCTTGTTTTGGAAGTTTATGCTTGAATGACTTACTTGTGTAGGAAGCATGCCTATAGATTTGGGGCTTTTTGCTTATGCTGTTGTTTTGCTGAATTGATGATGCTTATATGTCCCTTATATGTTGAATTGCATGTTGGCAAAGTTTGGTGGCATTTGGAGCATGATTGGTTGGTCAATTGCATGTTTAAGTATGCATTTTTAGGCAATCTGTGCAGGGTGTTTCGGAACAGCACCTACCGTTTCGGAACGGGTGCCTTAATTGTGCCCAGGCGTCCGAAACGGGAGGGGCCGTTCCGAAACGGAAAGGCCACTGCCAGACCCCCGTTTCGGTACGCGTTGCGGAACAGCCCCGAGTTTCGAAACGGGCTATGCCTGTTTCGGAACGGGTGACCGTTGGGGGCTGACATTGGCAGTTATATGTTTTGGAATGTTTGCGTTTTGGTCCTGAAACTTGTTTGTGCAATTGTATGAGTTTGGGAAGTCCTTTTGAGCTGAAATTTCACAGAGAAGCATGAAACATGATTAATTTCAAGATGGTAACTTCAATTTGGGTTAAGTCCTTATAATTATCAGAATTTACAATTTGGTCCCTAAAGTTGTATTTTGTTCAATTGAGTCCCTGTTTGATCTCTGATGTTTGTGATCTTTTAGTATGATGTTTGTATGATCACAATTAGGTCTAAAGTGCATCTAGACAAGGTTAAAAAGAAAAAAAAGGGTCGTTAATCAAGGTTGACTTTCGGGTTGACTTTGGTTTTCCCCGTGTGACTTTCTTAATTCGGGTCAACCGTCTAGGCCGGGTTAAGGGGGTTACAACAAAAGACTTTTTATATACATGAATGTTGGCAATGATGTTTCTTATTGTTCCATGGCTGCTTGAAGAGGTCATTTAAACCCTTTAATGGCTTCATGACCGTTACTAGCTGTTGGGGGTTGATTAGAGCTGTTAAGGACTTAATTTCTAGCATTAAATGCTCTTTTGAGCATGTCAGTATCGATACACGTCTTCGGGTATCGGTACTTGCCTCAAAAATAGAAAGAGCCATTGAAGCATTTCGCAGGGGGTACCGGTATGCGATAGTTCGGTATCGATAAAAGACCACGCGTACCTGTATGGCCAAGGCCGTAATGATACATCATTTTCTTACTAGATAAATGAAGTTTTTGGAAACAAAATGGCGTATCAGTACACGGGCAACCGTACCGATATGGGTTGTTGAGTATCGGTACGAGGAAAACCGTACCGATACTCTAAGACTGTTTTTGACACCTTTGCTATTTTGAAAGTATTTAAACTTGTCAAAAACTCTTTTAAAACCTTTCAAACATATTTTTCAAGTTAATGGAATTTTGAAATATTTTTACAAATTAGTTTATGTCCAAAAAGTTTTCATTTAAGTTTTATCTAAATCAATATCTCAACAATCTCCTCCTTTTGATATAAGGAAACCACTTGAAAAATTGTTTTTGAAATTTATCCCATTAGAATAATAATTTTAGAAAAAGAGAATATTTAAACTCCCCTTTTAATTTTGAAACTAAAATTTTCAAACTTATCTCTACCCCTTTTTCTTATATAAAAAAATAATTCAAAACCAAATTTGAAATCACATTTACGTTCAAGATAACAATGAAGAGTAAAACAAATTTTACATGAAAGATTTTAAAAAAATGTCCCTCTTAATCAAGCATCAAAAGAATGTTAGTCCAAACAATCAAGAGAAATAAATTGTATTTCATATAATAAATAAACAAATTAAACAAAAGAAATTCAACTATCATGCCATTTATGAAAATATAATTTACAAGCATACAAGGCATGACAAAAAGGAGACAAAACTGTTCCTTTTGATTGTGTATATTAGTATAGAGACATCCGTATCGGTATATGATTGAATGTCGTATCAGTACGGTATGGGTGGTACAGGTACCGAAGACAAGAATTGGTGAAAAATATGCAGCAAAAACAACTCAAAAAGCCTTATAACTTAGTCCAAAGTTCATACAAAGGCTTTTGGAAGTTCTAGATACACATTTTGATCATATTTCTACAAAATAACAACATGCTTCTCAAAACAACATATTTAAAACATGGAAAGCATGATTTCACCAAAATTCAACCAAACATTACAAGTTTAAGGCCAAAAACATAGATATGAGCATAAGAAGCCAAAAACATGTAACTCATGCAATTGAGACTCCCCCTTACTATATGCAATTAAGCACTTCACGGAGTCACACAAACATGCTTGAATCATAAGCAAGATTAAAGAATTTAGACATGATCAAGCAATTGCATGAAACAACTTTTACCACTTGAATCAAGTTAGGATGTTAAGCCTCTCCTTCTTCAAGTGTCCTTCTTCTTTGTGTGTCAAGAGCTCCCAAAATTTCAACTTTGATCATCAATGCTCAAACACACCTACAAAAGACAATTGTTTTGGTATACAAATTGCTTTGGATCTTTAGCCATTAGTGTTAAAAAATTAGTTCCCTTTGGAATCCATTTTTCAACGTCTTCCTTTTTCTTTGAAGAAATAAGTCCCTTTAGGACTCAAATATTTTTAACCATTTTCCTTTCAAAAATCTAGTGGAACTAGATTCTTTTTTATATAAATTTGATTTTACAAAATTAGATTTGGAGTATTATCCAATTTTCTTTTCAAAATCTTTGTAAATCAAAATTTTTTCCCTTTTAAGATCATCGATTTCTCGTTGATGAACTTGTTGAACCTTTTGAATCAAATTTTGTAAATCAAAATTCTTTTTCTCAAACTCATTTAGTTTTGCTTCAAGTTCATCGTTGGTTTTAGAAATCAAATCATTTTCAACTTTCAATTTTGAAACAATTTTATTGTTTTTCAAGTTATGGTTTTCAAATTCGAAAACCAATTTATCACAAGCATCTTGTAATTCATCAAATGTATATGAAATTGAACTAGATGAATTATAAGTTACCCTTGAATCTTCTTCGATGTCCATGAGAGAAAGGTTGGCTACCTCATCATAGGTGGAGTCCTCTTCATCACTCCATGTAGCCACAAATGCCTTCTTCTTATAGCTTGATCCATTCTTCACCATCCTTGGACAATCGTACTTGACATGTCCTGGCTTCTTGCATTCGTAGAAAACGATGGGATCCAACTTCATTCTCAATTCATGTCTTGATTCTTCTTTTTCACGCTTCAAGAATCTAGCAAACTTCTTGAAGAGTTTTTCATGTCAACACATTTGTCTATAAGTTAGCAGAAAAAATTATTTTATAAAAATACGTTTTAACTGATGTAACGTTTTTCCAAGTTAACATATTTTTCTATATGATACTTCCATGTCTGCATACACTGCCATATAGGTTTGTCATGTCATTTGAAGTCATTTACTGTTAGTTGTCTGACAGTTTTCATCCGTAGAGGGGCCATTTGACCCAAAAAAATGTTGTGGGTTGAATTGCTCCAATGTAACCCCCTTAGCCCGACCTAGACGCCCGACCCGAACTAAGAAGATTACACGGGGAAAACCGAAGTTAACTCGTTAAAGTAAACCTCCATTAACCATCAATTTTTTATCTTTTCTAGATGCACATTATTACCCTATACGATTAGCAATTTGTTTTAGTGAAAGCGACATAGCGAACAGAACTCAAATAGGGGTCCAATTACATACAAACGTCTTTTGGGGACTAAATTGTAAATTTCTAGAATAATAAGGACTAAACGAGTTTTAAAGTTACCAATCCAAAATTAATCATATAACATGCCAGCATGTCAAGTTCCATCACAAACGAATCATCCAAACTCATTTAATTAAGCATTCAAGTCTCAGGGACCAAAACGTAAGAAAACAGAAACCTGAAACAATTCAAATTCAAAACCAACGGTCAAGTGTTTCGAAACACAAGACCCTGCATTGGAACGGCCGTTTCGAAACCAGGTTGACCGTTTAGATACGCGGGTCGCGTTCTGAAACCCGTTTCGAAACAATGCTTTCTAGTAGCAAAATGTTCCGGAACGTGCCTACCTGTTCCGAAGCACCATGACCATTCCAGGCCATCGTTCCGAAACAGGTAAGGGCGTTCCGAAACGCCTTGCCCTGCAACTTCACGATTTGCTGGTTTTTCTCAAACATTCACCTCTAAAATCATTCCAATACATGCCACATCACACATACAACATGTATACACATGAAAGAATATTAACATGAAGCACAAGCTAAAACATAGCATCATTCATGCAAGCATTAGAACTATAGGCATGCTTCCTAGTCTTCAAAACCATACAAAGCTAAAAACCACATTTAAGCACAAATCAATCCTCAAAGGCCATTTACAAACCAAAATAAGCAAACCAAACATGCTTAAGGTGTTTAACATCACCAAATACCAACATGAGTAGAAATCCCACCCATTACCTCTTATTACACCAAGGTGAACTACATAATTTGTTTAATCGAAAGCTTAGATTCCACTTGCTATCGGGCTGCCTTGAATGCTCAATTCTCTGCATTGATGAAAAAAATGAGCGTAAGCATAAAGCTTAGTGAGGATCGCTAAAAGCAACATTCATCAATGCATTTCATAAAACCATTGCATCATCATTTGCAAACTCATGTCTTTCCTTAAACTTGCTCTTCTAAGCATCAATGCACTTTTCAAACCACATGCTTTTAACATCATTACAATAACAACAAATAATCTTTCGCTCATGATTAAACCAAGCATCACATGCATTCTAGCATAAACCTCAAGCATCTCATGCTTAAATCATTAATCAACAACATTATATTGGCTTGCAAGTGATCCATCCTCAATAATACCAAAATCAACACAAATGACACAATCGAATACGCAGATTACAAGCGTTGTCCCACACGCTTCATACACACTACCGGACTATACAAGGCTCATACACGATAGCAACCCTCCATCGTTGTGGCACCCGTGGTGGAGTATAACGGTACAATCACAACCCCTCAACACCACTCATCGGTAGTTGTATAATTCCACTAACGAGAGCACGAGACACATGGCACAAGATCCACACTCGGGATTAACATCCACCGTTGTGATCTTAACCTCAATCGTTAGGGTACTTGGATGGAGTATACGGTACAATCACATCCCCTCGACATCCAAGGCGACTTTATTCACGGTGCACCCAATCCTATAGCTGGCTAACTATATCCGATTAAAGTAACCAAAAACCATTTTCATCACTTGCCAATATAATCATTTAACATTAATATTCCATTGTTTTACAAGCATAAACACAATACCATGTTCACATGCATAACCATGCTTAATCTCAAATACAAACATTTCTCAAATCCAAGGATCATCTACCAAATGCATCCTTAACAACATGGCATTAAACACCAGCATTATTAATGCTCAAAACACTCTTTAAAACAGTAGATAAAACCACATTTACATCAAGTGCATTTTCCAACAAAAACATAGTACATTCGAAGAGAGACCTTCGAATCACTTACTCTTGAGCTTAGCTAAGTGTTTCAAACTTACACTAAGCTCTCAAGACCACACTCAAAGCGTTACAAAGCTGGAAAATCCATTTCCACTCATTGATACGCGAAGCCTTGCTTGCCGACACGAAAATCACTCTTCCGAAGCCTCCAAAAATGTCTCATTTGCTCCTGATCAAGATCCCGTATTTCCACATCATCAAAACAGAGACCTAAATGCGTTAAAATGTATTTCAACACCAGCAACTAATCACAAACTCGTTGCTCACCCAAAGTACACCAATTTACCCATTTGAAACAACTGAAAGCTCAATTGATTGCTTCCTAAACAAAGCCTAACCAACATACATCACTCCCAATCAACTATAAACATCAAAACACATCTAAAATCAACCTAAACCCTTCCTTATACCTCCAGCAAGCATTACTCCAACATTTCACCTTAAAAACCCAACTAGAACTATCAAGAAACTCAAGGATCTCAAGGATTTTGGGATCTATATCAACAAATCCTCTTTTCAACACATTAACCACCTCAAAACTTAATTAAAATCAATCCAAAACAGAGCTTAACAAAACAAGTCCGAAAATTAAGAGTTTCATCATAATTTTTACAAGATTTCAATCTCAAATCAATTCTATATTGAAAACTCAACTAAAAACATTAATTAGAAGCTAAAGATCTTGGGACTTTCAATAAAGAACCTAGATTGAAGGTTGAGAACGTGATTTACCTCCATTCCTTGCTTTCCTCAATGAATGACAAGTTTTCCTTAGCAAAAATCTTGAAGAACTTGAAAGAACTCTTAAAATTTGTTTAGAAAATAATGAGAGAGTGTTAGGGAGAAAATGAGTTAGAATGGTGTTTGGATGAAAATGAGAAGAGGAAGGTAGTTACGTCAAATGAAATCTCGCTTTTCTTATTTTATTAATTTTAATTAAATAAAAACTTTTTTATTAAATCATTTTAAAATACCTTTTAAAACACAAGTCATATTAAGGAAGGCTAAATTGTCATAAAGCTCCCTAAAGATTCTAAGATTTTGTCTACTCTTTTAAAAATTGCAATTTCGCACAGTTTTGAAACTTAACATTTTGGTCACTACCCAAAATATACCACTTATGAAACTCTTTCTGTTAAATTGATTGGACAAACCTCTTAAACATGATTTTAGAGGATTTTAGCAATTTATACCATATTTTTATCCTATCCCGATCCTTGATTTCCTTAAATCACCAAACTCGATTTGAACCGTTCCCGACCGGTCCGATCCGATGTCTAAAACATCTAGGCCTAAAACTAGGGCGTTACAACTCTCCCCCACTTAGGAAATTTTGTCTTCGAAATTTTACCTGAAGGAAAAAGGTGCGGAAACTGCTTCAACATTTCCGCCTTGCTTTCCCACGTGGCCTCCTCAACCCCTCGGTGTCGCCACAACACCGTCACAAGCTCTATCGTCTTGCCACGAAGAACTTTGCTGCTTACATCCAGAATACTCACTGGTTCCTCATCATATGACAGATCTGGATTCAACTCTATCTCCTCAATAGGCATCACGTGCGAAGGATCCGATCTGTACCTCCGCAACATCGAGACATGAAACACATCATGTATCTTTTCCAGCTTCGAAGGCAATCTCAACCGATATGCCATAGGACCAATACGCTCCACGACCTTGTAAGGTCCAATGAACCTTGGGCTAAGCTTACCCTTACGCCCAAATCTCATCACCTTCTTCCAAGGCGATACCTTCAAGAATACACGTTCGCCAACCGCGAACTCAATCTCCTTACGCTTCAGATCCGCGTAAGACTTTTGTCGATCCGATGCTGCCTTCAAACGCTCACAAATGAGCTTCACCTTCTCGGTGGTTCCCTTTAACATAGTTGGCATCGAAATCAACTTTTGCCCAGCTTCAGCCCAACAAAGAGGGGTTCTACATCTTCTCCCATACAAAGCCTCGTATGTAGCAATTTGAATACTTGCCTGATAACTATTTTTGTACGCAAACTCAACCAACGACAAGTGCTTCTCCCAAGAACCATGGAAAATCTATTATGCAACACCGCAACATGTCCTCAAGCACCTGGATCAAACGTTCCGACTGTCCATCCGTTTGAGGAAGATAGGAAGTACTAAAATTCATCCGTGTACCCAAGGGTTGATGTAAACATTCCCAAAATCGCAATGTAAACCTCGGATCCCTATCCGACACAATGGACTTTGGCACACCATGCAATCACACAATCTCAGCAATGTACAACTCAGCCAACTTATCCAAGGTATACGTAGTATGCACCAACAAGAAATGTGCACACTTCGTGAGCCGATCAACAATCACCCAAACCGAATTCCTCTTTGACGGTGACAATGACAACCCAAACACAAAATCCATGGTAATTCTCTCCCACTTCCATTCTGGAATTCTCAAAGGCTGTAACAACCCCGAAGGAACCTGATGTTCAGCTTTCACTCGCTGACACACCATGCACTTACTAACGAACTCAACAACATCCTTTTTCAACCCCACCTAGTAGTACTCATCCCTCAAATCACGATACATCTTCGTACTACCATGATGCATAGCAAAAGGACTGCTATGAACTTCAGTCAGAATAGTGCGCCTCAACTCAACATTATCTGGCACCACTATTCAACTTCAAAAGCATAGAACGCCGTCATCATTAAAACTGAAATCCGAAGGCTTACCCTTCGCAATGTCCTGAACATGTGGAACAAGGGAATCATCAAGCAACTGCTTATCTTTGATCAGCTGAATCAGAGATGATTTCACTTGCAACTCAGCAATAAGACCACCATCACTAGATATGCTCAAGCGAGCAAACATCACCCTCAACTCCACGGCCACTTTCCTGCTCAAAGCATCGGCCACAACATTGGCCTTGCCAGGGTGATACTCGATCGTCAGATCATAATCCTTAAGCAGCTCCACCCAGCGACGTTGCCTAAGATTCAACTCCTTCTGAGACATGAGATACTTCAAGCTCTTATGATTCGTGAACACAACACACTTCTCGCCGTACAGGTAATGCCTCTAGTTCTTCAAAGCAAACACAACAGCCTCAAGCTCAAGATCACGAGTAGGGTAGTTACGCTCATGCACCTTCAACTGTCTAGATGCATAGGCTACCACCTTACCCTCCTGCATCAACACACAACCCAAACCAACAATGGACGCATCACTATAGACCACAAACTCCTTTCCAGACTCAGGTTGGATCAGGACAGAGCTTGCGTCAAAGCTTCCTTCAGCTTCTCAAAAGCTTGTTGCCTCACATCTGTCCACTCAAAGTGAAAATTCTACTGCAACAACTTGGTCAAAGGTGCATCAATCTTCGAGAAACCCTCAACAAACCTTTGGTAATACCCAGCTAACCCAAGGAAAATTCATACCTCTGTCATTGACTTAGGCACCTTTAAACTCATCACAGCCTCTACTTTGTGCGGATCAACACGAATACCCTCAGCTGATACAACATGCCCTAGGAAGACCACCTCCTTAAGCCAAAACTCACACTTACTTAGCTTGGCATACAACTGGTTCTCCAACAACGCTTGCAAAAAGATTCTCAACTGTCTATCATGATCCTCCTCGGTACGCGAATACACAAGGATGTCATCAATGAACACCACCACAAACTGATCCAAGAACTAATGGAACACACGATTTATCATGTCCATTAAAGCAACAGGTGCGTTGGTCAAACCAAACGGCATCACTTAGAACTCATAATGCCCGTACCTTGTCCGAAAAGTTATCTTAGGTACATCTACATCCTTCACCTTCAGCTGGTAATATCCTGACCTAAGGTCTACCTTAGAAAACACAGATGCTTCTCGAAACTGATCAAAGAGATCATCAATCCTAGGCAAGGGATACTTGTTCTTGATCATCAACTTGTTCAGTTGCCGATAATCTATGCACATTCTTATTGTCCCATCTTTCTTCTTTACAAACAAGACCGGTGCACCCCAAGGTGACACACTCGGCAGGATGAACCCTCGATCCAACAACTACTGAAGTTGCGTTTTCAACTCCTTCAGTTCTTTGGGTGCCATACGATAAGGAGCAATGGACACCGGAGTCGTATTCTCATACAACTCGATACCGAACTCAACTTCTCTGTTTGGTGGCAAACCAGGCAATTCTTTCGGAAAGACACTCGGAAAATTGCAAACAATTCTGATGTCCTGCACACGTACATCTTTCGTGCCAGGATTCATTACATAGGCAAGGTAAGCCTCACATCCCAACCTCATCATACGGTTTACTTCCAAAGCCGAAATCACATTCGACAAGAATTTCACATTCTCGCCTACCACCACCACTTCATAATCATCGACAAGCTTTAAGGTGACCCGGTCAACATCAAAATCAACCACCGCTCTATGCTCAGTCAAACAGCCCATACCAAGGATCACATCGAAACCGTAGAAGGGTAACTCCATCAAATCCACAAAAAAAACATGACCTTGCACATATAAAGGGCATCTACTATACAACTTCCTAGTGACTACAGTCTCACCAAAAGAACTAGTCACTTGCATTCCTACTTCAAGCAACTCAACAGGTATATCAAGCAAATGCGCATGCTCACTGAAGATATAAGAATGCGTAGATCCAGAATCAATCAAAGCCAGCAATGATAAAGACTAAAGAGCAAAGGTACCTGCGATGACATCGGTATCATTGCGCTCCTCACGCTGCGCATAGACCCTCGCAGGACCGCCTCCCTCATGCCGAACTGCTACCACATGTGCAATGCCTCGCTGACCCTTGTCTCTCCTCTGAAAGTTCCCTCGGCCATGCCCACAGCCTCTCTGAGGTGCAGCCGCAGCAGGTGCACGTCCTTGGCCTCCACCAGCCAACAAAGGACACTATCGCCTCATGTGATCTGCTGAACCACAGTTCCAGCACGAATTCCCTATTACCACCACAGGAGCCTGAACCTCCCTAGCCGCTGGAGAACAATCTCTCCTCAGATGACCCCGAGATCCACACGTCCAGCAAGTGTTCTGTTCCGCTCTCATCTAATCTCCCTGAGCCGGTGCACCATGCCCAGCATTGCCTCGCCTAGCAGGTTGATATCTCTTATCTCGTCCCCTCTTGTTCCGTCGACCTCCGGAACTAGACTCAGCTGCTCTCTTTCCAAAGCTAAAACCAACTCCTCAAGATGCCAAACCCAAGTTATGTTCAATATCTTTGGCTCAACACACCATCACATCGAAATCGGTGTAATCCGCAACCAACATGTACGTCTTGACTTCTTGCAACAGCCCGTACCAGAATCGATCACAACGGCGCCTCTCACTAGGTATCAGCTCAGGTGCATACTGGCTCAAGTGTACGAACTGGACCTCGTACTTAGCCACAGAAAGGGTTCCCTTAACTAGTGACATAAACTCGCGTTTCTTTTCATCCAAGTATCTCACACCTAGATACTTTCTCTTAAAGGAACCCTTGGAAAACTCCCAATCCACTTCATTGAGTTCCATTCCAGCGGTGGTAGTCGTCCACCAACTATACGCATAACCCTGGAGAAGAGAAACAGCGCACCCCAGCTTGCGCACATCATTACAGCCCATTTGATCCATGATACGGATCGTGCTCACCAACCAAGCTTCTAACGCCTCAAGAGACATACCAAAGAACTCAACAGCTCCTAGGCTCCTCAACCTCTCCAAAGGTAAACCCGCCTGCCCAGCTGTAGGGGTATGTACATGCGCTCCGGCTACTGCGGCCTAAAACGCCCTGGTGATCGCTTGAACCAACGACGTTAGATCACCCAAACCCAAACCAGCGTTTCCTTGTTGTTCCTGCTCCCCACATCCAGGTGGTGGTAGAGGAGGTAAATTTCCACCAGGAGGGACATCAGCCCCTTGCTCACCCTGGTCGCCCTGCTCAGTCACAGGCACTATCGAGTTTGATCTGAGCTCTCTCCTCGGACCCATAATGCTATTTTTAACAAGGCACAATAATAAAACAAAACAAACCATTTAGGCCAGCCTCAAGCAAGGACCCAAGTTCATAAAAACATTTAATCAGTGTAATAAGGCAATGGGCACCCTGATTTCCCTCAAACATAACATAGCATACAGTAACATATCATGCTCATCAAGCTTTCCATCAACCACAATCAGCACATATCAACATCACATCATCAACAAACAATCATATTCATATCACATATGGCTTACATCAATCAAGCATGACATATACTCCAACATACAATCAAAACATGCTTTTTCAATCCACATACATCAAACATACAAATTTCACATACCAACATCCACAATTCATTCGTAACCTGGCTCTGATACCAACAAATGTAACACCTTAGCCCGACCTAGACACCCAACCCGAATTGAGAAGATTACACGGGAAAAACCAAAGTTAACTCGTTAAAGTCAACCTCGATTAACGACCCTTTTTTTTATCTTTTCTAGATGTACATTATTACCCTATATGATTAGTAATTTGTTTTAGCGAAAGCGACACAGCGAACGAAACTCAATTATGGGTCTAATTGCATACAAACGTCTTTTAGGGACTAAATTGTAAATTTCCAGAATTATAAGGACTAAATGGGTTTTAAAGTTACCAATCCACAATTAATCATATAACATGCCAACATGTCAAGTTCAATCACAAACAGATCATCCAAACTCATTTAATTAAGCATTCAAGACTCAGGGACCAAAACATAAGAAAACAGAAACCTAAAACAATTCAAATTCAAAACCAACAGCCAGGTGTTTCGAAACACAAAACCCTGTATCGGAACGGCTGTTTCAAAACCAGGTTGACCATTTCGATACGCGGGTGTGTTCCGAAACCCGTTTCGAAACAATGCTTTCCAGTAGCAAAATGTTATGGACCGTGCCTACCCCTTCCGAAACACCATGACCATTCCAGGCCATCGTTCCGAAACAGGTAAGGGCGTTCCGAAACACCTTACCCTTCAACTTCACGATTTGCTGGTTTTTCTCAAACATTCACCTCCGAAATCATTCCAATACATGCCACGTCACACATACAACATGTATACACATCAAAGAATATTAACATGAAACACAAGCTAAAACATAGCATCATTCATGCAAGCATTAGAACTATAGACATGCTTCCTAGTCTTCAAAACCATACAAAGCTAAAAACCACATTCAAGCACAAATCAATCCTCAAAGGCCATTTACAAACCAAAATAAGCAAACCAAACATGCTTAAGGTGTATAACATCACCAAATACAAACATGAGTAGAAATCCCACCCATTGCCTCTTATTACACAAAGGTGAACTACATACTTTTTTTAATCGAAGGCTTGGATTCCACTTGCTACCGGGCTTCCTTGAATGCTCAATTCTCTACATTGATGAAATAAATGAGCGTAAGCATAAAGCTTAGTGAGGATCGCTAAAACCAACATTCATCAATGCATTTCATAAAACCATTACATCATCATTTGCAAACTCATGCTTTTCCTTAAATATGCTCTTTTAAGCATAAATGCACTTTTCAAACCACATGCTTTTAACATCATTACAATAACAGCAAATAATCTTTCGCTCATGCTTAAACCAAGCATCACATGCATTCTAGCATAAACCTTAAGCATCTCATGCTTAAATCATTAATCAACAACATTATATTGGATTGCAAGTGATCCATTCTCAATAATACCAAAACCAACACAAATGACACAATCGGATACGTGGATTACAAGCGTTGTCCCACACACTTCATACACACTACCGAACTATACAAGGCTCACACACGAGGGCAACCCTCCATCGTTGTGACACTCGTGGTGGAGTATAATGGTACAATCAGAACCCCTCAACACCACTCATCGGTAGTTGTATAATTCCACTAACGAGAGCATGGGACACATGACACAAGATCCACACACGTGATTAACATCCACCGTTGTGATCTTAACCTCAATTGTTAGGGTAATTGGATGGAGTATACGGTACAATCACAACCCCTCGACATCCAAGGCGACTTTATTCACGGTGCACCTAATCCTATTGCCGGCTAACTATATCCGATTAAAGTAACCAAAAACCATTTCATCACTTGCCAATATAATCATTTCACATCAATATTCCACTGTTTTAGAAGCATAAACACAATACCATGTTCACAAGCATAACCATGCTTAATCTCAAATACAAACATTTCTCAAATCCAAGGATCATCTACCAAATACATCCTTAACAACATGGCATTAAACACCAACATTATTAATGCTCAAATCACGCTTTAAAATAGTAGATAAAACCACATTTACATCAAGTGCATTTTCCAACAAAAACATAGCAGATTCCGAGAGAGACCTTCGAATCACTTACTCTTGAGCTTAGCTAAGTTTTTCAAACTTACACTAAGCTCCCAAGACCACACTCAAAGCGTTACAAAGCTGGAAAATCCATTTCCACTCACCGATACACGAAGCCTTGCTCGCCGACACTAAAATCACTCTTCCGAAGCCTCCAAAAACGTCTCGTTTGCTCCCGGATCAAGATCCCCTATTTCCACATCATCAAAACAGAGATCTAATTGCGTTAAAATGTATTTCAACGCCAGCAACTAATCACAAACTCATTGCTCACCCAAACTACACCAATTTACCCATCCGAAACAACTGAAAACTCAATCGATTGCTTCCTAAACCAAGCCCAGCCAACATATATCACTCCCAATCAACTATAAACATAAAAACACATCTAAAATCAACCTAAACCCTTTTTATACCTCCACCAAGCATTACTTCAACATTTCACCTCAAAAACCCAACTAAAACTATCAAGAAACTCACGGATCTCAAGGATTTCGGGATATATATCAACAAAACCTCTTTTCAATACATTAACCACCTCAAAACTTAGTTAAAATCAATCCAAAACATAGCTTAACAAAACAAGTCCGAAAATCAAGAGTTTCATCATAATTTTTGCAATATTTCAATCTCAAATCAATACTATAATGAAAAATCAACTAAAAACATTAATTAGAAGACAAAGATCTTAGGAATTTCAATAAAGAACCTAGATTGAAGGTTGAGAACGGGATTTACCTCCAATCCTTGCTTTCCTCAATGGATGACAAGTTTTCCTTAGCAAAAATCTTAAAGAACTTGAAAGAACTCATGAAATTTGTTTAGAAAACAATGAGAGAGTGTTTGGGAGAAAAGAATTCTGGAGAAAATGAGTTAGAATGGTGTTTCGCTGAAAATGAGAATAGAAAGGTAGTTACGTCAAATGAAATCTCACTTTTCTTATTTTATTAATTTTAATTAAATAAAAACCCTTTTAAAACACATGTCATTTTAAGGAAAGGCTAAATTGCCATAAAGCTCCCTAAAGATTCTAAGATTTTTGCTACTCTTTTAAAAATTTCATTTTCCACAGTTTTGAAACTTTACATTTTGGTCACTACCCAAAATGTACCACTTCTGAAACTCTTTTTAAAATTGATTTGACCAACCTCTTAAACATGATTTTAGAGGATTTTAGAAATTTTTACCATATTTTTATCCTATCCCGATCCTTGGTTTCCTTAAATCACCAAACTCGATTCGAACTGTTCCCGACCGGTCCGATCCGATGTCTAAAACATCTAGGCCCAAAACCAGGGCGTTACATCCAAAAAAAGAATAGGGGCCAAAATGACTATTCAGTCAAACGTTGGGGGTATTTTTTTGTCTTTATGCCTCAAAAATTTGAACAAGAACATTTGGTTGTTCGGCCAAGCTGCTCATCTTTTTCCCCTCGTATTCCCTTAGGTCATGAGTTCTAAACCCACTAGGAACACTCCATTTTCTTCTATGAGTCCCCATTCCCTCCCCTTTAGGTAGGATTAAGATTATATTTATGATTTGACAAAAAAACTTTCATAATTTTATAACTTATCTTCGGCTTTATAAGGTTTCAAAACTCCCTAGGCATGGTTTCGAAACCATGTATTGTAATGGCTAGTAACAACTAGGCTATTTTTAAAAACCCCCAAAGGTTTCGAAACCTCTGTGCAGGTGAGAATTTAAAGCTCGACTTCATGACTTCCCAATGGCTCCAAAACATCTCCAACAGCTATAAACGCCTAGAATATAATTTCACACTATAAAAGCAAGCTTGGGACAATTGAAGATGATTAGATACAACATCCAAGCAAAATGATCAAGAGAAATTTTCTTTAAGGCTTTATTCTTCATTTCTCTTGTACATAGTGTAGAGAGTGATTTAATTATATATATATATATATCTTTTGTACTCTTTCTTGTAAGCTCAATTCTTGTAGACACCCACCTTGTGAGGTTTTCATTGTTTACACAAATTACCTTGTAAAAATGGGAGGTTTTAGTTTAGCCTTAGAAAAATTAGAGTGGTTCTATCTTAGCCATTAAAAGATGAGAGTTGTAAGGTTATCACTTTGTCCTAAAAGAAAGAATTCAAAGTAGTGATTTGAGAAACCCTTAGTGGTGTGTGAAGGTAGTGGATATCGACTTGATTTAAAAGTCGAACTACTCTAAATTTTTGTGCAAAATTTCCATTATTTTCGGTTTTTGCCAATTCATTCGAGAAACAATTTCAACCCCTTGGCAGTCTTCGGCTGATCGATTCGAGACCAACAGAACTTGACCTGAATTTTAGGCTTCAACATGGCTTCGACCCGAAACAAATAAAAAAATATATGTTTTTTTCATAGTTTTATTAGAAATAAAGGGGAATAGGAAAAAATATAAAGAGAGATATTTATAGTATTTATCCCTATTCTCTATTTTTATTTGATAAAATCGAGGATGTAATTGAAAAAAAGACATAATGCCAAAAAATGTCCCTAACGTTTGATTGGATAGTCATTTTGGCCCATATTTTTTGAATTTTTTTAAGCCTAATGTTTTATTTTAGGTCAAAATGACTCTTATGCGGATAAAACTATTAGTCAACTAACGGTAAATGACTTGAAATGATGTGGCAAACCTACATGACAGTGCACGCTAGCAAAGCGGTGTTATATAGATAAAGATGCTAACTTGACAGAATGACACATCAATAAAAAAATAATTCTATAAAATTATATAAAATATAAAGTTATTTTTTCTGCTGACGTGTCATTATAATTTTATAAAATTAATCCACGGAAGGGCCATTTTAACCCAAAATAAAATGTTGAGGGTTAAAATGCTTCAAAAAAGAATAAGTGGTAAAGTGATTATCTAGTCAAATGTTAGAGGCATTTTTTTGAGATTATGCCTTGAAAAAATATATAAAGAGATAAAAATTATACTAACTACCCCTAAATATATTAAAGAAATTAAAAAAAATCTAAAACCTAAATTCCTAACCCTAACACCCTAAAACCTAAACTTTAAACCCTAAACTCTAAATTCTAATCATAAATCTTAGATTCTATACCTTACAGCCTAAACCCCTTAACCCTAACCTAAATCCCTAAACCCTAAAATTGAAAGACTTATGTCAACTAAAATTTACACAAGGTTGTGTATCAAAGTATTTTCCTTAAACAAATATATTGGGTAAGGTATTTTTCACCATAAACCCAATCTGACATTTACCAAGTTTTTTACCTAACCCGGTAAAAGCCTGATTTTAAAAAAAATCAACCCTATAGGATCAATTAAAACCAATTGGATCCAAGTCTCGTGCCCATCCCTAATTCCATCCTTGTTACCGAAGGTTCAGGTTCACCTTTAATTAAATGAGAATGCGGAAAGTACAACATTAATTTAATATAATGTTAAATTTTTTATGCTTAGTAGACGAATTTATTAATAAATGGATATAATAATCCATTAAAGTTTTTGAAGTTTAAATAAGATATTTATTAAAGAAAGCTAAAAGGCTATTTTACACCTATCCTTCACATATTCTTCGAGTTAGGGTTAGATGTGTTCACATATTCTCTTACTCAAAAATACCATCGAACTTAAAAAAATTTAAAATTAACACTGAACTTTAATTTGTGACTCAAAAATACCACTCCGTCGTTAACTCTTAACGCCCCCGCTAAGTCAAAACGACGTCGTTTTGGTGCGGCTATTTTGAAGCCTTATTTAGCCTACAATGACGTCGTTTTGCTGGAGGAAAAATATTAAAACCATACGCTTAAAAGGTTTTGAACCTTGGACCTCTAAATCCATGAGCTAAGTCTTAATCACTGAACCAACATAACATTATATAATACTTTACCACAAATATTATATATCTCAAACTAACTAAGATTAATTCAAATTATTTTATAAAATAAATAATACTATAAATAATATAACTATATAAAAATATAAATATATATTATTTGCACACACATATATATATATCAATATATATAAGTAAAAATATATTATTTTTATATATTATTAATAATATAAATATATTTAAAAAAAAAACCCAAAAAATTTCATAAAAATAATATATTTATATTATTAATAATATATAAGAAACCCTAAACCCTAAACCCTAAATTGTTAATCCACAAACCCCAACCATCAAACTTAAACCTTAGAGTTTAAGATTTAGGGTTCAAGTGTTTTTTATATATTAATTTTATAAATATTTTGTGTTTTTTTAAAATAATATATTTATATTATAAATAATATACAAAAATATAAAAATAAAATATTTTTTATTTAAATTATATAAACTTATCCATTTAGTTCAAAAAAATATTTTATAAAAAAATAATACTATAAATAATTTTCATATATAAATAATATAAAATAAAGTATTACACATGTATCAATAAAAACATATTATTTTTTAAAAAACCCAAAAATATTCATATTTATAATATATTCATATTATAAATAACATATAAAAAACTATAAACTCAATACCTCAAACCATAAGGTTTGAGTTTTGTAGTTTAAGGTTTAAGATTTATAGTTTTTATATATTTTTCATAATATAGATATATTATTTTTATGAATATTTTAAGGTTTTAAATAATATATTTAGATTATAAATATTATATAAAAAATAAAAGCAATACACTTTTATTTATACCTATTATTATATATACAAACAATATGTTTTATATTATTTATAGTATTATTTATTTAATAAAATAATTTGAATTAATCTCAAGTAGTTTTGAGATATATAAAATTTGTGGTAAAACATTTAATAATATCATGTTGGTTTAGTGGTTAAGATTTAGCTCTTTTTTATAGAGGTCTTAGGTAGGGATGGCAAAAATACCCGGCCCCGACCCGACCCGAGGTGCCCCGACCCGACCCGATCGGGTATTTTTTCTAAAATTTCGGGGATCGGGGCGGGGCGGGGCGGAAAAAACATGAAGTCGGGGCAGGGCGGGTTCGGGTATTTGCTAGAAATTCCCCGCCCCGGTATATTTTTATATTTTTATATTTATTTTTATTATATTTATAAAAAAATATCATTATATTTAAACATTTTTATGTGTTTTAAGCTATTTTTTGTTTTTGTTTTGGTTCGTACATTTTGTAAAATTTTGTTAGATGTTGTTCAAGTTTTAATATATTCGATTCTAACGGTCAATGATTCAAATTTATTCTTTTAAATATGTAGTTTTAACACTTGGATAATTTAAAATTGGTTTTATTTTATTTTTTTATATAAGTTTGAAGTCCCTTGAAACCATAATTTGTGATTGTGGTGGAAGATTGGTCGAATCTAACATTTACCGTCGATGAATATTATTTTTTTTTTAATTTTTCGGGGCGGGTAGGGGCGGGGTCGGGTTTAAGGGTTATTGTATCGGGGCGGGTCGGGGCGGGTAAATTAATATTTTAATTCGGGGCGGGGCGGGGTCGGGTATAGTATCTTATAGGTCGGGGCGGGTTCGGGGCGGCCAAAAACCCGCCCCGCCCCGCCCCGTTGCCATCCCTAGTCTTAGGTTCAAAACCCCACTAAACACATGGTTTTTTAATATTTTTCCTCTAGCAAAATGAAGTCGTTTTGGTTTAAATTAGACTTCAAAACAGCCGCACCAAAACGACGTCATTTTGGGAATGTTAAGAATTAACTGCGAAGTGGTATTTTCGAGTCACATATTAAAGTTCAGTGATATTTTTGAGTCATGGGCAATAGTTGAGTTGTATGTGGTGTAGTTTACCCTAATCTTATTTTTAAGTTCAACACAAAAGGAAGAAAAATAAAGTCTACAAATAAAAAATTATCTAAAAAACCTATTTTCTTTTACTGCAACTTAAATTGCTATATTGAATCAAAACTAAAAAAATATTAAAACTTTTTGGTTAATTTAAAAACCGATCGAATTAATCAAAATTAGTTTGATTTGGTTAATAATTTAAAAAAATAATTATGTTTAGATAACTATTAAATTATTTTTGATTTTAGTTATTTCGGTTCTGAATAGTTCGTTTATTAATTGAATCGTCAATTTGAACAACCCTAGTTAGGATAGAATATTTTGAAGCTATTCGATGAGGGCTCAATATGCACTTATAGCGTTTGCCTAACAAACACATGTTATTAAATGATTAGGTTTCATATTTGTCCTCACATGATCATTATCTGAAATTATAATTCATGACGTGATATCAATAAGTATTGGGTGTAGATCTGGTAAGCTTGAAACAAGACCCGATTTAATTTATTTGACCCGATCCGACATCGACCTGAATATGATGATTCAAACTTGATTTGAAATACGAAATAAAACAAATCAAACTGAACCAAAACCAACCAAAACATTAGTTGAACTGATATGAATCCGAAGCAATTTTTAACCGAATTAAAAGAAACCCAAACTGGTTTTAACCAAACTGAAGGTAATCTGAACCGAAAGCAAACCCGAATTTATTTAACTCAAACATGATTTGACCAAACAAAGTTTTACCGATTTGTTGTCTGATATATATACTAATATATATGAAATTGCTACAAGAAAAAAATTGATTTTTCGAGTTGAAATGAGTTTTACATCAACATTGTATCATTCATATTTAAGAATTGAACTCTTCATTTTTAAACAAAAAACAACCTAAATCATAATTGACAAAAACAAAGATGTGTTTTTTTAAAAGAATTTACAAATATTCAATATATACATTGATTAGACTCATATTCAACTCAACTCGAAGACCCAAATGTTGACCTATCAATCTCCCATTTACCCGATATTGACTTGACCTGACCCGATATTGAGTGACCCGAAAAATATTTGACATGATATTAACCCGAATCGACCCGATATCCAACTCGAATTACCATAGACCGAATAGAACCGAACCTAAATTGAATGTAGTCAGACCCGAAATTACCCGCCCAAAATAACCAGACCCAAAATTCCCATTTGTCACCACTAGTTGTGTGCAACAATAAGACATTATATATTTAATGAGAGACATAGGACCGAATTTTAGAGACGATATTTGTAACGCCTCAGTTTTGGGCCTAGAGGTTTTAAAGGCGATTTAGGGTTCGATGAATCTAGATTAGAGATCCAGGTCAGTTCAGAGTCAGTTTAGGGAAAACTTGGTATCGCCTTGGAAGAAGGTGATGAGGTTTGGAAGTAAGGGTAAGCTTAGTCCAAGGTTTATTGGACCTTATGAGGTTGTAGAGATGCAAGTCATGTTGCATATCGGTTGAGGTTGCCACCCGAGTTGGAGAAAATTCATGATGTGTTTCATGTTTCGATTTTGCGAAGGTATTGATCGGATCCATCTCATGTTATGCCTATTGTAACCCCCTTAGCCCGGTCTAGACGGTTAACCTGAACCGAGGTGATTACACGGGGAAAACTAAAGCCAACTCGTTAAAGCCGACTCTGATTTACGACCCCTTTTTTTCTCTTTTTATCTTTTCTAAATGTAAATTAAATCCTAGGTGATAACAAAAGAGCATAGGAAGAAACGACACAGTGATCGGAATTCGTCTAGGGGTTTAATTACACAAATTAAACATTTAGGGACCAAAATGTAATTTCTACAAATTACAAGGGCTTTTCTGATTTTAAGGTTACCATTATTCAATTAATTATGTTTCATGCTTCTCTGAAAATTTTCATCACAATCAGACCTACTAAACCTTTCCAATTGCATACATGATGACCAGGGACTAAAATATAACATTTCAAGACTTTAAAAGATGCCTTTAACTGAATTTAACGGTCACGTATCGGTACGCCTAGGGGCCGTATCGATACGCGGGGAGGTAGTGACCAAACTCGCAGAAAAGGTATCGATACGCTCTCCCGCATATCGATACACCTTTCAAACTTGGCCTACCTGTTTCGATACACTTCCCATCCGTATCGATACCCCTGTACAAAAGGGCACAGATTTGGCTTATGTGTATCGATACGCAAGCCCGAGTATCGATACTCATACCGGAAGTGTCCCAAAAACAGCCCCAAATTCATGTCTAAGATCATCAAATCATCACCAAATCATATGGATATGATTATAGCATCAACTCTATCACATAAGCATGCAATTCTAAGCACATGGCAAGCATTTGTCATAACATAACAATATCTAATGGCATAAAGGAGAGCATGCTTAAGCCAAAAACCATAAACATCTAAAGAGGCAATATAAAGCATCAAAACCAATATAGAGGCCTTCTACAAACCAAATAGGGCACACATAACTTGCAACATCACAAGGGAGTCCAAAACACACCTCCCAAAACAAACCGTTAAATCCCATTGCCATATATCATTACTAAAGTAAACGTAAAACATCATACTTGAGCTTATCTATTCCTTGGATTCCCTTTAACCTCCTTGCTGCCCAGGATGCCTCAATTATCTGCATTGTTGGTAAAAGAGAGCGTAAGCACAATAGCTTAGTGAGGTATGCTCTAGAAACACCAACACAACAATGCAAGCTTTTAAAACTCTATCTTGAAATTCATTTCTAAAACCATGCTCTTTCTATCTCATGCTTGAAATCCATTTCAAAGCAAAACATCTTTAGAAAAACACATGTACCATCTATCTATCTCATGCATTCAACCAATGCAAATCTCATGGAAAAGCCACACATGCTTGATATACAAAAACATTTCATAATCTCAAAATCTCATATGCATTTCTCATAGCATAAAATCATTTCAATCATTGGTGCATGTGAATCAAAGCTCATTCTCATATATTGGCATTTCATTTTTTATCTTTACTCGGATATGCGGATTAGCTTGAGATAGAGTCAAGTCCTACCCCGGTGGAATCTCACATCACCGGTCTCTCATGGCGGTATCTATCATCGCCACAATGCTTGGGTGTTTCACCAAGACCTACCCCGATGGAATCTCTCATCATCGGACTCTCACTTTGGATCGGGATGGCACTACCCGATTGCCCGACTCCAAAGAGCACGTACGAATTTTAGTTTAGAGTGCACTTTACATCCTATTGGTCGACCAATTATATCCAGTAATCATCTCATCATTTATGCCAATATATTATATTAAAACCATCATGTCACCTACTTTTTTGATGCAACATTTCTAAACCAATCTCATCCCATTTCAAAACCAAAATCCATGCATAGCATTTATTCAAAATCTCAAAACTCTTTGCAATATTGTTCTATCTCATGGGATCATTATAAAACATCATCTCATGTCATAAATCATGCATAAAACAGTAGGAAATTGTCTTTCTCAAATGAAGAGCATGTCAAAAGCATTTAAGGGCATCATCTACATTTCGAGAGCAAATCTAAACATACTTACTTTCGGACTTAGGATGGTGTTTCAAACCAATCCTAAATCCCAAAACTTGTTTCATTGTCCCTCAAGGACTACTAAAACCACTTTCACTCACCGATAACGTTTCGCTCGCTTGCCGAAACGATTTCCTGGCTTCCGGATCAACACCAAACGCGTCTGAAGAAATCTCCAATGTTCATTACACATAAAAGCGGAGGATTAATGCATCATCATGCATTAAAATCATCAGCCACTCAATTCACCCCACTGCTCTACTCAAAACTAGCATTTCGGCTATCCGAAATAACCGAAAACCCTTCCAAACTTTCTCCAATCAAATCCCAGCCAAGATCTATCAATTCTAACCTTTTCTAAACCTCAATTAACATAAAAAATCAACATAAACACAACCTTATACCTCCAGCAATAGCAGATCACCAAAAACACCTCAAAAACCACAATTCTAGCATCTTAAACTTAGGAACCCAAACCTATTCGGGATTTATTTGTTAAAACCTTATTCTCAACATCAAATACCATCCAAAATATGTTGAAAATCAACATCAACTCAAAGCTTAACATAGAAATACGAAAATCACCAAGATCTCATCAAGAATCCCGAATTTAACAACTATTTCTTGTTTATAACATTAAAACAACTAAAAACCCATTAACAAAGGATTGATAACTTGGGAATTTCAGAAAAGAACTTATCATTAGAGAAGAAGAATGAAGTTTACCTTTAATAATGCATCTCTCTTCAATTTGGGCAAGTTTTCTTGAAAATCCAATGGTAAATCAATGTGATTTGAAGAAGCAAAGATAGGAAATATTTTGGAAGATGAAATCTCATCAAACAAGGTGAAAATAAAAGGTTCTTTGATGAGAGAAAAGTGTTTGGCTGAATGGAAGTTGAGAGAAAATGAGAAGAGAAAATCTATCGTAAAGTTGGTTATGAAAAGTCAACTTTTGATTTGCATTTTAATTCTCTTTTATTCATTTAATAAAATAATTATCAAAAGCTCCCAAATTAAGGAGAAATATGATGAAAATAAATAGTAAAATTAGCTCCTTAAAGATTCAAAGTCTCAATCCTTTACAAAACAGTCACTAGCCAACTTTTGCAAAAACTGCATTTTGGTCACTACACCAAAATGTAATATTTCCAAAGCTCATATTGTAAAATTGTTTTTACCATAATCATTTATATAAT
This sequence comes from Hibiscus trionum, assembly GCA_030270665.1. NCBI lineage: Eukaryota > Viridiplantae > Streptophyta > Magnoliopsida > Malvales > Malvaceae > Hibiscus > Hibiscus trionum. Next base: position 12,547,000 of record BSYR01000007.1, read on the forward strand.
AAATGAGGATTTTTAGATATTTTTTCCATATTTTTAAAACATTCCGAAATAGGTTTTCCCTAATCCGACCTCAAGGATTCCAATTGTTCCCGACCGGTCTAATCCAACACCTAAAACATCTAGGCCCAAAACCAGGGCGTTACAACTCTCCCCCACTTAAGAAATTTTGTCCTTAAAATTTACCTGGTGGAAAGATGTAAGGAAACTTCTTCTTCATGTCATCCTTCATTTCCCACGTAGCTTCTTCTACGCCACGGTGTCTCCATAAGACCTTGACCAACTCGATGGTCATACCCCGGAGAACCTTGCTATCCGAATCCAAGATCTCAATAGGCTCATCATCATATGTTAAGTCTGGATTCAACTCAACCTCTTCTATAGGCATAACATGCGACGGATCCGATCTATACATCCGAAGCATGGATACATGGAACACATTATGTATCTTTTCTAACTCAGAAGGAAACCTCAACTTTTAAGCAACAGGGCCTACCCGCTCTATCACCTCATATGGTCTAATAAATCTCGGACTCAATTTGCCCTTCCGGCCAAATCTCATCACCTTTTCCAAGGTGAAACTTTCAGAAACACACGTTCGTCAATCGTGAACTCTATCTCCTTATGCTTCAAATCCGCGTAAGACTTTTGCCGGTCTGATGCTGCCTTCAAATGCTCACATATGAGCTTCACCTTCTTAGTGGTTCCTTTCAACAAGGCTGGCATCGAAATCAACTTTTGCCCCGTTTCAGCCCAAAAAAGGGGAGTTCTACACTTTCTTCCATATAAAGCCTCGTACAATGCCATTTGAATGCTTGCCTGGTAACTATTATTGTAAGCAAACTCAACCAAAGGCAAGTGCTTCTCACAAGAACCTTGGAACTCAATTACGCAGCACCTCAACATGTCCTCAAGCACTTGGATAACACGCTCCGATTGTCCATCCGTTTGCGGATGATAAGAAGTACTGAATTTCAACCGCGTACCCAAGGCTTGATGCAAACACTCCCAAAACCTCGACGTTAACCTCGGATCTCTATCCGACACTATAGATTTCGGGACACCGTGCAAATGCACAATCTCAGCAATATACTGCTCAGCTAGCTTATCCAAAGTATACATAGTATGCACATGCACGAAACGTGCACACTTCATAAGGCGATCAACAATCACCCAAACATAATTCTTCTTTGATGGCGATAAGGGCAAACCAGACACAAAATCCATGGTAACCCTTTCCCATTTCCATTCAGGGATTCTCAACGGTTGCAACAACCCAGAAGGAACCTGATGTTCAGCCTTTACTCGCTGACAAGCAATCATTTGTTAACAAACTCAGCAACATCATTCTTCAACCCACCCAATAGTACTCATCCTTCAAATCACAATACATCTTCGTACTACCAGGGTGCATAGCGAAAGGACTACTTTGAGCTTCAGCCAAAATAGTGCGCCTAACTCAACATCATTCGGCACCACTATCCGACTTCCAAAGCATAGAACACCATCATTGTTGAAAGTGAAACATGAAGGCTCACCATCCGCAATATCCTGAAGGTGAGGTACAAGAGAGTCATCAAGCTACGGCTTATCCTTTATTAACTGAATTAAAGATGGTTTCACTTGCAACTCAGCAACAAGGCCACCATCCCGCGATAAGCTCAAGTGAGCAAACGTCGCCCTCAACTCCACAGCCACCTTCATGCTCAAAGCATCGTCCATAACATTGGCCTTTCCAGGATGATACTCTATCGTTAGATCATAATCCTTAAATAAATCCACCCAACGACGTTGCCTAAGATTCAACTCCTTCTTAGACATAAGATACGTCAAACTATTGTGATCCGTATACACAATACACTTCTCACCATATAGGTAATGCCTCCAAATCTTTAAAGCGAACACCATCACCGCTAACTCAATATCATGCGTGGGATAGTTTCACTCACGCACCTTCAATTGTCGCGATGCATAAGCTACTACCTTACCTTCTTGCATCAACACACACCCCAAACCAACATAGGATGCGTCACTATACACCACAAACTCTTTTCCAGATTCAGGTTGAATCAAGATAGGAGCTTGTGTCAACGCTTTCATTAACCTCTCAAAGGCTTGCTGTCTCGCCTCCGTCCATTCAAACTTAACATCCTTCTGCAGTAACTTCGTCAAAGGAGCAGCAATCTTGGAAAATCCATCCACAAACCTTCAGTAGTAACCCGCCAAACCAGGGAAACTACGAACTTCATGAACAGACCTAGGAGGCTTCCAGTTCACCACCGCCTCAATCTTCTAAGGATCAACACGAATTCCCTTGGCCGAAACCACATGACCAAGGAAAACAACTTCCTTCAACCAAAACTCATATTTTCTCAGCTTAGCATAAAGTTGATTCTCTAACAATACTTGCAAAACAATCCTCAAATGTTTCTCGTGCTCCTGCTCTGTACGAGAATACACAAGGATGTCATCGATGAACACCACAACAAACTTATCCAAGAACTCATGAAACACCATGTTCATCATATCCTTGAATGCAACATGAGCATTCGTCAAACCAAAAGGCATCAGCATGAATTCATAATGCCCATACCTAATCCGAAAAGCAGTTTTCGGCACATCCACATCCTTAACCTTCAGTTGGTAGTACTCGGACCTTAAATCAATCTTTGAGAACACCGCCGCTCCACGAAACTGATCAAAAAGATCATCAATCCTTGATAGAGGATACTTATTCTTAACAGTCAACTTATTCAGCTGACGATAATCAATACACATCCTCATCTCGCCATCTTTCTTCTTTACAAACAAGACCAGTGCACCCCAAGGTGACACACTAGGCCAAATAAAGCCTCGGTCAAGCAACTCCTGAAGTTGCGTCTTCAGCTCCTTCAACTCATTAGGTGCCATTCGATAGGGAGCGATAGACACCGGAGTCGTGTTCTCATACAACTCAATTCCAAACTCCACCTCCCGACTAGGCAGTAAACCAGGTAACTCCTCCGGAAACACCCCGGGGAATTCATTCACAGTCCTTATATCTTGTACCCAAACATCCTTTGTACTAGGATTCATCATAAAAGCTAAATAAGCTTCACCTCCCTGACGCAACAACCGACTCGCTTCAAGAGTCGAAACCATATTCGATAAGAACTTTACATTCTCTCCCACCACCACGACTTCACAATCATCAGCAAGTCTCAACGAAACTCGCTTATTTTCAAAATCCACAATAGCCCTATGCTCAACTAGCCAATCCATACCGAGAATTACATCAAATCCATAGAAAGGTAATTCCATAAGATCAACCCAAAACACATGATCTTGCACAATTAAGGGACATCTCCTATATAACTTCCTTGTTACAATCGTTTCACCAAAGGAACTAGTCACGCGCACACCAACATCCAAAGACTCAACAGGCAAACCAAGCATTTGAGCATGTTCACACAATATGTATGAATATGTAGATCCAAAATCAATCAGAGAAAGCAATGACAAAGACTGCAAAGTAAAGGTACCTACGATCACGTCAGTGTCATTCCTTTCCTCACGATGTGCATAGACTCTAGCCTGACCACCTCCCTTGGGCTGGATAGCTACCACGTGAGCTACATTCCTTGCACCATCATCTCTACGCTGAAAATTGCCACGGTCGCACCCACGGCCCCTTTGTGGCTCAGCTGCTCTCACTGGAGCATGTCCGTTTCTCACCGACTGAGGACAATCTTGTTTCACGAGATCCACAATTCTAGCATGTACCCACATTTCCCCAAGACTCTTCCGTGTGCCTCCTAACGCACCGGTTATACTCATGTGTACGAACGAAAGCATTCGGTCCTTGCTGACCTCTCCCTGGGTTGGCTCCTCCACGTCTAGAATCCAAGTGAGACCTTCGATCCTTAGGTCTCTTAAAATGATCCCTTCTGGCATCACGATCCGCAGCTCGCTTCCTCGAGCTAGACCCTCTTGATCGACCCGCCAGACCAAGGTTTAGCTCAATGTCTTTGGCTTGAGTGACCAGAACATCAAAATCAGAATAATCCGATGCAAAGCATGTATGTATTCACATTAGCCGCCAATCCATATCGGAAACGCTCGCATCTCTCCTGCTCATTAGGGATCAACTCCGGCGCATATTGACTGAGGCGTACAAACTATACTTCATATTCAGCCACAAACATGCCTCCTTGCACCAGGGACATAAATTCCCTTTTCTTTTCGTCCAGGTAACGGACACCAAGGTACTTCCTCTTGAACGTATTTAGAAAGAACGTCCAAGTCACCTCATCATCCTCCAATCCCGCTATAGTGGTCGTCTACCACGTATAAGCATCACCGTGCAACAGGGATACAATGCATCCTAGCTTCTGGACATCATTGAAATTCATTTGCCCAAGGATCCTCTTGGTGCTTTGCAACCAAGACTCGGAACAATCAGGGGTCAACCCTCTAAACTCAGTCCCACCAAGACTGCGGAGTCGCTCCAACCGAAAACTCGCTCCAGCACCAGGCTGGTGTGCAGCCACATGAGAACCAGCTACTGCTGCCTGAAAGGCTCCAACAATAGCCTGAATCAGCACTGTCATATCAGGAGCATCTTGCCCACATGCTCCCTCGGGTTCAGCAACCCCTACTCCAGCAGCACCAGCCCCCGCTCCACCACCACCGGGTGGTCCACCAGGAGGAGGAGGCGGCAAATTCTCAACACGTTTGTCCATTTCATTCATCTCATTCTCAGTCGTGTTATGCGTATTAATTATAAGCTCTCTACTTGGCCCCATTCAAAACAATGCAACTACCAAAAATGCAATAAAACTCAGTTAGGCAATTCAAGGCAAGAAAATCCAAGGTACTCAAGTTTCATTTTCAAAACAATTCCTTCCAATAGTAATGATATGGCAATGAGTTCCCCATCTATACCCCAATCATTGCATAGCAACTCAATCTAATCGCAAGCAACAAAATTCCATGCATTCCATCTCAATCAAGCTCAAAATTACACAAATACACAACATGCTTCTAAAGAATTCATCACCACACACATTTACACTTACCAACCACTTACCAATGCCCCAAGTGTTCGCAAACCTGGCTTTGATACCAACAAATGTAACCCTCTTAGCCCGATCTAGACGGTTGACCCAAATCGAGGTGATTACACGGGGAAAACTAAAGCAAACTCGTTAAAGCTGAATCTGATTTATGACCTTTTTTTCCTTTTTATTCTTTCTAAACGTAAATTAAAATCTAAGTGATCACTAAAAAGCATAGGAAGAAACGACACAACAATCAGAATTCGTCTAAGGGTTTAATTACACAAATTAAACATTTAAGGACCAAAATGTAATTTTTGCAAATTACAAGGGCTTTTCTGATTTTAAGGTTCCCATTATTGAATTAATCTTGTTTCATGCTTCTTTGAAAATTTTCATCACAATCAGGCCTACTAAACCCTTCCAATTGCATACATGATGACCAGGGACTAAAATATAACATTTCAAAACTTTAAAAGATGCCTTTAACTGAATTTAATGGTCGCGTATCGGTACGCCTAGGGGCCATTGATAACTGTATAAATACCCTTGTTTTCATACCTTTTTGCTATAACATTTGCATGTTCTTGAGTTCATACCACAGCATTTAGACTACATTTAGGTTGAATTTTCTTCTTCTGGGTGCATCGTTATATTTGCTGGTTATTGGTCCATATTGAGGGGTACTGCTCGAAAGGTTGGTTTTGGTTTTGGTGGTGCACAGGAAAGGAGTCAAGAGAGAAAGCTGGTGCCGGAAATTGCTATACCATGATGGAAGTGGATATTGGCTAGCACGTGAGATACACGTGAGCTGCAGAAGCACGTGAACATGCAGAAAAGGATGATCTGACATGCGCAGCAGCCGGTACCCACCTGCAGACTGTCCTCCTTGTCCCCTCGTGGCAGACCTTGTCGATGGATATTCCTTGGGATTATCAAGGCATATTTAGGGCACCCAACCCTAGAAGCCTCCATTATATAAAGGGGAGAGAAGCTTGGAGAAAAGGGGGTACGGTGTTAAGGTTGTGTTGTGAAAGAGAGGCGAAAGAGAGAGAAAAGGAGAGGGAAGTTTTCACCTTCATCTTCTCCAGCTTGGTGTCCTCCATCGTTGAAGCTCCAAGGAGTGGCCTTACCGGCCTCGAGAGAGGCGGTGAGCCTAAGATAGTCGGGCAGTCCATGGCGGAGAGGAAGTTCACATTTCTTTCTGTCGCTATAGCAATTTCTTTTCATATCTTTATATTTGGTGATGTTATCGCAATGATACGTTGGATGATATTGCCCAGCCACGAACTGTTTTAGGTGGCTTGGGTTTGAGGGATGATTTTATTTTGAGTACTTTTTAATGCATGCTATGGCTTTTTCAGTGTCTATCATGTTCTATGCTTTGCTTATGCATTTCTCATTTCCTTAAAGTTTTAAGAGCCCTCGAGAGTTGGCCGTTCTTTAAGTGTTTGTTGGGGTTAGTAATCGAGAGAGCTAGCCTTAGAACCCTCACAAGCAATGGAGTGGTTGTCGAGAGGCAGACTCTAACCTACCTTAGAGATAAGTGATAGGTTTCAAGGGCTAAAACGGATAGTTCGTGAAGGGTAGGGGGTGTTAAGAGTTTACGCCGAGAGGTATGACTGTAGCATTTCTGACTCCCAGTTTCCTAGCTAGAGATAGTTTAGGAGCACTCTTAGTAAATCCCGCCTAGCATAGAAGATAGCTGAAGAGCCTTAGTATCGTTAAGAAGCTTGAGTTAGGTTGTCCATCATTCCCAGCCAGTCATTCCGTAGTGAGTTTCGCATACGAAAGGGGACGTGTTTATCATATTGTTATGTCATCTTTCTCTGCACTGTTTTACTTTAGCATTATTTTACACCATCTCTTTTACTATAGCATTGTCATCTGCAAAAAGTTCAATCTTTATTGTTACAGCAACCGTGAATACCTCCAATCCCTGTGGAGACGATACTCACTCATCACTTTATTAGTCGTTCGACGTGTATACTTGCACCATATTTGCGTATCATTTATAGTACACTTCACGATCGCAAACAAGTATTTGGCGCCGTTGCCGGGGATTGGCAATTGGTTTTTTACGATTTTTGTTTTTTTTATCGCTTGTTCTTTTTGTTTTTGTACAAATTTATTTTAGGTTTTTCATTTTTCTTTTCAGGTGTCTTGCTAGTGTGTGACCAGAAGGCGACCTAGAGGACCCCTGCAATCACCTATTTCTAAAATCGAGCATTTCTTGAGACTTAGGAGACGTGTTCGAAGAGAAGAGAATAGAAACATGAACGGGGAAATACCACCACCTTAAGGTAACAGAGATGCTATGGCAAATGGCCAGGGAGAAGCAGCTCGACCACGAGCAATTAGAGATCATTTGACTCTTATCTTGGACGATCTCTATCCCGGAATAATAGCTCCAGAAATTCAGGTAGCCCAATTCGAGCTTAAACATGTTATGTTCAACATGTTGAACACTATTGGTCAGTTTGGAGGTATGCCTCACGAAGATGCAAGACAACATATTCGTGCTTTCTTGGAAGTTTGTGACTCGTTCAGACAACAAGGAGAGCACGAGGATGTGCTAAAGCTTAAACTATTTCCATATTCTTTACGTGATCGTGCTAGAGCATGGCTAAGTGGAGTGCCAGCTGGATCAATGGAGACATGGACAGATCTATGCAAAAGTTTTTTGCTACGGTATAATCCACCAAATAGAAACACTCAGTTGAGAAATGATATAGCTTCTTTTCGTCAAGATGATGAGTGTTGGGATTGATTCAAGGGATTATTGAGGAAGTGCACAAATCATGGTTTTCATGATTGGCCCAAGTGGTTATGTTCTATAATGGAGTGAATGCTCCCACAAGGATGATGCTAGATGCTTCAGCAAATGGGACCTTGTTGGACAAATCACCGGAGGAAGCATTTGACATTCTTGATAGGGTAGCCAACAATGATTATCAGTTTCCAACCACAAAGGCTTGGAACGGGGAGGAGAAACCAAGTAGCTCGAGACAGTGAAGTTGATGACTTGGTAGCCACGCATTTAGCTGCTATCAAAAATATGCTAAAGAACCTCCAACGTCCCAACGAAGTCAAGGAAGTGAAGTCCACAACCTCATGTCTCAGATGTGATGGCAATCACCATTTGAATGAATGCCCTGATAATCAAGAGTCAGCCAACTATGTGAGGAATTATAACCGCAACAACAATCCATACTCCAATACCTACAACCTAGGATGGCGTTAGCATCCAAATTTCAGTTGGGGTAGTCAAGGGCATAGTAATTCTGCTCAGTCAGCGCCGCAACAAAATCTGATCGAAGCACCATCTTCTAACCAGATGATGCAATGGCAAGGTCACAAGGGAGCAACATCTTCATCAAACAGCTCGCTAGAGACTACATTCAAAGAATTTATGGCTATGACAAAAGATTTCATGGGAACCACAAAAGTTTTGCTATAGGATCACGCAGCAAACATTAAAAATCAAGGAGCCTTATTGCAAAGCCATAGTTCTTCTCTCCGAGCCTTAGAAACACAAGTTGGTCATATAGCTCAAACCTTGCATGCGAGACCATAAGGAAGTTTGCCTAGTGACAATGAAGCCACTAAGCACCATAGCAAGGAACAATGCAGCGCACTCAAATTAAGGAGTGGCAAGGTGTAACCCCCTTAGCCCGGCCTAGACGTCCGACCCGAACTAAGAAGATTACACGGGGAAAACCAAAGTCAACACGGAAGTCAACCTTGATTAACGACCCTTTTTTTCCTTTTATCTTTTCTAAATGAACATTATTAACTTATGTGATAAACAAAACATTTCAGCGGAAGTGACACAACGAACGGAACTCAAATAGGGGTTCAATTGCATACAAATGTCATTTAGGGATTGAATTGTAAATTTCTAGTTTTCAAAGGGCTAAACAAGTTTTAATGTTACCAATCCATAACTAACCATATACCAAACCAGCATGTCAAATTTCATCTTAAACGGATCATCCAAACTCATTTAACTAAGCATACAAGATTACAGGACCAAAATGTAAGAAGCAGAAACCTGAAACAATTCAAATTCAAACTCAACGGTCGAGTGTTTCGAAACACCTAACCCTGTATTGGAATGGTCGTTTCGAAACCAGGTTGACCATTTCGATACTAGGGTGCGTTCCGAAACCCGTACCGAAACACCCTTTTCTAGTAGCAAAATCATTCCAGAACGTTCCTACCAGTTCCGAAACTTCATGGCCATTTGAGGCCTCTGTTCCAAAACAGGTAAGGGAGTTCCGATACGCCTTGCCCTGCAACAGCAGATTTTGCTGGTTTTTCACATCTTTCCACATCCGAAAACATTCCAAATTATGCCACATCCTACATACAACATACTTAAGTATCAAAGATCATCATTATGATGCATAAACTAAAACATGGCATCAATAATGCAACCATTGGAACTATAGGCATGCTCCCTAGTCCACTAAAACCATATAAAGCTAAAATCAACATACAAACCAAAAATCAACCCTCAAAGGCCATTTACAACTCAAAGGTAAAAAACCAAACATGCTCAAGGTAAGAAGCAACATCCTCAACCATCCACTTTGCTAAACCGAAAAGCTTGGATTCCCTTGCTTGTGTGCTGCCTCAAACGCCTAATTCTCTGCATTGATGAAACAAATGAGCGTAAGCACAATGCATAGTGAGGATCGCTAAATAACATTCATCAATGCATTTCACACGATTTGTAAAACCACCACTTTTCAACATATGCCTTCACTCAAAACATGTCCTTACAAGACATCAATGCACTTTCTAAAAACATGCTCATATGCATCATTCTAAAACAGCAAGTAAACCTTTGCTCATGCTTTACCAAGCATATCATGCATTCTAGCATCATTTACAAGCATCTCATGCTTAACATTAATCATTTACATTATATTGACTCGCAAGTGATAATCCATAAACCATTTCAACAAAAGACACAATTGGATACGTGGATTACAAGCGTTGTCCCACACGCTTCATACATACTACGGGTCTCCACAAGGTGGAGATCATTGGCACAATCACAACCCCTCAACACCCGTGATGGAGATTAATGGCACAATCACAACCCCTCAACATCACTCATCGGTAGTTGTATAATTCCACTAATGAGAGTACGAGACAAATACACAAGACTCACACACGGGATTAAACCATTCACCGTTGTGGTCTTAACCTCAATCGTTAAGGTACTTGGATGGAGATTACGACACAATCACAACCCCTTGACATCCATGACGACTTTATTCACGGTGCACCCAATCCTATAGCCGGCTAACTATATCCGATTAACACAACCAAAAACCATTTCCATAACTTGCCAATATAATCATTTAACCACATTAATCCACTGTTTTTCAAGCATAAATACAATGCCATTTCCACAAGCATAACATGCTTAACATCACATACATCATTCATATGAAAACCAAGGATCACTTACCTAGTGCATCCTTAACATAATGACATTAAAATCCAGCATCATTCATGCTTAAAACATGCTTTAAAACAGTAATCAAATTTATATTTAACACAAGTGCATTTTCATCAAAATATAGCACATTTTCTTTGAGAGACTTTCGAACCACTTACTCTTGAGCTTAGCTAAGTGTTTCAAACATACACTAAGCTCCCAAGACCATGCTCAAAGCGTCACAAAGGTCGAAATTGCATTTCCACTCACCGATATGCGAAGCCTTGCTTGCCAACACGAAAGTTACCCCTCCGAAGCCTCCAACAACGCATCGTTTGCTTCCAGATCAAGATCCCCTATTTTCACATCATCAAAACAGAGATCTAAGTGCATTAAAATGCATTTCAACACCAGTAACAATTCACAAACTCGTTGCTCATCGAAATTACACCAAAATACCCAACCGAAACAACCGAAAACTCAATCGATTGCTTCCTAAACCAAGACCAGCAAACATACATCACTTCCAATCCATTGTAAACATCAAAACACATCTAATAAACAACCTAACCCATCCTTATACCTCTAGCAAGCAAGATTCCACCATTTCACCCCAAAAACCCACTTAAAACTATCAAGAACTTCAAGGATCTCACGGATTTCGGGATCTATGTTATCAAAACTTCATTTCAACATAATAAACAACTTAGAACTTAATTAAAATCAATCCAAAACAGAGCTTAACTCATCAAGTCCGAAAATAAAGATTTCAACCATATTTTTACAAGATTTTGATCTCCAATCAAAACTATAATGAAAACTCAACCAAAAACATTAATTAGAAGCCATATATCTTGGGAATTTCAATAAAGAACTTTGATTAGAGGTTGAGAACGGGATTTACCTCCAATCTTTGCTTCCCTCAATGTATGACAAGTTTTCCTTTAAAAATTCTTGAAGAACTAGAAAGTTTTTCTTGAAATTTGCTTAGGAAATATTGAGAGAGAGTTTGGGAGAAAGAATTATGGAAAAAGATGAATGAAAATAGTGTTTGGCTGAAAATGAAAAGAAGTTTGTAGTTACATAATTAGGAATCTCAAGTTAACCATCTAAATTAATTAAATCAAAACCATTTAAAGCTATTTAACTAAAAATCATTTTAAACACATGTCATATTAAGGAAAGGCTAAATTGCTCTAAAGCCCCCTATAGATTCTAAGAATTTGGCTTCTTCTTTAAAAATCACATTTTCCATAGTTTTGAAACTTTACAATTTGGTCACTACTCAAAATGTCCCATTTCCGAAATCTTTTTTGTAAAATTGACTTGACCAACCTCTTAAACATATTTTTAGAGGATTTTAGCAATTTTTACCACATTTTTATCCTATCCCGATCCTTGATTTCCTTAAATCACCTTACACGATTCGAACCGTTCTCGACCGGTCCGGTCCAACGTCTAAAACATCTAGGCCCAAAACCAGGGCGTTACAACTCTCCCCGACTTAGGAAATTTCGTCCTTGGAATTTTACCTGAAGGAAAAAGGTGTGGGAACTGCTTCAGCATGTCCGCCTTGCTTTCCTACGTGGCCTCCTCAACTCCTCGGTGTCGCCACAACACCTTCACAAGCTCTATCGCCTTGCCACGAAGAACTTTGCTACTCACATCTAGAACCCTCACTGGTTCCTCATCATACGACATATTCGGATTCAATTCTACCTCCTCAACAGGCATCACATGCGAAGGATCCGATCTGTACCTCCGTAACATAGAGACATGAAACACATCATGTATCTTTTCCAACTCCGCAGGCAATCTCAACCGATATGCCACAGGACCAATTCGCTCCACAACTTCGTAAGGTCCAATGAACCTTGGGCTAAGCTTACCCTTACGCCCAAATCTCATCACCTTCTTCCAAGGTGACACTTTCAAAAACACACGTTCGCCAACCGCGAACTCAATCTCTTTACGCTTCAGGTCCGCGTATGACTTTTGCCTATCCGATATTTCCTTCAGACATTCACAAATGAGCTTCACCTTCTCTGTGGTTCCCTTTAGCATAGCTGGCATCGAGATCAACTTTTTCCCAGCTTCTGCCCAACAGAGAGGGGTTCTACATCTTCTCCCATACAAAGCCTCGTATGGAGCCATTTGAATGCTTGCCTGGTAACTGTTATTATACGCAAACTCAACCAACGGAAAGTGCTTCTCCCAAGAACCCTGAAAATCTATCACACAGCTTCTCAACATGTCCTCAAGCACTTGGATCACACGTTCTGACTGTCCATCCGTCTGAGGATGATATGAAGTACTAAAATTCAACCGTGTACTCAAAGCTTGATGCAAACATTCCCAAAATCGTGTTGTAAACCTCGGATCCCTATCCGACACTATAGACTTTGGCACACCGTGCAACCGCATAATCTCAGCAATGTACAACTCAGCCAGCTTAACCAAGGTATACGTAGTATGCACAGGCAGAAAATGTGCACACTTCGTAAGCCGTTGTACAATCACCCAAACTGAATTATTCTTTGACGGTGACAAAGGTAATCCAGACACAAAATCCATGGTAATTCTTTCCCTCTTCCATTCTGGAATTCTTAAAGGTTGCAACAGCCCAGAAGGAACCTGATGTTCAGCCTTCACTCGCTGACACACCATGCACTTACTAACGAACTCAGCTACATCCTTTTTCAACCCCACCCAGTAGTACTCATCTTTCAAATCACGATACATCTTTGTACTACTAGGGTGCATAGCAAAAGGACTACTATGGGCTTCAGTCAGGATAGTGTGCCTCAACTCAACATCACGCGAAACCATTATTTGACTCCTAAAGCACATAACACCATCATCACTTATGCTGAAATCCGAAAGTCTACTCTTCGCAAGATCCTGAACATGAGGAACAAGAGAATCATCTAACAGCTGCTTATCTTTGATCAACGAAATCAGAGATGGTTTCACTTGCAATTCCTCAATAAGACCACCATCACGCGATATGCTCAAGCGAGCAAACATTGCCCTCAACTCCACAGCCACCTTCCAGCTTAAAGCATCGGCTACAACATTAGCCTTACCCGGGTTGTACTCAATCGTCAGATCATAATCCTTAAGCAACTCTACCCAGCGACGCTACCTAAGATTTAACTCCTTTTGAGACATAAGATACTTCAAGCTCTTATGATCCGTGAACACAACACACTTCTCACCGTACAGGTAATGCCTCTAAATTTTCAGGGCAAACACCACAGCCGCAAGCTCAAGATCATGAGTAGGGTAGTTGCGCTCATGCACCTTCAATTGTCTAGATGCATAGGCCACTACCTTACCCTCCCGCATCAATACGCAACATAAACCAACAATGGACGCATCACTATAGACCACAAACTCCCTTCCAGACTCAGGTTGAATCAGAACAGGAGCTTGCGTCATAGCTTCCTTCAACTTTTCGAAAGCTTGTTGCCTCGCCTCAGTCCACTCAAAGTGAACATTCTTCTGCAACAACTTGGTTAATGGTGCAGCTATCTTCGAGAAACCCTCAACGAATCTACGGTAATACCCAGCTAAACCAAGAAAACTTCGCACCTCTGTCACTGACTTAGGTACCTTCCATCCCATCACAGCTTCTACCTTATGCGGATCAACGCGAATACCCTCAACTGACACAACATGTCCAAGGAAGACCACCTCCCTAAGCCAAAACTCACACTTACTTAGCATGGCATACAACTGATTTTCCAACAACGCTTGCAAAGCAATTCTCAAGTGCCTATCATGATCCTCCTCGGTACGCGAATACACAATGATATCATCGATGAACACCACCACAAACTGATCAAAGAATTCATGGAAGACTCGATTCATCATGTCTATGAAAGCAGCAGGCGCGTTGGTCAAACCAAACAGCATCACCAAGAATTCATAATGTCTATACCTCGTCCGAAAAGCTGTCTTAGGTACATCCACATCCTTCATCTTCAACTGATAATACCCCGACCTCAAGTCTATCTTAGAAAACACTGAGGTTCCCCGAAACTGATCAAAGAGATCATCAATTCTAGGCAAGGGATACTTGTTATTGATCGTCAACTTGTTCAGTTGCCGATAATCTATGCACATCTACATTGTCCCATCTTTCTTCTTTACAAACAAGACCGGTGCACCCCAAGGTGATACACTCGGCCGGATGAAACCTCGGTCCAACAACTCCTGCAATTGCATTTTCAACTCTTTCAGCTCTTTAGGTGCCATGCGATGAGGAGCAATGGACATCGGAGTCGTATTCTCGTACAACTCGATACCAAACTCAACATCCCTGTTTGGTGGCAATCAAGGCAATTCTTTCGGAAAGACACCCAAAAAATCGCGAACAATTCAGATGTCCTGCATACGTACATCTTTGGTGCCATGATTTATTACATAAACAAGATAAGCCTTACAACCCATCTTCATCATACGGTTTGCTTTTAAAACCGAAATCACATTCGATAAGAATTTCACATTCTCGCCAACCACCACCACTTCATAATCATCGGCCAGCTTTAGGGTCACCCTTTTGACATCAAAGTCAACCACCGCTCTATGCTCTGACAACCAATCCATGCCAAGGATTACATCAAATCCGTAGAAGGGTAACTCCATCAAATCCACAAGAAAAACATGTCTTTGCACAGATAAAGGGCATCTCCTTTACAGCTTCCTAGTGACTACAGTCTCACCAAAAGAACTAGTCACTTCCATTCCTATTTCAAGCATCTAAACATGTATATTAAGCAAATGTGCACGCTCACTCAATATATAAGAATGCGTGGATCCAGAGTCAATCAAAGCCAGCAAAGATAAAGACTAAAGAACAAAGGTACCTGCAATGACATCGGTATCATTGCGCTCCTCGCGCTGAGCATAAACCCTCGCTGGTCCACCTCCCTCAGGTCGGACGACCACTACATGAGCAATACCTCGTTGCCCCTCGTCTCTCCTCTGAAAGTTCCCACGGCCGCGTCCATGGCCTCTCTAAGGGGCAACTACTACAGGAGCACGTCCTTAGCCTCCACCAGCCAACAAGGGACACTCCCTCCTCATGTGATCCGCCGAACCACAATTCCAACATGAATTCCCTATCACCACAACAGGAGCCTGGACCTCTCTAGCTGCTCGAGGACAATCTCGCCTCAAATGGTCCCTCGAACCACATGTCCAGCACGTATGCTGCTTAGATCTCACTCGACCTCCCTGTGCCTGACCACCTCGACCCGGAGCACCTCGCCTCCCCTCAGGCTGATGTCTCCTATCTCGACCTCTTTTGTTCTGTCCACCTCCGGAACTATACTCAGCTGCTCTCTTCCCAGAGCTCGAACCAACACCTCGAGACAACAATCCTAAGTTCTGCTCGATGTCTTTGGCTCGACACACAAGCACATCGAAGTCAGTATAATCTGCAGCCAACATATACGTCTTAACTTCCTGTACCAGCCCGTACCGGAAGCAATCACATTGGTGCCTCTCACTAGGTATCAGCTCAAGAGCATACTGGCTCAAGCGTACGAACTGGGCCTCGTACTCAGCCACAGAAAGGTTACCCTGAACTAGCGACATAAACACACGTTTCTTTTTGTCCAAGTATCTCACCCCTAGATACTTCCTCTTAAAGACACCCTTAAAATACTCCCAATCTACTTCATTAGGCTCCAAAAAGGCAGTGGAAGTCGTCCACCAGCTGTAATCATCGCCTTGTAACAAAGAAACTGCGCATCTCAACTTGCGCACATCATTACAGCCCATCTGATCCATGATACAGATCATACTTGCTAACCAGGCTTGGGACGCCCCAGGAGACATTTCGAAGAACTCTACAGTTCCTAGGCTCCTCAACTTCTCTAATGGTAAGCTCGCCTGCCCAGCTGCAGGGGCCTGTACATGCGCTCCGGCAACTGCAGCCTGAAACTCCCCGGTGATTGCCTGAACCAATGGCATCAGATCACCCAAACCCGGACCAGCAGGTCCTTGCTGCACCTGCTCCCCACCTCCAGGTGGTGGCGGAGGAGGTAGATTTCAACCAGGAGGGACATCAGCCCCTTGCTCACCCTGGTCACCCTGAGGCACTATCGTATTCGACCTCACCTCTCTTCTCGGACCCATAGTGCTATTTAAAACAAGGCATAACAACAAAACAAGTCAAACCATTTAGGCCAGCTGCAAGCAAGAATCAAAGTTTACTAAAACATTTGTTTGGTGTAATAAGGAAATGGGTACCCCCAATTTCGCTCAACATAGCATAGCATATAATATCACATCATGCTCAACATGCTTTCCATCATCCAAAATCAGCACATAACAACATTAAATCATCATCACGCACTCATATTCATTTCACATATGACTCACATCAATTCAGCATATCATAAAGTTCAAGATTCAACCAATTGCATGCTTTTCACCCAACATGCTTCAACACATATCAACTTCTCATACCAACATCCCCAATTCTTTCGAAACCTGGCTCTGATACCAACAAATGTAATCCCATTAGCCCGACCTAGATGCCCGACCCGAACTAGAAGATTACACGGGGAAAACCAAAGTCAACCCGGAAGTCAACCTTGATTAAAGAACCTTTTTCCTTTTATCTTTTCTAAATGCACATTATTAACTTCTGTGATTAACAAAACATTTTAGCGGAAGCAACACAGCGAACGGAACTCAAATAGGGGTTCAATTGCATACAAATGTCATTTAGGGACTGAATTGTAAATTTCCAGTTTTTAAATGGCGACACGAGTTTTAATGGTACCAATCCATAATTAACCATATACCAAGCCAGCATGTCAAATTTTATCTTAAACGGATCATCCAAACTCATTTAATTAAGCATACAAGATTAGGGAACCAAAATGTAAGAAGCTGAAACCTGAAACAATTCAAATTCAAACTCAACGGTCGAGTGTTTCGAAACACCTGACCCTGTATCGGAACGGTCGTTTCAAAACCAGGTTGACCATTTCGATACTCAGGTGCATTTCGAAACCCGTACCGAAACACCCCTTTCTAGTAGGAAAACCGTTCCGGAACGATCCTACCTGTTCCGAAACCTCATGGCCATTTCAGGCCTCTGTTCCAGAACAAGTAAAGGTGTTCTGATACTCCTTACCATGCAACAACAAATTTTGCTGGTTTTTCACTTCTTTCCACATCCGAAAACATTCCAAATCATGGCACAACGTACATACAACATACTTAAGTATCAAAGATCATCATTTTGATGCATAAACTAAAACATGGCATCAATCATGCAACCATTGGAACTATAGGCATGCTCCCTAGTCCACCAAAACCATATAAAGCTAAAATCAACATACAAACCAAAAATCAATCCTCAAAGGCCATTTACAACTCAAAGGTAAACAACCAAACATGCTCAAGGTAAAAAGCAACATCCTCAACCATCCAAAAGTATAAATCCCACCCATTGCCCCGTATTACACCAAAGTAAAGCCACATACTTTGCTAAACCGAAAAGCTTGGATTCTCTTGCTTATGTGCTGCCTCAAACGCCTAATTCTTTGCATTGATGAAACAAATGAGCGTAAGCACAAAGCTTAGTGAGGATCGCTAAACAACATTCATCAATGCATTTCACACGATTTGCAAAACCACCACTTTTCAACATATGCCTTCACTCAAAACATGTCCTTACAAGACATCAATGCACTTTCTAAAAACATTGTAACACCCCAATTTTGGGCTTAGAAGTTTTGGGTTTGGACCGGACCGGTCGGGTTGCGGTTCGAATATAAAAGGGTGAATTTAGGAAAGCCTAGTTCGGGTTGCATTAAAAATATGGAAAAATGTCTTAAAATCCTCTTTTATTATATATAAGAGAAAGGTGAAATCAATTTTACAAAATGAGGTTTGGAAGAGTGACATTTTGGGTTAGTGACCAAAATGTAATTTTTGAAAACTGGGTGACTATTTTAAAAAGGATTGAAACTTTGAATCTTTAAGGAGCTATTTACCCAAAGGAGTTTCTCCAGATTTTTCTTAATATTAATCAATTTATTAATGGTTTTAATTAAGGTAAAAAAAGGAGGGAAGAAGATATTTTGTCATTTTAACTAACTTTCTCAAATTTTCCATTTTCTTTTCTCTCAACTTTTCTCTCAACCCAAACACTTTTCTCCAGCAAATTTCCCTCTAATTTTGACATTCAAAGATGAGATTTCAACTTCCTTTTGATCTCTAATCATTTCTACAACAAAACCTTAGCATTTGCTTATTGGATTTTCAAGAATCTTGGTTCCAAAAAGGGAGAAACTCAAGTTTAGAGGTATGAACGTCCTTCTCCTCTAAATTCTCAGTTCTTTACTGAAATTCCCAAGTTCTCAATCCTTGAATTATGTTTTATTAAAGGTTTTGCAAGTGAGTTCTTGATCTTGGCTTTAAAATGCAAGATTTGCTTTAATTTTGATGAAATTCGTATGATCTAATTGGGCATTGTTTTGAGATTTTTTTTTGATGTAAAATGGATGTATAATTGATGAGAAATTGAGGTTTAATCAATGCAATCCCGAATGGGTTGATTTTCCTAAGTTTTGTTTAAGTTTTTGGTGGTTTTTGGAGTGATCTTGATGTTCTGCTATAGCTGGAGGTATAAGGACGCGATGAGATCCATTTTGGATGTTAATTGAGGTTTATGAATGTTTGGAATTGATGGATCTTGGCTGGGTAGTGTTGTAGAGATGTTTGGATGTGATTTCGGTTGTGTTTGGTAGCCGAAATGTGAGTGTTGATGTGAGCAGCGAGTTTAGATGTCTTGGTTGAGGATATTAATGTATGATGGTGCATTAATCTACTGTTTTGATGTGTTTAAAACAGGGGAGACATCTTCGGATCCTTGTGGTGTTGATCCGGAAGCTTGATTGGTGTTTCGGCAAGTGGCGAAACGGAATCGGTGAGTGGATTTTGGTTTTCAGCTTTGAAACCAATGTTTTGAAGGTTTGGGAGCTTAGTTTAAGTCTAAACAACTTTGCTAAGCTCAAGAGTAAGTTTTCGGAAAAACTCTCTTGTTGACGAACCATGAGTTGGTTGAGTGCAATGTGATTGTTTGCATGTTTTAATTCTGTTTTGAAAGCATACTTTAGCATGTTTATTGCTGGTTTTATAAGCCATGTGTTGAAGGATGCTCAAGGTAAGAGATCCTTGTTTTGAACATTTGATAAAATGTGGTTTTGTTGCATAAGGATGCATGATGATTAATGGCTTTGTTAAATGCTTTAAAACAGTGGATTATTGTTGTAAAATGATGCATATTGGCAAGTGATGTTTCGAGAAAGGTTAAGAACACTATGGTGGTTAAAAGTCCATAGGTGGTTCTTGTGTTAAGAACAACATGGTGGTTAAAAGTCCATGATTGGTTCTTGTGCTAAGGTCACAAAGGTGGTTAAAAGTCCTTGTGTGAGCCTTGTGTATTGTAAGGTCACAAAGGTGGTTAAAAGTCCTTGTGTGAGCCTTGTGTATTTTAAGAACACCATGGTGGTTAAAAATCCATGGGTGATTCTTGTGTTAAGGTCACAAAGGTGGTTAAAAGTCCTTGTATGAGCCTTGTGTATTTTAAGAACACCATGGTGGTTAAAAGTCCATGGGTGATTCTTGTGCTAAGGACACAATGGTGGTTAAAAGTCCATGTGTGGTCCTTGTGAATTGTAAGATCACAATGGTGTTTAAAAGTCCATGTGTGAGTCTTATGTTGATTGTATTATGAAATGTAAAGATTATGATTATCACTTGTGGCCAATATGACATGTTAATAATTTGAAGCATGTATGCTTGTTTTAAATGCTTTTGTGCATGGTTAAAGGTTGTTTTGAATTAAGGTTTATAAAAGTGTTTATAAACGCATTATTGAGTTGTTTTAAATGAGCTTTCCTCACTAAGCTATGTGCTTACGCTCTTTCTTTTCTTAAACCAATAATGCAGAGCATTGAAGTGCTTAAGGGCAGCAAGGGGGTCAAGAATCCAAGTGAAGAACTAAGCTCATGTATGGTGAAAGTTTCTTTACACTATTAGCTTTTGGCATTTGGCAATGGGGAACCTATGTTGTTGTTTTGGGAGATGTTTTGGACTCCCTAAGTTGGTTTTATGTTGTTGTTGATGATGGAACATGTAAATGGTCTTTACGAGGATTGTTTGGTGATTTGGTGTTTGAATGGTTTTCAATATAGGATGCATGCCTATAGAATTGGGGCTTTCCTTGTTTGATGCCATGTTTATGAATTGTTGATGCCATTATGTTCCTTATGCATGTAATGTCTTGCTGGTATAATTTGGTTGCCTTTGGAGCATGTTTGATGGTCAATTGTGTTTTAAACCGGCTAAAATTCTGCAATCTGGGCAGCCTGTTTCGGAACAGGTGCTGCCGTTTCGGAACAGAGGGCCTGAAATGGCCTAGGCGTTTCGAAACGGGCAGAGCCGTTCCGGAACGGTTTGGCCACTGCCAGGCCATGTTGCGCAACGGGTTTCGGAACGGTCCCGCGTTTCGGAACGGATCATCCCTGTTCCGAAACACCCGACTGTTGGGCACTGAAATTGACGGTTTTATGTTTTGAAATCCTTGCGTTTTGGTCCTGAATCTTGTTTATGCAATTGAATGAGTTTGAGATGTCCGTTTGAATTGAAATTTGGCAGGGAAGCATGAAATATGACTAATTTCATAATGGTAACTTAAAAGTGGGTTAAGTCCTTCTAATTTCTAGAATTTACATTTTGGTCCCTAAACTTGTATGTTGTGCAATTAAGTCCCTAAATGTTTTCCGAATGCGCTGATCTTTGAGTATGCTGTTGTTATGAACATATCTAGGGTTAATGTGCATTTAGATAAGATTAAAAAGAAAAAAAAGGGTCGTTAATCAAGGTTGACTTTGGTTTTCCCCGTGTAAACTTCTTAATTCGGGTCAACCGTCTAGGCCGGGTTAAGGGGGTTACAAACATGCTCATATGAATCATTCTAAAACAGCAAGTAAACCTTTGCTTATGCTTTACCAAGCATCACATGCATTCTAGCATCATTTACAAGCATCCCATGCTTAACATCAATCATTTACATTATATTGGCTCGCAAGTGATAATCCATAAACCATTTCAACAAAAGACACAAATGGATACGGGGATTACAAGCGTTGTCCCACACGCTTCATACATACTACCAGACTACACAAGGTGGAGATCATTGGCACAATCACAATCCCTCAACACTCGTGATGAAGATTAATGGCACAATCACAACCCCTCAACATCACTCATCCGTAGTTGTATAATTCCACTAACGAGAGTACGAGACACATACACAAGACTCACACACGAGATTAAACTATTCACCGTTGTGGTCTTAACCTCAATCGTTAGGGTACTTGGATGGAGATTACGGCACAATCACAACCCCTCGACATCCAAGGCGACTTTATTCACGGTGCACCCAATCATATAGCCGACTAACTATATCCGATTAACACAACCAAAAACCATTTCCATCACTTCCCAATATAATCATTTAACCACATTAATCCACTATTTTTCAAGCATAAATACAATGCCATTTCCACAAGCACAACATGCTTAACATCACATGCATCATTCATATGAAAACTAAGGATCACTTACCTAGTGCATCCTTAACATAATGGCATTAAAATCCAGCATCATACATGCTTAAAACATGCTTTAAAACAGTAATCAAATTTACATTTAACACAAGTGCATTTTAATCAAAACATAGCACATTTTCCGTGAGAGACTTTCGAACCACTTACTCTTGAGCTTAGTTCAGTGTTTCAAACTTACACAAAGCTCCCAAGACCACGCTCAAAGTGTCATAAAGCAGGAAATTGCATTTCCACTCACCAATACATGAAGCCTTGCTCGCCGACACGAAAGTTACCCCTTCTGGAGCCTCCAACAACACCTCGTTTTCTTCCAGATCAAGATCCCCTGTTTTCACATCATCAAAACAGAGATCTAAATGCATTAAAATGCATTTCAACACCAGCAACAATTCACAAACTCGTTGCTCATCCAAATTACACCAAATTACCGAACCGAAACAACCGAAAACTCAACCGATTGCTTCCTAAACCAAGCCCAGCCAACATACATCACTTCCAATCCATTGTAAACATCAAAACACGTCTAATAAACAACCTAACCCATCCTTATACCTCCAGCAAGCAAGATTCCACCATTTCACCCCAAAAACCCACTTAAAACTATCAAGAACTTCAAGGATCTCACGGATTTCGGGATCTATGTTATCAAAACTTCATTTCAACATAATAAACAACTTAGAACTTAATTAAAATCAATCCATAATAGAGCTTAACTCATCAAGTCCGAAAATTAAGATTTCAACCATATTTTTACAAGATTTTGATCTCCAATCAAAACTATAAAGAAAACTCAACCAAAAACACTAATTAGAAGCCAAATATCTTGTGAATTTCAATAAAGAAATTTGATTACAGGTTGAGAACGGGATTTACCTCCAATCCTTGCTTCCCTCAATGTATGACAAGTTTTCCTTTGAAAAATCTTGAAGAGCTAGAAAGGTTTTCTTGAAATTTTCTTAGGAAATATTGAGAGAGAGTTTGGGAGAAAGAATTATGGAAAAAGATGAATGAAAATAGTGTTTGGCTGAAAATGAAAAGAAGTTGGTAGTTACGTAATTAGGAATCTCAAGTTAACCATCTAAATTAATTAAATCAAAACCATTTAAAGCTATTTAACTAAAAATCATTTTAAACACATGTCATATTAAGGAAAGGCTAAATTGCCATAAAGCCCCCTATAGATTCTAAGAATTTGGCTTCTTCTTTAAAAATCACATTTTCCACAGTTTTGAAACTTTACAATTTGGTCACTACTCAAAATGTCCCATTTCCGAAATCTTTTTTGTAAAATTGACTTGACCAACCTCTTAAAAATATTTTTAGAGGATTTTATCCATTATGCCACATTTTATCCTATCCTGATCCTTAATTTCCTTAAATCACCTTACGCGATTCGAACCGTTCTCGTCCGGTCCAGTCCGACGTCTAAAACATCTAGGCCCAAAACTAGGGCGTTACACAAGGAGGACTCTCAGCCCAACTTTCCTCAGGAAGAAGATAACTTACAAGATCCTCTAGTTGAAGAGAAGGGTGAGGAAGGCATAGCAAAAGAAACACCGGAGGAGAAGCCTGCTTTTGCTACAGCAAAAGATGTAACTCCACCAGCCCAGAAAAATGAAGTTAGACCCCCTCCTCCTTTTCCTCAACGATTCAAGAAGCAGAAGGAAGACCTTCAATTCCAGAAATTCGTAGATATCCTGGACAAACTGCATATCAATGTCCCATTTCTAGAGGCCATTGATCAGATGCCAA
Organism: Hibiscus trionum; assembly: GCA_030270665.1. Taxonomy (NCBI): domain Eukaryota; kingdom Viridiplantae; phylum Streptophyta; class Magnoliopsida; order Malvales; family Malvaceae; genus Hibiscus; species Hibiscus trionum. The sequence continues at coordinate 12,570,903 of BSYR01000007.1, forward strand.
CATATGCCAAGTTCCTCAAGGATATAGTCACGAAAAAGAGGAAGGTCGAGAAGTAAGAAACTTTCGCTATAGCAGAAAAATGCTATTCTATGTGGAGCAAGCTACCACCTAAGAGGAAGGACCCATGCAGTTTTGCTATCCCATGTTCTATTGGTGACAAGTTTGTTGGAAGAGCACTTTGCGATTTGGGATCGAGTGTTAGCTTGATGCCTAAGTCGATTTTTCTGAAACTGGGAATTCGAGAGGCACAGCCCACCAAGGTTGTGCTACAGCTAGCAGATCATTCTCATGTTCGCCTAGAAGGAAGAGTTGAAGATGTTGTGGTAAAAGTGGACAGATTTATCTTTCCAATCGACTTCTTAATCCTCGACTGTGAAGCTGACAGTAACACACCCATTATCTTGGGTAGGCCATTTTTAGCCACCATGCGAGCTTTGATTAATTTTGAGAAGGGTGAATTCACGATGCCAGTGGCTGATCAGACGGTCACGATCAATATTCATGACACCCTCAAGTATGTAGACAACCTAGGAGTATGCCAATATGTAGATGCTACAGCACATAATATGATTGATGAGTTTTGCTGTAACAATGAGATGCAAATGGAAGAGTTTGAAACACTCTGCAAGGATGATGATACAGACCAAGAAGAGCTCTCAAGGGAAATGGAGCAGTCTAGTCGACTCGAGGCTAGACCAAGTACACACTTTGAACCTCTTGATTTTTCAGAATTTGTACCTCCTAAACCTTCCCTTGAGCATGCACCTTCTTTAGAACTGAAACCTTTGCCATCACATCTTAAATATGTTTACTTAGGGAGCAATGAAACTTTGCCTGTGATAATCTCATCTAGTCTCACACCTAAGCAAGAAACTAGTTTAGTAAATATGTTGTTACAACATAAAAATGCAATAGGGTGGACTATGGCTGATTTGAAGGGAATAAGCTATGCTATATATATGCACAAAAATTTTCTTGATGATTGTCACAACAATTCAGTTGATCCCCAGAGGAGATTAAACCCAATTGTGAAGAATGTGGTGAAGAAAGAGATAATCAAGTGGCTTGATGTTGGGTAATCTACCCTATATCCGACAGCTCATGGGTCAGCCCGGTGCAAAGTGTACCGAAGAAGGGAGGCGTGACCGTGGTAAGCAACGAGGAGAATGAGCTGTTGCTTACTAGAACCTTCACGGGTTGGAGGATTTGCATGGACTATAGGAAGCTCAACAAGGCGACCAAGAAGGACCATTTTCCCCTCCCATTCATTGATCAGATGTTGGATCGACTAGCGGGCAAGGCATTATACTGCTTCCTCGATCGGTATTCTAGGTACAATTAGATTGCTATAGCACCCGAAGACCAAGAGAAGACGACTTTCACATGCCCTTATGGAACTTATGCTTTTCGGAGAATGCCTTTTGGTCTCTGCAATGCTCCAGCAACCTTTCAAAGATGTATGATGGCTTTCTTTTTAGACATGGTCGAGGATTTTTTAGAAATTTTCATGGATGACTTCTAGGTCTCCGGAGATGACTTCGACACATGCCTGGGAAATCTCGCCAAGGTCCTAAAGAGGTGTGAGGAAGCTGACTTGGTGCTCAATTGGGAAAAATGTCATTTCATGGTAACGGAAGGAACAGTTTTAGGCTACAAGATCTCGAAGCAAGGGATAGAAGTTGACAAAGAAAAGGTCGAGGTCATTGAAAAACTACCCCCTACTACTGTCAAGGAAGTAAGAAGCTTCCTAGGGCATGTTGGCTTCTATCAGAGATTCATCAATGATTTTTTGAAGATCTCAAAGCCGCTATGCAATTTGCTATAGCAAAATCAACCATTTGTGTTTGATAAAGATTGTTATAGCGCTTTTCAAGAACTGAAGGAGAAGCTTATCTCAGCACCAGTTGTCATTCCACCTGATTGGAACGAGCCGTTTGAGCTGATGTGTGATGCAAGTGACTATGCCGTCGGTGCAGCATTTGGACAACACCGAGGTAAACTCTTTCATGTTATCTATTATACTAGTCGCACTTTGAATGGTGCACAAATCAATTACACCACTACTGAAAAAGAATTGCTTGCTGTAGTATTTTTCCTTTGATAAGTTTAGGTCATACTTGATAGGCATTATGGTTATAGTTCATACCGATCACTCAGCCATTAAGTACTTAGTGACTAAAAAGGATGCTAAACCTAGACTTATTAGATGGATACTCTTGCTACAGGAATTTGACATAGAAGTTAGAGATAGGAAAGGATGTGAGAACCAGGTAGCTGACCATTTATCTAGGATAGAAAATGCTATCACACAAGGTAATGAAACTGAAATTAAGGAGGAATTCCCTGATGAGAAACTGTTAGCTGCTACATCAATTCCGTGGTATGATGATATTGTTAATTATCTTGTTAGTGGTATTTTGCCTCCTGAACTATCTAGCCAAGGACTCAAGAAATTCAGACATGACGCAAGGTTCTACTATTGGGATGAACCCTACTTGTTCAAGCAATGTCCTGATCAGATCATAAGGAAATGTGTTCCAGCGAAAGAATACCATGGCATTCTCTACCACTGTCATTCATCACCGTGTAGAGGGCATTTTGGTGGTGCTAGGACTGCTGCAAAAGTTCTTCAAGCAGGATTCTATTGGCCTACACTTTTTAAGAATGAACACGAGTTCTACAAGACTTGTGACAGATGCCAACGACCGGGGAACATCTCCAGACGGAATGAAATGCCATTGCAAAAATATTCTAGAAGTTGAAATCTTTGACGTATGGGGAATTGACTTCATGGGTCCGTTTCCTACATCATATGGAGATCTATATATTTTGCTAGCAGTCGACTACGTGTCAAAATGGGTGGAGGCTGTTGCCACCCCAAGGAATGACTCCAAGACGGTCATGAAGTTTCTTCACAAGAACATCTTCACGAGGTTTGGAGCACCCCAAGCCATCATCATTGATGAAGGAACTCACTTTGACAACAAGCTTATTGCTAAAGCATTACACCGATATGGCGTCAGGTACAAGATTGCTACAACATATCATCCGCAGACAAACAGACAAGCTGAAGTTTCCAACCGAGAAATCAAGCAAATCTTGGAGAAGGTGGTTAATCCTAAGAGAAAAGACTCGTCCCCCAAGTTGGATGAAGCACTTTGGGCATATAGGACAGCCTTCAAATCACCTTTAGGCATGTCACCCTTAAAGCTTGTATTTGGTAAGGAGTGCCATCTACCCGTTGAGCTTGAGCACAAAGCTTATTGGGCAATCAAGAAACTCAACATGGATGCCCAACTTGCTAGTGAAAGGAGGTTCCTAGAGCTTAACGAGCTGGAGGAATTTAGAGCCCAAGCATATGTGAATGCTCGCATCGACTAGGAGAAAACCAAGAAGTGCCATGACAAACACATTTTGCCAAGGCATTTCTCAGAAGGTCAACAAGTGCTTCTCTACAATTCTAGGCTAAAGCTTTTTCCTGGAAAGCTGAAATCAAGATGGTCAGGACCATTCATCATACACAAGGTGTACCCTCATGGCGCGGTTAATATCAAGAAGTTAGACGATGGTGAAGTCTTCAAGGTCAATGGCCAACGCCTGAAGGTGTACAGTGGAGCCCCTATCCGCAGAGACAAGTCACACCTGGATCTTCACGATCCTTGAAAGTTTGACCCTCTAAAACCCTATCTTTTATGCTATAGCATGTTCATAAATAATGCTTCTCTTTTTAGTCTAGTATTATGTTATCTTTGTTTTTAATTTTCATATCTTTTCACGTGACCCTCGTACAAGGTTTTCTCTTTCCTAGTACAATGTCAGGTACAGAGCAGGAGAGTGTGCCGTCTACAGGGTTGGTAGCAAGAGGGAGAAGGACATGGAGTTTGTTTTTATCCACTTTTGGAAGTACGAAAGAAAAGGGGAAAATAAAAAGATAAGGAGAGGTTTTATCCGAAAAAGTGGGGAGGATGAATTAAAAAAAGAGAGAAAAAACAAAAAGCAAGAGAGAGAGAGTACTCACCTATTTAATGAGGAGGAACCCTAGCCACATAAACCCATATTCTCTCTCCAGCCATCACCTATCACATTAACTCCAAAAAATTTCTCTCTTCCTTAAAGCCGACACACGTCCCCATCACCTCCCCTCTTCCATTAATTCTTCAGCTTTTTTCCACCTTTTTAAACTCCCCATATTTTCCTCATCTTCATCAATCATCCCCTCACCTTTTCATCTTCTTCAACACTCAAAACTTTTTCTTCTTCACTCCATCTCTTCGATTTTCTCCCAAACACACAAAACACCTTTCACCATTTTCTTTCTCTTCACATATTCACTCCTCCCCATTTTTCAACAAAAACTCCATGGCCCGTTGTAAGAACGCCCCTGAGACTTTCGATCGTCCTAAACAACAACCAATCTTGGAAATTTCTAAGTTTCTTGACGAGGCAGCAAATGAGAGATTGACAAAGCTCAAAGATAGGAATGTTCTTCCAGAACTAGGGTTTAAATACCCTAAAGATGAAGACGACCAGTTCGATCAGGCAGTCATGGATGTCATTGGCAAGCATGAGTGGAAAGCCTTCACTACTCACCCTGAGGAGATTTGTACCTCACTTGTAAAGGAGTTCTATGCACACCTCACAAGTCCAACACAATCTACAGTTCATGTGCGAGGAGAGCAGATAAAGTTTACTACCGCAACAATTAACAAGTTCTATGGGCTAAAGCACACTGTAGATCGCCACACTTATTTTGTGATGACAATGGACGCGCAGACACATCGCGAGGTGCTAGAGGATATTTGTTTTTGCTGGACAACAACAAGTCAGTCGAGAGAGGATGCCTCAAACCTGAGGCAAAGGTATGGAACCATTTTGTGATACATAAGCTTATGCCTACACTACACACTGCCACCGTCCACATCTCTAGACTTTTTCTCATTCACTCGATAATACATGGTAGATGCATTGACATAGGAAAGATAATAGTGGATGAGGTATATGCTTGTTTGAAATGGCCTCGTAGTCCTCTTGTTTTCCCTAACCTATTTACTACCTTGTGTAAAAGAAAAGACGTCTTCATAGACGATCTTGTGGATGCAACTCTTTCAGGAAAGACATGTTTAACTCCAGCCCTCGTCACAGAATTCCGAGGATTCAATGAAGACATGCCTTAGCAAACAGTGGAGGGAGGAGCTAAAAGTTTTGTTGCAGCACGAGTAGCAGCATTGGTGGCAACAACAAAAGAACTGAGCACTAAGCTCAGCCTGATGAAGGCACACCAGCGGGCGTACTTCAAGTATGCCCATCATCGCGATAGTGCCATAGCATCCTGCTTAAGTAAACTCCTACCAGACCAGAACGTGTCATTTCCACTGTTCCCCATGGAGTTGCTACAAGCGGCCACCACTGATACAGCGAGCACAATGTCTCCCAATGACCCTAGCTCCGTCCAACCTGCTGCCAAGAAGAAGACTCCGAGAAAGAAGGCGCCTACAACTCCTACTGCCCAGCCAGAAAAAGAAACCCCTTTTGTTCCACCCACTGTAGATGTAACGCCCCGGTTTTGGGCTTAGAAGTTTTGGGCGTTGACCGGTTTGGTCAAAGTCCTGTTCGAATCTTAAGAGGTGAAATTAGGAAAGCCTAGTTCGGGTTGCATTAAAAATATGGAAAAATGTTCTAAAATCATCTTTTAATATAATTAAGTGAACTGTGAAATCAATTTTGAAAAATGGGTTTTGGAAGTATGACATTTTGACTAGTGACCAAAATGTAAATTTCGAAAGTTTGGTGACTGTTTTATAAAGAGTTGAAACTTTGAATCTTTAAGGAGCTATTAATCCAAAGATGATTTCTCCAGATTTTTCTAAGATATTTTAAGTCTAAAATCCGATTTTAAAGGTTATTAAAATTGGAGGGAAGCCATTTTGGCTATTTTTGGATTTTGTAACCAACTTTGCTAAACTTTCTTTCTCTCATTTTCTCTCAAACCAAACACTACTTTTCCAGAGAATTGGATCTGATTTCTTCACCTAAATCCCTCCATTCAACTCTCATTTGATTCCAAATCATTGCATTTTCAAAACCTCTTCAATTGCTTCTTGATTCTTCAAGGATTTTCATTCCAAAAAGTGGAGAATCACAAGTTTGGAGGTAAGAACGTCCTTCTCCTCTAAACTATCAGTTCTTTACTGAAATTCCCAAGTTATCAACTCTTGATTGATGTTTAATTAAAGGCTTTTGAGTTTGGAATTGTATCTTGGCTTATAATGCAAGATTTGATGGTTTTTCATGATTTTTCGTTAGATCTGATTAACCTGTGATTTGAGATGTGTTTTTGATGTTAAATGAACTCTAAATTGATAAGGAAATGAGTTTTGATTGATGCAATCCCGGATAGGTTGTGTTTCCTAAGTTTAGCTTAAGTTTCTTGGATGTTTTTGTGGTGATCTTGTGGATATGTTGTTGCTGGAGGTATAAGGATGTTTGTAGGTTGTTTTTAGATGTTTTATGGTGATGATGGATGTTAGGTTTTGCTGGTTTATGGCTGGGCTTTGTTGAGAAGTGGTTTTGGTGCAATTTCGGTTGTCGTTTGGTGGCCGAAATTGGAGTATGAATGAGAGCAGCGAGTTTGAGTGCTTTCATTGAAGCTTTTGATGCTTGATGATGCATTAAACCTCTGCTTTAATGTGTTTAATCAGGGGAGGCATCTTTGGATCCAAGAGTTGTTGATCCGGAAGCTTGAATTCGTGCTTCGGCAAGTGGCGAAGTGGAATCGGTGAGTGAAAATGGGTTTTCGGCTTTGAAACCAATGTCTTGGGAGCTTAGTTTAAGTCTAAACAACTTTGCTAAGCTCGAGTGTAAGTTTTCGGAATTTCTCTCTAGTGGCGGCCATGATTTTGTTGTGATGCGAAATGATAATTTGCATGTTTTACATACTGTTTTGGAAGCATGTTTTAGCATGGTTTTTGCTGATGATGTAAGCCATATGTTGGAAGTAACTCTAGGTAGGAGTTCCTTGCTTTTGTACATTGAGATGATGTGGTTTAATGCTTTTAAATGCATGATGAATATGGCTTGGTTTTATGCTTTAAAACAGTGATGTAAGTGATGAAAATGATGTATATTGGCAAGTGATGTTTTTAAAATGTTAAGGTCACTAAGGTGGTTAAAAGTCCTTGGGTGAGCCTTGTTACTTATGAACATCAAGGTGGTTAAAAGTCCTTGGATGGTTCATGTTGTGGACACTAAGGTGGTTAAAAGTCCTTAGGTGATCCTTTTCTATGGTGTTTAAAAGTCCATAGGCCAAGGTGTTTAAAAGTCCTTGGGATCAAGGTGTTTAAAAGTCCTTGATGAGTTACGTTTCATGGTGTTTAAAAGTCCATGGCCAAGGTGTTTAAAAGTCCTTGGGATCAAGGTGTTTAAAAGTCCTTGATGTGTTACATTCTATGGTGTTTAAAAGTCCATAGGCCAAGGTGTTTAAAAGTCCTTGGGGCCAAGGTGTTTAAAAGTCCTTGGGGTGAAAGTTGATGAACTTGTGTTTAAAGAAATGGAATTTATCACTTGTGGCCAATATGACATGTTATGATTTGATGCATGAGATGCATGTTTAAGAATGCTTTTGAGCATGTGTAAATGATGGTTTGAAGCATGTTTTATAAAGTGTTTTATAAATGCATTATTGAATGGTTTAAATGAGCATTCCTCACTAAGCTTTGCTTACGCTCTCTTCGTTTTTCTTAATTCAATAATGCAGAGCATTAGAGACCTTTGAAGGCAGCAAGAAGGGCAAGAATTCAAGTGCAAGTAAAGCTCAATGTATGGAAGGTTTTTGTTAGACATTTTAGCTTTTGGGTGATTTGGCAATGGGGGACCAATGTGTATGTTTTAGGAGGTGTTGGAGACTCCCTAAGTATGTTAAATGTTGATGTGTTTGCTGGTTTTTGAATTGGAACCTTATATGCTTGTTTTGGAAGTTTGGTGTTGAATAGCTAGCTTGTGTAGGAAGCATGCCATTAGAATTGGGGCTTTTTGCATATGATGATGTTTGGTTGAATTGTTAGTGCTAATATGTTCCTTATATGTTGAATTGCATGTTGGCAAAGTTTGGTAGCATTTGGAGCATGATTGGTTGTGTAATTGCATGTTTAAAGTGGAGTTTTGGAGCAATCTGGGCAGGGTGTTTCGGAACAGCACCTACCGTTTCGGAACGAGTGCCTTAATTGTGCCCAGGCGTCCGAAACGGGAGGGGCCGTTCCGAAACGGAAAGGCTTCTGCCAGACCCCCCGTTTCGAAACGGGCTATGCCTGTTTCGGAACGGCCCCGCGTTTCGGAACGGGCTGTCTCCCGTTTCGGAACGGTCGACCGTTGGGGGCTGACATTGGCAGTTATATGTTTTGAATTGTTTGCGTTTTGGTCCTGAAACTTGTTTGTGCAATTGTATGAGTTTGGGAAGTCCTTTTGAGCTGAAATTTCACAGAGAAGCATGAAACCTGATTAATTTCAAGTTGGTAACTTCAATTTGGATTAAGTCCTTATAATTATCAGAATTTACAATTTGGTCCCCAAAGTTGTAAATTGTTCAATTGAGTCCCTGTTTGATCTCTGATGTTTGTGATCTTTTGGTATGATGTTTGTGTGATCACAATTAGGCTTAATGTGCATCTAGACAAGTTTAAAAAGAAAAAAAGGGTCGTTAATCAAGGTTGACTTTCGGGTTGACTTTGGTTTTCCCCGTGTGACTTTCTTAATTCGGGTCAACCGTCTAGGCCGGGTTAAGGGGGTTACAGTAGAAGAGACCGACCCAGTGGCTACCCCGACCAAGAAAAGGAAACGTACCAGGAAGGCAACTAACCCAGCACCGTCACGACCAGAAAACCAAATTCTTGAGCCAGAGCATATACCGAGTGATCCTGAGGAAACCCCTCTAAAGGAAACGACTACAGCACAAACAACTGAGCCGACACCAGCGCGATCTGCGGTTGCTACAACATCCAAACCAAAAACACGTATCAAACATACTACTGGACGTGCCAGGCCCTCATCCAGTGCTCAATCAGTATCCTCAGAGAGTATGGACGATGTAGCAGACCCCCACCACTACTCCTCTGAAACATCAATGGACAATACCAGCATCACGAAATAGCCTCCGCACCCAGGAGGTAACTAAAATAATTTTCTTTTCATTTTTCATGGCATATGATGTAGATTAGTTTATGCATTGCAGACACTGCATCTCTCAAGTTTGGGGGTGTTAGTGTTCATAGTTAATATTTTGCTTTAGCATATGCATTATGGGATAGAACAAATTTTTACTATGGCATTATGTTTAGTCTAGAGACAGTCCATGAATATATTTATGATGTCTGACGATGAAATCTTAAAGGCCTGAACTAAGTTAGAAAAAAAAACACAACTAGTTGAGATCTGTAGAACTGAATTTAGGATCTAGTTGTTAAAAAAATTGTTACACAGCTGCTCTCTTTCTATAAGTAAGTTTGTTAGAAAAATATTTTCAGGAAGAACCCTAGTAAACTCTGATATGTAAACTCTGGAGAATTAAAAAAAACTAGACGACCCTGTGCTCAAATAAACGAATAAATGCTACGACATATCTGTAGAAGGACACTCTGCTTTGCTATAGCATGTTAAAAAAAGAATAAGAAATAAAGCTTTGTTATAGCATATGAGTGAATGAAAGTTGTCACAGGATGACTCTGCCTACTAGCTCGGGGGTTAGAGGTTTGCTCCATGCTCATCTAGAGTTAAGGACGGTAGGTGTGATGAGCTGACACCCTTCGTAGCAGAAAACCTATATCTTTGGGAGTCTAAAAATTGGAAAAGAACTAGAGAACATAGTTAGGGTATAACTAGGGAGCTTCCTTGAAAATTTGTCTCACTAGCTTAAGTATAGGAGGAAGGCAGACACGCACACACGCACACAGCTTAGTCCTAAGGAATGTTCTTAAAGATCTCACTTCTGGTTGTATATATTTATTTGCCTAAGTTATTTTTTAGGACTGAAATATTGCCATAGCAATCCTCTAGGTTAAATCGTTTCCATAGTAGTTCTTTTTTTCTGTTCTATTCATTGCTTGAGGATAAACAATAGCTTAAGTTTGGGGGGTGATAACTGCATAAATATCCTTGTTTTCATATCTTTTTGCTATAGCATTTTTCCTGTTCTTGAGTTCATACCATAGCATTTAGACTGCATTTAGGTTGCATTTTCTTCTTCTGGGTGCATCTTTATCTTTGCTGATTATTGGTCCATATTGAGGGGTATTGCTCGGAAGGTTGGTTTTGGTTTTGGTGGTGCGCAGGAAAGGAGTCAAGAGAGAAAGCCGGTGCCGGGAATTGCTATAGCGTGATGGAAGTGGATATTGTCTAGCACGTGAGATACACGTGAGCTGCAGAAGCACGTGAACATGCAGAAAAGGACGATCTAACATGTGCAGCAGTCGGTATCCACCTGCAGACTGTCCTCCTTGTCCCCTCGTGGCAGACTTTGTCGGTGGATATTCCTTGGGGTTATCAAGGCATCTTTAGGGCACCAAACCCTAGAAGCTTCCACTATATAAAGGGGATAGAAGCTTGGAGAAAAGGGGGGTGCGGTGTTAAGGCTGTGTTGTGAAAGAGAGGCGGAAGAGAGAGAAAAGGTGAGGGAAGTTTTCACCTTCATCTTCTCCAAGTTGGTGTCCTCCATCGTTGAAGCTCCAAGGAGTGGCCTCACCAGCCTCAAGAGAGGCGGTGAGCCTAATGTTGGGTCACGTCGGCACGCCCCGTGGCGCAGCGGAAAAATTAATCCGACGTAATCCAGCCAGGATCCATGTACAAGAACGAATCTGGGGTGAAAATATGAAGAGTTACCTTTTAAAACTCTTGAAACTGGAAAACCGACGGTATTTCGGAATAACCACGTCAAGTAAAATCGGAATCGTCACAGGTTCGCAACGACCTCTACGGAGTCAACCCGAACAAAAAACCAACAAAGTTTCCACCTCCTTAACACTTGGGGATAAATTTCGACAGGTTTGAACACCTTCCAGGGAGAAGTCGAAATCCCTCTAGGGATTCCTGAGGGAGTCTGAAATCGACCAGGAGTTCAACCGGGACTTGCAATCGAGCAAGGGAAGCTTCAGGGATTTTCCAGGGGCAAGTAGAACACCAGAAAAATATCGAACAACTTCTTAGAGAGCTTTCTGGGATATGTTGAATTCCAGTGGGGAATCCCTAAGGGTGTTGTCGAAATCTTCAAGAGGAGGAAGAGGGATAATTTGGTTGCTAGCCCTTGTCCCTTTAAATAGTATTCAGAGACTTAATTCTAGTTGAATATCTTAAATCCAAGTTCAACCAAAATTCATAGAATCTAATTCTACTTGAAATTGGTTTATATTAAATATACATTATATTTAATAATATTAAATGAAATATATATATATATATATTTAATTATGTAGAATCTTATTCTACATAAAACCTGGATTTAAATATACATTATATTTAATCCAAATATATATGTTTTATTATATAGAATCTCATTCTATCTTTACTTGGATTTAAATATATTTAAATATATATTTTTAATTATGTAGAATCTAATTCTACATAAACTTGGAATTAAATATACATTATATAAATTCCAAAAATATATTTAAATTTCTAGAATCTTATTCTATAATATTTAAGTCTCTAAATATTTTCCATACTCTAAAAAATATTTGATAAATACAATATTTATCCAATATTATTCCCATTTAAGGGAGTTGCCGATTTCCCCTATCCTATAGGGGATTTTCGGCAACCTCCCTAAAATAGGGAGTATGGTTTCCAATTTTTGTTTGTTTCATTCGAAGGGTGTGACCATTGTAAGTTCATGCAAAGTTAGTAGCAAAATTAGAACTGTTCTAATTTTACAAACGATGAGTGGCATCTAGCAATACATCATTGCTACCTAAGTTGCATGAAGTCATGGTTTGACTTTCCTAATTCCTGAATAAACTTCCTTTATGTATTTCATCCTTTTGTCTTTTATATCTTAGATGAACACAAGTCATGGGTTAGTCACACTTGTGTTGTCCATCTTGTGTTTCTTGATGTCTTGAGTAGATTATGATAAACGAATCTCTATGATATCTCATATCATAATTTTCGAGCATGACCATGCATTTTCTAATCTCACTCAATCAAGTGGCCGAATATATTTCTCCCATAATGTAGGAGGGACAAATCCTTTCTTGATCAACCATATTTCACTACATAGGTCATCACGTATCCAATCATTAGTGTTTATAATGTAGTCAGTTACGACCCACATTTGACTATGTCAAAATACGTAAATCTTTATGTTGAAATCATGTTGATCTCAAGACTAAGGATTATACATATGTTTATCATGAGCAATGTTGTGAGTGTCACATAATTACCCAAGAAACATGCTCATAGCGGGTCAATCAAGTATGTTGTTCTCTAACAAATACTTATGTGTTGATTTTGACATCTCTATGTCAATGACAACGCTTGTAATCAACCACGTATTAGTCTTTATATAGTATCACTGTCCATACCCGTAATAATATTCGACTAAGGATCCTATTTAACAATAATCGTATTATTGTATGGACATTATTATCCAATGGTTAGTTTGATGCACAGAAACATACCAAATGATAATAACGGCAATGCCATAACTTGATAAATCTAGTAAAATAGTATGTCTATTCAATCATCATATGATTGGTCTTTGGGCATACTCCAACAATCTCCCACTGGCACTAAGACCAATCATTCTCATATCTAATACGATATGGCTTAGTGTAACTGACATGATTATGCTGTGTCAAAAGCTTTGTCAGGGAGTTGACAAAGTTATCAACTTTGTGTGTATGTTGCATGCTTTCACATCTCCAAGATGTAAGTACTTTAGAATATGTTTGTATTTATTGATGAAATCTGGGTTTTATTTGCTTACGCAAAGGTTCCATCATAACAGAGTTATGTAGCATCTAATATGCTGGGAACAACCCTTTATTCAGAAGTGAACCCTTTAGATCCAAACATCCTTCTTTATTGCTATGTCGACTGTAATACATTCAGCATATGTTGTAGAGTTAGATATTGTCTCATGGTGCTAACTCGCAGTATCTTTTATTAATGCAAATCGGATTGCGATCTTTAGTTCCTTTTGATGAGTATGTCATCTACATACAATACTTAGGAAAGTAACAATGCTCCCACTAGCTCTTTTGAAAACAAGACTCCCCTTTGTTTCTAGATAAACCAAACCTTTTGATTGTATCTTCTGAAACGAATATCCCAACTTTGAGAAGCTTGCCTTAGTCTATGGATAGACCTTTGTAGCTTACATACCTTGGAGTGACAAAACCTTCTGGATGTGTCATGTACACATATGTTTCAAGTTTTCCCTTAGGAAAGTGGTTTTGACATTCCTTTATTTGATTCCATAATCATCGTATGTAACTACTTGCAAGTGAGATTAAGATGGATTAAACATAGCTACAAGGAAGATGCTTTATGATAGTCTATACTATGAAGTTTGTCGAAAACTTTTAGCGAAGAATCATCCTTTGTATGTTTTATCATCCATGCGGTTTTTCCTTTTTGAAAAACTCATTCATACCTCTTAGGTTTTACCCTTTTAGGTAACCGAAGTCTATACTTGGTTTTAGACATGGATTCCATCTCATATCTCATGGCTCTTAGCCATTTCTTGAATTTTGGGCTCACCATTGCTTTCTGATAAGACCTAGTCTTTATCTTGATCCGAAAAGAAGAGTGTTTCCATGTACGGATAGTGAGAAATCCATATTTCTCAAGTATATGGTATTCTCTTAAGGATCAACACAATGGTTGTGTTTTGTTCCAATGTTCCTTGATCATTTGTGGAACATTCTCAATCATTGGTTCATAAATTTGTTGTCTAAAATTTCTTCACATTCCAAATTCCATTTTTCCTTTTGTGAGAGGTAATCTCTTTTGAGAGAAACTCTCGTTTGAGCAACAAACATTTTGTTCTCGTTGAAAAATGAAATCCCTTAGTGATAAGTATTCTCTTTCGACATAAACTATCGTTTGAGCAACAAATATTTTGTTCTCGTTAAAGTTGAAGAAATAATATCCCTTTGTGAGAATTAATCTCTTTCAAGACAAACTCTCGTTTGAGAAACAAATGCTTTGTTCTCGTTAATGACTTGTTTTTCTTAAAATCACATGATTAAGTATGAGAGTTGTTTTTCTAGTGTGTAAAGAAGTCGAAAATGACTTGTTCTGAATCAAAACATGTCTAACATATTTGATTCTCTTTCAAAGACTTTTCGTTCCACTTGTGGGATTTATTTATGGGACAATGCCATATTCTTTGAAAGTTCATCAAACTTTAAATATTCTTGAATTTGATCTCATCAAATTACCTTAATACTTTTATGAGTTTGAGATTAGTCATTTGTTTTATTTATCTTATAAATATTATTGATTTGATTAGTTTAAAGATCATTGATTCGTTGTGCCAGAAGAGATTAAAAGAATAACATTTATTTAAATAATCTCAAAATAAAAATATCTTGTCCTTACAAGATAACTAAAACTTAGGCACAAAATAATAATCTTAAAAACTAAAACAAATCTATTTAAGCAAAAACACATGTCCTAATGGATGATGTAGCAACTCTTGCTTTATTTCCATTCACAGGTCCATATCTATTCTGATGCCTTCTCTTTAGAAGCCTCTGAGGTTGACACCTCACTCGTTTTTGCTTTCTTGACTTCTTGTAGGTGTGCGGGGCAGTTTCTCTTCCAATATCCGGTCTTGCCGCAATGGAAACATTTTCCATCCTTCTTGATTCCCTTCTTAGGTTTCAATGCCTCATTTCCATCGTTTATGGTCTTACCATCACCTTTAGACTTTGCTGCCGATTTACCTTTCTTCTTGCCCTTGCGGACCATCAGAACAGGTTTAGGTCCTAACTTCTTCAGGTTGATTTCAGCAGTTCTCAACATGGCGAGCAACTGTGGCAGCGTCTTGTTAACTTCATTCATATTGAAATTAAGGACGAACTGATTGAAACTATCCGACAACGATTGCAGGATGACATCAGTAGCTAATTCGTCTTTCAGCGGAAAACTGAGCTTCTCCAACGTTTGGATGTAGCCCATCATTTTGATGACGTGAGCTCCTACGGGAGATCCCTCACTCATCTTGAATTGAAACAGAGCTTTAGAGGTCTCGTACCTCTCTTGACAAGCTTGCCCTTCAAAAATCTCCTTGAGATTTTGAATCATATCATAAGCTACCATGTCCTCATGTTGCTTCTGAAGCTCAGGGATCATGGAGGCAAGCATAAGACAACCGACATCCAGCATGTCGTCCATGTGTTTCTTAAACTTGTCTTTGTCAGCTCTGGAAGCAGTGGCAACTGGTTCATCAGGAACAAGTTCTTCAATGACATATTCCTTCTTTTCCTGTTTGAGAACAATTCTCAAATTGCGGAATCAGTCAAGGAAGTTTATGCCATTGAGCTTATCCTTCTCAAGGGTAGATCGCAGAGATAGAGTATTATTTTCCATTAATTCTACAACAAAGAAAATATGCTACATAAGTTTTACTAAATTTTAAAATTTATAGATAGGATTTTACTATAAATTTACTCCCATTATTTTCTTCAAAATTAAAAACCCTCAAGTTTTAATTTCGGAAAAACGTTTCGATAGTTTTTCTAGTGAGCGAGGATCCGTATTTCACCATTCCTAAATAAGCTTTGGCCAGTCTTTTAGGAAATGGTTATTTAGGTAAGTAACACCTTACTAATTACATCTCATGTAATTCCTCATCTTTTGGCGAACAACTCTTGTTCTTTAAATCATCTTATGATTATCCAAAACTTTTAACCACTAGGTTTTCTAATCCTATTAGAACAACCCAGCTAAGTCAATACAAATATCTCAATCGGCGAATATCACTAGCTTATTCTTCGCGTTTAACTAAGATAGATAAATGTGACATTGCTTTGGCAAAGCTCACATTATATCGATCGAAGCTTTAACGATGGTAAATATTGGATGGTTAAAACAAACTTAGAATTATAGTGAGGGATTTACTTAATTATCTCATCATTTTAACATTGATTGTATCAATAGAAGTATGTTTAATCATGCTTATAAAATATCCATTGCATCACATACAAGGTAAATATAAGCGGTAAATGAATATGCAATGATTATAGCCCTTCTTAACCTAAGGCGACCCGTCCCAAGCCAATGGGAGGACCATTATACTGAAGATAGAATCTACTTCTGAAATGCCCGGTCCATTAGGGAAGGCCCACCATGCTGCTACCTTGGTTCTTGCATTATCTCCATGAGTATTTACAATTTTCAGAAACTCGCGTTACATGCGAGGGAGTGAGATGAGAAGAGAAGTACAATAGAAGATAGAGAAAGGCACGACACGCATGCCGTATTTATAAAAACCAAAACTATAAAGGCTATGGGCTATAACCATGTAAAACAAACACCGTGCAATCTAACATGCATTTCAAACATCGTGCGAACAAAGTAACGACGTGTTTACGGAGTTTTAAACTGATTATCCTTATGTTGCGGTTAATGGGCCAATGAAGGATCACAAGGTTTCATAAACTATTTGCGTTAACGAACAAATGCACCAGGTAGGTCAACATGAAAGAGAGGTGGCGCACTAGGCACACTTAAGTACCGGGTCTTTGATGATGTCAATCCTAGACATGCATTTTTCATAACGTCTGTAACACCCCAAATTTGGGCCTAAATGTTTCGAGTCTGAACGGGATCGGTTTGGAAAACGGTTCGAATCTAAAAGGGAGTTTTAGGGAACATCTAGTTCGGGATACTTAAAAAATATAGAAAATATCTAAAAATCCTCATTTAATATCTATAAGTGAATGGTGAAATCAATTTTACAAAATAAGGTTTGGAAATACTACATTTCGATGTAGTGACCAAATCGCAGTTTTTACAAAGTTTAGTAGTGACTGTTTTGTAAAGGATTGGAACTTTGAATCTTTAAGGAGCTAATTTACCAAAATTGTTTTCATCAGATTTTTCCTTAATTTGGGTGATTTAATTGATGGTCTAATTAAATAGAATAAAGGTGATAAACTAGCTTTGACTTTCATAACTACTTTTCTCTAATTTTCTCTTATTTCATTTTCTATCAAAATCCTATCAACCAAACACTTTTTCTCCAGCAAATCTTACATTGATTTCCACTTCATTTGATGAGATTTCCATCACTCATTGACTCCTAATCAATCCTTCAACAAATCCATTTGATTTCTACATTGTATTTTCATGGAAACTTGCCAAAATCAAGGAGAAATCATCTTTTAGAGGTAAGATTGTTCTTCTCCTCTAAACACTCAGTTCTTTACTGAAATTCCCAAGTTGTCAATCCTTTATTAAAGTTTTATGAATGATTTTAATGTTGGAAACAAGAATTTGGCTTAAAACTCAAGATTTTGGAAGAGATCTTGAAGATTTTCGTGGTAATTGATTGGGCTCTGTTATGAGATGGTTTTCTAATGTATTTTGGATGTTAAATGATGTTAGAAATGAGGTTTTATCAACCCAATCCCGAATAGGATGTTTTTCCTAAGTTTTGCTTGTGGAAATGGTGGTTTTTGGGGTGATTTTGGTGTTCTCTTATTTTTGGAGGTATAAGGACGAGTTTAGGGTTGTTTTTGATGTTAATTGATGTTTAGAAATGTTTAGAATTGATAGATATTGGCTGGGCTTCGTTTTGGGAGAGTTTGGAGGTGATTTCGGTTGTTTTTGGTAGTCGAAATAAGGTTCTTGAGTAGAGCAGCGAGTTGGGTTGTATGGCTGGTGATTTTAATGCATGATGGTGCATTAATCCTCTGCTCTTATGTGTTAAAAACAAGGGAGAGTGATCCAGAGGTGATTGAGGTAGTGTTGGAGGTTTCAGACGCTTGGGAGGCTTGTCAGCTAGCATAGTGTTGTGTATCAATGAGTGAGATCGTGTTTTCCAGCTTTGGAATGATTTTGAAAAGAGGTTTGGGAACTTAAATTTAGGCTTGAAACGTTGGTTTAAGTTCGGAAGTAAGTAAAGTGGAATTCTCTCTCCATTGTGCTATTATTGTTTTGAAAACTATCAAAATGGGTTTTGATGTGATTGATTTGATAATGTGGTTTAATTTGTTGTTTGAGCATGGTTTTAAAGCATGTGAGCTGATTGTCAAACTTGGTTTGAAGAAGGATGCATGAAATTAATATTCCTTGAGAGTATGTGTTGTTAGTTTGCATCTTAAGGCAATGTTCGACATTTTGGCCTTGAAGGTGTTGCATGCTTTAAAAACAGTGATTGTGTTGATGATTTTAACATGAGATGTAGCGACCAAATCGCAGTTTTTACAAAGTTTAGTAGTGACTGAAACTTTGAATCTTTAAGGAGCTAATTTACCAAAAATGTTTTCATCAGATTTTTCCTTAATTTGGGTGATTTAATTGATGGTTTAATTAAATAGAATAAAGGTGATAAACTACCTTTGACTTTCATAACTACTTTTCTCTAATTTTCTCTTATTTCATTTTCTCTCAAAATCCTATCAACCAAACACTTTTTCTCCAGCAAATCTTACTTTGATTTCAACTTCATTTGATGAGATTTCCATCACTCATTGACTCCTAATCAATCTTCCAACAAATCCATTTGATTTCTACATTGTATTTTCATGAAAACTTGCCCAAATCAAGGAGAAATCATCTTTTAGAGGTAATATTGTTCTTCACCTCTAAATACTCAGTTCTTTACTGAAATTCCCAAGTTGTCAATCCTTTATTAAAGTTTTATGAATGGTTTTAATGTTGAAAACAAGAATTTGGCTTAAAACTCATGATTTTGGAAGAGATCTTGAAGATTTTCATGGTAATTGATTGGGCTCTGTTTTGAGATGATTTTCTAATGTATTTTGGATGTTAAATGATGTTAGATATGAGGTTTTATCAATCCAATCCCGAATAGGTTGTTTTTCCTAAGTTTTGCTTGTGGAAATGGTGGTTTTGGGGAGATTTTGGTGTTCTGTTATAGCTGGAGGTATAAGGACGAGTTTAGGATTGTTTTTGATGTTAATTGATGTTTAGAAATGGTTAGAATTGATAGATCTTGGCTGGGCTTTGTTTTGGGAGAGTTTGGAGGTGATTTCGATTGTTTTTGGAAGCCGAAATGTGGTTCTTGAGTAGAGCAGCGAGTTGGGTTGTATGGCTGGTAATTTTAATGCATGATGGTGCATTAATCCTATGCTCTTATGTGTTAAAAATAGGGGAGAGTGATCCGAAGGTGATTGAGGTAGCGTTGGAGGTTTCAGACGCTTCGGAGGCTTGTGGGCTAGCATAGTGTTGTGTATCGGTGAGTGAGATCGTGTTTTCCAGCTTTGGAATGATTTTGAAAAGAGGTTTGGGAACTTAAATTTAGGCTTGAAACGCCGGTTTAAGTTCGGAAGTAAGTAAAGTGGAATTCTCTCTCCATTGTGCTATTATTGTTTTGAAAACTATCAAAATGGGTTTTGATGCGATTGATTTGATAATGTGGTTTAATTTGTTGTTTGAGCATGGTTTTAAAGCATGTGAGTTGGTTGTCAAACTTGGTTTGAAGAAGGATGCATGAAATTAATATTCCTTGAGAGTATGTGTTGTTAGTTTGCATCTTATGGCAATGTTCGGCATTTTGGCCTTGAAGGTGTTACATGCTTTAAAAACAGTGAGTGTGTTGATGATTTTAACATGATATATTGGCATAGATGATGTAAAGATTACCGGATATATTGATCGATCAATAGGATGTAGAGTGCACTATAAACTAAAATTCGTACGTGCTCTTGGGATTCCTCCCAAAGAGAGAGACCAATGATGGGCATTCCATTGGAGTAGGACTTGGTGAAATATCCAAGCTTTTTGGCAACAAGAGTTATTGCCATGAGACCAATGATGGGCATTCCATTGGAGTAGGACTTGGTGAAATATCCAAACTTTTTGGCAACAAGAGTTATTGCCATGAGACCAATGATGGGCATTCCATTGGAGTAGGACTTGGTGAAACATCCAAGCTTTTTGGCAACAAGAGTTATTGCCATGAGACCGATGAGGGGCATACCATCAGGGTAGGACTTGATGAAATACTCAAGCTTTTGGCGAAGGTAGAATCGCCATGAGAGTACGGTGTGGTGGAAGCCACCGGAATATTATGTTCTAGACGTGTGAGTACGGTGATGGTTGATGCCACCGGAAGTGTCTAGTGAATTGTCCGCATATCCGTGTACAATAGAGTATGTAAATGCCAATATATGAGAATGTGTGTCACATGTACCAATGCTTGAAATGTTTTATGCTATGTGGTTTGCATATGAGATAATGAAATTATGAAATACTTTTGTGTAAACAAGCATGAGTGGCTTTGCCATGAGTTTTGCATAGGTTGTATGCATGAGATAGCTAGATGTTACATGTGGTTTTCAAATGGAGATTTAAGTTTATGGAATGCTCTTGAGTAACCCGCATGTGTGACTTTGCCATGAGTTTTGCATTGGTAGAATGCATGAGATAGATATTTGATACATGAGATTTCAAATGGCGTTTGCTTTGAAATTGTTTTCATGTATGAGAAAGGAAGAGTGTGGAATGGAATTGGTTTCCAAGGAATTTGGTTTAAACTTTGCACGAAGCACTATTGCATGAAATGGTTTAAGTGGAAGTTATTGCAAGAATGTTATTTGGGGTTGAGTTGCTTAATGCATTTGAGTTTAATGTTGATCTTATGTTAAGTAATGCTTAATTTTAAGGTGTTGATGTTTTTATGAGGTTTTCGAACAATACTTGGTTTATAAAGGTGTGATTGCTTTTGAAAAGGGTTTTAAGGTTTGCTACATTGATGGTGTTTTGGTTTGAGCATTCCTCACTAAGCATTATGTGCTTACGCTCCTTTTTGTCCATCAATGCAGATAAATGAATTTGGGACAACAAGAAGCAAGGGATTCAAGAAGAGCTCCACTTGAGAAGTATGTTTTGGTTTATAGCTATAGATAATAAAGGCAATGGGGGGAGAGTCTTTTACGTTGATGTGTAATGTGATTGTTCATCTTGAGCATGTTCGGATTATGGTTTGATACTTGTTGATGATTGTTTTGTGATATTTGGTTCTTCATCTCCATACTTGATATGACTATGCTCTTTGGTTAAAAGTAAGATCTTTTGTTTAATGTGATAAATGAGTGGGTGTGCTTAATGCTTGTTATGTATCTAGCTTTTGATGCAAAATGAAGGTTTTAATGCTTAGCATGTTGTTGATATGTTGTGGAGTGATTTAAAGTATGTTTGATGGTGTTTTGATGTGAAAAACCATAAGTTTCTGTTGTTTCTGGGCAGGGTGTATCGAAACACCCTTAGCTGTTTCAAAACGGGTGCCTGAAATGACCTGGGCGTTTCGAAACGGCTAGAAGTGTTTCGAAACACTTTGGCTACTAGAAGTGTCTGTTTCGGAACTGGTTTCGGAACATACCCGTGTACCAAAATGGTCAACACCGTTTCGATACGGGCGTTTAACACGGGTGTTTCGATACGGTTGTCAGTGTTTTGAAATAGGTGACCGTTGGACACAGATTTGAATTGCTTTGAAGTCTGTATGCTTTACATTTTAGTCCTGAAAGTTATAATTGCAATTGCTTGAGTTTGAGATGTCTTTTTAAGATGAAATTTGGCAGAGAGGCTTGTAATATGATTAATTAAGGTTCGGTAAAACTAAAATCTACAAAGTCCTTATGTTTTCCAAAATTTACATTTTGGTCCCTAAATGTGTATTTCTTGCAATTGAGTCCTTAAACGTTTTCCGATCGTTGTGCTTTTCTCTTCCAAGGTTCTTGAGCATTCACATAGGCTTAATGTGTATCTAGAAAAGATTAAACAAAAAAAAGAGGGTCGTTAATCAAGGTTGACTTTCCGGTTGACTTTGGTTTTCTCGTGTGATCTTCGTAGTTCGGGTCTAACGCCTAGGCCGGGCTAAGCGGGTTACAACGTCTAATCATAACTCTTATGGATTAACCGTGAAAGATAGTTTGATAACTTTTATCAAATTAGAAGCCCTTTCAGAGATTTCATAAATCTATGAAACTACGAACAACTACTTGTTCTCTAGACTATCTATTAGTCTCAACATGTTAACATTTAACATTGAAGCAACCTAACATAGTTATGATTAACTCTTAATCATTCAGTGATAATCGAAATAAGCCTTTATTAGGTGTGATACGACAAACGATAAATATCTAAATCGAATCAAACATCATGCATCTCATACATAAACATCACCCAAGAATTTAAGTCCGAATTCGTATGATACATGTAACGCCCAATTTTTGGGCTTGGAAGTTTTGGGTTTGGACCGGACCGGTCGGATTGCGGTTCGAATATATAAAGGTGAAATTAGGAAAGCCTAGTTCGGGTTGCATTAAAAATATGGAAAAATGTCCTAAAATCCTCTTTTAATATATATAAGTGAACTGTGAAATCAATTTTACAAAATGAGGTTGGGAAGGGTGACATTTTGGCTAGTGACCAAAATGTAATTTTTGAAAGTTGTGTGACTGTTTTAGAAAGGATTGAAACTTTGAATCTTTAAGGAGCTATTTACCCAATGGGAGTTTCTCCAGATTTTTCTAAAATATTAAAGGTTTATTAAATGGTTTTTAAATAAAAGAAAAGTGGAGGGAAGATATTTTGTCATTTTCTAACTAACTTTTCTCTCAATCTTCTATTTTCTTTTCCCTCATTTTCTCTCAACCCAAACATCTTTTCTCCAGAGATTTTCTTCTGATTTTGTCACCTAAACATCTCATTTCAATTCTCTTTTGATCTCTAATCATTTCTTCAACAAAACCTCACCATTTGCTAAGTGGAATTTTCAAGATTTTGGTTCCAAAAAGGGAGAAACTCAAGTTTGGAGGTAAGAACGTCCTTCTCCTCTAAACTCTCAGTTCTTTACTGAAATTCCCAAGTTCTCAATCCTTGAATTATGATTTATTAAAGGTTTTACAATGGTAATCTTGATTTTGGCTTTAAAATGCAAGATTTGGTGATTTTTGGTGAAATTTCGTGAGATCTGTTTGGGCAGTGTTTTGAGGTGTCAAATTGATGTTAAATGAATGTTAAATTGATAAGGAATTGAGGTTTTATCAATGCAATCCCGAATAGGTTGAATTTCCTAAGTTTTGCTTGATGTTTTTGGTTGTTTTTGGGGTGTTTTTGATGATCTGTTATAGCTGGAGGTATAAGGACGTGATTGTGATCATTTTGGATGTTAATTGATGTTTAAAAATGGTTAGAAGTGATGGATCTTGGCTGGGTTAAGTTTCGGAAGTGTTTGGTGGTGATTTCGGTTGTGTTTGGTAGCCGAAATGTTGGATTTGTGATGAGCAGCGAGTTTAGTTGTGTTGCTGGTGTTTTTAATGCACAATGATGCATTAATCTTCTGTTGTTATGTGCTTGAAACAGGGGAGGAAGATCCGTGAGCATTTGAGGTGGTGTGGAAGGTTTCGGATGCTTGGAAGGCTTGTTGGCTAGCCTTGTTTTGTGTATCGGTGAGTGAAGTTGGGTTTTCAGCTTTTAAACCAGGGTTTGAAGGTTTGGGAGCTTAGTTTAAGTCTAAACAACTTTGCTAAGCTCAAGAGTAAGTAAATGGATTTTCGCTCTTGGTTTGTGTTGTGAATTGGTTTTTTTTAAGCAATTGTGATTGATGGTTGCAATGCATATGATTTGCATGTTTTAAATTTTGTTTGGAAGCATGTTTTAGCATGGTTTAATGCTGGTTTTGAAAGCCATATGTGAAGGATGCTCAAGGTAAGAGATCCTTGGTTTTGTACATGGAAATTGTGGTTTTGATGCATGGTGTTGCATGTTGTTTAATGGCTTTGTGTAATGCTTTAAAAACAGTGAATTGATGATGGTAAATGATGAATTTTGCATTATGGTTATGCATGTGAATTAAAGGATTAATGTGGTAAGGTGGTTATGTTGGCAAGTGATGTAAGTGGTTCTTGGTTCTTTGATCGGATATAGTTAGCCGGCTAGAGGATTGGGTGCACCGTGAATAAAGTCGCCTTGGATGTGGAGTGGTTAGATGTGAACCGGTAAACTCCATCCAAGTATCCTAACGAGATGGTTAAGGTTATAATGGTGATTGGAATCCCATTCGAGGACCTTGGGTAAGCAAAGGTAATAATGGTGGTTAAAATTCCATTGGTGGACCTTGTGCTTGTTAAGATCACAATGGTGGTGTAAAGTCCATGTGTGGATCTTGTATAGGGTGTCCCGGATCTCGTTAGTGATGTTATACAACTACCAATCGGTGATGCTAAGGTTATATGGTGTTTAAAAGTCCATATATGGGAACCTTGTGCATGTTAAGGTTGTATGGTGGTTAAAGTCCATACATGGGAACCTTGTGAAAGTTAAGGTTGTATGGTGTTTAAAAGTCCATACATGGGAACCTTGTGAAATTTAAGGTTGTATGGTGGTTAAAAGTCCATACATGGGAACCTTGTGAAAGTTAAGGTTGTATGGTGTTTAAAAGTCCATACATGGGAACCTTGTGAAAGTTAAGGTTGTATGGTGTTTAAAAGTCCATACATGGGAACCTTGTGAATGGTAAGGTCAAATGGTGTTTAAAAGTCCATTTGGGGACCTTGGATTGGTAGGGTGTATGAAGCGTGGGGACAACGCTTGTGATCCGCGTATCCGATTGGATGTTGAGTTGAAAAGTGGATTTGGTTTATCACTTGGAAGCCAATATATGTTCTTGAATATAATGAAGCATGAGATGCTTGAAATGATGCATGGTTGCATGAGAAGTGTATAATGTATTATGAATGCATGCTTACTTGTTAGTTTGAACAAGTGTTGGTTATCTATTGAGAATGGTGCATGTGTGCATGAAATCTCTTTAGTGCATTGAAGTCTTGTGAAGACTTGTTTTTAAGGCATGTGATGCAAAGGTTGGTGATGTGGTTCATATGTTGCATTTGTTTAATGCATATGGTAAATTGAATGAGTAAGTGGTTTTAAGGGTTTCTTGCTTTAAAATGATATTCAAGTATGAGCAAGGTATGATGTGAAGTGGAAGTGTTTTCCAAAGTTTTGAATTTAACCTTGCATGTGATGTTTATGCTTGGATTGGTTAAATTGTTGATTTTGCAAGTTGTGCTTTGAAAGGGTTTTCTTAGCTCTTCTAAGCTAAGGGTTTGTTTTTCATGTTTGAGCAATGCATGATGTTATGCATGTTATTGAAAAGGGTTTTCAAACTTGCTTTGGTTTATCGAATCGAGTTTGCTTTTAAAAGTGGTTTTATGACTCGCTGCATTGATGGTGTTTTGGTTTTGAGCATTCCTCACTAAGCATTATGTGCTTACGCTCCTTTTTGTCCATCAATGCAGAGATTTGAAGTTGGAGCAGCGAGAAGCAAGGGATTCAAGGGGGAACTCCACTTGAGATGTATGTCTCGGTTAATAGCTATAGATAATAAAGGCAATGGGGGAAAAATCTCTTATGTTGATGTCTAATGAGATTGTATATGTTGGACAAGTATGGTTTATGATTTTGAACTATGTGGTGTAAGCTTGCAACGTTTGAATCTTCTTATGCTTAAGTTGTTATGCTATGCTTCTTGTTTGAAAAGCATGATTGAGTGTTGGATGTGTTGAATGAGTTGGTGCATCTAGGGGTGGTTTTGTATCTAGATTTTGATGCAAATTGGTAGGTTTGATGTTTGGCATGTTGTTGATTTATTGTGGAATGGTTTGGAGCACGTTTGATGGGGTTTAAAGGTGTTAAAACAGGCCAAACTGTTGTTTCTGGGCAGGGTGTTTCGAAACACCCTTTCCTGTTTCGAAACAGGCCCTTGTTTTGGCTAGGGTGTTCCTGAACGGCCTAGCCCGTTTCTGAACACTTTGGCTACTGCCAAGGGGTGTTCCTGAACGGCCTAGACCCGTTTCTGAACACCTGATGGTTTGCAAGCTTTACGTTTTAGTCCCGTTTCTTGTTTGTGCAATTGCTTGAGTTTGAGATGTCCGTTTGAGATGAAATTTGGCAGAGAGGCATGAATCATGACTAATTTCATAATGGTAACTTAAAAATTGGTAAAGTCCTCTTAATTTTTAGAATTTACAATTTGGTCCCTAAATTCGTATTTTGTGCAATTGGGTCCCTTATCGTTTTCCGATTGCTGTGATTTTTGAGTATGCTTATCTCAAGAGTATGCCTAGGTTTAATGTGCATCTAGACAATTTTTTTAAAAAGAAAAAAAGGGTCGTTAATCAAGGTTGACTTTCGGGTTGACTTTGGTTTTCCCCGTGTAAACTTCTTAATTCGGGTCAACCGTCTGGGCCGGGTTAAGGGGGTTACAATACAAGTGGCTCTGATACAACTGTTGGGTCACGTCGGCACGCCCCGTGGCACATCGGAAAAATTAATCCGACGTAATCCAGCCAGGATCCATGTACAGGAAAGAATCTGGGGTGAAAAGATGAAGAGTTACCTTTTAAAACTCTGGAAACTGGAAAATCGACGGTATGTCGGAATAACCACGTCAAGTAAAACCAGAATCGTCACAGGTTCGCAACGACCTCTACAGAGTGCACCCGAACAAAAAACGAACAAAGTTTCTGCCTCCTTAACACTTAGGGATAAGTTTTGACATGTTTGATCACCTTCTAGAGAGAAGTCGAAATCCCTCCAAGGATTCCTGAGGGAGTCTGAAATCGACCAGGAGTTCAACCAGGACTTGCAATCGAGCAAGGGAACCTTCAGGGATTTGCCAGGGGGCAAGTAGAACACCAGAAAAATATCGAACAGCTTCTCAGAGAGCTTTCTGGGATATGTTGAATTCTAGTGGAGAATCCCTAAGGGTGTTGTCGAAATCTTCAAGAGGAGGAAGAGGGATAATTTGGTTGCTAGCACTTGTCCCTTTAAATAGTATTCAGAGACTTAATTCTAGTTGAAAATCTTAAATCCAAGTTCAACCAAAATTCATAGAATCTAATTCTACTTGAAATTGGTTTATATTAAATATACATTATATTTAATAATATTAAATGAAATATATATATATTTAATTATGTAGAATCTTATTCTACATAAAACATGGATTTAAATATACATTATATTTAATCCAAAAATATATATATTTTTATTATATAGAATCTCATTCTATTTTTACATGGATTTAAATATATTTAAATATATATTTTTAATTATGTAAAATCTAATTCTACATAAACTTGGAATTAGATATACATTATATAAATTCCAAATATATATTTAAATTTCTAGAATCTTATTCTATAATATTTAAGTCTCTAAATATTTTCCATACTCTAAATAATATTTGATAAGTGCAATATTTATCCAATATTATTCCCATTTAAGGGAGTTGCTGATTTCCCCTATCCCATAGGGGATTTTCGGCAACCTCCCTAAAATAGGGAGTATGGTTTCCAATTTTTGTTCGTTTTATTCGAAGGGTGTGACCCTTGTAGGTTCATGCAACGTTAGCAGCAAAATTAGAGCTGTTCTAATTTTACAAACAATGAGTGGCATCTAGCAATACATCATTGCTACCTAAGTTGCATGAAGTCATGGTTTGACTTTCCTAATTCCTGAATAAACTTCCTTTATGTATTTCATCCTTTTGTCCTTTATATCTTAGATGAACACAAGTCATGGGTTAGTCACACTTGCGTTGTCCATCTTGTGTTTCTTGATATCTTGAGTAGATTATGATAAACGAATCTCTATGATATCTCATATCATAATATTTGAGCATGGCCATGCATTTTCTAATCTCACTCAATCAAGTGGCCGAAGATATTTCTCCCATTATGTAGGAGGGACAAATCCTTTCTTGATCAACCATATTTCACTACATAGGTCATCACGTATCCAATCATCGGTCTTTATAATGTAGTCAGTTACGACACACGTTTGACTATGTCAAAATACGTAAATCTTTATGTTGAAATCATGTTGATCTCAAGTCTGAGGATTATACATATGTTTATCATGAGCAATGTTGTGACTGTCACATACTTACCCAAGAAACATGCTCACAACGGGTCAATCCAGCATGTTGTTCTCTAACAAATACTTATCTGTTGATTTTGACATCTCTATGTCAATGACAACGCTTGTCATCAACCACATATTAGTCTTTATATGTTATCACTGTCCATACCCGTAATAATATTCGACTAAGGATCATATTTAACAATAATCATATTATTGTATGGACATTATTATCCAATGGTTAGTTTGATGCACAAAAACATACCAGATGATAATAACGACAATGCCATTACTTGATAAATATAGTAAAATAGTATGTCTATTCAATCATCATATGATTGGTCTTTGGGCATACTCCAACACCTAAGACAGTCGGGCAGTCCATGGGGGAGAGGGAGTTCACATTTCTTTCTGTCGCTATAGCAATTTCTTTTCATATCTTTATATTTGGTGATGTTATCGCAATGATACGTTGGATGATATTTCCCAGCCACAAACTGTTTTAGGTGGCTTGGGTTTGAGGGATGATTTTATTTTGAGTACTTTTTAATACATGCTATGGCTTTTTCAGTGTTTATCATGTTCTATGGTTCGCTTATGCATTTCTCATTTCCTTAAAGTTGTAAGAGCCCTCGAGAGTTGGCCGTTATTTAAGTGTTTGTTGGGGTTAGTAATTGAGAGAGCTAGCCTTAGAACCCTCATAAGCAATGGAGTGGCTGTCGAGAGGCAGACTTTAACCTACCTTAGAGATAAGTGATAAGTTTCAAGGGCTAAAAAGGATAGTTCGTGAAGGGTAGGGGAGTGTTAAGAGTTTACGACGAGAGGTATGGCTGTAGCATTTCTGACTCCCAGTTTCTTGGCTAGAGATAGTTTAGGAGCACTCTTAGTAAATCCCGCCAAGCATAGAAGATAGATGAAGAGCCTTAGTATCGTTAAGAAGCTTAAGTTAGGCTGTCCATCATTCTCAGCCAATCATTTCGTAGTGATTTTCGCATACGAAAGGGGGCCTATTTATCATATTGTTATCTCATCTTTCTCTGCACTATTTTGCTTCAGAATTATTTTACACCATCTCTTTTACTATAGCATTGTCATCTGCAAAAAGTTCAATCTTTATTGTTAACGCAACCGTGAATACCTCCAATCCCTGTGGAGACGATACTCACTCATCACTTTATTACTCGTTCGACGTGTATACTTGCACCATATTTGGGTATCATTTATAGTACACTTTACGATTGCAAACAGGCGTATCGATACGCGGGGAGGCAGTGACCAAACTCGCAGAAAAGGTATCGATATGCTCTCCCGCGTATTGTTACGCCCTTCAAACTTGGCCTACCCGTTTCGATACACTTCCCATCCGTACAATTACCCGTGTACAAAATGGCACAGATTTGGCTTATATGTATCGATACACATACCAGAAGTGTCCCAAAAACAGCCCCAAATTCTTGTCTAACATCATTAAATCATCACCAAATCATATGGATATGATTATAGCATCAAGTCTATCACATAAGCATGCAATTCTAAGCACATGGCAAGCATTTGCCATAGCATCACAATATCTAATGGCATAAAGGAGAGCATGCTTAAGCCAAAATCCGTATACATCTCAAAAGGCAATATAAAGCATCAAAACCAATATAGAGGCCTTATACAAACCAAATAGGGCACACATAACTTGCAACATCACAAGGGAGTACAAAACACATCTCCCAAAAGAAACCATTAAATCTCATTGCCATACATCATTACTAAAGTAAACGTAAAACATCATACTTGAGCTTATCTATTCCTTGGATTCCCTTTAACCTCCTTCCTGCCCAAGATGCCTCAATTATCTGCATTGTTGGTAAAAGAGAGCGTAAGCACAATAGCTTAATGACGTATGCTCTAGAAACACTAACACCACAATGCAAGCTTTTAAAACTCTATCTTGAAATTCATTTCTAAAACCATACTCTTTCTATCTCATGCTTGAAATCCATTTCAAAGCAAAACATCTTTTGAAAACCACATGTACCATCTATCTATCTCATGCATTCAACCAATGCAAATCTCATGGCAAAGCCACACATGCTTGATATACAAAATCATTTCATAATCTCAAAATCTCATATGCATTTCTCATAGCATAAAATCATTTTAATCATTGGTACATGTGAATCAAAGCTCATTCTCATATATTGGCATTTCATTTTCTATCTTTACTCAGATATGCAGATTAGCTTGACATAGAGTCAAGTCCTACCCCGGTGGAATCTCACATCACCGGTATCTATCATCGCCACAAAGCTTGGGTGTTTCACCAAGACCTACCCCGATGGAATATCTCATCATAGGACTCTCACTTTGGATCGGGATGGCACTACCCCATTGCCCGACTCCAAAGAGTACATACAAATTTATTTTAGAGTGCACTTTACATCCTATTGGTCGACCAATTATATCCGGTAATCATCTCATCATTTATGCCAATATATTATATTAAAATCATCATCTCACCTACTGTTTTGATGCAACATTTCTAAACCAATCTCATCCCATTTCAAAACCAAAATCCATGCATAGCATTTATTCAAAATCTCAAAACTCTTTGCAATATTTTTCTATCTCATGGGATCAATATAAAACATCAACTCATGTCACAAATCATGCATAAAATAATAGGAATTTGTCTTTCTCAAATCAAGAGCATGTCAAAAGCATTTAGGGGCATCATCCACATTTTGAGAGAAAATCTAAACATACTTACTTACATACTTGGGATGGTGTTTCAAACCAATCCTAAATCCCCAAAACTTGTTTCTTTGTCCCTCAAGGACTTCTAAAACCACTTTCACTCACCGATAATGTTTCGCTCGCTTGCCGAAACAATTTCCAGGCTTCCGGTGCTTCCGGATCAACACCAAATGCATCTGAAGAAATCTCACATGTCCATTACACATAAGAGCAGAGGATTAATGCATCATCATGCGTTAAAATCACCAGCCACTCAATTCAACCCGCTGCTCTACTCAAAACTAGCATTTTGGCTATCCGAAATAACCGAAAACATTTCCAAACTTTCTCCAATCAAAGCCAGCCAAGATCTATCAATTCTAACTATTTCTAAACCTCAATTAACATAAAAAATCAACATAAACACAACCTTATACCTCCAGCAATAGCAGATCACCAAAAACATCTCAAAAACCACAATTCTAGCATCTTAAACTTAGGAACCCAAACCTATTCGGGATTTATTTGTTAAAACCTTATTCTCAACTTCAAATACCATCCAAAATATGTTGAAAATCAACCTCAACTCAGATCTTAACATAGAAATACGAAAATCACCAAGATCTCATCAAGAATCCTGAATTTAACAACTATTTCTTGTTTATAACATTAAAACAACTCAAAAAACCATTAACAAAGGATTGATAACTTTGGAATTTCAATAAAGAACTGATCATTAGAGGAGAATAATGAAGCTTTCCTCTAATGGTGGATCTCTCTTCAATTTGGGCAAGTTTTCTTGAAAATCCATAGGTAAATCAATGTGATTTGAAGAAGCAAAGATAGGAAATCTTTTGGAAGATGAAATCTCAGCAAACAAGGTGAGAATGAAAGGTTCTTTGATGAGAGAAAAGTGTTTGCCTGAATGGAAGTTGAGAGAAAATGAGAAGAGAAAATCTATCGTAAAGTTGGTTATGAAAAGTCAACTTTTGATTTCCTTTTTAATTCCCTTTTATTCCTTTAAAAAAACATTATTAAAAGCTCTCAAATTAAAGAGAAATATGATGAAAATAAATGGTAAAATTATCTCCTTAAAGATTCAAAGTCTCAGTCCTTTACAAAACAGTCACTAGCCAACTTTTGCAAAAATTGCATTTTGGTCACTACACCAAAATGTAATACTTCCAAAGCTCGTCTTGTAAAATTGTTTTTACCATAATCGTTTATATAACAAATGAGGATTTTTAGATATTTTTCCATATCTTTAAAACATCCTGAACTAGGTTTTCCCTAAACCGACCTCAAGGATTCGAACCGTTCCCGACCGGCTCGATCCAATGCCTAAAATATCTAGGCCCAAAACTAGGGCGTTACACCTATTAAGGAGATTGAGTTCAATCTGGATTTGTCTTTTGACGAGGAACCAGTTGGGATTCTTGATTCTAGTAGCAAAGTTCTTCGTGGTAAGACGATTGAACTTTTGAAGGTGTTGTGGCGTTATCGAGGAGTTGAGGAGGCCACGTGGGAAAGCAAGGCAGACATGTTGAAGCAGTTTCTGCACCTTTTTCCTTCAGGTAATATTTTGAGGATGAAATTTCCTAAGTGGTGGAGAGTTTTAACGCCCCGGTTTTGGGCCTAGAGGTTTTAAAGGCAGTTTAGGGTCTGATGAATCTAGATTAGAGATCCGGATTAGTTCAGAGTCATTTCAAGGAAAACTTGGTTCGGGATGTGATAAAATTAAACGAAAAATTTCTAAAATCCTCTTTAAATATATATATTGAGGGAAAGTGAAGTCAATTTTTGAAAATGATTTTTGGAAAGTTGACTTTTCGGTCTGGTGACTAAAATGTAAAAATGGAAAGTTTCATTTTAATTGCTAAATCGAAGAGAGCCAAAGCTTAGAATCCTTAGGGAGCTATTACACCAAGGTGGTATCAATTATTCCCTTGATTATGTGTTTTATGTGATTTAATTAAATTGATTTAATAAAAGAGTTTTATTAGAAGAGATTTTTAAAAAAGTTAATCATTTTCTTACGTAACTACTTTTCTCCTTAACTTTTCTCTCAACTTTCCTAGCAGCCAAACTACCTTTTGATCACTAAAATCTCTAGAGAATTATCTCTTGTCATCTACCTTTGATTCCTAAATGAAGTCCATGGATTTCTACAACAACTAGCTGAAGTTTTCTTGAAGGATTTCTTCAAAATCATTGCAAATCAAGAGGAAAGCTTGTGTTAGAGGTGATCTTTCTTTTCTCTCCTCTAATCAAGGTTCTTTATTGAAATTCTCAAGTCTTTGGCTCTCTAGTTTTCTTTAATAACAAGATTTTATAATTCAATTGATGAAAATTGCTAAATTAAGCTTGGTGAGATGAATTTTCAAGATTTTCGTTATGGCACTGTTTTGATTGATTTGAGGGTGATTTTAATCATAATTTGGATTTTAAATGAGGTGGAAATAAAGGTTTTATGAATGTAATCCTAAAATGAGTTGGATCTCTAATTGTTAGATTGTTAGAATTTGGGTTTTTTGACGTGTTAGTGTGAAATCTGAGTTGTTGGAGCTATTAGGATATAATTAGGTTGATTTTGGATGTTGAATGATGATTAAAATTGGATGGAAGTGTTGGATTATGGCTGGGCTGAGTTTAGAGAGTGATGAAAGGTGATTTTTGTTGTTCTCAGATGGGTTATTTGGGTCTTTTGGGATAGCAACGCGATTATTTAAGTTGTTGGTGAATTTAATGCATTATGATGCATTAATACTCTGTTATTGTGTGGTATAAACATGGGAGAATACATCATAAGCAATCAGTGATGTTCTGGGTGCTTCAGACGCTTAATTTTGCGTCGGTGAGTGAGAACGTGTTTTCTAGCTTTGAAACACTTAAAAGGTGGTTTTGGGGACTTAGTGTAAGCTTGAAACGCTTTACTAAGTTCAGAAGTAAGTAAAGGATTTTCTATCTCGGATTGTGATATTATTAGTTGTTGATGCACTTGATTTTAAATGCATGTTACCTACTATTTAAAGCATGATTTGAAGTAAGCGATTTATTGTTTTAGATGCTGTATTGATGAAGGATGCACATGGTAAGTGATCCTTGTAAGTATATGCTTATACTTGTATTATGAAGCATGATTTGATGCTTGGAAATGTGGTTTATTGGTAATTCTTTAAAACAATCAGGTTTATGTTAAATGTGAATTATATTGGCAAGTGATGTTGTGAAATTGGTTTTTAAATGATATCATATATAATTAGCCGGCTATAGGATTGAGTGTTGTTGCGCTGCGTGATGTACTATAAATGATACGCAAATAGTGCAAGTATACACGTCGAACAAGTAATAAAGTGGTAAGTGAGTATCGTCTCCAGAGGGATTGGAGGTGTTTTGAGGTACATTTAAGCACTCAAGTGTCACGAAATGTAAATGGAGAATGCTGTGGCAAATTAAGAGAAAGCAATGAATGTTGTAGCAAATTAGAGCGGAGATATAAATGTGATAGCAAATAAAGATAAAAGATAGCGTGCTGAAATCAAATAGACAAATAGGTCCTCTTACGCGTGTGAAACTCTCTTGGGAATGACTAGCTGGGATGTATGGTTTACCTATGTTTTAGTTCTCTACTAGGGTTTACATCTCTCACTTAGTCTATGCTCTGCAGGATTCACTTAAGGTGCTCCTTAACTATTTCTAGCCAGGAAACTGGGAGCACGAAATGCTACAGCCATACCTCTCAGCGTAAACTATAACACTCCCCTACCCTTAAAGGTCTATCCCTCTAAGCCGTTGAAACCCAACACTTATCTCTAAGGTGGATTAGAGATGTGCCTCTCAACATCCAACTCCATTGTCTATGCAGGTTAAGGAAAGCTCTCTCGACCACTAACCTCAATTAACACCTAAGGAAAAGGCCAACTCTGGAGGGATCTTACAACCCTAACCATATAACAACATAAACAAAGCATAGATATGAGCAAGAGATAAATAAACATTCATAAAAGAAAATAAAGCATAGTTCATCCAACAGCCCTAGCCACCTAAATCAGTTCATGGCTGGGCAAATATTCGAAGTATCTTCGTTCATACAACCCATTTTTTTCCATATATAAAAATAAATGCTAAAGCAACAGAAAGGGAAGAGAAGAACTCCCAATCCGTGATGGACTTGTAGCTCCACGAACCGCCCTAGGCTTGCCGCCTCTCTCAAGGTCAGCAAGGTTAGAACCTTGGAGCTTCTACGATGACCTCGAGATGACCTAAATGCTCTAAATTCACCTACATGGTATGAGATGACCTCGAAAACAAACAAATACTTAAGCAAAAAGGTGTAAAATATAAGCTTTTTGACAAGTCACCACACCCCCAAGCTTAAGCTATTACTTGTCCTCAAGCAATGAATATAAAGAAACAAAGAAAATGCTATGGCAAAATTTTTGCTCGAGACAAATGCTATGGCAAAATTTCAACCCTCAAAAAAGTAAGGCTTTAACATTTAAGACACAATTGAGATTTTAAAAATGATTTCCTAGGGTGAGATCCTTTGTTAGTGTGTGCGTGATTGAATACAATTTAGGCTTAACAATGCTAGAAAAATTTCTTAATAGAACTCAAGTTCATCCTATTGTTTGAACTATTTTAGCTTAAAGTTTTACTCCCATAAGTGAACGGTTTTGATTTTTTTAAGAGGGGTGTCAGCCCATCACAACTACCATCCCTCACTCTAGATGAGCAGGGAGCAAACCTCTCATCCCCGAGCTAGTAGGTAGAGTCATCCCGTGACAACTTTCATTCACTCATTTGATGTTTTTGCCATTTATTTAAGTTTGATTTCCAGGCAGTGCAACTCAAAGAGGAGTGTCCCCCTAAAATATGTCGTAGCATTTATTCACAGTTTGCTATATTCTATTAGGCATAAGGGAGATTAGCTAAGCTCTTTTTTTTAAAGCTCATTTCAGTTAAATTTCTCAAAGATAAGCATAAGTTCTAAAAAAAATTCTCTAACACTTTCAAACCTAAAAAGCATACAATCGTGTATCAGAACAAAGATTAAACATCAAACCCTGGAATTTATTCTATCAATCTCAATAGTTATACATCAATCCATAGCCATGAAAATATGTTCCTCATTGGGTATCATTAACTTATTCATACAACTGTAATGGAGTTAAACAAAATGCCATAGAAAAATATTTGCTTCTACCTATTAATGAAATGCAAATGCAAATGCCTAACTAAAGGGCACTAAGACCCCCAAACTTAAAGAGTGTAGTGCCATCGATGCAACAAGATAAAATGATATGCAACTAACTAAATGCAATGCAAGGTTAAGAAGTACCTCACTTCTTGGTGGCGGTGGTCTTTGTGGCTTTATGCTTGACTTTGGAAGACTTAAAGGAGGCGATCGGCAGTTCAGCCTCATCTTGCTCCGGTGGAGGGGTCTGCTCTTCTTCAGCTGGTGTTCCTTGGTTGGTGGAACTTGTGTCGGATTCGTTTCCCTCGGCCGGTGTACTCAAAACTCGTCCGGCAGTGCGCTTGCTTCTTGTTCTCGTCGATGGGGTAGCGCTTGAAGTTTGGGCTGGTGATTGCGCTGGCATAGAATGTGCAGGCTCATCATCCGTTGATCCAACTGTCACTGGGTTGACAGGCTCAATGGATTGTTCCATTGCTGGGGCAACTCTGGTAGGTTTTGTTGTTCTCTTTCTTTTCCTGGGTAGCGGGCTTGTTGTAGCATCAATGTCCTGGTTCTGTGAGGAAGGTTGAGTCGTAGTGGGGCTCTTGTTGGGGACTGACGTCTTCTGGGTGTTGGGAAGAGGTTCCTTCACGTAGGCCTTTAGAGATTCCGGAAAGGCTGGGAAGTCATTGCTGATATTGGGTAGGATCTCCTTGAAGTAGTCATTCATAACAACATCTCCCTACTTAACATACACATAGAAAACGGCATGGTCTTCATGCATCTTGTCCACATCCTCTCGGAGATCATTTGTTGAGCCAACTAGGGAAGCAATTCTTGCTGCAGCAAATGTTTTCGCACCTCCAGCTAGTGTCTCTACTAGAGCATCCTCATCGTATCCCTTGATAGAGGGGACCATTTTAGGTGTGATAGGACCTTTCCCTGAGTTTTTCACATCAGCAATAGGATCTTCGAACACTCCTTTCTCTCGACAGAGGGCCCTGATGAGGTTGGGAAAGATGAGTGGGCTAGACTTCCTTTTCAGGCATGCGTAAACCTCATCCACAATAATTTTTCCCACGTCAATAGACCAGCCATTGAGAATAGAATGAAGGAGTAGGAGCCTTGGAATGTTCACCGTTATCGTGTGAGAAGTTGACATGAGCCTATTCTTGACAAAGTGGATCCAAAGTTTTGCCTCTGGCTTAAGTCGCGCACACTCCACTGCTTTGCTTGATGCGTCTAAGTTGGTTCCTTCAAAGCACAAGTCTTTGAGCACTTCCTTCACGGTTTGTGGGTCGGCGTTCTCGGCGAAAGGTGTGTGGTAATCCTCTGAATTTTTCAAGCCAAAGAATTTGTTGATCTTGGCTGACATGTACTTGATTTGATCTCAATGCACGTAAAAACCGGACTGTGTAGGTCTAGTCAGATGGGCATAGAAATCTTGAATAATGGGTATGCAAAAGTTGTCGAACCCTTGTTCTCCTTTAGTGGGGGAACTTGAAGCCCTGCTTTGGTAGCAATTTTCGATCTGGCAGACCTTGGAATCTTTCCTTGGCCTTGTCGTCCAAGAATTTCTTAATGACCACGAGCTTAGGTTGGCCACTTCCTGACGCACTTTCTACTCGCTTGCAACGCACCATTGTTAGGCAAAAAGAGGGTGAAGAATGGTGATATGGGAGAAACGTTTTGGTTAGGGTTTTTGGGTTGTGAGCGGGTTGGAGAAGATGAAGTGGGAGGGTCTTTTGGTTTGCCTTGTTTCGATGTGATGAGAGAGGAAAGTAGTGGGAGTTGATGGGAGTTGAGGGGAGGTAAATGACATGAATTGAAAGAGAGAGAGTCTTGGGGGTTTTTGGGCGGCGTGAATGTGGTAAGGACAAAAGGGGTTTTAAATGAAAAGGTAACAAGTAGGAAAGAGAAAATACCTAGGAAATAATTGCTAGGGTTCTCTTTAAATGAAAAGGTGAAGAGGTTAATTAATTCCCCCTCTTTTTGCCCTTTTTGAGCCGGCCTCCTCTGATGTTGGAAAAGCTTAATTGCTTATTCCTTATACCCTTATAAAATAAAGGACTAATGTACCGTTGCACCCTGGCCTGCCATCTATGTCCTTGGGGTGCTCAGATGCAAACAAACAAACCTGACATGAGGGCATAATGGAAAAAACAAACAAATGGGATTAAAAACCTAGAGTACAAAGTAAAAATAAAGATTAAACTATGTTATTTATGAACATGAAAACATAAAAATGTTGTAGCAAAATAGAAAAGAGAAAGAGGTGGTGCAAACGCTTAAGCATCGTGGAGGATGAAGGAGGACTTATCGCGCATGAATGCGGCTCCGTTGTACATCTTCAAACGTTATCCATTGACCTTGAATACCGTATCGTCATCAAGCTTTTTAATGTCCACCGCACCATGGGCATAGACCTTGTGAACTAGGAAAAGTCCTAATCATCGTGACTTCAGTTTGCCTGGGAAAAGCTTAAGTCTGGAGTTATAAAGGAGCACTTGTTCCCCTTCTGAGAAGTGTCACGGCAAAAGATGTTTTTCGTGCCATTACTTTTTTTCTCCTTGTATAGGCGAGCATTCTCATAGGCATGTGATCTGAACTCTTCCATCTCATTAAGCTCTAACAACCTTCTTTCTCTAGCCAGTTGTGCATCCATGTTAAGCTTCTTGATAGCCCAGTAAGCTTTGTGCTCAAGTTCCACAGGTAGGTGACAAGCTTTCCCATAAACAAACTTGAATGGTGACATTCCCAACAGTGTTTTGTAGGTAGTACGGTAGGCCCAAAGAGCTTCATCAAGCTTAGGAGACCAATCCTTCCTTTTTGGGTTGACCACTTTCTCAAGAATTTGCTTGATTTCTCTGTTCGAGACTTCAGCTTAACCATTAGACTGAGGATGATATGATGTAGCAATCCTATGCCTCACACCAAACCTCTGTAATGCTTTAGCAATCATCTTGTTGTCAAAGTGGGTTCCTTCATCACTGATTAGTGCTCTTGGTGCTCCAAATCTTGTGAAGATATTCTTGTGAAGGAACTTCATGATGGTCTTGGAATCATTCCTTGGAGTGGCAATTGCTTCAACCCATTTAGAGACGTAATCCACAGCCAAGAGGATGTATAAATCTCCATAAGATGAGGGAAATGGTCCCATGAAATCTATTCCCCATACATCAAAGAGTTCGACTTCCAAGATTCCTTGTAAAGGCATTTCATGTCTCCTAGAAATGTTACTCGTCCTTTGGCAATGACCACATGATTGACAAAATGCGTGCGCATCCTTGAAGAGAGTGGGCCAAAAGAATCCTGACTGTAGGACCTTTGCAGCAGTCCTAGCTCCTCCAAAATGTCCGCCACAAGGAGATGAATGAAAATGGAAAAGTATCTCCTTGTGCTCTTCTTCGGTGACACACCTAATGATCTTGTCAGCGCCTTGCTTGAAAAAATATGACTCATCCCAAAAATAGGATCTCACGTCATGCCTGAATTTTCTTTGTCCATGTCTATTCAAATCAGGAGGCAAAACACCACTAACGAGAAAGTTAACAATATCAGCATACCATGGAATTGCTGCAACATATAGTATTTTCTCATTAGGGAATTCCACCTTAATTTCCATTTCATCATGCTTTTCACTATTGTTTTCTAGCCTAGAAAGATGGTCGGCTACTTTGTTTACACACCCTTTTCTATCCCTAACTTCCAAGTCAAATTCTTGCAAAATTAACATCCTCCTAATAAGTCTAGGTTTAGCATCCTTTTTGGTCACTAAGTATTTAATAGCCGAGTGATCGGTGTGAACAATGACTTTAGTGCCTATTAGATATTACCTAAACTTATCAAAGGCAAATACAACAGCCAACAATTCTTTTTCAGTCGTGGTGTAATTAATTTGTGCATCATTCAATGCGCCACTAGCATAATAAATAACATGAAAGAGTTTACCTCGTGTTGTTCAAGAGCTGCTCCTATTGCGTAGTCACTTGCGTCACACATCAACTCAAAAGGTGAGCTCCAATAAGGTGGGACAACAACAGGTGCTGAGGAAAGTTTCTCCTTCAGTTCTTCGAAAGCGCTGAGGCATTTTTCATCGAATATGAAGGGCTGATTTTACTGTAGCAAATTACATAGTGGTTTGGAGATCTTGGAGAAGTCCTTGATGAACCTTCTATAGAAGCCAACATGGCCCAAGAAACTCCTGATGCTCTTCAAATTGGTGGGAGGAGGCAGCTTCTCAATCAACTCAATCTTTGCTCTATCCACCTCAATGCCATTCTTCGATATCTTGTGACCCAAAACTGTTACTTCGGTCACCATAAAATGACATTTTCCCAATTAAGCACCAAATCAGCTTCTTCACATCGCTTTAGCACTTTGGCAAAATTTCCCAGGCATGAATCGAAATCTTCCTTAGAGATTGAAAAATCGTCCATGAAGACTTCCAAAAATTCCTCAACCATATTTGAGAAAATAGCCAGCATACACCTCTAAAAAGTTACTGGGGCATTGCAGAGCCCAAAAGGCATTCTTCTGAAAGCATAGGTTCCATACGGACATGTGAATGTCATCTTTTCTTGATCCTCAGGTGCTATAGCAATCTGATTGTACCCTGAGTATCCGTCAAGGAAACAATAGAATGCTTTGCCCGCCAATCTATCTAGCACTTGATCGATGAATGAGAGAGGGAAATGGTCCTTCATGGTCTCTTTGTTGAGCTTCCTATAGTCCATGAAAATCCTCTATCCTGTTACCGTCCTTGTTGGTAACAATTCATTCTCATCATTACTCACTACAGTGATGCCTCCCTTCTTCGGCACACATTGGACTGGACTAACCCATGAGTTGTTCGATATGGGGTAGACTACACCAGCATCAAGCCACTTGATTATCTCCTTCATCACTACCTTCTTTATGATGGGGTTGAGCCTTCTTTGGGGTTCAATGGAATTGTTGTGACAATCATCAAGCAGAATTTTATGCATGCAAATAGTAGGGCTAATCCCCTTTAAGTCAGCCATAGTCCAACCTAAAGCTCTTTTATGTTGCGATAACATATTTCTCAAACTAGCTTCTTGCTTAGGTGTAAGACTAGATGAAATTATCATAGGAAAAGTTTCATTACTACCTAAATAAGCATATTTAAGATGAGATGGCAAGGGCTTTAACTCTAATGTTGGAGCATGCTCAAGTGAAGGTTTAGGAGGAATAAATTCTGAAAAATCGAGAGGTTCAAAGTGCGTACTTGGTTTGCCTTCGCGCAAGCTCGATTGCTCCACCTCTTCATATAATTCCTCGAATTCTTCATACTCGATCTCGCAATCCTCCAAATTGTCTTCCTCTTGAATCTACTCATATTCATCTATTTCTAAAAGATTGCTGCAGCAAAAGTCTGCAGTCTCCCTTTTTGCAGTAGCATCCATGTACTGACACTCTTCATATTAATCCACGTATTTGAGAGTGTTGAATACATTGATTGTCACCTCTTAATCAGCCACCCTCATGGTAAATTCACCTTTTCAATAGTTTATAAAAATTCTTTCGGTTGCTTGAAGTGGCTGCCCCAAAATAATGGGTGCGTTACCATCCGCCTCACAATCAAGAATAAGGAAGTCAACTAGAAAGATGAACTTGTCCACCTTCACCACTACATCTTCTACTCTTCCTTCCGGGCGTACATGGGATCGGTCGACCAATTGCAAGATAACCATAGTTGGCCTTACATCTCCTATGCCGAGCTTCATGAAGACTAACTTTGGCATGAGATTTACACTAGATCCAAGGTCACACAAGGCTTTTCCCACATAATTATCACCTATTGAACACGGTATAATAAAGCTGCCAGGATCATGTCTCTTAGGAGGCAATTTTCTCCACACAGAATAGCATTCATTTGCTGTAGCAACTATCACATACCGCTCAACCTTTCTTTTCTTGGTGACGATGTCCTTGAGAAACTTAGCATAAGTGGGCATTTGATCAATGGCTTCTAAGAATGGGACCTTAATATGCAGCTGGTCCAGAACATCCACGAATTTCCTAAATTTGAAATCCTCATTTTGTTTCTTCAATCGTTGATGAAAGGGAGGTGGGGGTCTAACTTCTTTCTATATCGATGCAGGTTTCTCTTTTGTTGTAGCATTTTCCCTTTCATCAATAGCTTCATTCACTAAATCATCATCATTCTGCTTCTCACAGGATGTTTCAGCTTGAAAATTTGGTTCCTCTTGCACTTCTTTAGGAGCAGAGTCTTCCTTCATGTTTCCCGCAAACTTATCTTCAGTGTTAAGCTGGGTACCACTCCTCAATGTGAGAGCACTGCATTCCTCTTTGCCATGCTTTTTAGTGACTTAAGTATCACTAGGAAGATTTCCTTAAGGTCGCACATGTAATGCTTGAGCAATTTGACCTACTTGCGTTTCCGACGATCGCAAGGATGAACTATGACTTTGCAACAAGGCTCCTTGATTTTTAATGGTCATGGAGTGATCTGGAAGCAATGTATTAGTAGATGCCATAAATTCCTTCGTAGATGTCGTGAAATCCTTGAGTGTAGCTTCTGTTGAGTGTATAAAAGTTCTATATTTTACCCCTCATTTACCCATATTTTTGCTGCATTCAAGCTTAATTCATTGCATTTAGGATAGATATTTGCATATAAATCACAATTAGATAAAATGGCACAGTTGCTGCTGATTTT
The DNA here is from genome assembly GCA_030270665.1 of Hibiscus trionum. Lineage (NCBI taxonomy): Eukaryota > Viridiplantae > Streptophyta > Magnoliopsida > Malvales > Malvaceae > Hibiscus > Hibiscus trionum. Next base: position 12,613,619 of record BSYR01000007.1, read on the forward strand.
GGTTACTTTTGCAGGTATATGCTGCGGCAAAGGAGCAGAGGCGGATTGCAGACCTGGAGTCGAGAAGCAAAGGTTGTTGTGACATCTGTCGTGGCAGCCATGACGACAGAGAATGCTGAGATGAAAAAGTGAAGTGGAGCTCGACAGATAGAGGATTTCAAGCCAGTCTGTCGTGGACCACTCCCATATTTTTCTGAGCCCGGAAGTAGAATTAAGGCCAAGTCCAAAGTTCAAGGAAGAAACTCAAGGCAAGAAAATAGGACGAATTCAAGGCGTCTACTCAGAAGATTTAGTCTTTAATAGAGTTGCACTTTAATTCGAAATTGTATTCTTGTCATATTAGAAAACTTGGACCCAAGGCATATATAAAGGCATGTAATTCGACCTAGGGGGGATATCTCATTCCTAGCCGTCTTCCCACAAAACCCTTGTCGTTTTCCCTTCTCCACCATGTTCTAAACTCCCCCTAGGGCTACGGGTTGATTCTGTAAAGTAGTTGCAAGGATTGTATTGTTTTAGGAATTTTCTGTTCAAGTAATAAAAACACTTCAAGTTTATTTACTCTGGTTTTTCATATCTCATAAGAGCATCAGGAGAGCATTGTGAGGTTATCCAATTGTTTGATATCGGGAGAGTCAAGCATACGAAAGAGTAGATACGAGTTTTCCAGTTTATGGTTAAACCATCTTTGCTTAGGGATAAGTACAAGGTTAAGTGGTTAAAGAAGAATTCAACAATTTTGGTGTTCACCCTTTGATTCACGCTGGGAGGTATAATCCTAGAAGTGTTCATCAACAGAACTTGGGCCTAGGGATAAGACAAGTCACAACAGGGATTCTTGCCAAGCTTGAAGTACATAGTTGTTGATCGCTGCCGCGACATCAACATACCTCTGTCGCGACAGGAATGACGACAGACAATTGAAGTTCCTCTAACAGTACAACACCTGCAGTACTAAGCAATTCAATACCAGCCTATTCTCTAAATCTGATTATTTATTCTTTTACTTTAGTTGTTTCTCAAGATTACTCCACCAATTCAATTAAACTATTTCTTTCTCTTGTGCAGCAATTAAAGGATATAGTTAATTCCAGTCTCTGTGGAGACGATATCCGATACTCTAGTATCACTTTACTACTTGCGCCGTGTACACTTGCACTATTTGCGATAGGACTTTTACACGCAACAAGTTTTTGGCACCGTTGCCGGGGACTGGCAACATATCTTTACCCTTTTTATTACTTCACTTTTCTTTTTATTTTTCTGTTTTTAGTGGTGTTATTTACCTCGTGCTTTTCACAAGGTTTTCTATTTGCTTATGCCCAGATCTAGATGAGGTAAAGAACCTGAGTACGAACTAGATCCAGAAATCAAACACACGTGCCAACTCATGAACCAAGCCCGACTCTTGATATAAAGAAAAAACTATCTTGAAGAGAATCTGGAAGCAATGGTGAACGAAAGGCAAGGCAATGGGTTAAATGACCCCAACAACAATGACCATGGGGTTATTGTTGATCCTCCTAACGATGCCCGGAAAGAACGGTCGCCGCCCGCTGCCGCTGTCGCATGGCAGACCTGTCTAGACTACATGGACAATGACCATGTTGAATTGAAACTACCCTGCCAGACGTGGAAGCTGAACACTTCGATTTGAAGCCTGTCATGTTCAGCATGATAAATTCCGCTGGCCAATTTAGTGGTTCTGCTACTGAGGATGCACGAAAACATCTTAAAACATTTCAAGAGATTTGTGGATCGTTCAGACTGCTAGGAATAAGTCCGGAAGTACTGAGGCTCCGACTATTCCCTCATTCATTGAGAGATAGAGCTAAAACTTGGTGGAATAAATTAACGTCGGGTTCAATAAGAACTTGGGCAGATCTCTCTCGTGAATTCCTTTCTCGTTATAATCCTTCTCATTTATCTAAAATATTGTGTAACGAGATTGCTACTTTTCAAGAGGAAGATGACGAACCAATGCACGAGGTGTTGGACAGATTTACAACTCTCTTACGGAACTGCCCAATGCATGGATTTCCTACGTGGAATCAGGTTGTCAAATTCTACAACGCTGCCAATGCACATACTCGACTGAGAATAGATTCAACAGCGAATGGTCTATTACTGGATGAAGATCCAGACGAGGCAATGCTAGTGTTGAAAAAGTTAGCACAGAATGATGAGTAATTTCCTACAACTCGAAGAGGAGGTAAACGAGGAATATCTGTAAAGGAATACAAAGTTGATAACTCGATTAAAACACAAATTGCATACCTCACAAAAATAGTCAAAAATCTGTAGCGAAAAGATTCTAAAGCTGTATATTCTGCAGAACAGGTGTGTGAAACATGTAGTGGGAACCACAGTTCAGAAGACTGCCCTTTACAGCTGGAAGAATGGATGTATGTTGGGAACTATAACATGCCTAGAAACTATGTTTCCAACAACTACAATCCCAACTGGAGGAAGGACCCCAAACTTTCTTGGAGTAATCCGAACAATGCACTGAATCCTCTAGTGCAGAACATACAAAACCAAGAAGCACCCAGAATTCTGTCACAACAGTAGCCACAAAAGCAGCCAACACAACAGCCGGTAGAAACACCTAGTATACTGGAACAGACCTTGGCGACATTTATGTCACAAACGGAAGCATACATGGCAAACATGGATAACTTTGTGAAGAAAACTAAATCATTCATGGACAAGACAGAGATGAGGATGACAAACCATGAGGCTACCCTAAAATCTCTGGAGACACAGATGGGCCAAGTTTCACAGTATATCAAACCGAGGCAGAACGAAGGATTCCCTAGTGATACTGAGGTCACTAGAAAACCCACACATGAGAAGTGTAAAGCAATTACAACTATGAGTGGGAAACAATTACAAGGGCCGGAAATAAAATAAGTACCAAGTAAGGATCCGACCCTAGAGACATCTGCCGTGAACACTGCCCCGGCAGAGGAAAACAACCTGCTGTCGACACACCTGCCACGATAGCAGAAGGGACAGAGGAGCAAACAGAAGATGCTGAAGAACTTAAGCCTCCTTAGATCCGGATTCCATGTGAAGGACGCCTTGAAGATTACTGTCCTCCACCCCATTTTCCACAGCGGTTACAAAAACAGAAACAAGAGTACCAACTTAAGAAGATTTATGATATTTTTAAGCAAGTGCATATTAACATACCGCTGCTAGATGCCATTAAGCAGATGCCTGGATATGCTAAGTTTCTCAAGGACACAATGTCCAAAAGGTCCAGACTTGGGGAATTTGAGACAGTGAAGATGACAGAAGGACGCATGACAATCTTGCATAAGCATCCCCCCAAAAGAAGAAGGACCCTGGGAGCTTCATCATACCATGCATAATTGGCGATAAGTTCGTGGGTAAGGCACTTTGTGATCTTGGTGCTAGCATAAATATAATGCCCAAATCTGTATTTCAGAAACTAGGTATTGGACAAGCAAGGTCCACGACAGTCATGCTGTAGCTGGCAGACCGCACTTACATACAACCAGAAGGGAAGATCGAAGATATTCTGGTAAGAGTGGATAAATTTATTTTTCCTGCTGACTTTCTTGTTTTAGATTGTGAAGCAAATGAAAACGCACCGATCATCCTGGGGCGACCCTTCCTAGCCAGAGGCAGAACTGTGATCGATGTTGAGAAAGGAGAACTGACCATGAAAGTGAATGATCAGCAAATCAAACTCAATGTTCTCCAAGCAATAAAACAAGCTGATGCAGAGGAAGAGTGCAAAGTATTCTTGTAACACCCCAATTTTGGGCTTAGAAGTTTTGGGTTTGAATTGGACCGGTCGGATTGCGGTTCGAATATAAAAGGTGGTTTTTAGGGAAAGCCTAGTTTGGGATGCATTAAAAATATGGAAAAATATCTAAAAATCCTCTTTTATTATATATAAGAGAGTGGTGAAATCAATTTTACAAAATGATGTTTGGAAATGTGATTTTCAAGTTAGTGACTAAAATGTAATTTTTGAAAAGTTTGTGACTGTTTTAAAAGGATTGAAACTTTGAATCTTTAAGGAGCTAATTTACCCAATAAGAGTTTTCTCCAGATTTTTCTTAATATTAAACATTTATTAAATGATATTTAATAAAAGGAAAAAAGGGGGAAATGGATATTTTGGTTTTCATAACTAACTTTTGATAAATTTTCCCACTTCATTTTCTCTCCATTTTCTTTCAGCCAAACACATTTTCCCAGCCACTTTTCCTCTGATTTTAACATCTAAAGATGAGATTTCAATCTCCATTTGATCTCTAATCATTCCTACACTAAATCCTTAGCATTTGCTTATTGAATTTTCAAGAATCTTGGCTTTAAACAAGGAGAAACTCACATTTGGAGGTATGAACGTCCTTCTCCTCTAAATACTCAGTTCTTTACTGAAATTCCCAAGTTCTCAATCCTTGATTTGAGTTTTATTAAAGGTTTTTAATGTTGTGTTCTTGATCTTGGCTTTAAATGCAAGATTTGAATTTTTTTTGATGAAATCCGTACTAAATGATTGGGCTGTGTTTTGAGATGTCTTTTTGATGATTATTGGATGTATAAATGATGTGTAATTGAGGTTTAATCAATGCAATCCCGGATAGGTTGATTTTACTAAGTTTTGCTTGAGTTAATGGTGGTTTTTGAGGTGTTTTTGATGCCCTGCTATAGCTGGAGGTATAAGGACGTGATTAGATCCTTTTTGGATGTTAATTGATGTTTAAGAATGTTTGGAATTGATGGATCTTGGCTGGGTAATGTTGTAGAGATGTTTGGATGTGATTTCGGTTGTGTTTGGTAGCCGAAATGTGAGTGTTGTTGAGAGCAGCGAGTTTAGGTGTCTTGGTTGAAGATATTAATGCATGATGATGCATTAATCCTCTGCTTTGATGTGTTTAAAACATGGGAGACATCTTCGGATCCTTGTGGTGTTGATCCGGAAGCTTGTTTGGTGTTTCGGCAAGCTTGCGAAACGGAATCGGTGAGTGAAGTTTGGTTTTCAGCTTTGAAACTAATGTTTGAAGGTTATGAGAGCTTAGATTAAGTCTAAACAACTTAGCTAAGCTCAAGAGTAAGTTTTCGGAGAAACTCTCTTTTTGAGGAACCATGAGATGGTTGAATGCAATGTGTTTTATTTGCATGTTTAAATTCTGTTTTGAAAGCATATTTTAGCATGTTAAATGCTGGTTTTATAAGCCATGTATTGAAGGATGCTCAAGGTAAGGGATCCTTGTTTTGAACATTGATAAATGTGGTTTTGGTGTATAGTAATGCATGATGGTTAATGGCTTTGATAAGTGCTTTAAAACAGTGGATTAATGATGTTAAATGATGTATATTGGCAAGTGATGTGTTGGTTTTAAAGTACTTGAATCGGATATAGTTAGTCGGCTATAGGATTGGGTGCACCGTGAATAAAGTCGCCTTGGATGTCGAGGGGTTGTGATTGTACCGTAAACTCCATCCAAGTACACTAACGAGATGGTTAAGATCACCATGGTGGTTAAAAGTCCATGAGTGAATCATGTGCTAAGATCACAATGGTGGTTAAAAGTCCATGTGTGGATCTTGTGTTGTGTGTCCCGTGTTCTCGTTAGTGATGTTATACAACTACCAATGAGTGATGTGGAGGGGTTGTGATTGTACCATAGTCTCCATCACGGGTGTTGAGGGGTTGTGATTGTACCATTTACTCCACCTTGATATTGGTAGTGTGTATGAAGCGTATGGGACAACGCTTGTAATCCGCGTATCCGATTGTGTTTTGAGTTGTAAAATGGTTATGGATTATCACTTGTAAGCCAATATGACATGATGATGGATTGAAGCACGAGATGCTTGGTTTGTATGCATAATTGCATGATAAATGTTGTTTTGAAACTAAAGGCCTTGAAAAGGTGTTTTTATAAATGCATTATTGTGATGTTTTAAATTGAGCATTCCTCACTAAGCTATGTGCTTACGCTCTCTCTCTTTCTTAAACCATTAATGCAGAGCATTGAAGTGCATAAAGGGCAGCAAGGAGGTCAAGGATCCAAGTGAAAGACTAAGCTCATGTATGGTGAATGTTTTCCTAACACTATTAGCTTTTGGGCATTTGGCAATGGGAACCTAGTTTGTGGTTTTGGGAGATGTTTTGGACTCCCTAGGTTGGTTTTATGCCTTTGATGATGTTGGAACATGTAAATGGCCTTTTGGTATTTGGTTGGGTGTTTGATGGTTGCATGATTTTCAATATAGGATGCATGCCTATAGAATTGGGATTTTCCTTGAATGATGCTATGATTGAGATTAGACGGTGCTTATATGTTCCTTAAGTGTTTGATGACTTGTGTGTATGATATGGAGGACATATGGATGTGTTTGATGGGTTGGAAGAGTAATAAACCAGCAAAATTTTGCAATTCTGGGCAACTCGTTTCGGAACGGGTGCTACCGTTTCGGAACAGGTGGCCTGAAATGGCCATGGCGTTTCGAAACAGGTAAGATCTGTTCCGAAACAGATTTGCCACTGCCAAGCCTTGTTCCGCAACTTGTTTCGGAACGGTCTCGCGTTTCGGAACGGATCTTCCCCGTTTCGGAACACTCGACCGTTGGGCACTGAATCTGTTGGTTAAATGTTTTGAACTCTTACGTTTTGGTCCCAATCTTTGTATATGCAATTGGTTGAGTTTGTGATATCCGTTTGAGATGAAATTTGATAGAGGAGCATGAAATAAGATTAATTTCATAATGGCAACTTTAAAACTGGTTAAGTCCTCTTAATTTCCAGAATTTGCAATTTGGTCCCTAAATTCGTATGTTGTGCAATTGAGTCCCTATTTGTTTTTCCGAATGCTGTGATTTTTTGAATATGTACATCTTGAGAATACACTTAGGGTTATATGCATTTAGACAAGTTTAAAAAGAAAAAAAAGGGTCGTTAATCAAGGTTGACTTTCGGGTTGACTTTGGTTTTCCCCGTGTAATCTTCGTAGTTCGGGTCAACCGTCTCGGCCGGGCTTAGGGGGTTACATTTGGTGGTATCAGAGCTGAGTTCTCGAGTAATTGGGAATGGTTAAGTGGGTGATATGGGTATGATTGCTTTGTATGCTTGTTGAGTGAAAGTATGATGTATGAATTGTAAGTATGTTACAATTGTGGTGTATGCTGTGGTGAAGCATGTTAGAGGGACCCATTGCCAAATCAAATGATTTGTTTTAATTGGAAATGAGCTTGAGTACTTGGATTGCTTACCTTGCTGAGCCTGACTTTGTTTATTGCATTGTGATTGCATTGTTTAGTGAATGGGACCTCGTAGAGAGACGAGGATTAATACGCGAGCTATGGCTCAAAATGAGAATGAGGAGAACGCTGAAAATGTAGTGGATTTACCTCCTCCGCCTGGTGGTGGTGGTGCTGGGGGTGAAGGAGCTGGTGTTGCCGCTGGTGCTGGGGTCGCTGGACCTGAAGCTGGGCAGGGGCAAGCTGCTCCTGACATGACAATGTTGATTCAAGCTATTGCTGGAGCCTTTCGAGCGGCGGTAGCTGGAGCTCAAGGAGCTGGGCATCAGGGAGATGCTAATGCTAGACTACCTCTAGAACGTTTGCGCAGTCTGGGAGGGACTGAGTTCAGGGGTTTGTCTGCTGAGGGTTCTGAGTCTTGGTTGGAAAGTACCAAGAGAATCTTGGGACAAATGAACTGCAATGATGTGCAGAAGCTGGGTTGTGTGATATCCTTGTTGCATAACGATGCGTATACCTGGTGGACAACCACTATCTCCGGAATGGAGGAAGCTGATGTAACTTGGACGTTCTTTCTGAACGCGTTCAAGAGGAGGTATCTGGGTGTGCGATACCTGGATGAAAAGAAAAGGGAATTCATGTCTCTTACTCAAGGGAGTATGACAGTGGCTGAGTACGAGGTTCAGTTTGTCCGACTCAGTCAGTACGCACCTGAGCTTATCCCTGATGAGCGGGAGAGGTGTGAACGTTTCCGTTATGGTTTGGTGACAGAGGTGAAGACTTATATGCTGGCTGCTGAGTATACTGACTTTGATGTGCTGGTTGGTAGAGCAAAGGACATCGAGTTGAATTTGAGTTTATCTTCTAGAGGTGCTGGTCCTAGTGTGGGCAAGCGAGCTGCTGAGTATAGTTCCGGTGGTGGACGGAACAAGAGAGGACGTGATCGGAAGTATCAGTCTTCGGCTAGGCGTGGTGGTGGAGGGCAAGGTGCGCCTGTTTAGGGAGACAGGGCAAGAGCTGATCCGAACACATGTTGGACATGTGGATCGCGTGGACACCTGAGGCGTGATTGTCCTCGAGCAGCGAGGGAGGTTCAGGCTCCTGTTGTGGTGGCCGGTAACTTGTGCTGGAACTGTGGTTCGGCGGATCACATTAGGAGGGAGTGTCCTCTGTTGGCCGGTGGTGGCCAGGGACGTGCTCCGGGAGTTGTTGCACCACAGAGAGGTCGTGGGCGCGGCCGTGGTAATTTCCAGCGTAGAGAGGATGGTGGAAGGAATGTAGCTCATGTTGTAGCTGTTCAGCCTGAGGGTGGTGGCCAGGCCAGGGTGTATGCTTAGAGGGAGGGGAGGAATGACACGGATGTGATCGTAGGTACTTTCACTTTGCAATCCCTGTCATTACTTTCCTTGATTGATTCTGGATCTACACACTCATACATATTGCGTGAGCATGCTCAATTGCTTGGTTTTCCTGTTGAGTCTTTGGATGTTGGTATGCGTGTAACTAGTTCTTTTGGTGAGACTGTTGTGACTCGAAAGCTTTATAGAAGATGTCCCTTGGTTGTGCAAGATCATGTTTTTCATGTTGATCTTATGGAATTGCCTTTCTACGGTTTTGATGTAATCCTTGGTATGGATTGGCTTGTTGAGCATCGAGCTGTAGTGGATTTTGAGAATAAGCGAGTTTCGTTGAAGCTTGCGGATGATTATGAGGTAGTTGTGGTTGGCGAGAATGTGAAGTTTCTTGCCAATGTGGTGTCTACATTGGAAGCGAGCCGGATGCTAAGGCAAGGTTGTGAAGCTTACCTAGCCTTTGTGATGAATCCTGGCTCTAAGGAGTTACGTGCGCAAGATATCAAGACTGTGCGAGAGTTTCCTGGTGTGTTTCCGGAGGAGTTGCCTGGGTTGCCTCCTAATCGCGAAGTGGAGTTTGGAATTGAGCTGTATGAAAACACAACTCCAGTGTCCATTACTCCTTATCGAATGGCACCTAAAGAGTTGAAGGAGCTGAAGACGCAACTTCAGGAGTTGCTTGATCGTGGTTTCATTCGGCCGAGTGTGTCACCTTGGGGTGCACCGGTCTTGTTTGTGAAGAAGAAGGATGGCACTATGAGAATGTGCATTGATTATCGTCAGCTTAACAAGTTGACCATCAAGAATCGGTATCCATTGCCGAGAATTGATGATCTTTTTGATCAATTTCGGGGAGCGGCTGTGTTCTCTAAAATTGACTTAAGGTTAGGGTATTACCAGTTGAAGGTGAAGGATGTGGATGTGCCAAAGACAGCTTTCAGAACAAGGTATGGGCATTACGAGTTCCTTGTGATGCCGTTTGGTTTGACGAATGCTCCTGCAGCTTTCATGGACATGATGAATAGAGTGTTCCATGAATACTTGGATAAATTTGTTGTGGTGTTCATTGATGATATCCTCGTGTACTCTCGTACTGAGGAGGAGCATGAAGGGCATTTGAGAATTGTGTTACAGGCTTTGTTGGAGAATCAGCTTTATGCCGAGCTGAGCAAGTGTGAGTTCTGGCTTAGAGAAGTTGTGTTTCTTGGTCATGTGGTCTCTGCTGAAGGAATACGTGTTGATCCTCAGAAGATTGAGGCAGTGATGAATTGGAAGCCTCCTAAGTCTGTTCATGAAGTCCGTAGTTTCCTTGGTTTGGCGGGATACTATCGGAGGTTCGTGGATGGGTTTTCAAAGATTGCTGCACCTTTGACGAAGTTGTTGCAGAAGGATGTTAAGTATGAGTGGACGGAAGCGAGACAGCAGGCTTTTGAGAAGCTTAAGGCAGCTTTAACGCAAACTCCTATTTTGGTTCAACCTGAATCAGGGAAAGAGTTTGTGGTGTATAGTGATGCGTCCTACGTTGGTTTGGGATGTGTGTTGATGCAAGAGGGTAAGGTGGTGGCTTATGCATCACGGCAGTTGAAGGTGCATGAGCGCAGTTATCCTACGCATGACATTGAGTTAGCTGCGGTGGTTTTTGCTTTGAAAATTTGGAGACACTATCTGTATGGTGAGAAGTGTACGGTGTACACGGACCACAAGAGTTTGAAGTATCTGATGTCTCAGAAAGAGTTGAATCTTAGGCAACGACGTTGGGTGGAGTTGCTTAAGGATTATGATTTGACGATCGAGTATCATCCGGGTAAAGCTAATGTTGTAGCGGATGCCTTGAGTAGAAAGGTAGCTGTTGAGTTAAGGGCTATGTTTGCCAGTTTGAGTATTTCGTGCGATGGTGGTCTTGTGGCTGAGTTGCAAGTGAAACCATCCTTGGTTCAGTTGATTAAGGAAAAACAGTTGTTGGATGATTCCTTGGTGCCACATGTTCAGGATATTGCGGAGGGTATGCCATCAGAATTCTGCTTTAATGATGATGGAGTGTTGTGTTTTGCGAGTCAGATAGTAGTGCCCAATGATGCTGAGTTGAGGCGTGCTATTCTGACTGAAGCTCATAGTAGTCCTTTTGCTATGCACCCTGGTAGTACCAAGATGTATCGTGATCTTCGTGATGAGTACTATTGGGTGGGTTTAAAGAAAGATGTTGCTGAGTTTGTAAGCAAGTGCATGGTATGTCAGCGAGTTAAGGCTGAGCATCAGTTTCCTTCAGGGTTGTTGCAACCGTTGAGGATTCCTGAGTGGAAGTGGGAAAGGATTACCATGGACTTTGTATCTGGGTTGCCCTTGTCGCCATCGAAGAAGAATTCGATGTGGGTGATTGTGGATCGCCTGACGAAGTGTGCGAATTTCTTGCCTGTGCATACTACGTACACTTTGGATAAGCTTGCGGAGCTGTACATTGCTGAGATTGTGCGGCTGCATGGTGTGCCAAGGTCGATTGTTTCGGATAGAGATCCGAGGTTTACATCGCGTTTCTGGCAGTGTTTACATCAGGCTTTGGGTACACGGTTGAATTTCAGTACTTCTTATCATCCACAGTCGGATGGACAGTCTGAGCGTGTTATCCAGGTGTTGGAGGATATGTTGCGGTACTGTGTGATTGAGTTTCAGGGTTCTTGGGAGAAACATTTGCCTTTGGTGGAATTTGCATATAATAATAGTTATCAGGCAAGTATTCAAATGGCACCTTATGAAGCTTTGTACGGGAGGAAGTGTAGGACTCCTCTTTGTTGGGCTGAAACGGGTCAGAAGTTGGTTTCGATGCCGGCTTTGTTGAAAGGAACCACCGAGAAGGTGAAGCTCATTTGTGAGTGTTTGAAGACAGCTTCTGATCGGCAAAAGTCTTACGCGGATTTGAAGCGTAAAGAGATTGAGTATGCGGTGGGTGACCGTGTGTTTCTGAAAGTTTCGCCTTGGAAAAAGGTGATGAGGTTTGGCCGAAAGGGTAAGTTGAGCCCTAGGTACATTGGACCATACGAGGTGATCGAGCGTGTGGGTCCTGTTGCGTACAAGTTGAGGTTACCGCAAGAGTTGGAAAAGATTCATGATGTGTTTCATGTTTCTATGCTTCGGAAGTATAGATCGGATCCTTCACATGTGATGCCTGTGGAGGAAGTGGAGTTGAATCCGGATTTGACCTATGATGAGGAACCGGTGAAGATTCTGGATTCGGATAGTAAAGTTCTTCGAGGCAAGACCATTGAATTGGTAAAGGTGTTGTGGAAGCATCGTGGTGTTGAAGAAGCCACGTGGGAACGGAAGGATAACATGTTGAAGCAGTTTTCGTACCTCTTTCCTTCAGGTAAATTTCGAGGACGAAATTTCTTAAGGGGGGGAGAGTTGTAACACCCCAATTTTGGGCTTAGAAGTTTTGGGTTTGAATTGGACCGGTCGGATTGCGATTCGAATATAAAAGGTGGTTTTTAGGGAAAGCCTAGTTCGGGATGCATTAAAAATATGGAAAAATATCTAAAAATCCTCTTTTATTATCTATAAGAGAGTGGTGAAATCAATTTTACAAAATGATGTTTGGAAATGTGATTTTCAAGTTAGTGACTAAAATGTAATTTTTGTAAAGTTGGTGACTGTTTTAAAATGATTGAAACTTTGAATCTTTAAGGAGCTAATTTACCCAAGAAGAGTTTTCTCCAGATTTTTCTTAATGTTAAACATTTATTAAATGATATTTAATAAAAGGAAAAAAGGGGGAAATGGATATTTTGGTTTTCATAACTAACTTTTGATAAATTTTCCCACTTCATTTTCTCTCCATTTTCTTTCAGCCAAACACATTTTCCCAGCCACTTTTCCTCTGATTTTAACATCTAAAGATTAGATTTCAATCTCCATTTGATCTCTAATCATTCCTACACTAAATCCTTAGCATTTGCTTATTGAATTTTCAAGAATCTTGGCTTTAAACAAGGAGAAACTCACATTTGGAGGTATGAACGTCCTTCTCCTCTAAATACTCAGTTCTTTACTGAAATTCCCAAGTTCTCAATCCTTGATTTGAGTTTTATTAAAGGTTTTTAATGTTGTGTTCTTGATCTTGGCTTTAAATGCAAGATTTGGATTTATTTTTGATGAAATTCGTACTAAATGATTGGGCTGTGTTTTGAGATGTCTTTTTGATGATTATTGGATGTATAAATGATGTGTAATTGAGATTTAATCAATGCAATCCCATATAGGTTGATTTTCCTAAGTTTTGCTTGAGTTAATGGTGGTTTTTGAGGTGTTTTTGATGCCCTGCTATAGCTGGAGGTATAAGGACGTGATTAGATCCTTTTTGGATGTTAATTGATGTTTAAGAATGTTTGGAATTGATGGATCTTGGCTGGGTAATGTTGTAGAGATGTTTGGATGTGATTTCGGTTGTGTTTGGTAGCCGAAATGTGAGTGTTGTTGAGAGCAGCGAGTTTAGGTGTCTTGGTTGAAGATATTAATGCATGATGATGCATTAATCCTCTGCTTTGATGTGTTTAAAACATGGGAGACATCTTCGGATCCTTGTGGTGTTGATCCGGAAGCTTGTTTGGTGTTTCGGCAAGCTTGCGAAACGGAATCGGTGGGTGAAGTTTGGTTTTCAGCTTTGAAACCAATGTTTGAAGGTTATGGGAGCTTAGATTAAGTCTAAACAACTTAGCTAAGCTCAAGAGTAAGTTTTCGGAGAAACTCTCTTTTTGATGAACCATGAGATGGTTGAATGCAATGTGTTTTATTTGTATGTTTAAATTCTGTTTTGAAAGCATATTTTAGCATGTTAAATGATGGTTTTATAAGCCATGTGTTGAAGGATGCTCAAGGTAAGGGATCCTTGTTTTGAACATTGATAAATGTGGTTTTGGTGCATAGTAATGCATGATGGTTAATGGCTTTGATAAGTGCTTTAAAACAATGGATTAATGATGTTAAATGATGTATATTGGCAAGTGATGTGTTGGTTTTAAAGTACTTGAATCGGATATAGTTAGCCGGCTATAGGATTGGGTGCACCGTGAATAAAGTCTCCTTGGATGTCGAGGGGTTGTGATTGTACCGTAAACTCCATCCAAGTACACTAACGAGATGGTTAAGATCACCATGGTGGTTAAAAGTCCATGAGTGAATCATGTGCTCAGATCACAATGGTGGTTAAAAGTCCATGTGTGGATCTTGTGTTGTGTGTCCCGTGTTCTCGTTAGTGATGTTATACAACTACCAATGAGTGATGTGGAGGGGTTGTGATTGTACCATAGTCTCCATCACGGGTGTTGAGGGGTTGTGATTGTAGCATTTACTCCACCTTGATATTGGTAGTGTGTATGAAGCGTATGGGACAACGCTTGTAATTCGCGTATCCGATTGTGTTTTGAGTTGTAAAATGGTTATGGATTATCACTTGTAAGCCAATATGACATGATGATGGATTGAAGCACGAGATGCTTGGTTTGTATGCATAATTGCATGATAAATGTTGTTTTGAAACTAAAGGCCTTGAAAAGGTGTTTTTATAAATGCATTATTGTGATGTTTTAAATTGAGCATTCCTCACTAAGCTATGTGTTTATGCTCTCTCTCTTTCTTAAACCATTAATGCAGAGCATTGAAGTGCATAAAGGGCAGCAAGGAGGTCAAGGATCCAAGTGAAAGACTAAGCTCATGTATGGTGAATGTTTTCCTAACACTATTAGCTTTTGGGCATTTGGCAATGGGAACCTAGTTTGTGGTTTTGGGAGATGTTTTGGACTCCCTAGGTTGGTTTTATGCCTTTGATGATGTTGGAACATGTAAATGGCCTTTTGGTATTTGGCTGGGTGTTTGATGGTTGCATGATTTTCAATATAGGATGCATGCATATAGAATTGGGATTTTCCTTGAATGATGCTATGATTGAGATTAGACGGTGCTTATATGTTCCTTAAGTGTTTGATGACTTGTGTGTATGATATGGAGGACATATGGATGTGTTTGATGGGTTGGAAGAGTAATAAACCAGCAAAATTTTGCAATTCTGGGCAACTCGTTTCGGAACAGGTGGCCTGAAATGGCCATGGCGTTTCGAAACAGGTAAGATCTGTTCCGAAACGGATTTGCCACTGCCAAGCCTTGTTCCGCAACTTGTTTCGGAACGGTCCCGCGTTTCGGAACGGATCTTCCCCGTTTCGGAACACTCGACCGTTGGGCACTGAATCTGTTGGTTAAATGTTTTGAACTCTTACGTTTTGGTCCCAATCTTTGTATACGCAATTGGTTGAGTTTGTGATATTCGTTTGAGATGAAATTTGACAGAGGAGCATGAAATATGATTAATTTCATAATGGCAACTTTAAAACTGGTTAAGTCCTCTTAATGTCCAGAATTTGCAATTTGGTCCCTAAATTCGTATGTTGTGCAATTGAGTCCCTATTTGTTTTCCGAATGCTGTGATTTTTTGAATATGTACATCTTGAGAATACACTTAGGGTTAATATGCATTTAGACAAGTTTAAAAAGAAAAAAAAAGGTCGTTAATCAAGGTTGACTTTCGGGTTGACTTTGGTTTTCCCCGTGTAATCTTCGTAGTTCGGGTCAACCGTCTCGGCCGGGCTTAGGGGGTTACAAGTCTCAGAGGTAGTCCTAGACCAACCCTGCATCAGGTCGAACTGCCACGATAGAAAGTATGGTCATTGCCACCGCAGTCACCCTGAAGACTATCACGACAGCAACGACGACAGTGACCCCTCAGACACAGAATCATCCAACATTGAAGGTCCTGAGTAGGTAAATTGGATAGGCGCACGTCCAGGTAAGTTCTTCGAGCCTTTGAATTCTACCTCGAATGAACATGCAATCCAAAAGCCTTCGATTGAAAAGCCACCTGTTCTAGACCTTAAACCCCTGCCAGGGCAGCTTAAATATGTTTTTCTTGGTTTAAATGATATGTTGCTCGTAATCAACTCTTCTAAGTTGATGCAGGAACAGGTGCAGCAGCTAAATAAAATGCTACAACAGCATAAGAAGGCCATTAGATGGACTATAGCTGATATCCAAGGCATCAGTCCGACGTTATGCATGCACAAGATACTCTTAGAAGATGATTATAAGCCGACCATTGATGCCCAAAGTCGACTAAACAAGGCTATGAGAGAGGCGGTGCGGAAAGAAATTATCAAGTGGCTTGATGCCGTAATAATATACGCCATCTCAGATAGCAAATGGGTGAGCCCGGTGCAATGTGTGCCCAAAAAGGGAGGCATAACCGTAGTAACCAACGAAGAAAACGAACTAATCCCAACCAGGACTGTGACCGGTTGGAGGGTTTGTATGGACTACCGGAAGCTTAATAAAGCTACCCGGAAGGACCACTTCCCCTTACCCTTTATTGATCAAATGCTTGAGAGATTAGCGGGGAAACATTATTACTATTTTCTTGATGGTTACTCATGTTATAACCAAATAGCAATCGCACTGGAAGACCAAGAGAAAACCACCTTCACATGCCCGTATGACACCTATGCCTTTCGAAGAATGCCATTTGGGCTCTGTAATGCACCAGCAACCTTCCAACGGTGCATGATGGGAATATTCTCCGACATGGTGGAGGATTTCCTAGAAATTTTCATGGACAATTTTTCTATCTTTGGAGACAGCTTCGACGGTTGTTTAGGTAATCTACAGAAGGTCCTTGAAAGATGCGAAGAGACAAACTTGGTTTTAAACTGGGAAAATGCCACTTTAAGGTGGAAAGGCATAGTACTGGGCCACAAGGTTAGCTGCCGCGGCATATAGGTGTACAGAGCAAAAATAGAGGTTAACGAAAAGCTGCCGCCACCCACCAAAGTCAAAGGGATTCGAAGTTTCTTAGGGCATGCAGGGTTTTATCGACGATTTATAGCTAATTTTTCGAAGATTACCAAGCCCCTTTGCCACCTATTGGAACATAATCGCCCCTTTGATTTTAATGCTGAATGTACTAAGGCATACATAATACTGAAGGAGAAGCTGGTAACAACCACGATCGTACAACCACCAGACTGGAGTTTGCCATTTGAGAAAATGTGTGATGCCAGTGATTACGCTGTCGGGGTAGCATTAGGGCAGAGGAAGTATAAGCTCTTCCATGTGATTTACTATGCCAGCAAAACACTGAATGACGCCCAAATCAACTACACCACGTAAGAGAATGAGATGTTAACAGTGGTGTTTTCAATCGACATGTTCCGTCCGTACATAATTGGAACGAAGGTGGTGGTTCATACAGACCACTCAGCACTCAAGTATCTGTTCACAAAAAAGATGCAAAACCTAGACTGATGTGTTGGATTCTGCTGCTGCAAGAATTTGACATTGATATCTAGGATAAAAAGGGAACAGAAAACCAAGCTGCAGACCGCTTGTCAAGGCTGGAGATGAGAAGTAATCAATCAACAGACAATATCAACATAGTGGAAACCTTCCCAAATGAGCAGTTGTTTGCTGCCACCAGCACTGCCGTGACAGCCATGGCGGCAGGTAAGCTTTCTGAAACCCCTTGGTATGTTGACATTGTTAATTACATTGTAAGTGGGTTATTACCTCCTGAGCTTAATTACCAAGCAAGGAAGAGGTTCCAAAATGATGCAAAACATTATTATTGGGACGAACCTCTTCTTTTCAAGCACTATGCACATCAGATTATCAGAAGATGCATACCACATGACGAATAAAAAGCAGTGCTTCACCACTGCCAAGGTTCTGCAATCCGGTCTCTATTGGCCTACACTATTCAAGGATGCACAAGCTTTTTACAAGAGCTGTGAAAAATGCCAAAGGACTGGGAATATATGAAGAAGGCATGAGATGCCACTGCAGAACATACTAGAGGTCGAAATCTTCGATGTATGGGGAATCGACTTCATGGGTCCATTCCTAGCATCGTGTGGGAATTTATACATCCTACTGGCAGTGGACTACGTGTCAAAGTGGGTAGAAGCAATCGTCACTCAAAAGAACGACGCCAAGACTGTGCAAAGATTTCTTCACAAAAACATCTTCTCCTGATTTGGCATCCCAAGGGCGATAATTAGCGATGAGGGGAGACATTTTGATAATAGGGTAATTACTGCTGCATTAAGAAAATAAGGAGTGAAGCACCAACTTGCAACAGCGTACCACCCTCAAACCAATGGGCAGGCCGAGATATAAAACAGAGAAGTAAAGAACATACTAGAGAAGATGGTTAAACCCACTCGAAAGGATTGGTCTCTACATCTCAATGATGCACTCTGGGCCTACAGAACAACGTTCAAGACATCATTGGGGATGTCACCCTATCGACTCATCTATGGGAAAACATGTCATTTAACTGTCGAGATAGAACACAGAGCCTATTGGGCTATCAAGGTAGTGAATATGGACTGGAATAAGGCATGACATAAAAGGCTACTAGACTTGAATGAGATTGAGGAAATTCGAGCAATGGCCTACGACAATGCCAAGATCTACAAGGATAAAACCAAGAAGTGGCACGACAGGAAGTTGCTGCCATGAGAGTTCTGCCCAGGGCAGCAGGTGTTGTTGTTCAACTCTAGGTTGAAGCTTTTCCCAGGAAAGCTTAAATCTAGGTGGTTTGGTCTTTTCCAAGTTGTCCAAGTTTTCCCCCATGGTGCCATTACAATCAAATCCATGAAGGATGGGCACCAATTCAAGGTAAATGGACATAGGCTCAAGCATTATCAGGGGACTGAATCTCCAAGGATGCAGGAAGTAGTTACTTTAGGAGATGCCCTTCAAGGCATCCCTAATTTAACTTAGTTTTATTTTATTTTATTTATTTATTTATTAGGAATTAAGATTTTTATTTATTTATTTATTTTGGGAAATAAGATTTTAGTTCAGTTTGTTTATGTAATTATTCGTAGGAAATAAAGGAAGCAAAGCAAAGAGGAGGAATGAACCAGCCCACTGCTTTCACAACAGCCCAAAAAGCCCAACGGACAAGCCTGTCGTCATAGTCTGTCACCAGCTATCGCGACAGATGCAGAAAAGACAGCCTGTCACGGAGCTGTCGTGATACGCAAACGCGTAACAGATGCGCAGCAGACACAGAAGCGTGTGACAGACGCGTCAGAAATAGTGTAACAGCTGGCCCTGTTAATCGTGCATGTCGATACAGTCCCAACAGGCAGATAAACCCCGTTCTATATAAACCTCTACTCTCATTTCATTTTTCATCTCATTCTCATTCTCTCTGCTTTACTCTCTAGAAATTAGGCTTCAGAAATTTCTTTTATTTTTCTATAGTTTCCCTTGCAAATGACTACCAGATCAACAAGATGAAGCACTGCCTCCACCTCTGCCGCGGCAGTGTCAACACCCAGCCACAGCGAAATAGCCGACAGCTTCGCGTCAGAGGACTCAGCAAAAAGGTACTATGGGTCCTTCCAAAAGAGAGAAATGTGGGAAGAAAGAGGGCTCACCTATACCTAAAAGACGGGAGAATTAGGGCTTGAAAGTTTCATCGCCAGGAAGATCCTCGCACTCAAGTGGCAGATGTTTGCTGCCCAGCCAGAAGAGATGAACGTCACCCTAGTTCGAGAGTTCTACGCTGCCGTTCCCGACAAGGATGCCACGAAAGTGACTGTCAGAGGCAAGAAGATCTCCCTCGAACCGGCATACATCAACATGTTGTATGGGCTTTGTGTGGGCAAGAAGGAAGACGCCCATCGGAGATTCATGAACCATCTGTCGCCGGCAGACTACGACGCTGTCATGGCAGAGTTGACAAAAGAGGGCACAGACGGGAACGATGACCCCAAGCACAGGTGGACTGTGCGGAGGACTCGGCTCACCCCACAAGCCAAGCTGTGGAACCATTTCGTCAAGAAGCGCCTCATGCCTACCTCACACAATACCACTGTTGACAGGCAGAGACTAGCCCTCGTCCACTCCATTCTCAACGAGAGGAAAATCAACGTCGGCTGATACATCCGAGACAGAATCATCGAGTGTGCACTCCGACCTTCAGGCCCCCTAGTCTTCCCCTACCTGATCATCACGCTCTGTCGGGGCAACAATGTGCCAGAAATCAACGAGGATGTCAAGGTCCGAGGGAAAGGATGGACGCAGCAAAATCTCTATAGTCTGAAGGAATTAAAGGCTGCTACTATCTGTCGTATGTGGACCCCACTGCCGCGATAGAACTGACGGCAGACTGTGACTCCCCCGAACCTGGCGCATTAAAACCAGAGCAGACGATGGCAGCACCACCGGTAGACACCTCCAACCAGATCCTGAAGATGCTGCAGAAGATGGAGGAACGACAGCTCAGCCTAATGGGATTTCTGAGGGACTTCACTACCGCAGCGGTAAATTTTATCAAGTTTGATTTAAATTTTCCCAATGTGCAATTCCCTGCTTTCCCAGAAACTCTCTTTGCTACACCCACACCTACTGCCAGTCCCAGAACCCCTACTGCCGCCTCCACACCCACAACTGCCACGACCGGAGATGGCGGCAGAAAATCTGCCACTCCCCGAGGAGAGAAAAGGAAGGACCCCCTACTAGGGATCGACCCAAAATATTTTAAAGGGTTCTCTTCCTCCATCGTTTGGCAAGATTCTAACTCAGAGCCGTCGGTCGTCTGAGACATATCCAAGGACTTCCCTCCGATGAAAAGGATGCAGCTGAACGAGACTGTCGAAGGACCCTACCACGACAGATCTGACAGCAGCAGCAGCAACAGCGATGATGAACTTGAGGTCCTGGACCAGCCCATACAAATCTCACCTACCCGAGTCCAACCACCTCGAGAGGCAAAGAAAAAGATGGCCTCCTCGTCTCCCAGCACCCAGCCAGCCCCTGCCGTCTAAGTCACTGCCCGCCGGCAGCTCCTCGTCAGCAGCAGCAGCGATGACAGCTCATCAAATTAAGTGTTTTTCTTATATATTTGTTGTCTTTGCTGCTATTTTCTCTATTTGTGATGTTAATTTCAGTTTTTTTTAATTGTTTTCATGTATTGAGGGCAATGCAACCCTTGAGTTTGGGGGTGGGCATCCCTCCATTAATGAACTTGTTAGTTGCGTCTTTTATGCCTCATTTTAAGTTTATTTTTGTGTTAAAAAATGAAAATATAAACAAAAATTTGGCTTAAATCTTTGAAATGAACTTACCTGCCATGACATTCTCTGTCGTGAAAGTGCCTTTAGGATGTTTTAGGAACTATTTAGAACCTTTCTATAGTTATGAACTTTAGAACACCCTTTGTGACTCTTATGATGTCTAGATTTCGATAGTAAACTAGAATAGGAAGGTTTACCCACTTGAGTTGTCCCTAGATGTGCATAACACTGGCTCTAGGAAAGGATAAAAGAAAAGAAAACTTAGACTGAATACCCCTAGAAGTGCCTAATATCGGCTCTAGGGAGATAGCTAGAGGTACCCAAAAAAACAGGCCCTAGTCAAATCAAAATAAGAAAAAGTCTGATTCTAAGTAAGAAAAAAACTAAAGGAGCCTAAGAATTGCCTCTAGAAAAAATGAAAATGGCATAAGGCTCAAGTTGGTGGCCTAACTATTCTGGTAAGTTAAAGGAGTCTAGGCACATATTTGTTCACAAAACCTGCACACACCGCACAAGAACTATACCATTGTTCCGGATAAATCCAGAAACACTCGACAAGGTACTACTCTTGATAGTGAATGTGTGGTAGGTAATGAAAATTTCACAGAATTAAGCCAAGCCAAAAAGTTTTTATTTTTAGTTAGGTCGAATTTTCTTGAGGACAAGCAAAAACTTGAGTTTGGGGGTGTGTTGAGTGTATAAAAGTTCTATATTTTACCCCTCATTTACCCATATTTTTGCTGCATTCAAGCATAATTCATTACATTTAGGATAGATATTTTCATATACATCACAATTAGATAAAACAACACAGTTGCTGCTGATTTTGGTTACTTTTGCAGGTATCTGCTGCGGCAGACCCTGGGCAGCGAAGGAGCAGAGGCGAATTGCAGAGCTGGAGTCGAGAAGCAAAGGCTGTCGTGACATCTGCCGTGGCAGCCATGACGACAGAGAATGCTGAGATGAAAAAGTGAAATGGAGCTCGACAGATAGAGAATTTCAAGCCGGTCTGTCGTGGACCACTCCCATATTTTTCTGAGCCCGGAAGTAGAATGAAGGCCAAGCCCCAAGTTCAAGGAAGAAACTCAAGGCAAGAAAAGAGGACAAATTCAAGGCATCTACTCAGAAGATTTAGTCTTTAATAGAGTTGCACTTTAATTCGAAATTGTATTCTTTCCATATTAGAAAACTTGGACCCAAGGCTTATATAAAGGCATGTAATTCGACCTAGGGGATATCTCATTCTTAGCAGTCTTCCCCCAAAACCCTTGTCGTTTTCCCTTCTCCACCATGTTCTAAACTCCCCCTAGGGCTACGGGTTGATTCTGTAAAGAAGTTGCAAGGAATGTATTGTTTTAGGAATTTTATGTTCAAGTAATAAAAGCACTTCAAGTTTATTTACTCTGGTTTTTCATATCTCATAACAGCATCGGGAGGGCATTGTGAGGTTATCCATTTGTTTGATATCGTGAGAGTCAAGCATACGAAAAGAGTATATACGAGTTTTCTAGTTTATGGTTAAACCATCTTGGCTTAGGGATAAGTACAAGGTTAAGTGGCTAAATAAGAATTCAACAATTTTGGTGTTCACCCTTTGATTCACGTCGAGAGGTATCATCCTAGAAGTGTTCATCAATAGAACTTGGGCCTAGGGATAGGACAAGTCACAACAGGGATTCTTGCCAAGCTTGAAGTACTGAGCAAAACCTGCACTACTGAGCGATTCAATACCAGCCTATTCTCTAAATATGATTCTTTATTCTTTTACTTTAGTTGTTTCTCAAGATTACTCCACCAATTCAATTAAACCACTTCTTTCTCTTGTGCAGCAATTAAGGATATAGGCAAT
Organism: Hibiscus trionum; assembly: GCA_030270665.1. NCBI lineage: Eukaryota > Viridiplantae > Streptophyta > Magnoliopsida > Malvales > Malvaceae > Hibiscus > Hibiscus trionum. Next base: position 12,636,187 of record BSYR01000007.1, read on the forward strand.
TCTAGTCCATGTGGAGACGATATCTGATACTCTAGTATCACTTTACTACTTGCGTCATGTACACATGCACTATTTTCGATAGTACTCTTTTACACGCAACAACTTCCAATGAATTGTTGTTTGATGAAGATGTAAAACGCTTGTTGTTTTGCCACATCATATTCTGCTGTGGTCCGTGTGATTCTCCCAGATTCTGCTTATTTGTGTTCCCATAACTGCTATTCCCTTGATTTCCCCAAGAGAGATTAGGATGCTGACACCATCCAGCATTATAGTTGTTCGAGTATGGATTGTTGTTCCGATTGGAATTCCCTACATAGTTAACAGATTCTTGGTTATCCGGGCACTCGCTCAAGTGGTGGTTTCCATTGCAACGAAGGCAAGTTGATGCCACTCTTACTTCCTTCACCGCACTAGTCTTTTGGAGATTCTTTAGCATGGTCATGATAGCGGTCAATTGGGCTGCTACTGAGGCATCCGTATCACGTGATACTTGAGTTTTCCTCCCCACTCCAAATCTTGATGAGGGAAATTGATAATCGTTGTTGGCTATTCTATCAAGTGTGTCAAAGGCTTCCTCGGGTGACTTGTCTAGCAATGTCCCATTTGCTGAGGCATCTAGCATCATTCTGGTGGAAGCATTAACACCATTGTAGAACATAACCACTTGTGTCCAATCATGAAAACTGTGATTAGTGAACTTGCGCAATAATCCCTTAAATTTGTCCCAACACTCATACATTGATTCGTTTGGATTATACTGAGGCTATACTAGCATCATTTGCTGAGGCTATTCTATCAGACTGACGAAAGGATACGATATCATTCCTCAACTGAGTGTTCCTATTTGGTGGATTATATTGTAGCAAAAAGCTCTTGCACAAATCTGTCCACGTTTCCAATGATCCGGCTGGCACACCACTCAACCATTCTCGTGCTCGATCACGCAAAGAATAAGGAAATAGTTTAAGTTTCAACACATCCTCGTGCACCCCTTGTTGACGAAAGGAGTCACATACTTATAAGAAAGCACAGATGTGTTGTCTAGCATCTTCATGAGGCAAGCCTCCAAACTGACCAATTGAGTTCAACATGTTGAACATGACAGGTTTAAGCTCAAAGTGGGCTGCCTGAATTTTGGGAGCAACAATTCTTGGATTAAGATCATCAAAGACATGATTTAGGTGATCTCTAATAGCTCTGGGTCTTGCTGGAGCATTTTGACCTTGGTCTCAAATTACTGCAGCAGGTTCCCCTTGATGCTGAGCTTCGATCATCATTCTAATAGCTTCTTGTATACGTCTTCACTGACGAAATAGATGTTCAATTTCAGGAATATAAGGTAATATAGGCTCACGATGTCTCCTTGGGCGCATGCAATAGCACAATACCTAAAAAGACAAACAAAAACAATCTAAGAAAATATATACAAAAACAAAATAAACTAGTGCAAAGACTAAACCTAAAATAACCAATTTCCAATCTTCGACAACGGCGCCAAAAACATGTTGCGCTGCGTGATGTACTATAAATGATACGCAAATAGTGCAAGTATACTCGTCGAACAAGTAATAAAGTGGTAAGTGAGTTTCGTCTCCACAGGGATTGGAGGTGTTTCGAGGTAAGTTTAAGCTCTCAAGTGTCACGAAATGTAAATGGAGAATGTTGTGGCAAATTAAGACAAAGCGATGAATGTTGTAGGAAATCAGAGCAGAGATATAAATGTGATAGGAAATAAAGATAAAAGATAGCGTGCTGAAATCAGATAAAGAAACAGGTCCTCTTACGCGTGTGAAACTCTCTTGGGAATGACTGGCTGGGCTGTCAGGTTTACCTATATTTTAGTTCTCTAATAGGGTTTAACTCTCTCATTTAGTCTATGCTCGGCATGATTTACTCAAGGTGCTACTTAACTATCTCTAGACAGGAAACTGGGAGCAGGAAATGCTACAGCCATACCTCTCAGCGTAAACTCTAACACTCCCCCTACCCTTAAAGGTCTATCCCTCTTAGCCGTTGAAACCCAACACTTATCTCTAAGGTGGATTAGAGTTGTGCCTCTCAACATCCAACTCCATTGTCTATGCAGGTTAAGGAAAGCTCTCTCGACCACTAACCTCAACTAACACCTAAGGAAAGGCCAACTCTCGAGGGCTCTTACAACCCTAAGCATATAACAACATTGACAAAGCATAGTTATGAGCACGAGATAAATAAACATTCATAAAAAAATAAAACATAGTTCATCCAACAGCCCTAGCCACCTAAATCAGTTCATGGCTAGGCAAATATTCGAAGTATCTTCGTTCATACAACCCATTTTTTCCAGATGTAGAAATAAATGCTAAAGCAACAGAAAGGGAAGAGAAGAACTCCCAATCTGCGATGGACTTGCAGCGCCACGAACCGCCCTAGGCTTGCTGCCTCTCTCAAGGTCAGCAAGGTCAGACCCTTGGAGCTTCTACGATGGAGGACACCAAGTGGTGGAGGAAGAAGAAGAAAATAGCCGCCTTTAGCATTCTCTCCCTAGACTTTTTGTCACTTTTTCACGCTCTCCCTTTAATGAGGGTCTTGTGTCCTTTATATGGTGGAGGCTCGTAGGGTTTTGTGCTCTAATGATTCTTTGAAGTCCTAGAAATATTCCCTATGCATGTGGGGCACAAATAGACAAAAAGGGGTTCGCACATGTGGGCGATCAACGTGTGCGCTTTACTTTGTCTTTTTCCGCGCCCAGAATTGCTGTCCAATTTGCTATAGCATTTTACCTTCCTTGCTATGCTTCAGCATTAGCCTGCACAACACCATACCAGTAAACACCCTTCAAGCAGCATCTAGTCTCATGAACTTAAGCCAGACCACCAACAAGTAAAGATACATGTAACTATATGTTCTAAATGCACCTACATGCCCTAAAATATAAGCATTTTGACAAGTCATCAAGTGCACTATAAAGAAGTCGGCTTGGATGTTGAGGGGTTTATACGGTGTATCGAATACACCATCCAAGTACCCTAACGATTGAGGAAAGTATATAGTGTCCCGTCTCTCTTTAGTGGGGTTATACATCTACTGATGAGTGGTGTTGAGGGGTTTATATGGTGTACCGAATACTCCACCATGGGTGCAACAACGGTGGAGGGTAGCTGCCGTTTGTGAACCTTGAGACGCCAGTGAGAATGTATGAAATGTCGGGACAACACTTGAGAATCCATGTATCAGATGCGGTTTTGAGAAATTAGCATGTTGATGATCACTTGTGAGCCAATATAATTGATGATGTATTATGAAATGGTTAATGCTGCATAATATGTAAATGCATGTTTTACTCTTTAAGCTTTGCATATGGTAGCTATGCATGAGAAGGCTTAAGTTGTGTGTTAGCAATAGATTTGCTTTTGAGTTTATAACACCTGATGCATGATGTTTAATATGTTATTTTAATTAAGGAAAGTGTATGGTTCTAAAAAGAGCATGATGGTTTTAAAAAGGATGTTTAGTAAGTTGATATGAGATTTCAATGTGAACATGAAAATGGTTTTCATGCATTGATGGTGTTTTGCTTTTGAGCCTCGTAGAGTGTCCAGAAGTTCTATATTTTATGCACATTCCTACTCATATTATTATTGTTCTCAAGCTCATTTAGTCATATTTAGCTACATATCATGTATTATACAATATTTTCTCTTCTACCATGCTTTTATTGAATATTTTATGTTTTGGCTAAGAAAAGATATTGTTTTAGTTAGTTTTCTATTTTAGGTGCTGGTTGCTGATCACAGGTAGAGAGGACATGAAAGCAGGGAGCAGAAGGAGCTGTATTGAAACAGTTCCAGTTGCCGCCAAAAATAGGCTGCCACTGCAGAATGCCGCCGCCATGGACGCCACCGCCGTAGAATGTCGCCCAGACGAAAATACACCGACATAGTCAAGATGGGTCTCGTTTGATATAGGACATTTTTCTGAGTCCATTGAACCCAATCTTGCATTTTTCTGAGTCCTGGAGCAGTGTATAGAGCTGATTGAAGATCGATAAGCAAGGTGGCTTATACTTACTTGCTGAACAAGTAAACATCCAAATGAGTCCATATTTAAGTCAGAATTGAATGAAGCATTAAATGTAAAAGCTATTTTCTCATCAATGAGACTTCCACTCCAAGGATGACTGAAATTTAGGCCAAGCCCTATATATACCCATGTATGTGAGGGTATAAGGGCATAGAGATTGATAGATATAGAGAGAGATAGAGAGAGGGAGTCGGCTATGTTCTAAACTCCTTAGGGTTTATGTTTTTGCTTGTAAAGTAGTTGTGAGAAACGATTGTTTTAGGTTTTGAGTTATTTTTCAATAAAATATTTCGAGTTTACTTAATCTATTATTCTTCATTCAATCAATCATTCTACACCAGTCGTTTGAGAGAATCTATTTGTTGGGCACGAAAGTGCAAGGCTCACGAAAGGGTTAAGTACGGTCACAACGTGCTGAGGCGTGACTAACTTGGTTCCACACCAGTCCACAAGTTTCAGCGGCTAAAAGGGATTACCAACCGAGTTTACTAACTTGGTTCCACACTAGTCCACAAGTTAGCTCTCGAGCATCCTAACTTAGAAATAGGAGGGATCGTTGTCGACTATCCTGTCGAACTTGGAGTATTTGCAAGACTTGCCGCCAGGACATCTTTCCATTCCACATGCCGAGACAGTACACTCCTATAGTGGTAGTGACCCGCTGCGGCCACATGACAGGGTCGTAGCCTGCCGCCCGCCATACACGCCGAGGCAGCATATCGTGGCTGCGCAATCCAACCTTAACCTGTGCAATTCAGTCTACAGAGTACTGAGCAGCAATTACCTGGCCCATTCTATCACTCTGATCTCCCCTACTTTAATTAATTGTGTTTTTAGTTTTATTCCTTTAACCAAACATGAAATTAATTGTGCATTTAAATTTCTTGTGCAGATACACACTCGAAGAAACTATTCCAATCCTCGTGGGATTCGACATCTTATATACTATAACTTGGAAGGAGTGTGCACTTGCGCTCTCACAAATAGGGAACACCTACACGCCCTACAAGTTTTTGGCGCCGTTGTCGAGGATTGGCAATAGCAACTTCGTTTTGTACCATTCTATCACTCTGATCTACACAGTACTGAGCATCAATTACCTGGCCCATTCTATCACTCTGATCTCCCCTACTTTAATTAATTGTGTTTTTAGTTTTATTCCTTTAACCAAACATGAAATTAATTGTGCATTTAAATTTCTTGTGCAGATACACACTCGAAGAAACTATTCCAATCCTCGTGGGATTCGACATCTTATATACTATAATTTGGAAGGAGTGTGCACTTGCGCTCTCACAAATAGGGAACACCTACACGCCCTACAAGTTTTTGGCGCCGTTGCCGGGGATTGACAATAGCAACTTCGTTTTGTTTTCTGCTCTATTTATTTAATTGCATTTAAATTTTATGTTTTTAACTTTTATTTTCTTTTGTATATAAAAAAATTCAGGTACGCTACAGTCCAAGGACATCACAATGTCGAGGAAAACTGTATGGGAGCTGATATTTGAACATGAACAGCAGATGCTGTAGCCGCAGTTGCCGCCGTGGCAGCAGACAAGACATCAGATGTCGTTCTGCGGAAGCAAAATTTCTCATGGTATGATCAAAACTCTCATAAAAAAAATACCATAATAATTTTGCTGTGGCAACCAACATGCAGTGGCAATATAGTCATCCAGAAGAATAATCAACATCCTTGGAGGACGCACTCCAAGCTTTCATTGCTCTCACAGATGAAGCATCAGCTGCTATAAACGCCAGAATCGCTAAGATGGATGCACGTTTGAGAAACTTTGCCCCAATAGATGTCGTGAATGAACATACAACCCCTGCCGCAGAAATTATGGATCGCCGGCAATTGAAACCATGGAACACTGAAGTCCCAAGGCAAGAAAATACAGAGGATTACCCCACACATGAAGACCCTATGCAATAAATTGCCCAAGCAGGAGTGGAGGAAACTGAACAGAGCAGTGCCACGAAAACAACTAGTGAGGATGACATAGAAATAGATGACATCACGACCATATCAAAAGCCTCAGAAATTGCTTCCGCCTCGACAACAACCTCAACAATTATGCCCACTGCGACTACAGCCTCGCCAGCAATGCCCACCTCGGTAGAAACCTCGGCAACCTTGGAATACATATATCTAGAGATCCTATGCTGGAAGATTTAAGGCCATCAAAATCTCTACTGACAGAGATTTTCGAGGGGACAAAAGAAAACGGTGTGGGAGTCAATAACCTTTTATGGATTTTGAGTTTTTCCTTGACCTTCGCCAGAGTATGACAAAGGGCTGCCACAACAATTGGTTACCGCCCAAGCAGCCGCCACAACAGCAAAGGCTACACTCAGCCACTACGAATTCCAACAGAATAAGGTAAGTATGTGGTTCAATATCGAAATTTTATTTACTAATCACATGTTCATGCCTCCAGGAAGAGAAACAAGGTGGAAAGTTCGCATGGACTACAATGGAACGAGGAAGAAGGATTCCCCATGAGAATAGTCACTCGATGAAGGGTGCGGGTGGACTATAAGAAGTATTGGAAATGAACCCGTTGTAATATAATTTTTATTTTTCCACATCTTTGCAATATTTAGTAGAAGAAGATTTAAATAGTTTAGGATTAGATTTATTTTTCAGTTAAGCTATTTTTATTTCCCGTCTCACAACTGCACATCTAGAATCAACCCTAACATACAGAATACAACAAGGAGCAACACGAGCAAGCCTGCCGCCACCAAAGCAACAAAATGCGACCCTCAGAAAAAAAAATCCTCTCTACACTCTGCAGCTACTTAGCATAAGTTCTTCATTCCATTTTTTATTTCTTCTATTTATTTTTCTGTTTTTCTTTGTTTTTATTTTTTGTCTAAGGAATTGAGGGCAATGCCCACCTTGAGTTTGGGGGGAGGGTTAGTCCTCATTTATTTAGTGTAAGCATGTAGTTACATATAGTTGCATTGTAAATCCCGCCTAGTACTTAATGAAAATTGGAAATCTGGGTTAAATAACTTGTGCATATGATAGTTAGTTGATTCTATTTTCGCACCACACTTAAAAATTGAACTTAATCTTGGAAGAAGCATGAAAAACACCGTATAAATTTTTTTTAGTTGCCAAACATTTATTACACTTCTGTTAAGTGTTGAATATTGTTTGAGTTCTAAGTGTACATTGCCTGCTTAAACTTAATGAAAATTCTTATATTGGATGCATGTATGCCGCCGCGGCAGCACATGGCAGGAAACTAAAATAAAAAGCAATGCCACCACAACCGCAAAACAAAGAAAAGGATGAATGCCCTAGAGGTGCCTGAAACAGGCTCTAGGAAGAATCATGAGCAAGGACACTCCGCTGCTATCAAAGTCCATGTATCTGAAATTCGTCAAAGTGACGGACAAACTAGCATGAGTGAATGAAAGCCTTCACGGGATGACCCTACTCAAAGGGTTCGGAGTTTCGTAGTATGCTCATATCTTAGCTTCAGACCTAGAGACTAGTTGTGATGAGTTGAAGCCCTTAAAACCCATGATCAGAAAAAGGAAGAAAGGAAATGCTTAACAGTGCTGCTAAAGCAGCAACTTTATATCCTTTTTCTTTAACTTTTACAGCATTCTTTGTTTACTTAGTATACTTATCATATTCAGCATGTACACAGAACTGCACACACCGCACTGGCACTAGAATTAAAATTCTAAGTTATTTCATGTTATTCCCTCTCACTAAACTAATATAGGTGCCATGACCTTGAGGCATGAAACCAAGTTAAAAACTTGGTTTTCTTTTTGATTTATGTACAAGGGAAGGTTTACTAGTTAGGTTGCATTGCTTGAGGACAATCAATAGTTCGAGTTTGGGGGTGTGTAGAGTGTCTAGAAGTTCTATATTTTATGCACATTCCTGCTCATATTATTATTGTTCTCAAGCTCATTTAGTCATTTTAACTACATATCATGCATTATACAATATTTTCTCTTCTGCCATGATTTTATTGAATATTTTATGTTTTGGCTATGAAAAGACAATGTTTTAATTAGTTTTCTATTTCAAGTGCTGGTTGGTGATCAGAGGTAGAGAGGACAGGAAAGCATGGAGCAGAAGGAGCTGTATTGAAGCAGTTCCAGTTGCCGCCAAAAAAACGTTGTCGCCGCAGAATGCCGCTGCCACAGAATGTCGCCCAGACGAAAATATGCCGACATAGTCAAGATGGGGTTACCAGCTTCATTGTGAGCGGTACCAACAAATGTTGAACAATTGTCCGCTTCATGGTTTACCGGCTTGGAATCATGTATCTATATTCTACAATGGGGTTAACTACCAAACTCGAATGTTGATAGATGCCTCGGTCACTGGGATCATCCTAGACAGACCTCCTGAGGAAGCACTTCGGCTGCTCAACATAGCAGCTAAAAATGATTATAAATACTCGATAGCCCACCGAGGTGGCACAAGGCGGCCAGCTACTGTAAATGAGGTAGAAGCTTCCGAATCTATTAATGCCTGCCTCGACACTCTGACGGAATTGGTGATGAAGATGGTGCAATCCCCAGGGAAGGTCCATGAAGTAAAAGCTGTTGAACCATTTTGCGAAGAATGTGGTGGCAACCATGATTCCACGAATTGTGATGAATCTTCTAATTTTATGGGAAGATACGAGAGGAATAAAGGGCCTACGTAGAAGAGCTACAACCCAGGATTGAAGATCCAGCCCAACTACACGTGGAGCAACCCTAGAACGACTGCAAACCCATCACAACAGCTGCTGCCACAACAGGACATAAATACTTCATCTTTAGAATCTACTGTGCATGAATTCATGTCCTATACTAAAGATTTTATTTTTAGCACAACTAAATTCATTGATAAAACTGAATCTTTCATGTACATGACTGAAAACAGGATGAACACTCAAAAGGCAACTTTAAAAAATCTGGAAACACAGTTCGAGAAATTTGCCTAGATCATCAGCACTAGACTAATGGGTGGATTACCAGTGACAACGAATCAGCAAAAGGAAAAGCCCTTGAGCAGTGTAAGGCCGTAACAACCCGAAGTAAGACAACGCTACAGGAACCGTTCATGCCAGCGGCAAGAGAAACATCAACTTCCGAACCAATCCATATTGTCGAACATTCTGCCGCGGCAGCGCCAGAACATGAATCAGCAAATGACACCAGGAATGAACAGACAGAACCTGAACCAGCTGCTCAGAGCATGATGACCAACATGAAAAAAACTGTCAGCCCTGCACCTCCCCCTCCATTTCCCCAGAGACTAGATAAACAAAAACAAGAGATATAGTATAAAAGGTTCCTGGATGTGCTAAAACAAGTCAAAATCAACCTTCCACTAATAGGGTTGATTGAACAAATGCTGAGCTATGCCAAGTTTTTGAAGGATATGGTATCCAAGAGAACAAGGATTGGGAATTTGAGACGGTGGCAGTAACGGAAGGATGTATGGCTATGTTGCACAACAAAGCACTGCCCAAACAAAAAAGATCCTGGCAGCTTTATAATCCCTTGCAAAATTGGCAGCAACCACTATGTTCGAGCATTATGTGACCTAGGGGCAAGCATAAACTTGATGCCCAGATCTGTCTTTCAGAAATTAGGGATAGGAGATGCCCACCCAACAACGGTGATACTACAGTTGGCTGACATAACCTATGTGCAACCAGAAGGGAAAATTTAGGATATTCTAGTACAAGTGGATGAATTTATTTTTCCTGCCGATTTCTTGGTGCTTGATTGTGAAGCATATGAAAAAGCACCAATAATAATGGGGCGACCTTTCCTTGCTACGGGTAAAACTCTAATTGATGTAGAAAAAGCCAACTCACGATGCTAATAGACGATCAACGAATAAAACTGAACATCTATCAATCCATGAGACAGGCTGAAGATCCGGAAGAATGCCAGCTACTAGATACAGTCACATAGTACAACCTGGAAGAAAATAGACCTTGCCTACAGCAAGACGATCCCGGCAGCAAACTTGACAGCTGCCACGACAACCCTTTAGAAAGTTGCTCGGAAGATAATGAGTGAACGGAGCTGGACACGGAGGAACAAGATGTAGCCCATTGGATAACAAACCAACCAAGTAAGTTCTTTGAACCTTTGAATTACACAGAAAAGGGGGGCAAGATGTTCAAACCATCCATTGAACGACCACCTACCCTCGAATTAAAAACCTTACCTGAACAACTCAAATACATCTTCATGGGACCTAAAGATACACTGCCGGTTATAATCTTATCCAAGTTGCTACCTGAACAGGAACGACAACTAATTGCATTGCTGCGACAGCATAAGAAGGCGATAGGCTGGACCATTGCAGACATAAAGGTAATCAGCCCTACCATTTGCATGCACAAAATTCAGCTGGAGCAAGACCAAAAACCAACTGTGGATGCCCAACGGAGATTAAACAAAACCATGAGAGAAGTGTTCAAAAAGGAGAGCATCAAATGTCTAGATGCCGGTATCATATATCCAATTGCAGACAACGAATGGGTAAGCCCAGTACAATGTGTACCAAAGAAAGGCGGAATCACTGTGGTAAGCAATGAAAATAATGAATTGACCTCAACTCGAACAGTAACAGGTTGGCGAATATGCATGGATAACCGCAAGTTAAATAAGGCAACAAAAAAAGATCACTTTACATTACCTTTTATTGATCAGATGCTTGACTGCCTTGCTGGCAAACCCTTCTATTGCTTTTTAGATGGATATTCAGGGTATAACCAAATTGCCATTGCACCGGATGACCAGGCCAAAAAAACTTTCACATGCCCAAATGGCATCTATGCCTTTCGAAGAATGTCGTTCGGTTTGTGCAATGCCCCAGCCACATTCCAACGATGCATGATGGCCATCTTCTCCGACATGATTGAAGACTTCATGGAAATCTTCATGGATGACTTCTCTGTCTTTCGCAGTAGCTTCGATAGCTGCCTCAGTAACCTTGAGAAACTGTTGACCAGATGTGAGGAAACAAACCTAGTGCTTAAGTGGGAAAAATGCCACTTTATGGTCGACGAAGGCCTAGTCTTGGGGCATAAAATCTTCGCACAAGGAATCGAGGTGGAAAAAGCAAAGATCGAAGTCATAACCAACTTGCCGCCGCCAACCAATGTCAAGGGCATACGAAGTTTTCTGGGACACGCAGGTTTTTATCGTAGATTCATTGAAATTTTTTCTAAGATTTCTAAACCATTGTGTACTTTGATGGAACAGGACAAGCCATTCATCTTCAACGAAGCATGCCAGGAGGCATTTAAAACATTAAAAGAAAAGCTCGTCACAGCCCCTGTTGTAGTTCCCTCGGACTGGAGTCAATCCTTCGAGCTCATGTGTGATGCTAGTGACACTTCCGTTGGTGCCGCCCTGGGACATCGTAGAGATAAGCTCTTCCATGTCATATACTATTCTAGCAAAACACTAGATACCGCCCAGACCAACTACACTACCACAGAAAAAGAATTGCTGGCAGTAGTATTTGCTTTCGATAAGTTTCGACCCTAGCTGATTGGAACGAAGGTAATAGTTCATACGGACCATTCCACCCTAAGGTATCTATTTGCAAAGAAGGACGCAAAGCCCCGCCTAATTCGGTGGATTCTTCTACTACAAGAATTTGACATAGAAATCCGAGATAGAAAGGGTATAGAAAACCAAGTGGCGGATCATCTCTCTCGGCTTGAGAATAGACAAGAAAACACATCCCACAGCGAAATTCAAGATGAATTCCCTGACGAACAGCTGTTGCTAGTCTCTGCCCTAATAGCTGCCCTAGAAGCTGAAGGATTAATACTTGTCGTCCACGCAGAAGCAGTGGCATCAACTTCAATAGACACACCCTGGTACTCAAATATTGTTAATTATTTAGTATTAGGTGTTTTTCCTTGTAAACCCCTTAGCCTAGACTAGACACCGACCCGAACTAAGAAGATTACACGGGGAAAACCAAAGTCAACATGTGAAAGTCAACCTTGATTAACGACCTTTTTTTCTTTTTAACTTTTCTAGATGCACATTATTAACCTATGTGAATAGCAAAACAATTTAGTAGAAGCGACACAGCGAACGGAACTCATTGAGGGGTTCAATTGCATACGAACGTCTTTTAGGACTAATTTGTAAATTTCCAGAATTTAGGACTAAACAAGTTTTTAAGTTACCAATCCAAAATAAAACATATTATAAGCGAGCATGTCAAAATCATCTTAAACGGATCATCCAAACTCATTTAATTAAACATTCAAGACTCAGGGACCAAAACGTAAGAAAATAGAAACCTGAAACAATTCAAATTCAACTCAAATGGTCACCTGTTCCGAAACACTGTACCCTGTATCGAAACGGTTGTTTCAAAATCATGTTGGCCGTTCCAAAACTCGAGTGCGTTCTAAAACCAGTTTCGAAAACAGGCTTCACAGTAGCAAAATGTTCTGGAACGATCGCACACGTTCCGAAACCCCCTGGCCAATACATGCCATCGTTTCGATACGGATGAGGGTGTTCTGAAACGTCCTATCCTGCAACAGCAGATTTTGCTAGTTTTATACATCTTTCAACATCCGAAAACGTTCCAAATCATATCACAACATACATACAACATGTATAAGCATCAAAGATCAACATTACGAAGTACAAGCTAAATCATAGCATCATTCAAGCAAGCATTAGAAATATAGGCATGCTTCCTAGTCTTCAAAACCATACCAAAGGTTAAAAGCCACATTCAAGCACAAATAAATCCACAAAGGCCATTTACAACCCAAAGATAAACAACCAAACATGAACAAAGTAATTAACAACATCCTCAAACATCCAAGAGTAGAAATCCCACCCATTGCCTCTTATTACACCAAAGTAAAACCACATACTTTGCTAGACCAAAGTGCTTGGATTCCCCTTGCTTACTTGCTGCCTCAAAAGCCTAATTATCTGCATTGATGAAACAAATGAGCGTAACCACAAAGCTTAGTGAGGATCGCTAAAACAACAATCATCAATGCATTTCACACAACCGGCAAATCACCATTTATCAACACATGCCTTTACTTAAAACATGCCCTCTCAAGGCATCAATGCACTTTTTAAAATACATGCTCGTATGCATCACTTATAAACAGCAAATAAACCTTTGCTCATGCTTTACTAAGCATCACATGCATTCAAGCACAAATCACAAACATCTCATGCTTAAACCATTAGTCAACATCATTATATTGGCTTACAAGTGATCAATTCCCAATACATACTAAAACCAACTCAAATGACTCAATCAGATACGCGGATTACAAGCGTTGTCCCACACGCTTTATACACACTACCGGACTACACAAGGTGGAGATACGTGGCACAATCACAACCCCCTCAACACCCGTGATGAAGATTAATGGCACAATCACAACACCTCAACATCACTCATCGGTAGTTGTATAATTACACTAATAGGAGTACGAGACACATACCATAAGACTCACACACGGGATTAGACCATTCACCGTTGTGATCGTAGGATCAATCGTTAGGGTACTTGGATGGAGATTACGGCACAATCACATCCCCTCGACATCCAAGGTGACTTTATTCACGGTGCACCCAATCCTATAGCCGGCTAACTATATCCAATTACAAATAACCAAAAATCCACTTTCATCACTTGCCAATTTAATCATTTAACACCAACATTCCACTGTTTTACAAGCATAAACACAGTGTCATTTCCACAAGCATAATCATGCATAACGTCATATGCATTTATCACATAGAACCAAGGATCACTTACCTAGTGCATCCTTAACATAATGGCATTAAAATCCAGCATTAACCATGCTTAAAACATGCATTAAAACAGTAATCAAAACCACATTTAACTCAAGTGTATTTTCATCAAAACATAGCACATTTCAGAGAGAGACTTTCAAATCACTTACACTTGAGCTTAGCTAAGTGTTTCAAACTTACACGAAGTTCCCAAGACCACGCTCAAAGCATTACAAAGCTGGAAAATCCATTTCCACTCACCGATACGAAAATTACTCTTCCGGAGCTTCCAACAATGCCTCCTTCGCTCCTGGATCAAGATCCCTTGTTTTCACATCATCAAAACAGAGATCTAAATGCATTAAAATGCATTTCAACACCAGCAACTAATCACAACTCGTAGCACACCCAAACTACACCAATTTACCCATCCAAAACAACTGAAAACTCAATCGATTGCTTCCTAAACCAAGCCCAACCATCATACATCACTTCCAATCAATTATAAACATGAAAACACACCTAATAAACAACCTAACCCATCCTTATACCTCCAGCAAGCATGATTCCACCATTTCACCTCAAAAACTCACATAAAGCTATCAAGAAACTCAAGGATCTCAACGATTTTGGGATCTATGTTATCAAAACCTCATTTCAACATAATATCCAACTTAAAACTCAATTAAAATCAATCCAAAATAGAGCTTAACAAAACAAATCCGAAAATCAAGATTTCAACCATATTTTTACGAGATTTTGATCTCAAATCAAAATTATAATGAAAACTCAACCAAAAACATTAATTAGAAGCCAAAGATCTTGGGAATTTCAATAAAGAACTTTGATTAGAGGTTGAGAACGAGATTTACCTCCAATCCTTGCTTTTCCTCAATGAATGACAAGTTTTCCTTAGCAAAATCTTGAAGAACTTGAGGGGTTTCTTGAAAATTGTTTAGGAAGTATTGAGAGAGTGTTTGAGAGAAAAGAATTCTGGAGGAAAATTGTATTTGGCTGAAAATGAGAAGAGAATGGTAGTTACGTGATGGAATCTCGCTAATTAACTACATAATTAATTAAATAAAATAAAAAACCAATTAAAGCTATTTAATTAAAATCATTTTAAACACATGTCATATTAAGGAAACACTAAATTGCCATAAAGCCCCCCTTAAGATTCTAAGATTTTGGCTTCTCCTTTAAAAATCACATTTTCCACAGTTTTGAAACTTTACAATTTGGTCACTACTCAAAATGTCCCACTTCTTAAACTCTTTTCGTAAAATTGATTTGACCAACCTCTTAAACATATTTTTAGAGGATTTTAGCAATTTTACCACATTTTTATCCTATCCCGGTCCTTGATTTCATTAAATCACCTTACGCGATTCGAATCGATCTCGACCGGTCCGGTCCGATGTCTAAAACATCTAGGCCAAAAACCAGGGCGTTACAACTCTCCCCCACTTAGGAAATTTCATCCTCGAAATTTTACCTGATGGAAAAAGGTGCGGAAACTGCTTTAGCATGTCCGCCTTGCTTTCCCACGTGGCCTCTCTAACCCCCTTAGCCCGGCCTAGACGCCCGACCCGAAGTAAGAAGATTACACAGGGAAAACCAAAGGTAACACGTGAAAGTTAACCTTGATTAACAACCTTTTTTTCTTTTTAACTTTTCTAGATGCACATTATTAACCTATGTTAATAGCAAATCATTTTAGCGGAAGCGACATAGCGAACGGAGCTCATTTAGGGGTTCGATTGCATATAAACGTCTTTTAGGGACTAATATGTAAATTTCCAAAATTATAAGGACTAAACAAGTTTTAAAGTTACCAATCCAAAATTAAACATATAATAAGCCCGCATGTCAAATTTCATCATGAAAGGATCATCTAAACTCATTTAATTAAGCATTCAAGACTCAGGGACCAAAACGTAAGAAACAGAAACAATTCAAATTCAACTCCAACGGTCACCTGTTCCGGAACGTTGTACCCTGCATCGAAATGGATGTTTCGAAACTATGCTGACCGTTTCGAAACTCGGGTACATTCCGTAACCAGTTTCGAAACCAGGCTTCGCAGTAGCAAAACGTCCTGCCCTGCAACAGTAGATTTTTCTGGATTTATACATCTTTCCACATCCGGAAACATTCCAATTCATGCCACAGCATACATACAACATGTATAAGCATCAAAGATCAACATTTCGAAGTACAAGCTAAAACATATCATCATTCTAGCAAGAATTAGAACTATAGGCATGCTTCCTAGTCTTCCAAAGCCATACAAAGCCAAAATCAACATTCAAACAAAATTCAATCCTCAAAGTCCATTTACAACCCAAAGATAACCAACCAAGCATGCTCAAGGTAATTAACAACATCTTCAAACATCCAAGAGTAGAAATCCCATCCATTGCCTATTATTACACCAAAGTAAAACCACATACTTTGCTAGACAAAAGTGCTTGGATTCCCCTTGCCTACTTGCTGCCTCAAAAGCCTAATTCTCTGCATTGATGAAACAAATGAGCGTAAGCACAAAGCTTAGTGAGGATCGCTAAACAACATTCATCAATGCATTTCACACAATCAGCAAATCACCATTTATCAACACATGCCTTTGCTTAAAACATGCCCTCTCAAGGCATCAATGCACTTTTTAAAATACACCAAAGTAAAAAACCACATACTTTGCTAGACAAAAGTGCTTGGATTCCCCTTGCCTACTTGCTGCCTCAAAAGCCTAATTCTCCGCATTGATGAAACAAATAAGCGTAAGCACAAAGCTTAGTGAGGATCGCTAAACAACATTCATCAATGCATTTCACACAATCAGCAAATCACCATTTATCAACACATGCCTTTGCTTAAAACATGCCCTCTCAAGGCATCAATGCACTTTTTAAAATACACCAAAGTAAAACCACATACTTTGCTAGACAAAAGTGCTTGGATTCCCCTTGCCTACTTGCTGCCTCAAAAGCCTAATTCTCTGCATTGATGAAACAAATGAGCGTAAGCACAAAGCTTAGTGAGGATCGCTAAACAACATTCATCAATGCATTTCACACAATCAGCAAATCACCATTTATCAACACATGCCTTTGCTTAAAACATGCCCTCTCAAGGCATCAATGCACTTTTTAAAATACACCAAAGTAAAACCACATACTTTGCTAGACAAAAGTGCTTGGATTCCCCTTGCCTACTTGCTGCCTCAAAAGCCTAATTCTCTGCATTGATGAAACAAATGAGCGTAAGCACAAAGCTTAGTGAGGATCGCTAAACAACATTCATCAATGCATTTCACACAATCAGCAAATCACCATTTATCAACACATGCCTTTGCTTAAAACATGCCCTCTCAAGGCATCAATGCACTTTTTAAAATACATGCTTGTATGCATCACTTAGAAACAACAAATAAACCTTTCCTCATGCTTTAACAAGCATCACATGCATTTTAGCATAACTCACAAGCATCGCATGTTTATACCATTAGTCACCACCATTATATTGGTTTACAAATGATCAATTCTCAAACCATACCAAAACCAACTCAAATGAATAAATCGGATACGCAGATTACAAGCGTTGTCCCACACGCTTCATACATACTACTGGACTACACAAGGTGGAGAACAATGGCACAATCGCAACCCCTCAACACCCGTGATGGAGATTAATGGCACAATCACAACTCCTCGACATCACTCATCGGTAGTTGTATTATTCCACTAACGAGAATACGGGACACATACCACAAGACTCACACACGGGATTAAACCTTTCACTGTTGTGATCTTAGCCTCAATCGTTAGGGTACTTGGATGGAGATTACGACACAATTACAACCCCTCGACATCAAGGTGACTTTACTCACGGTGCACCCAATCCAATAGCCGGCTAACTATATCTGATTAAAAGTAACCAAAACCACTTTCATCACTTGCCAATATAATCATTTAACATCAGTATTCCACTATTTTACAAGTATAAATACAATGCCATTTCCACAAGCATAAACATGCTTAACATCATATGCGTTTATCATATAAAACCAAGGATCACTTACCTAGTGCATCCTTAACATAATGGCATTAAAATCCAGCATTAATCATGCTTCTAACATGCTTTAAAACAATAATCAAAAACATATTTAACTCAAGTGCATTTCAATCAAAACATAGCATATTTTCGAGAGAGACTTTCGAATCACTTACTCTTGAGCTTAGCTAAGTGTTTCAAACTTACACTAAGCTCCCAAGACCACGCTCAAAGCATTACCAAGCTAGAAAATCCATTTCCACTCACCGATACGCGAAGCCTCGCTCGCCGACACGAAAATTACTCTTTCGGAGCCTCCAACAACGCCTCGTTTGCTCCCGGATCAAGATCCCCTATTTTCACATCATCAAAACAGAGATATAAATGCATTAAAATGTATTTCAACACCAGCAACTAATCACACACTCGATGCTCACCCAAACTACACCAAATTACCCATCTGAAACAACCGTAAACTCAATCGATTGCTTCCTAAACCAAGCCCAGCCATCATACATCACTTCCAATCAATTATAAATATCAAAACATATCTAATAAACAACCTAACCCATCCTTATACCTCCATCAAGCAAGATTCCACCATTTCACCTCAAAAACTCACATAAAACTATCAAGAAACTCAAGGATCTCAAGGATTTCGGGATCTATGTTATTAAAACCTCATTTCAACATAATAACCAACTTAAAACTCAATTAAAATCAATCCAAAACAGGGCTTAACAAAACAAATCCGAAAATCAAGATTTCAACCATATTTTTACAAGATTTTGATCTCAAATCAAAACTATAATGAAAACTCAACCAAAAACATTATTTAGAAGCCAAAGATCTTGGGAATTATAATAAAGAACTTTGATTAGAGGTTGAGAACGGGATTTACCTCCAATCCTTGCTTTCCTCAAATAATGACAAGTTTTCCATAGCAAAATCTTGAAGAACTTGAAAGGATTCTTGAGAATTTTTTGGGAAATATTGAGAGAGTGTTTGGGAGAAAAGAATTCTGGAGAAAAATGAATTAAAATTGTGTTTGGCTGAAAATGAGAAGAGAATGGTAGTTACGTGATGGAATCTCACTAATTAACTACCAAATTAATTAAATAAAATAAAAATCAATTAAAGCTATTTAATTAAAACCATTTTAAACACATGTCATATTAAGGAAAGGTTAAATTTGCATAAAGCCCCCTAAAGATTCTACGATTTTGGCTTCTTCTTTAAAAATCACATTTTCTACAGTTTTGAAAATTTACAATTTGGTCACCACTCAAAATGTACCACTTCCGAAACTCTTTTTGTAAAATTGATTTGACCAACTCCCTAAACATATTTTTAGAGAATTTTATCAATTTTTACCACATTTTTATCCTATCCCGATCCTTGATTTCCTTAAATCACCTTACGCGATTCGAACCGTTCTCGACTAGTCCGGTCCGATGTCTAAAACATCTAGGCTCAAAACTAGGGTGTTACAACTCTCCCCCACATAGGAAATTTCATCCTCGAAATTTTACATGAAGGAATAAGGTGCGGAAACTGCTTCAGCGTGTCCGCCTTGCTTTCCCACGTGGCCTCCTCAACTCCTCGATGTCGCTACAAAACCTTCACAAGCTCTATCGTCTTACCACGAAGAACTTTACTGCTCACATCCAGAACCCTCATTGGTTCCTCATCATATGACAAATCCGAATTCAACTCTATCTCCTTAACAGGCATCACATGCGAAGGATCCGATCTATACTTCCGCAACATAGAGACATGGAACACATCATGTATCTTTTCCAGCTCCGAAGGCAATCTCAATCGATATACCGCATGACCGATACGCTCCACAACCTCGTAAGGTCCAATGAACCTTGGGCTAAGCTTACCCTTACGCCCAAATCTCATCACCTTCTTCCAAGGCGATACTTTCAAAAACACACGTTCGCAAACAGCGAACACAATCTCCTTACGCTTCAGGTCCGCGTAAGACTTTAGCCTATCCGATGCTGCCTTCAAACGCTCACAAATGAGCTTCACCTTCTCGGTGGTTCCCTTTAACAGGGCTGGCACCGAAATCAACTTTTGCCCAGCTTCTGCCCAACAGAGAGGGGTTCTACATCTTCTCTCATACAAAGCCTCGTATGGAGCCATTTGAATACTTGTCTGGTAACTATTATTGTACGCAAACTTAACCAATGGCAAGTGCTTCTCCCAAGAACCCTGAAAATCTATCACGCAGCATCTCAACATGTCCTCAAGCACTTGGATCACACGTTCCGACTGTCCATCCGTCTGAGGATGATATGAAGTACTAAAATTCAATTGTGTACCCAAGGCCTGATGCAAACATTCCCAAAATCACGTTGTAAACCTCGGATCCCTATCTGACACAATAGACTTTGGCACACCAGGCAATCACACAATCTCAGCAATGTACAGCTCATCCAGCTTATCCAAGGTATACGTAGTAGGCACATGCAGAAAATGTGCACACTTCATAAGGCGATCAACAATCACCCAAACCAAATTCTTCTTTGACGGTGTCAACGACAATTCAGACACAAAATCCATGGTAATTCTTTCCCACTTCAATTTTGGGATTCTCAAAGGTTGCAACAACCCAGAAGGTACATGATGTTCAGCCTTCACTCGCTCGCACACCATGCACTTACTAACGAATTCAACGACATCCTTTTTCAACCCCACCCAGTAGTACTCATCTTTCATATCACGGTACATCTTTGTACTACCAGGATGCATAGCAAAAGGACTACTATGAGCTTCAGTCAGAATAGTGTGCCTCAACTCAACATCATCTGGCACCACTATTCGACTTCCTAAGCACAAAACATCGTTTCATTAAAGCTGAAATCCGAAGGCACCCTCCGCAATGTCCTGAACATGCGAAACAAGTGAATCATCAAGCAACTGCTTATCTTTGATCAACTGAATCAGAGATGGTTTCACTTGCAATTCTGCAATAAGATCATCATCACGCGATATGCTCAAGCGAGCAAACATCACCCTCAACTCCACGACCACTTTTCTGCTCAAAGCATCAGTTACAACATTAGCCTTGCCCGGGTGGTACTCGATCGTCAGATCATAATCCTTAAGCAACTCCACCCAACGGCGTTGCCTAAGATTCAACTCCTTCTGAGGCATAAGATACTTGAAACTCTTATGATCCGTGAACACAACACACTTCTCACTGTACAGGTAATGCCTCCAGATCTTCAAAGCAAACACAACAGCCGCGAGCTCAAGATCGTGAGTAGGGTAGTTACGCTCATTCACCTTCAATTTCCAAGGTGCATAAGCTACTACCTTACCTTCCTGCATCAACACGCAGCCCAAACCAACAATGGACACATCACTATAAACCACAAACTCCTTGCCAGACTCAGGTTGAATCAGAACAGGAGCTTGCGTCAAAGCTTCCTTCAGCTTCTCAAAAGCTTGCTGCCTCACATATGTCCACTTAAAATGAATATTCTTCTGCAAAAACATGGTCAAAGGTGTAGCTATCTTCGAGAAACCCTCGACAAACCTACGGTAATACCCAGCCAGACCAAGGAAACTTCGTACCTCTGTCACCGACTTAGGCACCTTCCAACTCATCACAGCCTCTACTTTGTGCGGATCAACGCGAATACCCTCTGCTGACACAACATGTCCAAGGAAGACCACCTTCTTAAGCCAAAACTCACATTTAATTAGCTTGGCATACAACTGGTTTCCTAAAGCTCTTGCAAAATGATTCTCAAATGTCTATCATGATCTTCCTCGGTATGAGAGTACACAAGGATATCATCGATGAACACCACCACAAAATGATCCAAGAATTCATGGAATACATGATTCATCATGTCCATGAAAGCAGCAAGCGCGTTGGTCAAACCAAACGGCATCACTAAGAACTCGTAATGCCCGAACCTTGTCTGAAAAGTTGTCTTAGGTACGTCCACATCCTTCACCTTCAACTGGTAATATCTTGACCTCAAGTATATCTTAGAAAACACCGAGGCTCCCTGGAACTGATCGAAGAGATCATCAATCCTAGGCAAGGGATACTTGTTCTTGATCGTCAACTTGTTCAGTTGTCGATAATCTATGCACATCCGCATTGTCCCATCTTTCTTCTTAACAAACAAGACCGGTGAACCCCAAGGTGACACACTCGACCAGATGAACCCTCGATCCAACAACTCCTGCAGTTGCGTTTTCAACTCTTTTAGCTCTTTAGGTGTCATGCGATAAGGAGCAATGGACATCGGAGTCGTATTCTCGTACAACTCGATACCAAACTCAACTTCCCTGTTTGGTGGCAACCCAAGCAATTCTTCCGGAAAGACACCCAGAAAATCACGAACGGTTCGGATGTCCTGCACACGCACATCCTTGGTGCCAAGATTCTTCACATAGGCAAGGTAAGCCTCACAACCCAACCTCACCATACGGTTTGCTTCCAAAACCAAAATCACATTCGACAAGAATTTCACATTCTCGCCTACTACCACTACTTCATAATCATCGACAAGCTTTAAGATGACCCGTTTGACATCAAAGTCAACCACCGCTCTATGCTCAGTCAACCAATCCATGCCAAGGATTACATCGAATCCATAGAAGGGTAACTCCATCAAATCCACAAGAAAACATGACCTTGCACAGATAAAGGGCATCTCTTATACAACTTCCTAGTGAGTACAGTCTCACCAAAAGAACTAGTCACTGGCATTCCTACTTCAAGCAACTCAACAGGTATATCAAGCAAATGTGCATGCTCACTCAAGATATAAGAATGCGTAGATCCAGAATCAATCAAAGCCATCAATGATAAAGACTGAAGAGCAAAGGTACCTGCGATAACATATGTATTGTTGCACTCCTCGCGCTGAGCATAGACCCTCGCAGGACCGCCTCCCTCATGCTGAACTGCCACTACATGAGCAATGCCTCTCTGGCCATCATCTTTCATCTAAAAATTTCCTCAGCCGCGCCCACGGCCTCTCTAAGGTGCAGCCACAGCAGGTGCACGTCCTTGGCCTCCACCAGCCAACAGAGGACACTCTCGCCTCATGTGATCTGCTGAGCCACAATTCCAACATGAATTCCCCGTCACCACAACAGGAGCCTGAACCTCTCTAGCTGCTTGAGGACAATCTCGCCTCAGATGGTCCCTCAACCCACAAATCCAGCACGTGTGCTGTTCAGACCTCACTCGGCCTCCCTGAACCTGACCGCCTCGACCTAGAGTACCTCGCCTCCCCTCCGGCTGATGTCTCCTATCTCGACCTCTTTTATTTTGTCCACCCCCGGAACTATACTCAGCTGCTCTCTTCCCAGAGCTAGAACCAACACCTCGAGACAACAAACCCAAATTATGTTCGATGTCTTTGGCTCAACACACAAGCACATCGAAGTCGATATAATCTGCAACCAACATATACGTCTTGACTTCCTGTACCAGCCTGTACCGAAACTGATCACAGCAGTGCCTCTCACTAGGTATCAACTCAGGGGCATACTGGCTCAAGCGTACGAACTGAACCTCGTACTCAGCCACAGAAAGATTGCCCTAAACTAGTGACATAAACTCACGTTTCTTCTCGTCCAAGTATCTCACCCCCAGATACTTCCTCTTAAAGGCACCCTTGAAATACTCCCAATCTACTTCATTGGGTTCCAAACCAGCAGTGGTAGTCATCCACCAGCTGTAGGCATCGCCTTGTAGCAAAGAAACTATGCATCCCAGCTTGCGCACGTCGTTGCATCCCATTTGATCCATGATACGGATCGTACTCGCTAACCAGGCTTCTGACGCATGAGGAGACATTCCAAAGAACTCCACAACTCCTAAGCTCCTCAACCTCTCCAATGGTAAGCCCGTCTGCCCAGCTGCAGGGGCCTGTACATGCGCTCCGACTACAGCAGCCTAAAATGCCTCGGTAATGGCCTGAACCAACGGCGTTATATCACCCAAACCCGGACCAGCAGGTCCTTGCTGCTCCTGCTCCCCACCTCCAGGTGGTGGCGGAGGAGGTAGATTTCCACCATGAGGGACATCAGCCCCTTGTTCACCCTGGTCGCCCCGAGGCGCTATTGTGTTCGACCTCAGCTCTCTCCTCGGACTCATAGTGCTATTTTAAGCTAGGCATAACAACAAAAACAAATCAAACCATTTAGGCCAGCCTCAAGCAAGGATCCAAGTTTACAAAAACATTTAATTAGTGTAATAAGGCAATGGGCACCCCGATTTCCCTCAACCTAGCATAGCATACAATGACACATCATGCTCATCATGCTTTCCATAATCTAAAATCAGCTTATATCAACATCGCATCATCACATACAATCATATTCATTTCACATGTGATTCACATCAATCAAGCATAGCATAAACTTCCAAAAATTGAACCAAAATCATACTTATCAAACAACATATGTCAATACATATCATTTTCACATACCAATATCCCTAATTCTTTCGTAACCTGGCTCTGATACCAACAAATGTTACCCCCTTAGCCCGGCCTAGACGCCCGACCCGAACTAAAAAGATTACACGGGGAAAACCAAAGTCAACTCGTGAAAGTCAACCTTGATTAACGACCTTTTTTCTTTTTAACTTTTCTAGATGCACATTATTAACCTATGTGAATAGCAAATCATTTTAGCGGAAGCGACACAGCGAACAGAGCTCATTTAGGGGTTCGATTGCATACAAACGTCTTTTATGGACTAATATATAAATTTCCAAAATTATAATGACTAAACAAGTTTTTAAGTTACCAATCCAAAATAAAACATATAATAAGCCAGCATGTCAAAATTCATCTTAAACGGATCATCCAAACTCAATTAATTAATCATTCAAGACTCAGGGACCAAAACGTAAGAAAACAGAAACCTGAAACAATTCAAATTCAACTCCAACGGTCACCTGTTCCGGAACACTGTACCCTGTATCAAAACGGTTGTTTCGAAACCATGCTGACCGTTCCGAAACTCGGGTGTGTTCCAAAACCAGTTTCGAAACTAGGCTTCATAGTAGCAAAATGTTCCGGAACGATCGCACCCGTTCCGAAACCCCCTGGCTAATACAGGCCATCGTTTCGATACGGATGAGGGCGTTCCGAAACGTCCTGCCCTGCAACAGCAAATTTTACTAGTTTTATACATCTTTTCACATCCGAAAACGTTCCAAATCATGCCACAACATACATACAACATGTATAAGCATCAAAGATCAACATTACGAAGTACAAGCTAAATCATAGCATCATTCAAGCAAGCATTAGAACTATAGGCATGCCTCCTAGTCTTCAAAACCATACCAAAGGCTAAACAACACATTCAAGCACAAATAAATCCTCGAAGGCCATTTACAACCCAAAGATAAACAACCAAACATGAACAAAGTAATTAACAACATCCTCAAACATCCAAGAGTAGAAATCCCACCCATTGCCTCTTATTACACCAAAGTAAAACCATATACTTTGCTAGACCAAAGTGCTTGGATTCCCCTTTCTTACTTGCTACCTCAAAAGCCTAATTCTCTGCACTGATGAAACAAATGAGCGTAAGCACAAAGCTTAGTGAGGATCTCTAAAACAACAATCATCAATGCATTTCACACAACCGGCAAATCACCATTTATCAACACATGCCTTTACTTAAAACATGCCCTCTCAAGGCATCAATGTACTTTTTAACACACATGCTCGTATGCATCAGTTATAAACAACAAATAAACCTTTGTTCATGCTTTACCAATCATCACATGCATTCAAGCATAAATTACAAGCATCTCATGCTTAAACCATTACTCAACATCATTATATTGGCCTACAAGTGATCAATTCTCAATCCATACTAAAACCAACTCAAATGACACAATCGGATACGCGGATTACAAGCGTTGTCCCACACGCTTCATACATACTACCAGACTACACAAGGTGGAGATTAATGGCACAATCACAACCCCTCAACACCCGTGATGGAGATTAATGGCACAATCAGAACCCCTCAACATCACTCATCGGTAGTTGTATAATTCTACTAACGAGAGTACGGGACACATACCACAAGACTCATACACAAGATTGAACCATTCACCGTTGTGATCTTAGCCTCAATCGTTAGTGTACTTGGATGGAGATTACGACACAATCACAACCCCTCGACATCCAAGGCGACTTTATTCACGGTGCACTCAATCCTATAGCCGGCTAACTATATCCGATTACAAGTAACCAAAAATCCACTTTCATAACTTGCCAATATAATCATTTAACACCAAAATTCCAATGTTTTACAAGCATAAACACAATGCCATTTCCACTAGCATAATCATGCTTAACGTCATATGCATTTATCAAATAGAACCAAGGATCACTTACCTAGTGCATCCTTAACATAATGGCATTAAAATCCAGCATTAACCATGCTTAAAACATGCTTTAAAATAGTAATCAAAACCACATTTAACTCAAGTGCATTTTCATCAAAACATAGCACATTTCCGAGAGAGACTTTCGAATCACTTACACTTGAGCTTAGCTAAGTGTTTCAAACTTACACTAAGTTCCCAAGACCACGCTCAAAGCGTTACAAAGCTGGAAAATCAATTTCCACTCACCGATACGCTAAGCCTCGCTCGCCGACACTAAAATTACTCTTCCGGAGCTTCCAACAATGCCTCGTTCGCTCCCGGATCAAGATCCCCTGTCTTCACATCATCAAAACAGAGATCTAAATGCATTAAAATGCATTTCAACACCAGCAGCTAATCACAACTCGTAGCACACCCAAACTACACCAATTTACGCATCGAAAACAACCGAAAACTCAACCGATTGATTCCTAAACCAAGCCCAACCATCATTCATCACTTCCAATCAATTATAAACATCAAAACACACCTAATAAACAACCTAACCCATCCTTATACCTCCAGCAAGCATGATTCCACCATTTCACCTCAAAAACTCACTTAAAGCTATCAAGAAACTCAAGGATCTCAAGGATTTCGAGATCTATGTTATCAAAACCTCATTTCAACATAATATCCAACTTAAAACTCAATTAAAATCAATCCAAAACAGAGCTTAACAAAACAAATCTGAAAATCAAGATTTCAACCATATTTTTACAAGATTTTGATATCAAATCAAAACTATAATGAAAACTCAACCAAAAACATTAATTAGAAGCCAAAGATCTTGGGAATTTCAATAAAAAACTTTGATTAGAGGTTGAGAACGGGATTTACCTCCAATCCTTGCTTTCCTCAATGAATGACAAGTTTTCCTTAGTAAAATCTTGAAGAACATGAGAGGTTTCTTGAAAATTGTTTAGGAAATATTGAGAGAGTGTTTGAGAGAAAAGAATTCTGGAGGAAAATTGTGTTTGGCTGAAAATGAGAAGAGAATGGTAGTTACGTGATGGAATCTCGCTAATTAACTACATAATTAATTAAATAAAATAAAAAACCAATTAAAGCTATTTAATTAAAATCATTTTAAACACATGTCATATTAAGGAAACACTAAATTGCCATAAAGCCCCCCTTAAGATTCTAAGATTTTGGCTTCTCCTTTAAAAATCACATTTTCCACAGTTTTGAAACTTTACAATTTGGTCACTACTCAAAATGTCCTACTTCCAAAACTCTTTTTGTAAAATTGATTTGACCAACCTCTTAATCATATTTTTAGAGGATTTTAGCAATTTTTACCACATTTTTATCCTATCTCAATCCTTGATTTCCTTAAATCTTCTTACGCGATTCGAATCGATCTCGACCGGTCCTGTCTGATGTCTAAAACATCTAGGCCCAAAACCAGGGCGTTACATGCCTTATGGACTAAACTATCAAGGAAAGAAACGTTTCCAACATGATGCTAAGCATTATTTTTGGGACGAGCCTTTCTTGTTTAAAACTTGTGCAGACCAGGTAATCAGACGATGTGTACCAGAGGATGAACAGCAGGCTATACTTTCACAATGCCACTCAGCACCATATGGAGGCCATTTCAATGGGCATCACACATCAGCAAAGGTGCTGCAGTCAGGGTTCTTTTGGCCAACACTGCATAAAGATGCTCAGACATTTTACAAACAGTGTGACAGCTGCCAAAGAACAGGAAATATACCGAGAAGGAATGAAATGCCTTTGCAAACAATCCTGGAAGTCGAGCTATTCGATGTTTGGGGGATAGAATTTATGGGACCATTCCCATCATCGTACGGAAACCTATACATCCTCCTAGCAGTAGATTATGTTACTAAGTGGGTAGAAGCCATTGCCACCCCTCACAATGATGCAAAGACTGTTCATCGATTCTTACGAAAGAACTTCTTCACGAGGTTCGGCGTACCAAGGGCAATCATAAGTGATGATGGAACCCACTTTGACAACAGATTATTTGCAAAGGTACCCCAGAAAGTAGGGGTCAAGCACAAGATTGTTGTCGCCTACCATCGACAAACGAATGGGCAGGCAGAAATTTCAAACCGGGAATTCAAGACTATTTTGGAGAAGGTGGTAAATCCTAATAGAAAAGACTGGTTATTGAAACTAGACGATGCTCTTTGGGCATATCGTACAACATATAAAACACCGCTAGGAATGTCCCCATGTCGTCTAGTATACAGAAAAGCCTGCATCTCCTGTCGAAATAGAACATAAGGCGTACTGGGCAGTCAAGGTGATTAACATAGACTAGACACAGGCTGGGGAAAAGAGACTGCTCAATCTGACGAAAATGGAAGAATTTCGGCGGGAGGCATACGAGAACGCCAAGCTGTACAAGGAAAAAATAAAAAAAAATGGCATGACAACAAGATCCAGCAGCGGCAGTTCCTGCCAAGGCAGCAAGTACTGCTATTCAATTCCCGTCTCAGCCTGTTTCCGAGAAAACTAAAATCTAGATGGTCAGGGCCTTACGAAGTAGTCGAAGCTTTCCCACATGGTGTCGTAACAATAAAACCAGTAAAAGGAGGGACGAAGTTTAAGGTCAACGGGAAGCGAATAAAGCACTACACAGGGGACTCTGTCATCAAAGAGCAAGAAGTATTCACATTGGGGGATGGCAACCCCATTGTGACATAATCTTATCTAAGACTCTATTTACTGTTTTTAGTAGGAGTAGTTTTAGGATTAGGTTTCTTTTGTTTTACGTTTTCTTTATTCCCGTCTCACAATAAGTTTTGCAGACCCAAACCCAAGAAAAGCGGAACACAGGGCAGCAATATCAAGCCCGCTGCCAGCATCAACCAGTGGCAGCAACTTCAGGCGTTATCCCTACTTCTTACTCTATTCCAGTTAACTTTTTTGTTTTGTGCATTGAGGGAAATGCCCATCTCGAGTTTGGGGGGGATAACTCTCGCATCATTTGTAGGCATTCTTAGTTGCATATAGGTTGCATTGTAATTGCCTTAGTAATAATCAAAAAAGAAAAGTTTGTTATGACTTGTGCCTATGATAGGATAGCTGATTACTTTATTTTCGCACCCAATTAAAAATTAAACTTAATCTTGGGAAAAAGCAAGAAATATGACTTAGATTTTTTCTTTTTGCCTAAAAATGTTAAATATCTATGTTACTTGCTGAATGTGTTAGAAAACTTGATGAACATTGCCTGCTTGTTTTATTTTCAAAATTCTAACAATAATTGTAACCCCCTTAGCCCAGCCTAGACGGTTGACCCAAACTACGAAGATTACACGGGGAAAACCAAAGTCAACTCGAAAGTCAACCTTGATTAACGACCCTTTTTTCCTTTTTTAAACTTGTCTAGATGCACGTTAACCCTAAGTGTACTCTTGAGAAACATTAATGTGAAGAGCTCATCGATCGGATATCAATAAAGGACTCAATTACACAAATCATAAATATTAGGGACCAAAGCGCAAATTCTGGAAATTAGGAGATCTTAACTGATTTTTAAGTTACCAATATTAAATTAGTCATATTACATGCTTCCCTGTCAAATTTCACTTTAATCAGACATTTCAAACTCATGCAATTGCAAATACAATTTTCGGGACTAAAACGTAAAGCTTGCAAACCTCAAAACCATTCAAATCAGTGCCCAACGGTCACCTGTTTCGAAACGGGGTTGACCGTTCCGAAACACAGGTTTGTTTCGAGACTTGTTTCGAAACAGGGCTTTCCAGTGGCCAAACCGTTTCGATACGGTCACCAGCCGTTTCGAAACACCAAAGCCATTACAGGCCCCCGTTTCGAAACGCCTATGAGTGTATCGATACGGGTTGCCCAGAAGCTGCAGATTTTGCTGGTTTAACATGCATAAAACCACTCAAAAGCATCCTAATGACTTCCTAGTCATGCAAACAAGTCATCCTACATATAAGGTGCATGCTAGCTACTTCAAAACTCATTCATGGCACCAAACATGGGATTCCACAAGTCTATAGGCATGCATCCTAGTATCCAAAACAAAACAATCAACAAAATATCAAACCAAGCATCAAAATGGCCATTTACAAATCCAAATCATCAAAAGCATCAATCCTCAATTAGGGAGTCCAAAACATCTCCCAAAACACAACCTAGGTTCCCATTGCCAAAATATCAAAAACTAATAGTGTTATGAAAACATCACCATACATGAGCTTTAGCTTCCCTTGGACTCTTAACCTCCTTGTTACCCTCAAACACTTCAATTATCTGCATTATTGGTTCAAGAGAGAGAGCGTAAGCACAATTGCTTAGTGAGACATGCTCTAAAGAAACAACACAATAATGCTTTTCATAAAATACTTTTAACAAAGCCTTCCATCACATAATCATCATTATTCATGCAACCTTGCATACAAAACAAGCATCTCATGCTTCATTAAAATCAACATGTCATATTGGCTTTCAAGTGATAATCCATAACCTTTTACAACACAAAACACAATCAGATACGCGGATTACAAGCGTTATCCCACACGCTTCATACACACTACCGTACACAAAAGGTGGAGTTTACGGTACAATCACAACCCCTCGACACCCTTCATCGGTAGTTGTATAACTTCCTAACGAGAACACGGGACACATAACACAAGGTCTTCACACACGGACTTTTAACCACCATTGTGACCTTAACAAGATCCAAACACGGACTTTTAACCACCGTTGTGATCGAAACCCTCTCGTTAGGATACTTGGATGGAGTTTTCGGTACAATCACAACCCCTCAACATCCAAGGCGACTTTATTCACGGTGCACCCAATCCTATAGCAGGCTAACTATATCAGATTCAAGTACTTTAAAACCATCACATCACTTGCCAATATGCATCATATAATATCAACAACTCACTGTTTTAAAGCATTAAACAAAGCCATTTAACACCATGCATCACTATGCATCAAAACCACATTTACATCGTACCAAACCAAGGATCTCTTACCTTGAGCATCCTTCAACATATGGCTTTCAAAACCAGCATTAACCATGCTAAAACATGCTTTCAAAACAGAATTTAAACATGCAAATTATAAACATTGCATCAAACCACTTCATGGTTCATCCAAGAGAGTTTTCCCGAAAACTTACTCTTGAGCTTAATTAAGTTGCTTAGACTTAAACTAAGCTCCCAAACCTTCAAACATTTGTTTCAAAGCTGGAAATCCAACTTCACTCACCAATTCCGTTTCGCAAGCTTGACGAAACGCCGATCAAGCCTCCGGATCAACACCACAAGTGTCCGAAGATGTCTCCCCTGTTTTAAACACATCAAAGCAGAGGATTAATGCATCATCATGCATTAAAATCTTCAGCCAACACACTTAAACTCGTTGCTCTACCTAGAGCCAACATTTCGGCTACCAAACACAACCGAAATCAACTCCAAACTCTTCCAAAACTTAACCCAGCCAAGATCCATCGCTTCCAACCATTTCTAAACATCAATCAACATCCAAAATGAACCTAAACTAGTCCTTATACCTCCAGCTATAACAAAACATCAAGATCACCTCAAAAACCACCATTTTCATAAGCAAAAACTTAGGAAATTCAACCTATTCGGGATTGCATTGATAAAACCTCATTTACACATCATTAGACATCCAAAATACATTTAAGAAACATCTCAAAACAGAGCCCAAACAATCACCACGAAATTCTACAAGATTCCATCCAAATCTTGAGTTTTAAGCCAAAATCAAGCTTCTACCATTAAAACCATTTATAAAACTTAAATTAAGGATTGACAACTTGGGAATTTCAGTAAAGAACTTAATATTTAGAGGAGAAGATCAACCTTACCTCTAAATGGTGATTTCTCCTTGATGTGAGCCAATTTTCTTGAAAATCCAATGAGCAAAACAAAAGGATTTGATGTAAGATGGATTAGAAACTAATTGATGATTGAAATCTCATCCATTGGAATGAAAATCAATGAAAAGGTTGCTGGAGAAGAGTGTTTGGATGATGGAATTTTGAGAGAAAAAGAGATGAGAAAATTTTAAGAAAAAGTAGTTATGATTTTAACAAAAGGTAGTTTCTCTTCACTTCCAATTAATTAAAACATTAATTAATTTACTCAAATTAAAGAAAAATCTGGAGAAATATTTTTTGGGTAAATTAGCTCCTTAAAGATTCAAAGTTTCAATCCTTACAAAACAGTCACCACTGAACTTTTCAAAAATCGCATTTTAGTCACTATTTCAAAATGTTGTTTTTCCAAACCTTATTTTGTAAAATTGATTTCACCACTCTCTTATATATATTAAAAGAGGATTTTTAGATATTTTTTCATATTTTTAAAGCATCCCAAACTAGGCTTTCCCTAAAACCACCTTTTATATTCGAACCAAAAACAGGCCGGTCCGGTTCAGACCCTAAACTTCTAAGCCCAAAATTGGGGTGTTACAACTCTCCCCCCCTTAAGAAATTTCGTCCTCGAAATTTACCTGGAGGAAAGAGGTACGGAAACTGCTTCTTCCTGTCATCCTTTCTTTCCCACGTGGCTTCCTTAACACCACGATGCCTCCACAACACTTTAATCAAATCAATGGTCTTGCCTCGAAGAACTTTATTGTCCGAATCCATAATGTCAACCGGCTCCTCATCATAGGTCAAGTCTGGATTCAACTCCACTTCCTCCACAGGCATAACATGCGAAGGATCAGATCTATACCTACGAAGCATAGAGACATGAAACACATCATGTATCTTTTCAAACTCTTGCGGTAACCTCAGCTTGTACGCAACAGGACCCACACGTTCAATCACCTCGTATGGTCCAATGTACCTAGGGCTCAACTTACCCTTTCGCCCAAACCTCATCACCTTTTTCCAAGGCGAAACCTTCAAAAACACACGGTCACCTACCGCAAACTCAATCTCCTTACACTTCAAATCAGCATAAGACTTCTGTCAATCAGAAGCTGCCTTCAATCGCTCACAAATGAGCTTCACCTTCTCGGTGGTTCCTTTCAACAAAGCTGGCATTGAAACCAACTTCTGACCTATTTCAGCCCAACAAAGAGGAGTTCTGCACTTCCTCCCGTACAAGGCTTCATAAGGTGCCATTTGAATACTTGCCTGGTAGCTATTGTTATAAGCAAACTCTACCAAAGGCAAATGCTTCTCCCAAGAACCCTGAAACTCAATCACATAGCACCTCAACATATCTTCCAGCACTTGGATAACACGCTCAGACTGTCCATCCGACTGTGGATGATAAGAAGTACTGAAATTCAGCCGTGTACCCAAAGCTTGATGCAAACATTCCTCGAAACGCGATGTAAACCTCGGATCCCTATCCTACACTATAGACTTTGGCACACCATACAGTCACACAATCTCAGCAATGTACAACTCTGCAAGCTTGTCCAAAGTATACGTAGTATGCAAAGGCAAGAAATGCGAAGACTTCGTAAGGCGATCCACAATAACCCACGTCGAATTCTTCTTCGATGGCGACAAAGGCAAACCAGACACAAAGTCCATGGTAATCCTTTCCCACTTCCACTCAGGAATTCTCAACGGTTGCAACAACCCTGAAGGAAACTGATGTTTAGCCTTAACCCGCTGACAAACCATGCACTTACTCAGATACTCCGCAACATCCTTCTTCAAACCCACCCAATAGTACTCATCCTTAAGATCATGATACATTTAGTACTAACATGGTGCATAGCAAAAGGCCTGCTATGAGCCTCAGTCAGAATAGTACGCCTCAACTCAGCATCATTTGGCACTACTATCCGACTCCCAAAACATAGAACCCCATCTTCATTAAAACAGAAATCTGATGGTCTATCCTCAGCAATATCCTGAACATGTGGCACCAAAGAATCATCCAACAACTGCTTATCCTTTATCAACTGAACCAAAGATGGTTTCACTTGCAATTCAGCCACAAGACCTCCATCTTGCGAAATGCTTAAACTGGCAAACATAGCCCTCAACTCCACTGCCAGTTTTCTACTCAAGGCATCCGCTACAACATTAGCTTTTCCGGGATGGTACTCGATCGTCATATCGTAATCTTTAAGCAACTCCACCCAACGTCGTTGCCTAAGATTCAACTCTTTCTGAGACATCAGATAATTCAAACTTTTGTGATCCGTGTACACAGTACACTTCTCACCATATAGGTAATGTCTCCAAATTTTCAAAGCAAAGACAACCGCAGCTAACTCAATATCATGCGTAGGATAATTGCGCTCATACACCTTCAACTGGTGCGATGCATAAGCCACCACCTTACCCTCTTACATCAACACACACCCCAAACCCACATAGGATGCGTCGCTGTACACTACAAACTATTTCCCTTATTCAGGTTGAACCAAGATAGGAGCCTGCGTCAAAGATGCCTTAAGTTTCTCAAAAGCCTGGTGTCTTGCCTCTGTCCACTCATACTTGACATCCTTTTGCAACAACTTCGTCAAAGGTGCAGCAATCTTCGAAAATCCATCCACAAACCTCCGGTAGTATCCTGCCAATCCAAGGAAACTACAGGCTTCATGAACATACTTAGGAGGCTTCCAATTCATCACCGCCTCAATCTTCTGAGGAGCAACTCGGATCCCCTTCGCAGACACCACATGACCAAGGAAAACAACTTCCTTAAGCCAGAATTCACACTTGCTCAGCTTAGCATAAAGCTGATTCTCCAACAGCGCCTGCAACACAATCCGCAAATGGCCCTCATGCTCCTCCTCAGTACGGGAGTACACAAGGATATCATCAATGAACACCACAACAAACTTGTCCAAGTATTCATGAAGCACTCTATTCATCATGTCCATAAAAGACACAGGAGCATTCGTCAAACCAAACGGCATCACAAGGAACTCATAATGCCCATACCTCGTTTTGAAGGTTGTCTTCGGTACATCCACATCCTTCACCTTGAGCTGGTAATAACCTGACCTTAAGTCAATCTTAGAGAACACAACCGCTCCCTGAAATTGATCAAAAAGATCATCAATCCTCGGCATAGGATACCGGTTCTTGATAGTCAACTTGTTCAGCTGACGATAATCGATGCAATTCTCATAGTGTCATCCTTCTTCTTCACAAACAAGACCGGTGCACCCCACGGTGACACACTCGACCGAATGAAACCACGATCAAGCAACTCCTAAAGTTGCGTCTTCAGCTCCTTCAACTCCTTAGGTGCCATTCGACAAGGAGTAATGGACACTGGAGTTGTGTTTTCATACAGCTCAATTCCAAACTCCACCTCTCGACTAGGAGGTAATCCAGGTAACTCCTCCAGAAACACACAAGGAAACTCTCATACAGTCCTGATATCTTGAACTCGCAACTCCTTAGAGCTAGGATTCATCACAAAAGCTAGGTAGGCCTCACAACCTTGCCTCAGCATATGGCTCGCTTCCAATGTAGACACCACATTGGCAAGAAACTTCACAATCTCACCAACCACCACTACCTCAGAATCATCCGCAAGCTTCAACAAAACTCGCTTGTTCTCAAAATCCACGACAGCTCGATGCTCAACAAGCCAATCCATACCAAGGATTACATCAAAACCATAGAATGGCAATTCCATGAAATCAACAAGAAAAACATGGTTTTGCACCTCCAAAGGACATCTTCTATACAACTTCCGTGCCACCACGGTCTCACCAAAGGAACTAGTTACACGCATACCAACATCCAAAGACTCAACAGGTAAACCAAGCAATTGAGCATGTTCATGCAATATGTATGAGTGTGTACATCCAGAATCAATCAAGGAAAGTAATGATAAGGATTGCAAAGTAAAGGTACCTGCGATCACATCCGTATCATTTCTTCCCTCACGCTGAGCATACACTCGGGCCTGACCACCACCTTCAGGTTGGACAGCCACCACATGCGCCACATTCCTTCCACCATCATCTATGCGCTGGAAGTTACCACGGCCGCGCCCACGACCTCTCTGTGGTGCAACTACCCCACGAGCACGTCCCTGACCACCACCGGCCAACAAAGGACACTCCCTCCTCATGTGGTCTGCCGAACCAAAATTCCAGCACGAATTACCGGTCACTGCAACAGGAGCTTGCACCTCCCTCGCTGCCCGAGGACAATCTCGGCTCAGATGGCCACGCGATCCACACGTCCAACACGTGTTCTCATCAGCTCTCATCCTGTCTCCCTGAACAGGCGCACCATGTCCTCCACCACCACGCCTAGCAGAAGACTGATACCTCTTATCGCATCCTCTCTTGTTCCGTCCACCACCGGAACTATACTCAGCTGCTCTTTTGCCTGAGCCAGAACTAACACCCCTGGAAGACAAACCCAGGTTCTGCTCAATGTCCTTTGCCCTACTCACCAGCACATCAAAATCTATATACTCAGCAGCAAGCATAAAGGTCATCACATCCGGCATCAAACCATATCGAAAACGTTCACACCTCTCTCGCTCATTAGGGATAAGCTCAGGTGCGTACTGACTAAGACGGACAAACTAGATCTCATACTCAGCCACCGTCATGCTTCCTTGTACAAGAGACATGAATTCTCTTTTCTTCACATCCAGGTATCCCACACCTAGATACTTTCGCTTGAACGCGTTCAGAAAGAACATCCAAGTCACATCAACTTCCTCCATTCCGGAGACAGTGGTCGTCCACCACCTATACGCATCATCATGTAACAACGATACCACACAACCTAACTTCTGCACATCGTTGTAGTTCATTTTTCCCAATATCCTCTTGGTGCTTTCCAACAAAGATTCAGAACCTTCAGGAGATAAACCTCTGAACTCAGTCCTTCCCAGACTGCGAAGACGTTCCAAAGGTAATCTCACGTTAGCATCACCCTGATGCACAGCTCCGTGAGCTCCAGCTACTGCTGCGTGAAAGGCTCCCGCAATAGCCTGTATCAAAACAGTTATGTCAGTAGCAGCTTGCCCCTGAACACCACCAGGTCCAGCGACCCCAGCACCAGCACCAACACCAGCATTTTCACCCCCAGCACCATCACCGCCAGGTAGTCCACCACCAGGGGGAGGAGGTAAATCCACAACATTATCGACATTCTCCTCATTCCCATCCTGAGCCATAGCTCTCGTATTCATCCTCGTCTCTCTACGAGGCCCCATTTATAAAAACAATGCACTGACACAAATGCAATTAACATAATTAGGCTCAACAAGGTAAGTAATCCAAGAACTCAAGCTCATTTTCCAAAAACAATTCCTTTCATTAGTTTTGATATGGCAATTGGTTCCCCTAACATGCTTCAACATAGCATAGCATCACAATTGCAACCATACATCACAATTCAAACAACATTCTTTCATATCCAAAAGGCATATCATGCAAATACACAAACACCACCCACATAACCATTCTCATTTACACGAGAACTCAGCTCTGATACCACCAAATGTAACCCCCTTAGCCCGGCCTAGATGGTTGACCCGAACTACGAAGATTACACGGAGAAAACCAAAGTCAACTCTAAAGTCAACCTTGATTAACGACCTTTTTTTTCCTTTTTAAACTTGTCTAGATGCACATTAACCCTAAGTGTACTCTTGAGAAACATTAATGTGAAGAGCTCAGCAATCGAATATCAATAAAGGAATCAATTGCACAAATCACAAATATTAGGGACCAAAGCACAAATTCTGGAAATTAGGAGGTCGTAACTGATTTTTAAGTTACCAATATTAAATTAGTCATAATACATGCTTCCCTGTCAAATTTCACTTTAATCGGACATCTCAAACTCATGCAATTGCAAATACAATTTTCGGGACTAAAACGTAAAGCTTGCAAACCTCAAAACCATTCAAATCAGTGCCCAACGGTCACCTGTTTCAAAACGGGGTTGATCGTTCCGAAACACGGGTTTGTTTCGAGACTTGTTCCGAAATAGGGCCTTCCAGTGGCCAAACCGTTTCGATACGGTCACCAGCCGTTTCGAAACACCAAAGCCATTACAGGTCCCCGTTTCGAAACGCCTATGAGTGTATCGATACGGGTTGCCCAGAAACTGCAGATTTTGCAGGTTTGACATGCATAAAACCACTCAAAAGCATCCTAATGACTTCCTAGTCATGCAAACAAGTCATCCTACATATAAGGTACATGCTTGCTACTCCAAAACTCATTCATGGCACCAAACATGGGATTCCACAAGTCTATAGGCATACATCCTAGTATCCAAAACCAAACAATCAACAAAATACCAAACCAAGCATCAAAATGGCCATTTACAAATCCAAATCATCAAAAGCATCAATCCTCAATTAGGGAGTCCAAAACATCTCCCAAAACACAACCTAGGTTCCCATTGCCAAAATATCAAAAACTAATAGTGTTATGAAAACATCACCATACATGAGCTTTAGCTTCCCTTGGACTCTTAACCTCCTTGTTGCCCTCAAACACTTCAATTATCTGCATTATTGGTTCAAGAGACAGAGAGAGCGTAAGCACAATTGCTTAGTGAGACATGCTCTAAAGAAACAACACAATAATGCTTTTCATAAAACACTTTTAACAAAGCCTTTCATCACATAATCATCATTATTCATGCAACCTTGCATACAAAACAAGCATCTCATGCTTCATTAAAATCAACATGTCATATTGGCTTTCAAGTGATAATCCATAACCTTTTACAGCATAAAACACAATCGGATACGCGAATTACAAGCGTTGTCCCACACGCTTCATACACACTACTGTACACAAAAGGTGGAGTTTACGGTACAATCACAACCCCTCGACACCCTTCATCGGTAGTTGTATAACTTCCTAATGAGAGCACGGAACACATAACACAAGGTCTTCACACACGGACTTTTAACCACCGTTGTGACCTTAACAAGATCCACACACGGACGTTTAACCACCGTTGTGATCTTAACCCTCTCATTAGGATACTTGGATGGAGTTTTCGGTACAATCACAACCCCTCAACATCCAAGGCGACTTTATTCACGGTGCACCCAATCCTATAGCCGGCTAACTATATCCGATTCAAGTTGTAACGCCCCGGTTTTGGGCTTAGAAGTTTTGGGCGTTGACCGGTTCGGTCAAAGTGCTGTTCGAATCTAAAAAGGTGAAATTAGGAAAACCTAGTTCGGGTTGCATTAAAAATATGGAAAAATGTTCTAAAATCCTCTTTTAATATATATAAGTGAACTGTGAAATCAATTTTACAAAATGAGGGTTGGAAGGGTGACATTTTGGCTAGTGACCAAAATGTAATTTTTGAAAAACTGCGTGACTATTTTAGAAAGGATTGAAACTTTGAATCTTTAAGGAGCTATTTACCCAAAGGGAGTTTCTCCAGATTTTTCTAAGATATTTAATGTTTTAATTCTGATTTTAAACAAAAGGAAAGTGGAGGGAAGTTATTTCTAACCAATTTTCCTAAAATCTCATTTTCCTTTTCTCTCATTTTCTCTCAAGCCAAACAACTTTCTCCAGAGTTTTTCTTCTGATTTTGCCACTTAAATCTCTCTTTTCAATCCTCTTTTGATTGCTAATCATCTCATCAACAAAACCTCACCAATTGCCATTTGATTCTTCAAGCTTTTTGGTTCTAAAAGAGGAGAAACTCAAGTTTGGAGGGGAGTCATCTTTGGATCCAAGTGGTGGTGATCCGGAAGCTTGATTTGGTGTTTCGGCAAGAGGCGAAACGGAATCGGTGAGTGGATTTTGGTTTCGGCTTTAAAACCAGTGTTTTGGAGGTTTGGGAGCTTAGTTTAAGTCTAAGCAACTTAGCTAAGCTCAAGAGTAAGTTTTCGGATAAACTATCTTGGTGATGGCTGTGTATTTGGTTGAATGCAATGTGGTGGTTTGCATGTTTTTAAATCTGTTTGAAAGCATATCTAGCATGTTTATTTGTTGTGATTTAAAGCCATGTGATGAAGGAAACTCAAGGTAAGAGTTCCTTGTTTTTTGAACATTGTTATAATGTGGTTGATGCTTTAAGATGCATGATGTTTATGGCTTTGTAAAATTCTTTAAAACAGTGGATTATTGATGATAAATGATGTATATTGGCAAGTGATGTTTTGAAAAGGTTAAGGTCACTAAGGTGGTTAAAAGTCCTTGAGTGAGCCTTGTTTACTTAAGAACATCAAGGTGGTTAAAGGTCCTTGGATGATTCTTGTTAAGGACACAAAGGTGGTTAAAAGTCCTTGTGTGGTCCTTTCCAAGGTGTTTAAAAGTCCTTGGGGCCAAGGTGTTTAAAAGTCCTTGGGGTGACTCATGTCATGGTGTTTAAAAGTCCATGGGCCAAGGTGTTTAAAAGTCCTTGGGGTCAAGGTGTTTAAAAGTCCTTGAGGTGAAACTTGTTAAGGACACAAAGGTGTTTAAAAGTCCTTGTGTGGTCCTTGCCATGGTGTTTAAAAGTCCATGAGCCATGGTGTTTAAAAGTCCATGGGGATAAGATCACAATGGTGTTTAAAAGTCCATGTGTGAGTCTTATGTTGATCTTGTTAAAAGATGGTAATTATCACTTGTGGCCAATATGACATGTTATGATATGAAGCATGAAATGCTTGTTTAAGATTGCTTGTGAGCATGTCTAAAGGTATTTTGAAGTATGATTTATAAATGAGTTTTATAAATGCATTATTGTGTGGTTTTAATAAGCATTCCTCACTAAGCTTTTGCTTACGCTCTCTCTCTTTTCTTAAACCAATAATGCAGAGCATTAAGGTGCATTGAGGGCAGCAAGGAAGGCAAGCAATCAAGTGAAAGCTAAGCTCAAGTATGGGAAGGTTTTCTTAAACACCTTTAGCTTTTGGCAATGGGGAACCTATGTGGATATTTTGGGAGATGTTTTGAACTCCTTAAGTTTGTTTAATGTTGATGTTAATGTTGGTACATGTAATTGGCCATTATGAGGTTGAATTGAAGTATTGATGCTTGAATGGTTTGCTAAGTAGGAAGCATGCCTTTAGATTGGGGCTTTTCATATGTGATGCCATGATGATGTTTGGTTGATGCTTATATGTCTTTCATATGTTGAATTTCTTGCTGGCAAAGTTTGGTAGCTTTTGGAGCATGTATGGTTGATCAATTGTGGTTTTAAGTAGCCTTTTCTATGCAATCTGTGCAGGCCGTATCGGAACAGTAGCTGC
The DNA here is from genome assembly GCA_030270665.1 of Hibiscus trionum. Classification (NCBI taxonomy): domain Eukaryota; kingdom Viridiplantae; phylum Streptophyta; class Magnoliopsida; order Malvales; family Malvaceae; genus Hibiscus; species Hibiscus trionum. The sequence continues at coordinate 12,677,719 of BSYR01000007.1, forward strand.
CGTTTCGGAACGGGTGCCTTGTAGCAACCCAGGCGTCCGAAACGGAAGACACCGTTCCGAAACGGAAAGGCCACTGCCAACCCTCGTTTCGGTACGCGTTGCGGAACGGCCCCGCGTTTCGAAACAGGCTCTCCCTGTTTCGGAACGCATGACTGTTGGGGGCTGACATTGGCAGTTATATGTTTCAAAATGTTTGCATTTTGGTCCTGAATCTTGTATGTGCAATTGTGTGAGTTCGGGATGTCCGTTTGAGCTGAAATTTGGCAGAGAAGCATGAAACCTGATTAATTAAAAGTTGGTAACTTTAATTTGGGCGAAGTTCTTATAATTAACAGAATTTACATTTTGGTCCCTAAAGTTGTAAATTGTTCAATTGGGTCCCTGTTTGATCTCTGATGTTTATGATCTTTGAGTATGTTGTTTGAATGATCATAACTAGGGTTAATGTACATCTAGACAAGTTTAAAAAGAAAAAAAGGGTCGTTAATCAAGGTTGACTTTCAGGTTGACTTTGGTTTTCCCCGTGTGACTTTCTTAATTCGGGTCAACCGTCTAGGCCGGGTTAAGGGGGTTACATTTGGTGGTATCAGAGCTGAGTTCTCGAGTAATTGGGAATGTGTATGTGAATGTTTGAGGTATGTATGCTTTGTATGCTTGTTGGGTGAAAGCATGTTGAGTGAATTGCATGTATGTTGCAAATGAGATGTATGCTGTGATGAAGCATGTTGTAGGTACCCATTGCCAAATCAAAGCTAATGAAATTATGTTGATTTTAATTGGAAATGAGCTTGAGTACTTGGATTGCTTACCTTGCTGGGCCTGACTTTGTTTATTTGCATTGTGATTGCATAGTTAGAGTATGGCACCTCGTAGAGAGTTGAGGAGTAATGTGCGAGCTACGGCTCAGAATGAGAATGAAAACGAGGAGAATGTTGAGAGTGCGATTTTACCTCCTCCACCTGGTGGTGGTGGTGCTGAGGCTGAGGAAGCTGGAGCTGCAGCTGGTGCTGAGGCTGCTGGACCTGAGGCTGGTCAGGGGCAAGCTGTTCCTGACATGACGGTATTAATTCAAGCTATAGCTGGTGCTTTTCAAGCAGCGGTAGCTGGAGCTCGTGGAGCTGGGCATCAGGAAGATGCTGGAGTTAGACTACCTTTGGAGCGTTTGCGCAGTTTAGGAGGGACTGAGTTCAGGGGTATGTCTGCTGAAGGTTCTGAGGCTTGGTTAGAGAGTACCAAGAGAATCTTGGGTCAGATGAGTTGCACTGATGTGCAGAAGCTTGGCTGTGTTGTGTCCTTGCTGCAGAAGGATGCATATACGTGGTGGACAACCACTATTGCTGGGATGGTAGAAGCTGATGTGACTTGGACATTCTTTCAGAATGTGTTCAAGAGAAGGTATCTGGGTGTGAGGTACCTAGATGAGAAAAAGAGGGAGTTCATGTCTCTTACTCAAGGGAGCATGACGGTGGCTGAGAATGAAGTGCAGTTTGTTCGACTTAGTCAATACGCCCCTGAGCTTGTCCCGGATGAGCGAGCGAGGTGTGAAAGGTTCCGTTATGGTTTAGTGACGGATGTGAAGATGTATGTGCTGGCTACCGAGTATGATGATTTTGATGTGTTGGTGGGCCGAGCCAAGGATATTGAGATGAACTTGGGTTTATCTGCTAGAGGTGCTGGAGCAAGTACTGGTAAGCGAGCGGCTGAATATAGTTCTGGTGGTGGACGGAACAAGAGGGGACGTGATCAGAAGTATCAGTCCTCGGCTAAGCGAGGTGGTGGAGCACCTGCTCGGGGAGGCAACACTAGGGCTGATCCGAGTGCTTGTTGGATATGTGGTTCGCATGGCCACATGAAACGTGATTGTCCTCGTGCTGTGAGGGAGGTGCAGGCTCCTGTTGCGGCAGCTGGTAATGGATGCTGGAACTGTGGATCTACGGATCATTTGAGGCGTGAGTGTCCTATGTTGGCCGGTGGCCAAGTTCGTGCTCCTGTTGTTGCAGCACCGCAGAGAGGTCGTGGGCGCGGCCGTGGTAATTTCCAGCGGAGAGAGGAAGGTGGCCGAGGTGTAGCTCATGTTGTAGCTGTACAGCCAGAGGGTGGCGGACAGGCGAGAGTGTTTGCTCAGCGTGAGGGGAGGAATGACGCGGATGTGATCGCAGGTACTTTTACTCTGCAATCCTTGTCATTACTTTCCTTGATTGATTCTGGATCTACGCACTCTTACATATTGCGTGAGCATGCTGAATTGCTTGGTTTGCCTGTTGAGTCTTTGGATGTTGGTATGCGTGTCACTAGTTCTTTTGGTGAGACTGTTGTGACTCGGAAGCTGTATAGAAGGTGTCCTTTGGTTGTTCAAGATCATGTTTTTCATGTTGACCTCATGGAATTACCTTTCTATGGTTTTGATGTAATCCTTGGTATGGATTGGCTTGCTGAGCATCGTGTTGTGGTGGATTGTGAGAATAAGCGAGTTTCGCTGAAGCTTGCGGATGATTATGAAGTTGTAGTGGTTGGTGAGAATGTGAAGTTTCTTGCCAATGTGGTGTCTACCTTGGAGGCAAGCCGGATGTTGAGGCAAGGTTGTGAAGCTTACCTAGCTTTGGTGATAAATCCTAGCTCTAAGGAGTTGAGGGTGCAAGATATCAGGGTTGTGAAGGAGTTTCCTGGTGTGTTTCCTGAGGAGTTGCCTGGTTTCCCTCCTAATCGCGAGGTGGAGTTTGGAATTGAGCTGTATGAGAATACAACTCCTGTGTCCATTACTCCCTATAGAATGGCACCTAAGGAGCTGAAAGAGCTGAAGACGCAGTTGCAAGAGTTGCTTGAGCGTGGTTTCATTCGGCCGAGTGTGTCGCCTTGCGGTGCACCGGTCTTGTTCGTGAAGAAGAAGGATGGCACTATGAGAATGTGCATTGATTACCGTCAGCTGAACAAGTTGACTATCAAGAATCGGTATCCTTTGCCGAGAATCGATGATCTCTTTGATCAATTTCGGGGAGATGCTGTGTTCTCTAAGATTGACTTGAGGTCAGGGTATTACCAGTTGAAGGTGAAGGATGTGGATGTGCCTAAGACAGCTTTCAGGACTAGGTATGGGCATTATGAGTTCCTTGTGATGCCGTTTGGTTTGACAAATGCTCCTGCTGCTTTCATGGACATGATGAATCGTGTGTTTCATGAATACCTGGACAAGTTTGTTGTGGTGTTCATTGATGATATCCTCGTGTACTCGCGTACTGAGGAGGAGCATGAAGAGCATTTGAGGATTGTGTTGCAAGCCTTGTTGGAGAATCATCTTTACGCTAAGCTGAGCAAGTGTGAGTTCTGGTTAAGTGAGGTGGTGTTTCTTGGGCATGTAGTCTCTGCCAAGGGGATTCGTGTTGATCCCCAGAAGATTGAGGCGGTGATGAATTGGAAGGTTCCTAAGTCTGTTCACGAGGTTCGTAGTTTCCTTGGTTTGGCAGGATATTACCGAAGGTTTGTAGATGGGTTTTCTAAGATTGCTGCACCTTTGACGAAGTTGTTGCAGAAAGATGTTAAGTATGAGTGGACGGAAGCGAGACAACAGGCTTTTGAGAAGCTTAAGGCGGCTTTGACGCAAGCCCCTATCTTGGTTCAACCTGAATCAGGGAAAGAGTTTGTGGTGTATAGTGATGCGTCCTATGTTGGTTTGGGATGTGTGTTGATGCATGAGGGTAAGGTGGTGGCTTATGCATCGCGACAGTTGAAGGTGCATGAGCGCAATTATCCTACGCATGACATTGAGTTGGCTGCGGTGGTTTTTGCCTTGAAGATCTGGAGACATTATCTGTATGGTGAGAAGTGTACTGTGTACACGGATCACAAGAGTTTGAAGTATCTGGTGTCTCAGAAGGAGTTGAACCTCAGGCAGCGACGTTGGGTGGAGTTGCTCAAGGATTATGATTTGACGATTGAGTATCACCCTGGGAAGGCTAATGTTGTAGCGGATGCCTTGAGTAGGAAGGTAGCTGTTGAGTTGAGGGCTATGTTTGCCAGTTTGAGTATTTCGTGTGATGGTGGTCTTGTGGCTGAGTTGCAAGTGAAACCATCTTTGGTTCAGTTGATCAAGGAAAAGCAGTTGCTGGATGATTCCTTGGTGTCTCATGTTCAGGATATCGCGGAGGGTAGACCTTCAGATTTCTGCTTTAATGATGATGGAGTGTTGTGTTTTGGGAGTCGGATAGTAGTGCCCAGTGATGCTGAGTTGAGGCGTGCTATTCTGACTGAAGGTCATAGTAGTCCTTTTGCTATGCACCCTGGTAGTACTAAGATGTACCGTGATCTTCGTGATGAGTACTATTGGGTGGGTTTGAAAAAGGATGTTGCGGAGTTTGTGAGCAAGTGTTTGGTGTGTCAGCGAGTTAAGGCTGAGCATCAATTTCCTTCAGGGTTGTTGCAACCGTTGAGAATCCCTGAGTGGAAGTGGGAAAGGGTTACCATGGATTTTGTATCTGGTTTACCCTTGTCACCATCGAAGAAGAATTCGGTCTGGGTGATTGTGGATCGCCTGACGAAGTGTGCGCATTTCTTGCCTGTGCATACTACATTTTCTTTGGATAAGCTTGCGGAGCTGTACATTGCTGAGATTGTGCGGCTGCATGGTGTGCCAAAGTCGATTGTGTCGGATAGGGATCCGAGGTTCACATCGCGTTTTTGGCAGTGTCTGCATCAAGCTTTGGGTACAAGGTTGAATTTCAGTACATCTTATCATCCTCAGTCGGATGGTCAGTCTGAGCGTGTTATTCAAATTTTGGAGGATATGTTGAGGTGCTGTGTGATTGAGTTTCAGGGCTCTTGGGAGAAGCATTTGCCTTTGGTTGAGTTTGCTTATAACAATAGTTATCAGGCAAGTATTCAAATGGCACCTTATGAGGCTTTGTACGGAAGGAAGTGTAGGACTCCTCTTTGTTGGGCTGAAACGGGTCAGAAGTTGGTTTCGATGCCGGCTTTGTTGAAAGGAACCACCGAGAAGGTGAAGCTCATTTGTGAGCGTTTGAAGGCAGCTTCTGATCGGCAGAAGTCTTACGCGGATTTGAAGCGTAAGGAGATTGAGTATGCGGTGGGTGACCGTGTGTTCTTGAAGGTTTCGCCTTGGAAGAAGGTGATGAGGTTTGGCCGGAAGGGTAAGTTGAGCCCTAGGTACATTGGACCATACGAGGTGGTTGAGCGTGTGGGTCCTGTTGCGTACAGGTTGAGGTTACCTCAAGAGTTGGAGAAGATTCATGATGTGTTTCATGTTTCTATGCTCCGGAAGTATAGATCTGATCCTTCGCATGTGATGCCTGTGGAAGAGGTGGAATTGAATCCGGATTTGACCTATGATGAGGAACCGGTGAGGATTCTGGATTCGGATAGCAAGGTTCTTCGTGGCAAGACCATTGAGTTGGTAAAGGTGCTGTGGAAGCATCGTGGTGTTGAGGAAGCCACGTGGGAGCGAAAGGATGACATGCTGAAGCAGTTTCCTTATCTCTTTCCTTCAGGTAAATTTCGAGGACGAAATTTCTTAAGGGGGGGGGGAGAGTTGTAACGCCCCGGTTTTGGGCTTAGAAGTTTTGGGCGTTGACCGGTTCGGTCAAAGTGCTGTTCGAATCTAAAAAGGTGAAATTAGGAAAACCTAGTTCGGGTTGAATTAAAAATATGGAAAAATGTTCTAAAATCCTCTTTTAATATATATAAGTGAACTGTGAAATCAATTTTACAAAATGAGGGTTGGAAGGGTGACATTTTGGCTAGTGACCAAAATGTAATTTTTGAAAAACTGCGTGACTATTTTAGAAAGGATTGAAACTTTGAATCTTTAAGGAGCTATTTACCCAAAGGGAGTTTCTCCAGATTTTTCTAAGATATTTAATGTTTTAATTCTGATTTTAAACAAAAGGAAAGTGGAGGGAAGTTATTTCTAACCAATTTTCCTAAAATCTCATTTTCCTTTTCTCTCATTTTCACTCAAGCCAAACATCTTTCTCCAGAGTTTTTCTTCTGATTTTGCCACTTAAATCTCGCTTTTCAATCCTCTTTTGATTGCTAATCATCTCATCAACAAAACCTCACCAATTGCCATTTGATTCTTCAAGCTTTTTGGTTCTAAAAGAGGAGAAACTCAAGTTTGGAGGGGAGTCATCTTTGGATCCAAGTGGTGGTGATCCGGAAGCTTGATTTGGTGTTTCGGCAAGAGGCGAAACGGAATCGGTGAGTGGATTTTGGTTTCGGCTTTGAAACCAGTGTTTTGGAGGTTTGGGAGCTTAGTTTAAGTCTAAGCAACTTAGCTAAGCTCAAGAGTAAGTTTTCGGATAAACTATCTTGGTGATGGCTGTGTATTTGGTTGAATGCAATGTGGTGGTTTGCATGTTTTTAAATCTGTTTGAAAGCATATCTAGCATGTTTATTTGCTGTGATTTAAAGCCATGTGATGAAGGAAACTCAAGGTAAGAGTTCCTTGTTTTTTGAACATTGTTATAATGTGGTTGATGCTTTAAGATGCATGATGTTTATGGCTTTGTAAAATGCTTTAAAACAGTGGATTATTGATGATAAATGATGTATATTGGCAAGTGATGTTTTGAAAAGGTTAAGGTCACTAAGGTGGTTAAAAGTCCTTGAGTGAGCCTTGTTTACTTAAGAACATCAAGGTGGTTAAAAGTCCTTGGATGATTCTTGTTAAGGACACAAAGGTGGTTAAAAGTCCTTGTGTGGTCCTTTCCAAGGTGTTTAAAAGTCCTTGGGGCCAAGGTGTTTAAAAGTCCTTGGGGTGACTCATGTCATGGTGTTTAAAAGTCCATGGGCCAAGGTGTTTAAAAGTCCTTGGGGTCAAGGTGTTTAAAAGTCCTTGAGGTGAAACTTGTTAAGGACACAAAGGTGTTTAAAAGTCCTTGTGTGGTCCTTGCCATGGTGTTTAAAAGTCCATGGGCCATGGTGTTTAAAAGTCCATGGGGATAAGATCACAATGGTGTTTAAAAGTCCATGTGTGAGTCTTATGTTGATCTTGTTAAAAGATGGTAATTATCACTTGTGGCCAATATGACATGTTATGATATGAAGCATGAAATGCTTGTTTAAGATTGCTTGTGAGCATGTCTAAAGGTATTTTGAAGTATGATTTATAAATGAGTTTTATAAATGCATTATTGTGTGGTTTTAATGAGCATTCCTCACTAAGCTTTTGCTTACGCTCTCTCTTTTCTTAAACCAATAATGCAGAGCATTAAGGTGCATTGAGGGCAGCAAGGAAGGCAAGCAATCAAGTGAAAGCTAAACTCAAGTATGGGAAGGTTTTCTTAAACACCTTTAGCTTTTGGCATTTGGCAATGGGGAACCTATGTGGATGTTTTGGGAGATGTTTTGAACTCCTTAAGTTTGTTTAATGTTGATGTTAATGTTGGTACATGTAATTGGCCATTATGAGGTTGAATTGAAGTATTGATGCTTGAATGGTTTGCTAAGTAGGAAGCATGCCTTTAGATTGGGGCTTTTCATATGTGATGCCATGATGATGTTTGGTTGATGCTTATATGTCTTTCATATGTTGAATTTCTTGCTGGCAAAGTTTGGTAGCTTTTGGAGCATGTATGGTTGATCAATTGTGGTTTTTAGTAGCCTTTTCTATGCAATCTGTGCAGGTCATATCGGAACAGTATCTGCCGTTTCGGAACGGGTGCCTTGTAGCAACCCAGGCGTCCGAAACGGAAGACACCGTTCCGAAACGGAAAGGCCACTGCCAACCCTCGTTTCGGTACGCGTTGCGGAACGGCCCCGCGTTTCGAAACAGGCTCTCCCTGTTTCGGAACGCATGACCGTTGGGGGCTGACATTGGCAGTTATATGTTTCAAAATGTTTGCATTTTGGTCCTGAATCGTGTATGTGCAATTGTGTGAGTTCAGGATGTCCGTTTGAGCTGAAATTTGGCAGAGAAGCATGAAACCTGATTAATTAAAAGTTGGTAACTTTAATTTGGGCGAAGTCCTTATAATTAACAAAATTTACATTTTGGTCCCTAAAGTTGTAAATTGTTCAATTGGGTCCCTGTTTGATCTCTGATGTTTATGATCTTTGAGTATGTTGTTTGAATGATCATAACTAGGGTTAATGTACATCTAGACAAGTTTAAAAAGAAAAAAAAGGTCGTTAATCAAGGTTGACTTTCGGGTTGACTTTGGTTTTCCCCGTGTGACTTTCTTAATTCGGGTCAACCGTCTAGGCCGGGTTAAGGGGGTTACACAAGTACTTGAAAACCATCACATCACTTGCCAATATACATCATATAATATCAACAACTCACTGTTTTAAAGCATTAAACAAAGCCATTTAACATCATGCATCACTATGCATCAAAACCACATTTACATCGTATCAAACCAAGGATCTCTTACCTTGAGCATCCTTGAACATATGGCTTTCAAAACCAGCATTAACCATGCTAAAACATGCTTTCAAAATAGAATTTAAACATGCAAATTATAAACATTGCATCAAACCACTTCATGGTTCATCTAAGAGAGTTTTCCCGAAAACTTACTCTTGAGCTTAATTAAGTTGCTTAGACTTAAACTAAGCTCCCAAACCTTCAAACATTTGTTTCAAAGTTGGAAATCCAACTTCACTCACCAATTTTGTTTCGCAAGCTTGCCAAAACATCGATCAAGCCTCCGGATCAACACCACAAGTGTCCGAAGATGTCTCCCCTGTTTTAAACACATCAAAGCAGAGGATTAATGCATCATCATGCATTAAAATCTTCAGCCAACACACTTAAACTCGCTGCTCTACCTAGAGCCAACATTTCGGCTTCCAAACACAACCGAAATCACCTCCAAACTCTTCCAAAACTTAACCCAGCCAAGATCCATCACTTCTAACCATTTCTAAACATCAATTAACATCCAAAATGAACCTAAACTCGTCCTTATACCTCCAGCTATAACAGAACATCAAGATCACCTCAAAAACCACCATTTTCATAAGCAAAAACTTACGAAATTCAACCTATTCGGGATTGCATTGATAAAACCTCATTTACACATCATTAGACATCCAAAATACATTTAAGAAACATCTCAAAACAGAGCCCAAACAATCACCACGAAATTCTTCAAGATTCCATCCAAATCTTGAGTTTTAAGCCAAAATCAAGCTTCTACCATTAAAACCATTTATAAAACTTAAATTAAGGATTGACAACTTGGGAATTTCAGTAAAGAACTTAATATTTAGAGGAGAAGATCAACCTTACCTCTAAATGGTGATTTCTCCTCGATATGAGCCAATTTTCTTGAAAATCCAATGAGCAAAACAAAAGGATTTGATGTAAGATGGATTAGAAACTAATTGATGATTGAAATCTCATCCATTGGAATGAAAATCAATGAAAAGGTTGTTGGAGAAGAGTGTTTGGATGATGGGATTTTGAGAGAAAAAGAGATGAGAAAATTTTAAGAAAAAGTAGTTATGATTTTAACAAAAGGTAGTTTCTCTTCACTTCCAATTAATTAAAACATTAATTAATTTACTCAAATTAAAGAAAAATATGGAGAAATCATTTTTGGGTAAATTATCTCCTTAAAGATTCAAAGTTTCAATCCTTACAAAACAGTCACCACTGAACTTTTCAAAAATCGCATTTTAGTCACTATTTCAAAATGTTGTATTTCCAAACCTTATTTTGTAAAATTTATTTCACCACTCTCTTATATATATTAAAAGAGGATTTTTAGATATTTTTTCATATTTTTAAAGCATCCCGAACTAGGCTTTCCCTAAAACCACCTTTTATATTCGAACCGAAAAACAGGCCGGTCCGGTTCAGACCCTAAACTTCTAAGCCCAAAATTGGGGTGTTACAATAATTGCAGGTAGCCGCCTAGGCAGGCAAAAGAAACAGATAGAATGCAGAACTGCCAAAGGCAGAAAAATCAAAATCAAAGAAAATAGTGTTGTGTTACCCTAGAGGTGCCCACAACAGGCTCTAGGAAGAATCATGTGCGAGGACACTCCGCTGCTATCAAAGTCCATGAATTTGAAAGCGTAAAAGTGACGGACAAATTAGCATGAGTGAATGAAAGCCTTCACGGGATGACTCTACTCCAAGGGTTCGGGGTTCTGTAGTTTGCTCCTATCTAAACGTCAGACCTGGAAGAGTAGTTGTGATAAGCTGAAGCCCTCACGGCCTTGATTAAAAATAATAATATGCTTAAATGTGCTGCCTCGGCAGCAACCTTTAAATTACAACATTATCTTTGTTTAATCTTTTATTCTGTGTGTTCAGCTTGTTTACAGATTTGCAAACATCACACAGGCATTATGAATTTAATTCTGAGTTGTTTCTTGTTTATTTCCCTTCATTAAGTTAAATATATATAGGTTCCACGACCTTGAGGTAGAAAATCAAGTTAAAAATAAGTTTTTCTTTCTAACTATTATTAAAGCAAGTACTTTAGGTTGCATTGCTTGAGGACAAGCAATAGTTCGAGTTTGGGGGTGTGTAAAGTGTCCAAAAGTCCTATATTTCATGCACTTTCCAACTCTTATTATTACTGTTTCCAAGCTCATTTTAGGCATAATTAGGTTCATGTATAGCATTTTACAGTATTTCATTGTTCTACCTTGCTTTTATAACTTATCATTCATTTGGTGAACAAGAGATAATGTTTTATTGTATTCTTGCTTGTAGGTACTAACAACTGAACGAGGGAGCTGAGGAACGAAGGACACAACGCTGAGAAGCAAACCCATGAGCTATACAGAAGGAGTTCCAGCTGAGGACAAGTTGCTGCCGAGCACCTGCCGAGTAAAGCTGTTACCGACCATGATGCCCTCAGCAGCTGACTATGGAAGTTGGAAGAATTGTAGCGTGATTTGTATAGCAAAAACTCCTGCATCTATCGCCTGCGTTCATAAGATTTTCCGACCTCTTTAGCAGCGGCTAGGGCTGCCGAAGTTCAATTCCCAAGCTTACTTGCGGGCTAAGGCAAAACGAGGAAGAGTCCATATTCCAAGCAAAGAAGTCGGCATTTAAAGCTATATTAAAGAAGAAAAGCTACTTTAGAGGACTTCTACTTCAAGGAGGACTTAACCTAGTTTTGAGTCTATAAATACCCATTGTACTTCTAGTTTAAATCATCCTAGGTTTTCTATAGACTCTTCTTGTGTTCTTCTCTGCCGATATGTTCTAAATTCCCCTTGGGTTAGGGTTATGTTGTAACTAGAGTGAAACGGTTGTTTTAGGTTTTTGAGTTATTTCTTCAATAAAATATTCCATGTTTACTTAATCCATTGTTCTTCATTCTTTCTATCTTTCAACACATTCGTTTGAGAGAATCTATTTGTCGGGCACGAAAGTGCAAGGCTCACGAAAGGGTTAAGTACGGTCACAACGGGAGGCATGACTAACTTGGTTCCACACTAGTCCACAAGTTTCAGCGGCTAAAAGGGATCACTAACCGAGTTGACTAATTTGGTTCCACACTAGTCCTCAAGTTATCAATCTCGAGCATCCTAACCTAGAAATAGGAGGGATCATTGTCGACTATCCTGCCGAACTTGGAGTATCTGCCAGACTTGCCGCCAGGACGTTTTCCCATTCCACCTGCTGAGACAGTACACACCCCTATAGTGGCAATGACCTACAGCGGCCACATGATAGGGTCGTAGTTTGTCACCCGCTGTACCCGCCGAGGCAGCATATCGTGGCAGCAAAGGATAACTCATACCTATTTCAACGTAGTTTTCACAATAAGTGGTAGCATAACCTTGCCTGCTCTATCAACCTGATTCTTCTCTTATCTTTTACTTACGTTTGTATTTACCTTTCGATCTCAACCAATCATTCACTTGTGTTTTTACTTTACCTTTGTGCAGGAACTAAAGAACGAGACAAGCTGTCCAATCCTCGTGGGATTCGACATCTTATATACTATAACTTGACAGGAGTGTGCACTTGTGCTCCCACAAAAAAGGAACACCTACACGCCCTACACTATGCACGGTGCTTGTGATACGTATGTTGTTTGTCTTATGCTATGCTTGGGGTAATTGAGATTCTCATTGCCTTATTGCAATATTAAAGTGTTTTTAAATTGAATTCGTAGTCTTGGATCCTCGCTTGAAGATGGTCTGAATTCTTGTTTTGTTTTATTATCATGCCTTACTTATAATAGCACAATGGGAACGAGGAGAGTGCTACGTTCGGGTACGATAGCTCCTGCTGGTGAGCAAGGAAATCAGGAGAACGAGGTTCTTCCTGGTGGGAATTTACCTCCTCCACTGCCTCCACCAGGGGGTGCGGAGCAAGGACAGCATGAGCAAGCTGGGCCTATGTTGGGTGATTTGACGCCTTTGGTTCAATCGATGACTGGGGCATTCCCAGCTATTGTTGCCGGAGTGCAAGTGCAAGAACCCCTTGCTGGGCAATTGGGTTTGCCGTTGGAATGCTTACGAAGTTTGGGATGTGTTGAGTATCGTAGTTTGTCTCCTGAAGCATTCGAGGCTTGGATGGCCAGTATGATCCGAATTTTGGATCAAATGGGGTGCAATGATGTACGTAAGCTTGGATGTGTTGTTTTGTTGCTCCAAGGTGATGCTTATAGTTGGTGGACGACTGTGACTGCGGCTATGGAGCCCAATGAGGTGGATTTAGAGTTCTTCCAAGCTGCCTTTAAGAAGAAGTATCTCAGTGTTAGATAATTGGATGAAAAGAAGCGTGAGTTTATGTCCTTGGTTCAAGGTAACATGACAGTGGCTGAGTATGAGGTTCAGTTGGTGCCCAGTGATAGGTATCGTTGTGATCGCTTCCATTATGGCTTGGTGCAGGAAGTGAAGACTTTCATGTTGGCCTCTAATTATACAGATTTTGATATGTTGGTGACGCGAGCTAAGGATATCGAGCAACGTTTGGGCTTGTCCTCTTGTGTGGGTGGCTCTAGCACAGGTAAGAGAGTTGCGGATTCTAGTCATGGTGGCGGACAGTATAAGAGGCATCGTGATCGTAGGTACCGGCCTGAGGCGAGGCGAGGTAATGTTGGGCGTGGTGCGCTAGTTCAAGGTAATAGGGTGAGGTATGAGCAATATGTCTGTTGGGTTTGTGGATCGTGCGAGCATTTAAGGCGGAACTGTCCTCGTTTGGTTCTTGAGGGTCAAGCTCCTGCGGCTGTGGCTGCTAACTCTTGTTGGAGTTATGGATTAGCTGATCATTTGAGGCGTGATTGTTCTTTGTTGGCTGGAGGTGGTCAGGGTCGGGCACCTATTGTTGTACCACATAGAGGCCGTGGGCGCGGTCATGGTAACTTCTAGCGTAGGGAGGATAGTCAAAGAGCTGTAGCACATGTTGTGGCTATTTAACCCGAGGGCGGTGGTTCTGCGAGGGTGTATGCACATCGTGAGGGACGTAATGACACCGATGTCATTGCAAGTACTTTCACTTTGCAATCCTTGTCAAACTTATCTTTGATTGATTCTGGAACTACGCATTCATAAATTTCAAGTGAGCATGCGCATTTGCCTGATATCCCTATTGAGATGTTAGACGTGGGAATGCAAGTAATTTGTTCCTTTGGTGAAACTGTTGTTGAGTGCCTAAAAGTTCTATATTTTACCCCTCATTTATCCTTATTTTTGCTACACTCAAGCATGTTTAACTGTATTTTAGGTTAAGTTTTGCATTTACATCACAAATAGATAAAATTGCACAGATGTTGCTGATTTCAATCACTTTTTGCAGATATCTGCCGTGGCAGCATCAAGGGCAACAGAAGAACAGAAGCTATCTGTCGTGGCAACAGAAGAACAGAAGCTATCTGCCGTGGCAGCAGAAGAACATAAGCTATATGTCGTGGTAGCATCCAGGGCATCAACCAGGGCAGCAGAGGAACAGAAGAGCTGGAGTGAAGAAAACTACTTTATACATCACTGTCGTGACAGTGATGCCGTGGCAGATGTCGTGACTGATGCCGTGACAGAAGTGGCGGCAATAAAGAAGCAGATCTGGAACTGGATATGCAGACGCTAGAGGACGATGCTTCCATGGTCGCTGCCGTGGCAGCCAAGGACGACAGCGATAGTGAAGGGAAGAAGTGAATTGGGCCTCGACAAAAAGAGAAAATTAAGTCCATCTGTCGTGGAGCATCCTTATATTTTTCCAAGCCCTATATCAGAATGAAGGCCAAGCCCAAAGTTCAAGGAAGAAACTCCAAGCAAGAAGGAAGGACGAATTAAAGACTTATGCTCTGAAGATTTAATCTTTAATAGAGTTGTACTTTAATTTAAACTTGTATTGTTGGCATATTAGAAAACTTGAACCCAAGGCCTATATAAAGGCATGTAATTCGACCTAGGAAAGAAGATCACCATTCTCTAGCCTTCTTCCCAAAACCTTAGCCGTTTACCTTCCTCACCATGTCCTAAACTTCCCCTAGGGCTAAGGGTTGCTTTGTAAAGTAGTTGCAAGGATTGCTTTGTTTTAGGATTTTCTTTGTTCAATAAAATTACTTCAAGTTCTCTTATTCTGGTTTTTAACATCTTGCAAGAGTATCGGGAGAGCATTGTGAGATTATCCATTTACTTAATATCGGGATAGTTAAGTATACGAAAGGAATAAGTGCGAGTTCTCTAGTTTATAGTTGAAAAATCTCGGACCTAGGGATAGGACGAGGTTAAGTGGCTAAGGAAGAATTCAACAACATCGGTGTTCATCCTTCGATTCACGTCGGGAGGTATCATCAAAGACGTGTTCATCGACAGACTTGGACCTTGGGATAGGCCAAGGCACAACAGGGATTCTTACCAAACTTGAAGTACTGAGTTGAGTAATCGCTGCCGCGATAACCAACGGACAGCTGCCGCGACAAGTGCTGCCACAGCAGGCACAGCGACAGAACAAAGTTTCCTAGACTTTGCAACACCTACACTACTGAGCAATTCAATACCATCCCATTCTCTCTATCTTGATTTCAATCCTCTTTACTTTCAGTATTCTTTATTACTTTCGTGACAACATTTTTAAATATTCTTTTCCTCTCTCGTGCAGTAATCCAAGGTGAAGTTATTAGCCCAGTCCCTGTGGAGACGATATTCGATACTTGCGTATCACTTTACTACTTGTGTCGTGTACACTTACACTACATTGCGATAGACACTTTTACACGCAACAAGTTTTTGGCGCTGTTGCCGGGGACTGGCAACATATCTTTACCTACTTTTACTGCACTTTTTATTTATTTTATTTTATTTTTATTTTTATTTTTATTTTCTATTTCTGGTTGTTATATCTCAGGCACAATACAGGTTCAAGGGCATCAACATGTCAGGAAAAACCATTCGAGAGTTGATGTGGGAAAGTTCTTGCAATTACCATAAAGGTAATCATGCACTCGAAAGTTGTCCCCATTTTTTCGATGAATATATGGACAACCAACGATGGAACCAACAAGAACAAGAGATGCCGCCACAGTAGCAACAGGGACAACAGATTCTGCTGCCGCAACAGCAAAATTATTTATGGTATGATCAAAACCCGTAAAAAAATTTTACCATAATAGTTTTGCTGCAGAACCTGACATGCCCTGGCAATGTCATCATCCTCAAGAGCATTCAAAACCATTAGAAGACACACTACAAGCCTTCATGGCACTCACTTAAGAATTGTCGGCTTCTATGGATAAAAGTATCGCCAAGATGGATGAAATCTTGAACAGACCAGTCCTCATTCATGCCACGGATGAACCTGAAATCTAGAGGCAAGATGACGAGGATGCTCATGTGAAGGAATACCCAACACGTGATGAGTCTGAGCAACAACTTGCCAGGGCAATGATCGAGGAGCCGGAATGGAGCAACACCGCAACAACACTAGGTGAAATTCAAGAGAATGTCACTACGGCAGCCACATCCGAGGCAAATTCTCAACCCACTACCTCGATTATGCCCGACCAAGATTGCACACATCCATCCCTGTCATTGTACTCGCACGACCACCTAAAAGAGCTACCCAATGACAATGCCTCACAAATGGAATACGAGCAGGTAATAAACGAACATTTGGAATTCATTAAAAACTCACAAATTCCATTGCAGGTATTAGAGGAACCAAAGCCGGTGGACTCAGAATCATCGAAGTCTCTACTGATGGAGATTTACAAGTGGCCTACAGAATTTGATATGGAGAGTTAGGGCACTTTCCAATGTCCCCTTGACCTGCAAAGCAACCTGAAAAAGGACTGTCAAAATAACTGGCTGCCGCAGCAGCAGACACGACAACAAAGCCTACTTCCCACCATAACGAACTTCGACGAGAATGAGAACTTTATGGACTACTGTAACACCCCAATTTTGGGCTTGGAAGTTTAGGGTCTGAACCGGACCGGTCTAATTTTCAGTTCGAATATAAAAGGTGGTTTTAGGGAAAGCCTAGTTCGGGATGCATTAAAAATATGGAAAAATATCTAAAAAATCCTCTTTTAATATATATAAGAGATTGGTGAAATCAATTTTACAAAATGAGGCTTAGAAATATGACATTTGAGTTAGTGACTAAAATGTAATTTTTGAAAAGTTCGTGACTGTTTTAAAAGGATTGAAACTTTGAATCTTTAAGGAGCTAATTTACCCAAGGGAGGATTTCTCCAGATTTTTCTTGATTTTTAAGACTCATTTAATGTTTAATTAATAAAAAGAAAGGAGGGAAAATGATATTTTAGTTTCATAACTAACTTTTACCAAAATTTTCCATTTTCATTTTCTCTCAAAATTCCCTCAGCCAAACACATTTCCACAGCAACTTTTCTTTTGATTTTCACATCTAATGATGAGTTTTCAATCCCCAAATGATTCCTAATCATTTCTACACCAAATCCTAATCATTTGCTTATTGAATTTTCAAGGATTTTAGCTCTAAACAAGGAGAAATCCACATTTAGAGGTATGAACATCCTTCTCCTCTAAATACTCAGTTCTTTACTGAAATTCCCAAGTTCTCAATCCTTAAATGGAGTTTTATTAAAGGTTTTAATGTTGTGATCTTGATTTTGGCTTAAAATGCAAGATTTGGATTTAATTTTGAAGAAATTCGTATTGGATGATTGGGCTCTGTTTTGAGATGTCTTTTTGATGTATTTTGGGTGTTTAAATGATGTGTAATTGAGGTTTAATTAATGCAATCCCGAATAGGTTGGTTTTCCTAAGTTTTTACTTGTGAAAATGGTGGTTTTTGGGGTGATTTTGATGTTCTGCTATAGCTGGAGGTATAATGACGTGATTAGGTTCTTTTTGGATGTTGATTGATGTCTAAGAATGTTCAGAAGTGATGGATCTTGGCTGGGTAATGTTGTGGAAGTGTTTGGATGTGTTTTCGGTTGTGTTTGGTAGCCGAAATGTGAGTTTTGGTGAGAGCGGCGAGTTTAGGTGTTATGGCTGAAGATTTTAATGCATGATGATGCATTAATCCTTTGCTTTGATGTGTTTAAAATAGGGGAGACATCTTCGGATCCTTGTGGTGTTGGTCCGGAGGCATGATCGGCGTTTCGGCAAGCTTGCGAAACGGAATTGGTGAGTGAAGTTTAGTTTTCAGCTTTGAAACCAATGTTTGAAGGTTTTGGCAGCTTAGTTTAAGTCTAAGCAACTTAACTAAGCTCGAGAGTAAGTTTTCGGAGAAACTCTCTCTTTGGTGAACCATGGGATGGTTGGATGCAACGTGTTTAATTTGCATGTTTAAATTCTGTTTTGAAAGCATATTTTAGCATGTTAAATGCTGGTTTTGAAAGCCATGTGTTGATGGATGCTCAAGGTAAGAGATCCTTGATTTGACATTGATAAATGTGGTTTGTTGCATAGAAATGCATGATTGTTTAATGGCTTTGTTTAATGCTTTAAAACAGTGGATTGATGATGGTAAATGATGTATATTGGCAAGTGATGTGTTGGTTTAAAAGTACTTGAATCGGATATAGTTAGCCGGCTATAGGATTGGGTGCACCGTGAATAAAGTCTCCTTAGATGTTGAGGGGTTGTAATGGTACCGTAAACTCCATCCAAGTACACTAACGAGATGTATAAGATCATAATGGTGGTTAAAATGCCATGTGAGGATCTTGTGTTGTGTGTCTCGTGTTCTCGTTAGTGATGTTATACCACAACCAATGAGTGATGTGGAGGGGTTGTAATTGTACCGTAGACTCCATCACGGGTGTTGAGGGGTTGTGATTGTACCGGTAAACTCCACCATGTGTGTTTGGTAGTGTGTATGAAGCGTATGGGACAACGCTTGTAATCCGCGTATCCGATTGTGTTTTGTGATGAATGAAAATGGTTATGGATTATCACTTGAAAGCCAATATGACATGTTAATGTTTACGAAGCATGAGATGCTTGTTGTTTAAGTTATGTTGATGATCATAAGCATGAGATGCTTGGTTTAATGCATTGTTGCATGAAAATGATTTTATGAATGAAAAGGCCTTGTGAAAGGTGTTTTGTAAAAGTGCATTATTGTGTTGTTTCATTAGAGCAAACCTCACTAAGCATATGTGCTTATGCTCTCTTTCTTGAACCAATAATGCAGAGAATTGAAGTGCTTTAAGGGCAGCAAGGAGGTCAAGAATCCAAGGAGAGACTAAGCTCATGTATGGTGACTATTTTCACAACACTATTAGTTTTTGGTATTTGGCAATGGGAACCTAGATTGTGTTTTTGGGAGATGTTTTGGACTCACTAAGTTTGGTTTAATGCCTATGATGTTTGGAACATGTAAATGGCCATTTGGTTTTTGTTTTGGAGTTTTGATGATTGCTTGTTTTCCAATGATAGGATGCATGCCTATAGACTTGTGGTTTTTCCTATTTGATGCCAGGATTGAGTTTTGATGATGCAAATATGTTCCTTTAGTGTATGATGACTTGTTGGCATGATTAGGGGGTCATAGGGATGTGTTTGATGGGTCGAAAGTGTGTTAAACCAAAAAATTTCTGCAATTCTGGGCAGCCCGTATCGGAACGGGTGCTACTGTTTCGGAATAGGGGGCCTGAAATGGCCTTGGCGTTTCGAAACGGGTAGAGTCGTTCCGAAACGTTTTTGCTACTGCCAAGCCCTGTTTCGGAACAAGTTTCGAAACGGTCCCGCGTTTCGGAATGGTCATCCCCCGTTTCGGAACACTCGACCGTTGGGCACTGAATTCTATGGTTTTATGTTTTGAAACCTTCATATTTTAGTCCTGATCTTTGTTTATGCAATTGATTGAGTTTGGGATGTCCGTTTGAGTTGAAATTTGGCAGAGAATCACAAAACATGACTAATTTCATAATGGTAACTTAAAAATTGGCGAAGTCCTCTTAATTTCCAGAATTTACATTTTGGTCCCTAAATTCGTATGTTGTGCAATTGAGTCCCTTATTGCTTTCCGATTGCTGTGATTTTTGAGTATGCTTATCTCAAGAGTACGCCTAGGGTTAATGTGCATCTAGACAAGTTTAAAATGAAAAAAAGGTCGCTAATCAAGGATGACTTTCGGGTTGACTTTGGTTTTCCCCGTGTAATCTTCGTAGTTCGGGTCAACCGTCTAGGCCGGGCTAAGGGGGTTATAATTACAAAGGGAAGAGAAAGAAAGGAGCCCCCACCATGAGAATAATCACCAGATGGAGGGTACGGATGGACTTCAAGAAGTACCGGAAATGACCCCTCAAGCATCAATGGAACAGGGAGCAGTTACTTTAGGAGATGCCCCTCAAGGCACTCCTAATTTAACTTAATTTATTTTATTTTTATTTTTATCTTATTTTATCTTTAATATTTTAGGAATTATAAATTTGATATTAGTTTTCAGTTTGTTTGTGTTATTAGGTAAACAGATAGAACCCTTGCAATGACGATACAAGCAACCCGAGGAAGCTCTGCCTCCACCCCTGCCGCGGCAGCAATCATACTCCCTGAGATGAATTCCAAACTGACTGCCGCTAACAGCAGTGAAGATAGTGACGCAAGGAAGAAGGCAGCCTCTGCGTCTCTAACTCCCAGGGTAGCACCCACAGCTCCTCCGACAAAGTCCAAGGAGACTGCCCACCGAAAGCTCCTCATCCAAAGCTCCAGCAGCAGCGACGACAGCCGCACAACTTAAGTTTTCTTTCCTTTTTCTCTGTCGCCTGCTTTATATATTATCTTTTTGTGATGTTTCATTTTTTTGTCATTTTTATTTTCTGTTTTTCATTTTTATTTCTTGTGTCATGCATTGAGAACAATGCAACCCTTGAGTTTGGGGGTAGGCAGTCCTCCTAATTATTAATATAACATTTCATTTAGTTTTCATTGTGTCGCATTTATTTTTTATGCAAAAAAAAATGGCTTAATTTATTGAACTTTTATTATCTGCTGATGCCATCTCTGTCGTGACAGCCCCTTAAAAATATGGGTAAACTACTGCAGTGGTCACTTACGTTTAGCGTCTGTACAGAGTTAGTCACCACTTTTGAAAAGTGCCAATTAGTAGTCCTCTACGTTTTCGATGTGTAAATACTTGGTCACTCCGACGTTATACTCCGTTAGTCCCCTAACGGATTGCTGATGTGGCGAAATTAAAATAAGGATAAATTACTGCAATAGCCATTAAAATTTATCTCATGTACATTTTTTCTCCTCAATTTAAAAAAGTAAACATTATAGTCACTAATAAAAATGTTTCTTTATAATTTCACCCTTAAATTTTTAAAAATTCATTTTTCAATCCTAAAACTTTACAATCAATTAACACAATAATATTATAAATGCTTAGATGAAAAATAGGTGCCCAAAGTATACCCTTTGAAACTTAGGTGCCCAAATTGCTCCTATTTAATAACTCAAACTTAAAAATTTAGTCCACTAACTACTAAAAAATTCGAGTTATTGGAATTTCTATTTTATAATTCAAACTTTATTTTGAATTTTTGAGTCGAGTTTATGAAATTATGAGTCGAGTATTTTCACATCAAACCAAAAAATTTAATTTTTTCGAGTCAAGTCGAGTTATTGGAATTTCTATTTTATAATTCAAACTTTATTTTGAATTTTTTAGTCGAGTTTATGAAATTATGAGTCGAGTATTTTCACATCAAACCAAGAAAAACTTCGGCCGCCGTCGTTGTCGTTGGAACTTACGTAGCTCTGATAGAGGCTCCGCCGTCGTCGGTTTGACTCGGAACCTTAGGGGTTTTGCTCGCCGCCACGTCAGGAGCCCGGATCTGGTGTCCGTCTCGTGAATGGACGGCAACCGATGCCGGAAAATGCGAGAAACAGTGGCGTCGATTGGTTTCTTGCCAGAGCTTCAATCGAGATTTGCTGGCGGAAGGCGGCCCGACGACGCGCGTGGTGGCCATGGATGAGATTGCGACGACGTGGCGCCTCTAGCGATGTAGGCGGTGACCACCACCGCCAGACGGTGACGGAGATCGACGACGGCCGATCGGGAAGGTGAACAAGCAACAGTAGACTTGACTTGATTCGAAGTTTTTCTTGGGACAAACACGGATTAAAATTAAAAATTATATGTAGGGAAGTGCAACACTCGACTTGATTCGAAAAAATTAAATTTTTAGGTTTGATGTGAAAATACTCGACTCATAATTTCATAAACTCGACTCAAAAATTCAAAATAAAGTTTGAATTATAAAATAGAAATTCCAATAACTCGACTTGACTCGAAAAAATTAATTTTTTTGGTTTGATGTGAAAATATTCGACTCATAATTTCATAAACTCGACTCAAAAATTCAAAATAAAGTTTGAATTATAAAATAGAAATTCCAATAACTCGACTTGACTCGAAAAAATTAAATTTTTTGGTTTGATGTGAAAACACTCGACTCATAATTTCATAAACTCGACTCAAAAATTCAAAATAAAGTTTGAACTATAAAATAGAAATTCCAATAACTCGAATTTTTTAGTAGTTAGTGGACTAAATTTTTAAGTTTGAGTTATTAAATAGGAGCAATTTGGGCACCTAAGTTTCAAAGGGTATACTTTGGGCACCTATTTTTCATCTAAGCATTTATAATATTATTGTGTTAATTGATTGTAAAGTTTTAGGATTGAAAAATGAATTTTTAAAAATTTAAGGGTGAAATTATAAAGAAACATTTTTATTAGTGACTATAATGTTTACTTTTTTAAATTTAGGAGAAAAAATGTACATGAGATAAATTTTAATGGCTATTGCAGTAATTTATCCTTATTTTAATTTCGCCACATCAGCAATCCGTTAGGGGACTAACGGAGTATAACGTCGGAGTGACCAAGTATTTACACATCGAAAACGTAGAGGACTACTAATTGGCACTTTTCAAAAGTGGTGACTAACTCTATACAGACGCTAAACGTAAGTGACCCCTGCAGTAGTTTACCCTAAAAATATTTTAGGAAGTAAGTAGAGCCTTAGTATAGTTCTGAAAAACTGAAACACGTTGTGACTTACTTGATAACAGACTCTCTCTAGCATACTTAGAATAGAAAACTTAGCCATTAGAGTAGAAAGAGACTAGAAACTCAGGAAACCTAGAGGTGCCTATCACTGGCTCTAGGTAGATAACCAGAGTAAAACTTCTAAAGGTGCCTATCATCGGCTCTAGATAGTTAACTAGAGGTGCCTGAAATACTGGCTCTAGTAGAGAAGATAAAATTTCCAACAAGGAAGGTCAATAACTAGAGGTGCCCGTTACTGGCTCTAGTAAAGAAAAAAATTAATTAATTAAGTCTCGAAGGAAAACTCTAAGCAAGCTAAGTATAATATTCTAGTTGCTAGGGAAGTCTATATTCGAGTATGTTCACAATAATTGCACACACATGCACGAGAACTATACTTTTGCTCTAAGTAGATCCTTAAATATTTGAACAGGTGCTAAACATGATAGGGATGGTGTTGTGGGTAAGGATTGTTCACTAACTTAAGCCAAGAAATATATATATATATACATATGTATGCATGCATATTAGTTAGGTTGCATTTGCTTGAGGACAAGCAAGAGTTCGAGTTTGGGGGTCTGTTAAGTGCCTAAAAGTTCTATATTTTGCCCCTCATTTATCCTTATTTTTGCTACACTCAAGCATGTTTAACTGCATTTTAGGTTAAGTTTTGCATTTACATCACAAATAGATAAAATTGCACAGATGCTGCTGATTTCGGTCACTTTTTGAAGATATCTACCGTGGCAGCATCAAGGGCAGCAGAAGAACAGAAGTTATCTGCCGTGGTAGCAGAAGAATAGAAGCTATATGTCGTGGCAGCATCCAGGGCAGCAGAGGAACAGAAGAGCTGGAGTGAAGAAAATTGCCTTATACATCACTGCCGTGACAGTGATGCCGTGGCAGAAGCCGTGACAGTTGCCGTGACAGAAGTGGCAGAAATAAAGAAGTAGAGCTGGAACTGGATATGCAGACGCTAGAGAACGATGCTGCCATGGCCGCTGCCGTGGCAGCCAAGGACGACAGCGATAGTGAAGGGAAGAAGTGAAGTGGGCCTCGACAGAAAGAGAAAATTAAGCCCATATGTCGTGGAGAATCCTTATATTTTTCTAATCTCTAGATCAGAATGAAGGCCAAGCCCAAAGTTCAAGGAAGAAACTCCAAGCAAGAATGAAGGACGAATTAAAGACTTATGCTCTGAAGATTTAGTCTTTAATAGAGTTGTACTTTAATTTAAACTTGTATTCTTGGCATATTAGAAAACTTGAACCCAAGGCCTATATAAAGGCATGTAATTCGGCCTAGGAAAGAATATCACCATTCTCTAGCCTTCTTCCCAAAACCTTAGCCGTTTACCTTCCTCACCATGTTCTAAACTTCCCCTAGGGCTAAGGGTTGCTTTGTAAAGTAGTTGCAAGGATTGCTTTGTTTTAGGATTTTCTTTGTTCAATAAAATTACTTCAAGTTCTCTTATTCTGGTTTTTAACATCTTGCAAGAGTATCAGGAGAGCATTGTGAGATTATCCATTTACTTAATATCGGGAGAGTTAAGTATACGAAAGGAATAAGTGTGAGTTCTCTAGTTTATAGTTGAACTATCTCGGACCTAGGGATAGGACGAGGTTAAGTGGCTAAGGAAGAATTCAACAACATCGGTGTTCATCCTTCGATTCATGCCGGGAGGTATCATCAAAGACGTGTTCATCGACAGACTTAGACCTAGGGATAGGCCAAGGCACAGCAGGGATTCTTGCCAAACCTGAAGTACTGAGTTGAGTAATCGCTACCGTGATAACCAACAGACTGCTGCCGCGACAGGTGCTGCCGCAGCAGGCATGACGACAGAACAAAGTTTCCTAGACTTTGCAACACCTACACTACTGAGCAATTCAATACCGGCCCATTCTCTCTATCTTGATTTCAATCCTCTTTACTTTCAGTATTCTTTATTATTTTCGTGACAATATTTTAAAATATTCTTTTCCTCTCTCGTGCAATAATCCAAGGTGAAGCTATTAGCCCAGTCCCTATGGAGACGATATCCGATACTTGCGCATCACTTTACTACTTGCGTTGTGTACACTTGCACTACATTGCGATAGACACTTTTATACGCAACAATTATGGTTACGAGGAAGTTGTATAGGAGATGTCCTTTATCATTCCAAGGCCATGTGTTTTTCAGTTGATTTAATGGAGTTGCCTTTCTATGGTTTTGATAATCCTTGGGATGGATTGGTTGACTGAGCATAGGTTTGTGGTCGATTTTTATGTTAAGCGAGTTACCTTGAAACTTCCTGATGATTACGAAGTGGTAATCGTGGGCGAGAATGTGAAATTCTTGTCCAATGCAATTTCAGCTCTTGAAATGAGTCGTATGATGGAGTCTGGTTGTGAAGCTTTCTTAGCTTATGTGATGAATCCTGATACAAAGGAGGTGCGAGTACAAGACATACGAATGGTATATGAGTTTCCGGGTGTCTTTCCAGAAGAGTTGCCTGGTTTGCCACCGAATAGAGAAGTTGAGTTTGGCATTAATTTGCATGAAAATACAACCCCAGTGTCTATTGCTCCCTATCGGATGGCACCTAAGGAGTTGAAGGAGCTGAAGACGCAACTTCAGGAGTTGCTAGATTGAGATTTCATTAGGCCAAGTGTTTCACCATGGGGTGCTTCGGTCTTGTTTGTGATGAAGAAAGATGGCACAATGCGTATGTTTATAGATTACTGACAATTGAACAAGTTAACGATTAAGAACAAGTATCCTTTGCCAAGGATTGATGATTTGTTTGACCAGTTTCGAAGTGCTTCAGTGTTTTTCTAAGATTGATTTGAGGTCTGGACATTATCAATTGAAGGTAAAGGATGTAGATGTGCCTAAGACAGCTTTTCGTACAAGGTATGAGCATTATGAGTTCTTGGTGATGCCGTTTGGTTTGACGAATGCACTGGCTGCATTCATGGACATGATGAATCGTGTGTTCTATGAGTTTCTGGATCAGTTCATTGTAGTGTTTATTGATGATATTCTCGTGTACTCTTGTAACCCCCTTGGCCCGGCCTAGACGTTAGACCCGAACTACGAAGATTACACGGGGAAAACCAAAGTCAACCCGAAAGTCATCCTTGATTAACGAACCTTTTTTCTTTTCAATCTTTTCTAGATGCACATTAAGCCTATGTGATTACTCAAGAATCATAGGAGAGAAGTACTCAGCGATCGGAAAACATTTAAGGACTCAATTGCATGACTTACACTTTTTAGGGACCAAAATGTAATTTTTAGAAAATATAAGGACTTTGCAGAAATTAAGATTACCAATATATAATTAGTCATATTACATACTTCTCTGCCAAATTTTAGCTTAAAAAGTCAGTCCAAGCTCAAGCAATTGCATCCATAACATTCAGGACTAAAATATAAAACCTGAAAACTTAAAACAATTCAAAACATCATCCAACGGTCACCCGTTTCGAAACACCAACCTTCGTACCGAAACGCTCGTATCAAAACGATGTTGACCGTTTCGGTACTCGGGTGTGTTCCGAGACCAGTATCGAAACAGGCCTCTCCAGTAGCCAAAGTGTTCCGAAACACCTTCGACCGTACCGAAACGCTATGGCCATTACAGTCCCCCGTTTCGAAACAGTTAAGGGTGTTTCGATACACCCTGCCCTGTGACAGCAGAAAATGCTGGTTTTTCATGCTCTTTCACACTCGAATCAACCCCGAGACATGCCACAACATGCATACATCAAGGATACATTTCAACAATCATCATATCGAGGCTATAGCTTAAACAAAGCAACCAACACATAAGCAAGGGAACTAGAGGCATGCTCCCTAGTTCGCCAAAACCAAAACAAGACATATCACCAAATAAACCAAAATCCAAACTCCAAACTCCAAAGGCCATTTACAACTCAAGTATAGGCACACAAACATGCTCAAAGTAAAGGGAAACATTCTCAAACATTCCAAAGTATAAATCCCACCCATTGCCACTTATTACACTAAAGATGAACCACATACATCTCTTTAACAAAGCTTTGGATTCCTCTAGCTTTTGGGCTGCCTTCAAAGGTTCAATTCTCTGCATTGATGAAACAAAAGAGCGTGAGCAATAAGTTGTGTGAGGATCGCTATACAATATTCATCAATGCTTAACTCATGTTTTGCAAAAACATCACTTTACAATACATGCCGTTTATAAAACATGTCTTCTCAAGACCTCAATGCACTTTTAAAACCTCATGCACTTATGCATCAATTTGAAACAGCAAATAGACCTTTGCTCATGCTTTAACAAGTATCACATGCATTCTTGCATCATACACATTTATCTCATGCACCCTTGCATCGTATACAAGCATCTCATGCTTCACTTTACTCATTTACATTATATTGGCTTTCAAATGATAGTCCACAAACCATTTCAACACAAGACACAATTGGATACGCGGATTACAAGCATTGTCCCTCACGCTTCATACAAACTACCAGACTACACAAGGTGGAGACAAATGGCACAATCTCAACCCCTCAACACCCGTGATGGAGATTAATGGCACAATTACAACCCCTTAACATCACTCATCGGTAGTTGTATAATTCCACTAACGAGAGTATGGGACACATACACAAGACTCACACACGGGACTAACCATTCACCGTTGTGATCTTAACCTCAATCGTTAGGGTACTTGGATGGAGATTACGACACAATCACAACCCCTCAACATCCAAGGCGACTTTATTCATGGTGCACCCAATCCTATAGTCGGCTAACTATATCCGATTAAAGTAACCATAAACCATTTTCATCACTTGCCAATATAATCATTTATCCTCATTAATCCAATGTTTTTTCAAGCATAACCACAATGTCATTTCCACAAGCACACATGCTTAACACCATATGCATTTTCATATGAAAACCAAGGATCACTTACCTAGTGCATCCTTAACATAATAACATTAAAATCCAGCATTAAACCATGCTTAAACATGCTTAAAAATAGTAAACGAATCCACTCTTACAAAAATGCATTTTCATCCGACTTAGCACAAATCCAAGAGAGGGATTACCGAAACACTTACACTTGAGCTTAGTTAAGTGTACCAAACTTACACTAAGCTCCCAAGAGCACGCTTAATGCGTTACAAAGCAGGAAATTGCATTTCCACTCACCGATACGCGAAGCCTCGTTCGTCGACACGGAAATTATACCTTCGGAGCATCCAAAATCACCTCGCTAGCTTCCGGATCAAGATCCCATGTTTTCACATCATCAAAACAGAGATCTAAATGCATTAAAATGCATTCTAACACCAGCAACAATTCATAAACTCGTTGCCCACTCAAACTACACCAAAATACCCTTCCAAAACAACCGAAAACTCAATCGATTGCTTCCTAAACCAAGCCCAACCATCATACAACACTTCCAACACATTAACAACATCAAAACAAATCTAATAAACATCCTAACTCATCCTTATACCTCCAGCAATCAAAATACCACCATTGCACCCCAAAAACACACTTAAAACTACCAAGAAACTCAAGGATCTCAAGGATTTCGGGATCTATATTAACCACACCTCATTTTAACCTATAAATCAACTTAGAAATCAATTAAAATCAACACAAAATAGTGCCCAACTCATCAAGTCCGAAAATCAAGATTTCATCCACATTTTCATAAGATTTTGATCTCAAATCAAAACTATATTGAAAACTCAATCAAAAATAGTTATTGGAAGCCAAATATCTTGGGAATTTCAATAAAGAACTTGGATTAGAGGTTGAGAACGGGATTTACCTCCAATCCTTGCTTCCTTCAATAGATGACAAGTTTTCTTTGCAAAAAATCTTGAAGAATCAAGTAAGATATCTTGAAAAAGATTTAGGAAATGTTGAGAGGATTTTTAGGAGAAAGAATTCTGGAAATGATGAGAGAAAATGGTGTTTGGCTAAAATAAGAGGGAATTGGTAGTTACGTAAAATGAAAATCCTTTAACTACCAATTAATTAATATCAAATTCTAATTAAAATCATTTAATTAAAACCCATTTAAATCACATGTCATGTTGAAGAAAGGTCAAATTGACTTAAAGCCCCCTAAAGAATCTAAGATTTTGACTTCCACCTTAAAAAGCACATTTTTCCCAGTTTTGAAACCTACAATTTGGTCACTACTCAAAATGTCTGTTTTCTAAAACCCTTTTTGTAAAATTGATTTGAGCAACCTCTTAATTATATTTTTAGAGGATTTTAACAATTTTTATCACAATTTTATCCTATCCCGGTCCTTGATTTCCTAAAATCACTTTACGCAATTAGAACCGTTCTCGACCGGCCCGATCCGATGTCTAAAATATCTAGGCCCAAAACCAGGGCGTTACAACTCTCGTGTCGAGGAGGATCATGATAAGCATTTGCGGATTGTGTTGCAAGTGTTGTTGGAGAATCAACTTTATGCTATGTGAGCAAGTGCGAGTTTTGACTCAGAGAAATTGTCTTCCTTCGGGGGGTCATTGGACATGTGGTGTCGACCGAGGGTATCCGAGTTGACCCACATATGATTGAGGCGATGATGAATTGGAAGACGCCTAAATCGATGACTGAAGTGCATGGTTTCCTTGGTTTTGCAGGATATTATCGAAGGTTTGTGGGGGGCTTCTCTAAGATTGTTGCTCCGTTAACCAAGTTGTTGCAAAAGAATGTTCGTTTTGAGTGGATGGATGTTGGACAACAAGCTCTCGAGTGGTTGAAGGAAGCTTTGGCACAAGTTCCTTTCTTGATTCAACCTTAATCGGGTAAGGAGTTTGTAGTTTATAGTGATGCATTGTACGTTGGATTAGGTTGTGTGTTGATGCAAGGTGGGAAGGTTGTGGCGTATGCATCTAGAAAATTGAAGGTGCATGAGCCCAACTATCCTACTCATGATCTAGATCTTGCTGCAGTTGTGTTTGCTTTAAAGATTTTGAAGCATTACCTTTACAGTGAGAATGTGTGGTCTATAGAGATCATAAGAGTTTGAAATATCTAATGTCTCAGAGAGAGTTGAATCTTAGGCAATGAAGATGGTTGAAATTGCTCAAAGATTACGACTTAGCGATAGAGTATCACTCTGGAAAGGTCAATGTTGTGGCTGATGACTTGAGTAGGAAGATGGCTGTAGAATTGAGAGCGATATTTGCTAGGTTAAGCATATCGCGAGATGGTGGATTGATAGCTGAGTTGCAAGTGAAACCTTCCTTGATTCAGTTGATTAAGGAGAAGTAGTTTCTTGATGATTCTTTGGTGCCTCCTGTTTAGGATATAACGGATGGTAATGCAACGAAATTTTGTTTCAATGACGATGTAGTTTTATGCTTTAAAAGTTGAATAGTTGTGTCGGAGAATGTTGAGTTGAGGTGCACTATTTTGGTTGAGGAACATAACAGTCCTTTTGCTATGCATCTTGATAGTAAAAAGATGTATTTTGGATTGAAAGATGAGTACTATTGGGTTGGGTTGAAGAAGGATGTTGATGTATTTGTGAGCAAGTGTATGGTGTGTCAGCGTGTGAAAGCTGCGCATCAATTTCCTTCCAGTTTGTTGCAACCTTTGTGAATACCATAATGGAAATGGAAGAGGATTATGATGGATTTTGTGTCCGATTTGCCTTTGAATTCGTCAAAGAAGAACTCCATTTGTGTATTTGTAGATCGCCTTACGAAGTGTGCGCATTTCATAGTTGTGCATACTACGTATACGTTGGATAAGTTGGCAGAGTTGTACATTGCTGAGATAGTGAGTTTGCATGGTGTACCTAAATATATAGTGTCGGATAGAGATCCGAGGTTTACAGCAAGGTTTTGGTTTGTGCTTGCATAGAGCTT
Organism: Hibiscus trionum; assembly: GCA_030270665.1. Classification (NCBI taxonomy): domain Eukaryota; kingdom Viridiplantae; phylum Streptophyta; class Magnoliopsida; order Malvales; family Malvaceae; genus Hibiscus; species Hibiscus trionum. The sequence continues at coordinate 12,708,035 of BSYR01000007.1, forward strand.
TGGGTACAAGGCTTAATTTTAGTACCTCGTATCATCCTCAGACAGATGGTCAGTCTGAGCGAGTTATCCAAGTGCTTGAGTATGTGTTGAGGTGTTGTATTATAGATTTCCAAGGTTCTTGGGAAAAATAGTTGCCTTCGGTGGAGTTTTCCTATAATAATAGTTTTCAAACGAGTATACAAATGGCTCCATACAAAGTTTTGTATGGAAGAAAGTGTAGAACGCCTCTTTGTTGGGCGGAGGCGGGGCAAAAGTTGGTTTCCTTGCTGGATTTGCTTAAGGGAACGACTGAGAAGGTAAAGCTTATTTGAGATCGGTTGAAGGTAGCGTCAGATCGTAAAAAATCTTACGTGAATTTAAAGCGTAAGGAGATTGATTTTGCGGTTGGAGATCACGTGTTCTTGAAGGTATCGCCTTGGAAGAAGGTGATGAGGTTTGGATGTAAGGGTAAGCTTAGTCCAAGGTTTATTGGAATTTTTGAGGTTGTAGAGCTTGTTGGTCCTGTTGCATATCGGTTGAGGTTGCCACCAGAGTTGGAGAAAATTCATGATGTGTTTCATGTTTCGATTTTACGAAGGTATAGATCGGATCCATCTTATGTTATGTTTGTTGAGGAGATTGAGTTGAATTCGGATTTTTCTTTTTGATGAGGAACTAGTTGGGATTCTTGATTCTAGTAGCAAAGTTCTTCATGATAAGACGATTGAACTTGTAAAGGTGTTGTGGCGACATCGAGGAGTTGAGGAGGTCACGTGGGAAAGCAAGGCGGACATGTTGAAGCAGTTTCCGCACCTTTTTCCTTTTAGGTATAATTTTGAGGACGGAATTTCCTAAGTGGGGGAGAGTTGTAACGCCCCGGTTTTGGGCCAAGAGGTTTTAAAGGCGGTTTAGGGTCCGATGAATCTAGATTAGAGATCTGGATCAGTTCGAAGTCGGTTCAGGAAAAACTTGGTTCTGAATGTGATAAAATTATACGAAAAAATTCTAAAATCCTCTTTAAATATATATTGAGGGAAGGTGAAGTCAAGTTTGGAAAATGATTTTTGGAAAGTCGACTTTTCAGTTTGGTGACTAAAATGTAAAAATGGACAGTTTCGTTTTAATGGCTAAATCGAAGAGAGCCAAAACATAGAATCTTTAGGGAGCTATTACACCAAGGTGGTATCAGCTATTCCCTTGATTTTGAGTTTTAAATGATTTAATTAAATTGATTTAATAAAAGAGTTTTATTAGAAGAGATTTTTAAAAAGGCTAATCATTTTCTTACGTAACTACTTTTCTCCAAAACTTTTCTCTCAACTTTCCCAGCAGCCAAACTACCTTTTCATCACTAAAATCTCTAGAGAATTATCTCTTTTCATCTACCTTTGATTCCTAAATGATGCCCATGGATTTCAACAACAACTAGCTAAAGTTTTCTTGAAGGATTTCTTCAAAATCATTGCAAATCATGGGGGGAAAGCTTGTGTTAGAGGTGATCTTTATTTTCTCTCCTCTAATCAAGGTTCTTTAATCAAATTCCCAAGTCTTTGGCTCTCTAGTTTTGTTTACTAACAAGATTTTATAATTCAATTGATGAATTGCTAAATTAAGCTTTGTGAAATGATTTTTGAAGATTTTCGTTATGACACTATTTTGATTGATTTGAGGCTGATTTTAATCATAATTTGTATGTTAAATGAGGTGGAAATAAAGGTTTTATGAATGTAACCCCGAAATGAGTTGGATCTCTAATTGTTACATTGTTAGAATTTGGGTTTTTGAGGTGTTAATGTGAAATCAGAGTTGCTGGAGGTATAAGAATGTAATTAGGTTGATTTTGGATGTTAGATGATGATTAAAATTGGATGGAAGTGTTGGATTTTGGCTGGGCTGAGTTTAGAGAGTGATGGAAGGTGATTTCGGTTGTTTTCGGATGGGTGTTTTGGGTAGAGCAGCGAGATTATTTAAGTTGCTGGTGATTTTAATGCATTATGATGCATTAATCCTCTGTTCTTGTATGGTATAAACAAGAGAGAATATAACGGAAGCAATCAGTGAAGTTTAGGGGCTTCAAACGCTTAATTTCGCGTCGGCGAATCTTGGTTTCCCGAGTCGGTGAGTGAGAACGTGTTTTCCAGCTTTGAAACACTTAAAATGTGGTTTTGGGGACTTAGTGTAAGTTTAAAACACTTTACTATGTTCAAAAGTAAGTAAAATGATTTTCTCTCTCGGATTGTGCTATTATGAGTTATTGGTGCACTTGATTTTAAATACATGTTACCTACTGTTTAAAGCATGATTTGAAGTAAGTGATTTATTGTTTTTGATTCTATATTGTTGGCGGATGCACATGGTAAGTGATCCTTGTAAGTATATGCTTATACTTGTATTATGAAGCATGGTTTGATGCTTGGAAATCTGGTTTATTGGTAATGCTTTGAAAACTGTGAGGTTTATGTTAAATGCGAATTATATTGGTAAGTGATGTTGTGAAATTGGTTTTTAAATGAAATCAAATATAGTTAGCCGGCTATAGGATTGAGTGCACTATAAAGAAGTCGCCTTGGATGTTGAGGGGTTTATACGGTGTACCGAATACTCCATCCAAGTACCCTAATGATTGAGGAAAGTGTATAGTGTCCCGTCTCTCGTTAGTGGGTTATACATCTACTGATGAGTGGTGTTGAGGGGTTTATACGGTGTACTGAATACTCCACCACGGGTGTCACAACGGTGGAGGGTAGCTCCCGTGTGTGAACCTTGAGATTCCGGTAAGAATGTATGAAGTGTTGGGACAACACTTGAGAATCTGTGTATCCGATGTGATTTTTAGAAATGAGCATGTTGATGATCACTTGTGAGCCAATATAATTGATGATGTATTATGAAATGATTAATGATGCATAATATGTAAATGCATGTTTTACTCTTTAAGCTTTGCATTTGGTAGCTATCCATAAGAAGGCTTAAGTTGAGTGTTAGCAATGGATTTGTTGTTGAGTTTATAACACATGATGCATGATGTTTAATATTTTGTTTTGATTAAGGAAAGTGCATGGTTTTAAATAGGGCGTGATGGTTTTTAAAAGATGTTTAGTAAGTTGATATGAGATTTCAATGTGAACATGAAAATGGTTTTTATGCATTGATGGTGTTTTGCTTTTGAGCCTCCTCGCTAAGCCTTGTGTGCTTACGCTCTTATTTGTCCAAAACTGTAGATAATTGAGGTTTTGGGGGCAGCATGAAGCAAGGGATTGTAAGAGACTTCTTTTGTGAATGCATGTTTCGGTTTAGACTATACATAATAAGGGCAATGAGGAAATCCATAGTATGTTTTGGGTGATGTGTATGAACACCCTCTTCGAGCCTGTTTGCTTTATGGTTTTAAACTTGTAAAAGGCTTTTATTGGATGGATAGTGCATTGGTTTGAGTTTTGACTCTTGAGTGGCTTATTTGCTAGGTTGCATGCCTATAGTTTACCTTTTATGCAATTTGCCATGATTTGATGTTGAATATGCCATGAACGATTAGAGATTTAAGTTTAAATATGTTGTATGCATGTTGGAAGCATGTTGGAATGTTTTACTATGGATTAAAGTGTGAAAAAAACAGCAAAAAGTGTCATTACAGGCCAAGGTGTTTCGGTACACTTGAGTCTGTACCGAAATTGTTAGCCTGAAATGGCCTAAGGGTTTCGAAATAGAGAGGGTCTGTTCCGGTACGTTTTGCCACTAGAAACCTCTATTCCGAAACACCTTAAAGGGTGTTTCAATACAGGCCTATGTTCCAAGCTTTGTGAACCTATTTCGGTATGCCTGTTTCGATGCAAGGCTAGCCTATACCGAAACAACATGCAGTTATGTTAGTTGTTGGAATTGCGTTTTGGTCTCTAAATGTTGTGGATGCAATTAATTGAGTATGGATGATTGTTTTGAACTGATGTTGGGTCACGTCGGCACGCCCCGTGGCGCAGCGGAAAAATTAATCCGACGTAATCCAGCCAGGATCCATGTACAGGAACGAATCCGGGGGGAAAAGATGAAGAGTTACCTTTTAGAACTCTGGAAACTTGAAAATCGACGGTATTTCGGAATAACCACGTCAAGTAAAACCGGAATCGTCATAGGTTCGCAACGACCTCTACGGAGTCCACCCGAACAAAACGAACAAAGTTTCCGACTCCCTAACACTTAGGGATAAATTTCGACAGGTTTGAACACCTTCCAGGGAGAGGTCGAAATCCCTCCGGGGATTCCTGAGGGAGTCTGAAATCGACCAGGAGTTCAACCGGGATTTGCAATCGAGCAAGGGAACCTTCAGTGATTTGCCAGGGGGCAAGTAGAACACCATAAAAATATCGAACAGCTTCTAAGAGAGCTTTCTGGGATATGTCGAATTCTAGTGGGGAATCCCTATGGGTGTTGTCGAAATCTTCAAGAGGAGGAAGAGGGATGATTTGGTTGCTAGCCCTTGTCCCTTTAAATAGTATTCAGAGACTTAATTCTAGTTAAATTCCTTAAATCCAAGTTCAACCAAAATTCATAGAATCTAATTCTACTTGAAATTGGTTTATATTCATTATATTTAATAATATTAAATGAAATATATATTTAATTATGTAGAATATTATTCTACATAAAACATGGATTTAAATATACATTATATTTAATCCAAATATATATATTTTTATTATATAGAATCTCATTCTATCTTTACTTGGATTTAAATATATATTTTTAATTATGTGGAATCTAATTCTACATAAACTTGGAATTAAAGATGTTGGAGTATGCCCAAAGACCAATCATATGATGATTGAATAGACATACTATTTTACTAGATTTATCAAGTAATGGCATTGCCGTTATTATCATTTGGTATGTTTCTGTGCATCAAACTAACCATTGGATAATAATGTCCATACAATAATATGATTATTGTTAAATAGGATCCTTAGTTGAATATTATTACGGGTATGGACAGTGATAATATATAAAGACTAATATGTGGTTGATGACAAGCGTTGTCATTGACATAGAGATGTCAAAATTACACATAAGTATTTGTTAGAGAACAACATACTGGATTGACCCGCTATGAGCATGTTTCTTGGGTAATTATGTGACAGTCACAACGTTGCTCATGATAAACATATGTATAATCCTCAGACTTGAGATCAACATGATTTCAACATAATGATTTACGTATTTTGACATAGTCAAACGTGTGTCATAACTGACTACATTATAAAGACTGATGATTAGATACGTGATGACCTATGTAGTGAAATATGCTTGATCAAGAAAGGATTTGTCCCTCCTACATAATGGGAGAAATATCTTCGGCCACTTGATTGAGTGGGATTAGAAAATGCATGGCCATGCTCGAATATTATAATATGAGATATCATAGAGATTCGTTTCTCATAATCTGCTCAAGACATCAAGAAACACTAGATGGACAACGCAAATGTGACTAACCCATGACTTGTGTTCATCTAATATATAAAGGACAAAAGGATGAAATACATAAAGGAAGTTTATTCAGGAATTAGGAAAGTCAAACCATGACTTCATGCAACTTAGGTAGCAATGATGTATTGCTAGATGCCACTCATTGTTTGTAAAATTAGAACAACTCTAATTTTGCTGCTAACATGGCATGAACCTACAAGGGTCACACCCTTCGAATGAAACGAACAAAAAAATTGGAAACCATACTCCCTATTTTAGGGAGGTTGCCAAAAATCCCCTATGGGATAGGGGAAATTGGCAACTCCCTTAAATGGGAATAATATTGGATAAATATTGTATTTATCAAATATTATTTAGAGTATAGAAAATATTTAGAGACTTAAATATTATAGAATAAGATTCTAGAAATTTAAATATATATTTGGAATTTATATAATGTATATTTAATTCCAAGTTTATGTAGAATTAGATTCCACATAATTAAAAATATATATTTAAATATATTTAAATCCAAGTAAAGATAGAATGAGATTCTATATAATAAAAAAATATTTGGATTAAATATAATGTATATTTAAATCCATGTTTTATGTAGAATAAGATTCTACATAATTAAATATATATATTTCATTTAATATTATTAAATATAATAATATAAACCAATTTCAAGTAGAATTAGATTCTATGAATTTTGGTTGAACTTGGATTTAAGATATTCAACTAGAATTAAGTCTCTGAATACTATTTAAAGGGACAAGGGCTAGCAACCAAATCATCTCTATTCCTCCTTGCAAATTTCGACATATCCCTAGAAATTCCCTTCTGGAATTTTCAACGAGTCCCAGATTTGTTCTGAGAAGTTGTTCGATATTTTTCTGGTGTTTCTCTTGCCCCCTGGCAAATTCCTGGCGATTTCCTAGTTCGAATCCAAGTCCCGATAGAACCCCTGGTCGATTTCAGACTCCCTCAGGAATCCCTGGAGGGATTTCGACTTCTCCCTGGAAGGTGTTCAAACCTGTCGAAATTTATCCCTAAGTGTTAGGGAGGCAGAAACTTGGTTCGTTTTGTTTGGGTGGACTCCTTAGAGGTCGTTGTGAACCTGTGACGGTTCTGATTTTACTTGACGCGGTTATTCTAACATACCATCGGTTTTCCAGTTTCCAGAGTTTTAAAAGGAAACTCTTCATCTTTTCACCCCGGATTCGTTCATGTACATGGATCCTGGCTGGATTACGTCGGATTAATTTTTCCGCTGCGCCACGGGGCGTGCCGATGTGACCCAACAGTGGTATCAGATCCACTTGTATCATACGAATTCGGACTTAAATTCTTGGGTGATGTTTATGTATGAGATGCATGATGTTTGATTCGATTTAGATATTTATCGTTTATCGTATCACACCTAATAAAGACTTATTTCGATTATCACTGAATGATTAAGAGTTAATCATAACTATGTTAGGTTGCTTCAATGTTAAATGTTAACATGTTGAGACTAATCGTTAGTCTAGAGAACAAGTATTTGTTCGTAGTTTCATAGATTTATGAAATCTCTGAAAGGGCTTCTAATTTGATAAAAGTTATCAAACTATTTTTCACGGTGAATCCAAAACAGTTATGGTTAGACGTTATGAAAAATGCATGTCTAGGATTGGCATCATCAAAGACCTGGTACTTAAGTGTGCCTAGTGCGCCACCTCTCTTTCATGTTGACCTACCTGGTGCATTTGTTCGTTAACGCAAATGGTTTAGGAAACCTCGTGATCCTTCTTTGGCCCATTAACCGCAACATAGGGATAATCAGTTTAAAACTCCTTAAACACGTCGTTACTTTGTTCGCGTGATGTTTGAAATGCATGTTAGATTGCACGATGTTTGTTTTGCATGGTTATAGCCCATAGCCTTTATAGTTTTGTTTTTTATAAATACGGCCTGCGTGTCGTGCCTTTCTCTATCTTCTATTGTACTTCTCTTCTCATCTCACTCCCTCGCATGTAACGCGAGTTTCTGAAAATTGTAAATACTCATGAAGATAAAGCAAGAACCAAGGTAGCAGCGTGGTGGGCCTTCCCTGGTGGACCGGGCGTTTCAGAAGCAGATTCTATCTTCAGTAGAATGGTCCTCCCATTGTCTTGGGACGGGTCGCCTTAGGTTAAGAAGGGCTGTAATCATTGCATATTTATTTATCGCTTATATTTACCTTGTATGTTTTGTTCTCTATTTACAGCTATTATAAATTAACAAAAAATAATAATAAACAGTATATTTATAATATAAATGTCCATATACATACTCAAAAGTCCATTTATAATCAAGAGAGCCCATTTACAACAAAGTCGAATCTCAATTTCTTTTTACAGCTATTATAACCCTTTCCTGCCCATTATGTACTCAAGAAAATCAAAATTTAATCTTCCCGCTCAAATAGGGACACATGGAAGCTCCTCATTGGTCCGAACCAACATCACGTGGATTGTGCATTCTTCTTCCGTAGTTGGCGCCAGCTGGTGGTGATGTCACTTGTGACATCACATTCCACTCGGCTATAAATAGAGAGAGAGAGAGAAAAACCTTCTGGATGTGTCATGTACACATCTGTTTCAAGTTTTCCCTTAGGAAAGTGGTTTTGACATTCCTTTATTTGATTCCATAATCATCGTATGTAACTACTTGCAAGTGAGATTAAGATGGATTAAACATAGCTACAAGGAAGATGCTTTATCATAGTCTATACTATGAAGTTTGTCGAAAACTTTTAGCGACAAATCATCCTTTGTATGTTTTATCATCACATGTCGGTTTTTCCTTTTTGAAAAACTCATCCATACCTCTTAGGTTTTACCCTTTTAGGTAACCAAAGTATATACTTGGTTTTAGACATGGATACCATCTCATATCTCATGGCTTTTAGCCATTTCTCGAATTTTGGGCTCACCATTGCTTTCTGATAAGACCTAGTCTTTATCTTGATCCGAAAAGAAGAGTGTTTCCATGTACGGATAGTGAGAAATCCATATTTCTCAAGTATATGGTATTCTCTTAAGGATCAACACAATGGTTGTGTTTTGTTCCAATGTTCATTGATCATTTGTGGAACATTCTCAATCTTTAGTTCATAAATTTGTTGTCTAAAATTTATTCACATTCAAAATTCCATTTTTTCCTTTTGTGAGAGGTAATATCTTTCGAGAGCAACTCTCGTTTGAGCAACAAACATTTTTTTCTCGTTGAAAAATGAAATCCCTTAGTGATAAGTATTCTCTTTCGAGATAAACTATCGTTTGAGCAAAAAATATTTTGTTCTCGTTAAAGTTGAAGAAATAATATCCCTTTGTGAGAATTAATCTCTTTCAAGATAAACTCTCGTTTGAGAAACAAACGCTTTGTTCTCGTTATGATAAACAACAAATGGAGTTTTTAAGGTTCGAACTTTGTAAACATTTTAACATGTAAGTAACCTTAAAACTTCAAAGGTATTCTAGAACAATTCTTAGTCCATATCTTATATGACGTTTCGAAAAAAACACGATTAAGTATTAGAGTTGTTTTTCTAGTGTGTAAAGAAGTCGAAAATGACTTGTTCTGAATCAAAACATGTCTAACATATTTGATTCTCTTTCAAAGACTTTTCGTTCCATTTGTGGGATTTAATTATGGGACAATCCCATATTCTTTGAAAGTTCATCAAACTTTAAATATTCTTGAATTTGATCTCATCAAATTCCCTTAATACTTTTATGAGTTTGAGATTAGTCATTTGTTTTATTTATCTTATAAATATTATTGATTTGATTAGTTTAAAGATCATTGATTCGTTGTCCCATAAGAGATTAAAAGAATAACATTTATTTAAATAATCTCAAAATTAAAATATCTTGTCTTTACAAGATAACTAAAACTTAGGCACAAAATAACAATCTTAAAAACTAAAACAAATCTATTTAAGCAAAAACACATGTCCTAATAGATGATGTAGCAACTCTTGCTTTATTTCCATTCTCAGGTCCATGTCTATTCTGATACCTTCTCTTTAGAAGCCTCTGAGGTTGATGCCTCACTCGTTTTTGCTTTCTTGACTTCTTGTAGGTGTGTGGGACAGTTTCTCTTCCAATGTCCAGTCTTGCCGCAATGGAAATATTTTTCCATCCTTCTTGATTCCCTTCTTAGGTTTCAATGCCTCCTTTCCATCGGTTTTGGTCTTACCATCACCTTTAGACTTTGCTGCCGATTTACCTTTCTTCTTGCCCTTGCGGACCATCAGAACAGGTTTAGGTCCTACCTTTTTCAGGTTGATTTCTGCAGTTCTCAACATGCCGAGCAATTGTGGCAGCGTCTTGTTAATTTCATTCATATTGAAATTAAGGACGAACTGATTGAAACTATCCGGCAACGATTGCAGAATGACATCAATAGCTAATTCGTCTTTCAGCGGAAAGTCGTGCTTCTCCAACGTTTGGATGTAGCCCATCATTTTGATGACGTGAGCTCCTACGGGAGATCCCTCACTCATCTTTCATTGAAATAGAGCTTTAGAGGTCTCATACCTCTCTTGACGAGCTTGCCCTTCATAAATCTCCTACTGAAGCTCAGGGGTCATGGAGGCAAGCATAAGACAACCGACATCCAGCATGTCGTCCATGTGTTTCTTAAACTTGTCTTTGTCAGCTCTGGAAGCAGTGGCAACCGGTTCATCAGGAACAGGTTCTTCAATGACATATTCCTTCTTTTCCTATTTGAGAACAATTCTCAAATTGCGGAACCAGTCAAGGAAGTTTATGCCATTGAGCTTATCCTTCTCAAGGATAGATCGCAGAGATAGAGTATTATTTGCCATTAATTCTACAACAAAGAAAATATGCTACATAAGTTTTACTAAAATTTAAAATTTATAGATAGGTCTTTACTATAAATTTACTCCCACTATTTTCTTCAAAATTAAAAACTCTCTAGTTTTAATTTCAGAAAAAAGTTTCGATAGTTTTTCTAGTGAGTGAGGATTCATATTTCACCATTACTAAATCAGCTTTGGACAGTCTTTTAGGAAAAGGTTATTTAGGTAAGTAACACCTTACTAATTACATCTCATGTAATTCCTCATCTTTTGGCGAACAACTCTTGTTCCTTAAATCATCTTTTGCATACTTTTGACCACTAGGTTTTCTAATCCTATTAGAACAACCCAACTAAGTCAATATCAATATCTCAACTGGCGAATATCACTAGCTTATTCTTCGCGTTTAACTAAGATAGATAAATGTGACATTGCTTTGGCAAAGCTCGCATTATATCGATCGAAGCTTTAACGAGGGTAAATATTGGATGGTTAAAACAGACTTAGAATTATAGTGAGGGATTTACTTAATTATCTCATCATATTAACATTGATCCTATCAATAGAACTATGTTTAATCATGCTTATAAAACATACATTGCATCACATACAAGGTAAATATAAGCGGTAAATAAAAATGCAATAATTATAGCCCTTCTTAACCTAAGGCGACCCGTCCCAAGCCAATGGGAGGACCATTCTACTGAAGATAGAATCTACTTCTGAAACGCCCGGTCCACCAGGGAAGGTACTTCTGAAACGCCCGGTCCACCAGGGAAGGCCCACCACGCTGCTACCTTAGTTCTTCCTTTATCTCCATGAGTATTTACAATTTTCAGAAACTCGCGTTACATGCGAGGGAGTGAGATGAGAAGAGAAGTACAATATAAGATTGAGAAAGGCACGACACGCAGGCCGTATTTATAAAAACCAAAACTATAAAGGCTATGGGCTATAACCATGCAAAACAAACACCGTGTAATTTAACATGCATTTCAAACATCGTGCGAACAAAGTAACGATGTGTTTAAGGAGTTTTAAACTGATTATCCCTATGTTGCGGTTAATGGGCCAAAGAAGGATCACGAGGTTTCATAAACCATTTGCGTTAACGAACAAATGCACCAGGTAGGTCAACATGAAAGAGAGGTGGCGCACAAGGCACACTTAAGTACCAGGTCTTTGATGATGTCAATCCTAGACATGCATTTTTCATAATGTCTAACCATAACTCTTATGGATTCACCGTGAAAGATAGTTTGATAAAATTTATCAAATTAGAAGCCCTTTCAGAGATTTCATAAATCTATGAAACTACGAACAACTGCTTGTTCTCAAGACTAACTATTAGTCTCAACATGTTTACATTTAACATTGAAGCAACCTAACATAGTTATGATTAACTCTTAATCATTCAGTGATAATCGAAATAAGTATTTATTAGGTGTGATAAGATAAACGGTAAATATATAAATCGAATCAAACAGCATGCATCTCATACATAAACATCACCCAAGAATTTAAGTCCGAATTCGTATGATACAAGTGGCTCTGATACCACTGTTGGGTCACGTCGGCACACCCCATGGCGCAGCGGAAAAATTAATCCGACGTAATCCAGCCATGATCCATGTACAGGAACAAATCCGGGGTGAAAAGATGAAGAGTTACCTTTTAGAACTCTGGAAACTGGAAAACCGACGGTATGTTGGAATAACCACGTCAAGTAAAACCAGAATCGTCATAGGTTCGCAACGACCTCTACGGAGTCCACCCGAACAAAACGAACAAAGTTTCTGCCTCCCTAACACTTTGGGATAAATTTCGACAGGTTTGAACACCTTCTAGCGAGAAGTCGAAATCCCTCTAGGGATTCTTGGGGGAGTCTGAAATCGACCCGGAGTTCAACAGGGATTTGCAATCGAGCAAGGGAACCTTCAGGGATTTGCCAGGGGGCAAGTAGAACACCAGAAAAATATCGAACAGCTTCTCAAAGAGCTTTCTGGGATATGTCGAATTCCAGTGAAGAATCCATAGGGGTGTTGTCGAAATCTTCAAGAGGAGGAAGAGGGATGATTTGGTTGCTAGCCCTTGTCCCTTTGAATAGTATTCAGAGACTTAATTCTAGTTGAATTCCTTAAATCCAAGGTCAACCAAAATTCATAGAATCTAATTCTACTTGAAATTGGTTTATATTAAATATACATTATATTTAATAATATTAAATGAAATATATATATTTAATTATGTAGAATCTTATTCTACATAAAACATGGATTTAAATATACATTATATTTAATCCAAATATATATATTTTTATTATATAGAATCTCATTCTATCTTTACTTGGATTTAAATATATTTAAATATATGTTTTTAATTATGTGGAATCTAATTCTACATAAACTTGGAATTAAATATACATTATATAAATTCCAAATATATATTTAAATTTCTAGAATCTTATTCTATAATATTTAAGTCTCTAAATATTTTCCATACTCTAAATAATATTTGACAAATACAATATTTATCCAATATTATTCCCATAAGGGAGTTGCCGATTTCCCTTATCCCATAGGGGTTTTTCGGCAACCTTCCTAAAATAGGGAGTATGGTTTCCAATTTTTTTGTTCGTTTCATTCGAAGGGTGTGACCCTTGTAGGTTCATGCAACGTTAGCAGCAAAATTAGAATTGTTCTAATTTTACAAACAATGAGTGGCATCTAGCAATACATCAATGCTACCTAAGTTGCATGAAGTCATGGTTTGACTTTCCTAATTCTTGAATAAACTTCCTTTATGTATTTCATCCTTCTGTCCTTTATATCTTAGATGAACACAAGTCATGGGTTAGTCACACTTGCGTTGTCCATCTAGTGTTTCTTGATGTCTTGAGTAGATTATGATAAACGAATCTCTATGATATCTCATATCATAATATTCGAGCATGGCCATGCATTTTCTAATCTCACTCAATCAAGTGGCCGAAGATATTTCTCCCATTATGTAGAAGGGACAAATCCTTTCTTGATCAACCATATTTCACTACATAGGTCATCACGTATCCAATCATCGGTCTTTATAACATAGTCAGTTACGACACACGTTTGACTATGTCAAAATACGGAAATCTTTATGTTGAAATCATGTTGATCTCAAGTCTGAGGATTATACATATGTTTATCATGAGCAATGTTGTGACTGTCACATAATTACCCAAGATACATGCTCATAGCGGGTCAATCCAGTATGTTGTTCTCTAACAAATACTTATGTGTTGATTTTGACATCTCTATGTCAATGACAACGCTTGTCATCAACCACATATTAGTCTTTATATGTTATCACTGTCCATACCCGTAATATTATTCGACTAAGGATCATATTTAACAATAATCGTATTATTGTATGGACATTATTATCCAATGGTTAGTTTGATGCACAGAAACATACCAAATGATAATAACGACAATGTCATTACATGATAAATCTAGTAAAATAATATGTATATTCAATCATCATATGATTGGTCTTTGGGCATACTCCAACAGGTTTGATAGAGATGCATGTAACATGATTAATTTAAAGATGGTAATCTAAAATTGGAAGAATCCCTCGTAATTTGTCATGTTTACAAAATGGTCCCTAATATCGTAAATGAATGCAATCGAATCCTAATCGATGTCTGATTGAGTTATGAATGTTCCGCTGTGATGTTAAACACTTAGGGTACTAATGGGCATCTAGACAAAATAAAAAGGAAAAAAAAATTAGGGTTGTTTATTAAACTTCTCGGTTTACTTCAATGTTCCCCGTGTGACCCGTCCAGTTCAGTCTACCATCTAGTCCGAGTCGAGGGGGTTACAACATTGTTGGGAGCGATAGTTACGAACTCCGAAATGAATGAGCTTGAATCGAGGTATGTTTCGTTCATTATTTACCATTCTAATACCCAAATTTTATCCGGGTATATGTATGTATACATATTATTTTCTCTTAAATACATAAATTAAAAAAATAATAATAAACAATATATTTATAATATAAACGTCCATATACATACTCAAAAGTCCATTTATAATCAAGAGAGCCCATTTACAACAAAGTCGAATCTCAATTTCTTTTAACAGCTATTATAACCCTTTCCTGCCCATTCTGTACTCAATTAAAACAAATTTTAAGTTTTCCCGCTCAAATAGGGACACATGGAAGCTCCTCATTGGTCCGAACCAACATCACGTGGATTGTGCATTCTTCTTCCGTAGTTGGCGCCAACTGGTGGTGATGTCACCTGTGACATCACATTCCACTCGGCTATAAATAGAGAGAGAGAAAAAATTAGTTAAAATAATGACAATTAATAAATATAATAATAACTACCTTATTAAAAATAGGAGAGAGAGTTATCTTGGTTACCGAAACGTCTGGAAGCTGAAGAGCCACCACCGTTAAAGTCTGTTTGTCACCGGAAAGAAGACCTAAACGACATAGGAAGGTACATCTTCCACTGACCCTCTAATTACCTGCAAAATAAACACAAAATAGGTTAGATCGAGGTTAATAAAAAATATCAAAAGTGAAATCGAAATAAAGAGAAGGTGGCCGAGAATCTAATCTGGTGGTCGGAGTTTATGTTGAACGGTGGAGTTAAAGAGGGTAAGGGCTCAGATTAGATTATGTTTTAGAGGGGAAGAGGGGTGATTCTAATGAATCGAGTTTTAGATCAAGGTTTAGTTTGAAAATTGGAAAAAATTGAATTTTTAGGGTTTTGGCCGGCAGCCGAAAATTGCCTCACGGTCGGCCGTTTGAAGGGGAACGGTTTTCAGAGGAGTATGAGTGGCAGCCGCCTAACGCCAGATTTTGCCCGAGATGGATCAAACGACAACGTTAGTGGTGGTTCATGGCCATATTTCATCGTGTTCTTCGTAAATAAAAAAAAAACATGGATGAATATTCATCTGAAAGCATTTGTTTTAATCTGTTTTGAGTGGTTTCTGGTTTTGGGGATGTTTGTGGTTAGAGGATTAGAGAGAGAGAGAGAGAGGCGTGAGAGAGGAAAATTTTGAAAAAAAGGAAAAAAAGGTATGAGATGGTCTTTTTGTAGGTCGTATAGTCGGGCCTCAAGGCCACCGAATCCCCACGATCCCCCGCGAACCCCATAGCTGGCCCACGTGTGTTTTTTTATAGTTTTGGCATTTTCTATGTAATTCACTCAATTTGATCACTATTCTCTTGTATTTGAGTTTTGTCATTTTTTTGTTTTCAATTTGGTCCCTATTAGAAATGAAAATCAGAAATTCAATTTTAATTCGTTTAATTTAGTCCTTTCCTTTCAATATTATTCTTTATTTATTTGTTTTACTATTTGCTTGATTTAATTAATGCAAATATATGTATATTATGTGATTTACATACTTATTTTAACTTAATTAAATCTTTTAGAGCCTTTGTAACACCCTAAAATCCAATCTAGTAGTAATTGGGTTCCGGTGATCAGAAACCCTACACCATAAAAATCCAAATATTGTATCGACTCTGACCTAGTAGTCCATTATATCGACATTTGACTTTAATTGAGTCAATTTATTGAACATGGACTTTATTGAATAGTATCGAAACCGTTTAGTGGCTAAATTGTAGAAATCGGGAGTTTGGGGGACAAAATCATAATGAATTGAGAGTTGAGGGACTAACCTTGCGATTAGCCCCTCCTCAATTAAAATCTCCCATACGTGGGATGATATGGTGAAACTAATTCATCCTAAGGAAAGCTCATAAGCTTTAGTAATAAAAGAAAATAATACAAAGGACATAGAAAATGACTTACCTGATACTAAACTAAGCAAGCACCTCTCAAATTCTTCATCTTCATCGTATCCTACCTAAGCATACATCTCCATTGGAGCTAGCTTAAAGCTTTTTTTCCTTCGTTCTATTGTTATCGAATCATTGCTAGTGATCGAGTAAGCTATTCCCCTCAAACTATTATAAAAAAAATCCATGGTGTTTTTGAGAGTAATCACAAGTTAGGTTTTGGTCATCCATGGAAATTCTTGACTAATAGCTATGTCGAGTCTAGATATCAATTTCGATATCCTTATATTGATTACGATATCATAGAATTATTCTTAACATGCTCATATTGATTTCCTAGCTCGAGAGATTGACAAAGAGCATCTATCAACCTCATCGAAAGCTAGGAACAAAGGAATTGTTATCCGAGAGCCGTAAAAGCATCGGATTATCAAGGTGAGTGTAGTTGGAGTCTCAGGATTAGGCGATGAGCCTTCTCGAATCCATTATTGTTGATTTTGATCATATAGCTAACATTTCTTTTAAGGAAGTTGCATCATATTGTTAAACGGATCTATTGGTAAGCATGGTAAGTTTGGTAATGAACACTGAACATAGTTATTGACATCATCATCGTGCATTGTTATCGACATATCCGTTGTTATTGAAACATTGTAAATGAATCATCGGACATTGGCATTGACATTGAAATCATGAAATATTGATATTGAAACATGGTTACTAATAATAACTTTGAAGACATTGGTCATCGAAATTATCATTGAATATTGAATATGGATATTGTCATTGAAACCTTGGATTTGAACGGACCTTGGACACAATTGGCATGCCATAGAATTCATGAGCGCAGTGTACGGGTGGACTACGGTTAAGCATCCATGAACTTAAGAAACAAGGTGATCGGTATGACTTAGAGCTGTTTCGATACATTTTTCCACTGTAATTACTCGTATCGATACGAGCCTAACCTTTATCGGAACCGGTAAATAGTCAAAGTCAATGTAAGTCAACTCGTGTTGAAATAGGGCTTACATGTATCGATACGGGGTTTGGGAAAAGTCAACCTAGGCTAATCATCGTACACCTGTATTGAAATGACATCAAAGTGTTTCGATACAGGGTTAGTTAAATTGGTTAAAAGACATAGATCAAAGGTTTACTTTGTGCTCAGATTGGTCACTAAATTTAGGATGGCTCAATTGGATGGGTAAATGAACTCTGAATAATATGAAAATTTACAGACTTGTTGTTATATTGAATTTCAGTGTGTTATAGTCAAGTGCGTTGAAGGACCTCTAAATCATCGGATTTATAGTTTAGCCCCTAAAACTTGTAGTAGTTAAGAATCGTTCCTAAATGTTTAATTATTGTTTCATAATGGATAAATTGGACTAAAATTGTTATTAGGTAAGGTTTTATAAGTGTAACATTGTTTATGTGTTGTTTATTGATTGAAATTTATTGCACCGATCGTCGTATCGTTTACCGGTGGCACTCTCCGACCCGGTTCTCAACCAGGCCGGGTAGGGGGTGTTAGATTTGTGGTATCCGAGCTAGAGTTTAGTCGATTCTAGGACTAAACCGAAGCTTATTGCATTGTTGTTGTGTTACTTTTCCACCTAGGAGTTATATATTGTGTATATTGTGACTTGTCGACTAATTCGATCTCCTTGTAATTTAGATATGTCTCAAACTAACGAAACTCATATTGACGAGCTTGCCACCGGCTCCTCGACTTATGGCGAGGAGATAAGAGGAGGAGACCCTCCAAATCTTCCAAACCCTCATGTTCAGAATGTTGAGCATGTAGCACCTACCGCACAGGCTGAATGTTACAAAAACATGGCTGACATGTTCAAGCAGTTTATGACTGCTATGAAGGCTGAGCAAATTGTGCAACCTATCGCTCCCGTTAACCAACAAACTAAGGCTCCTATCGATAAGCTATCTCATTATCGAGCTTATACCTTTACTGGTCAAGATGATGATAACCCTGAAATTGCCGAGTATTGGTTGGATAACACCCTTCGGATCCTGAACAAGCAGTTGCAGTGCTCAGACGAGCACAGACTCGAGTGTGCCCCTTGCGTTGCTGGCTGACGAGGCACTCCATTGGTGGGAGACTACTACTTTGACAATCTCCGATAATACTGTAACTTGGAAGTTCTTTCTTAAAGAATTTTGCAAGAAGTACATCAGTGAGTTCTATCTCGCTGAAAGGCGAAATATCTTTCTCCACCTCAAGCAAGGTGGATGACCGATCGAGCATTACATCCATTACTTCTGTAAGTACTGTAGATACGGTGTCGAATATATCAAGAAGGAGGAAGAGAAGTGCTGAATGTTCATTGCAGGGTTCAATGATGAGTTATGCCTTATTTTTACTGCATTGAGCATCATTGATTTTCAAGACCTGGTGAATCGAGTTAAAGCCACCGAAGCTGCATAGAGAGCTCAATGAGCCGGTGGGTCTGGTGAATCAGAAAAGAGGTTTAGGGATTATTCTCAACCTCCTAAATGGAACAAGAAAGGAAAATATCAAGGCCCTAAGCATAATGTTTATCTGCAGCCCTCCTGCTCTGGAAATATCAATAGGCCTCAATCTGTGACTCAATCTTTTGCTAAGGCAACATCTATTGATGGCACCGGAGGTTCGAATCGGAGCAACCAATATCTAGTTTGCAATTATTGCCAAAATAAGCATCCAGCAGGTCAATGCCATAAGCAAACTGGAGCTTGTTATTACTATGGTGAGCAAGGTCACTTCATTCGTGATTGTCCACTGAATGCAACCAAGTCTACAGCCACCCCGACTACTGCTGCCTCTCCTGCTCGATCCTTTCGAGGTAAGGGATCAAAGCAAGGATCATTAGGAACCTTATCGAGTGGTCCAAGAAAATCATTCAACAGGCAAGACACGGAAGCCTCTGCCCATATGTATCATGTGAGGAGTAAGGAAGAGGAGGATGGGCCTGATGTTATTGCAGGTACCATTGAGTTGTATTCGCATCCTCTATATGCATTGATTGATCCTGGTTCTACTCAGCCCTTTATAAGTACCATAATTGTCAAGAAGTATAGTATGTCTTCCGAGCCAATAGCATTAAGAATCTCCGTAACCAATCCTTTGGGAGATTACGTCACCGTATGGGTAGTATGTAGGAACTGCCCCTTATTGATCCAATGGTTTCCTTTACCTACCAATTTGTTGGCTTTACTGATCCATGAGTTTGATGTTATCCTAGGTTTAGATTGGTTTAGTGAGCATCAAGCCCGGGTGGAATGTTGTAAGAGGAAGTTGTACCATCGAGGTCTCGGTAAGGAAAGCGTTGTTTTGATGAATGCGAGGAATCCTTCATTCTGTGCTTTGACGTTAGAAGCCAAAGGCGAATCTTATTTACGGGACATTGACATTGTATGTGAATTCCCTGATATCTTTCCTGATAAACTTCCATGATTACCCCCAACCCGTGAAGTGGAGTTTGGCATTGAGGTGCAACCTGGGACTGCTCCAGTTTCCATTGCACCATATCGTATGGCAGCTGTTGAATTAAAGGAATTGAAAGCTCAAATTCAAGAATTGTTAAGTAAAGGCTTTATTCAAACGAACTCTTCGCCTTGGGGAGCACCAGATCTCTTTGTAAAGAAGAAAGATGGTTCTATGCGATTGTGTATTGATTACTGACAGATGAACAAAGTAACCATCAAGAACAATTATACATTGCCCTGAATAGACGATCTGTTCGATCAAATAAAAGACGCTTCTGTGTTTTCCAAGATCGATTTAAGGTCGGCCAATTATCAAATGAGAGGGAAGGAATGTGACGTACCTAAAATTGCCTTTCATATAAGATATGGACACTACGAATTCTTGGTGATGCCCTTTGGGTTAACCAATGCTCCGACAACTTTTATGGATTTAATGAATCGATTCTTTAGACCATATATGAATAAATTCGTAGTGGTATTTATAGATGACATATTAATCTATTCCAAGAATTTTGTGGAACGCCGAGATTATCTTCGTATCGTGCTTCTAACCTTACGGGAGAAGTATCTATACGCAAAATTCTCTAAGTGTGAGTTTTGGCTCACCGTAGCCGTGTTCCTTGGACATATTGTGCCGGCTTTGGGTATTCAGGTGGACCCAAAGAAGATTCAAGCCATCATGGATTGACATCTATCGAAGAATATTGGTGAAGTCAGAAGCTTCCTTGGGCTTGTTGGCTATTATAGAAGATTCGTAAAAGGGTTCTCTATGATAGTCGCTCCTTTGACTAAGATATTGAGGAAAGAAGCTCCTTTTATTTGGACTGAGGATCAACAACGAAGTTTCGATCAATTGAAACAAGTCTTGACTCATGCACCAGTCCTAACCCAACTCGAGTCTAGAAAGGACTACACAGTTTACAGCGATGCATCGCATCTCGGGTTAGGATGTGTATTGATGCAAGAAGGCAAAGTCGTCGCTTATGCTTTGAGACAACTTAAGCCGCACAAAATGAATTACCCTACTCATGACCTTGAGTTGGCTGCAGTTGTCTTTGCATTGAAAATTTGGAGACATTATCTCTACGGAGAAAAATGTTATCTTTTTATCGATCATAAAAGCCTTAAGTACCCATTGACCCAAAAAGAGTTAAATCTTTGACAACGAAGGTGGATGGAACTCCTTAAAGATTACGACTTCGTCATCGATTATCATCCGGGCAAGGCCAACATTGTAGCTGATGCACTCAGCCGCAAACCTTAACCTGCCCCTCGGGAAATTAACGCCCACTTCCAACTTCAGAAGCATCGTTGTCTTGTAGCTGAACTTCAAGTTCAGTCTACACTCATTTCACGAATCAAGGTTTTGCAAGAGCAGGATTCTGAAATCCAATCCATTTTCTCTAAGTAATCGAATAACCCCGGCTTTAGATTTAATTCTGAAGACTCTTGGGTTTCTATGATCGGGTCTGTGTACCTAATGATGAATCTCTTCGCACTAATATTCTCTCTAAAGCTCATTCAAGTTCTTTTACTGTTCACCCGGGGTCTGTGAAAATGTATAAGGACTTTCGTGAACTCTATTGGTGGCCGAGCATTAAAGCAGGCCATAGTCGATTACATATCTAAGTGTCTCACGTGGCAACGTGTTAAAGCATAACATTGTCTTCCTACCAGACTGTTGCATCCCTTTGATCCACCGCAATGGAAGTGGGAGAAGATCAATGTGGATTTTGTTAGTGGTCTACCTTTAACTCCAGCAAAACATGATGCTATATGGGTCATTGTAGACCATTTAACCAAGTCAGCTCATTTTATACCGGTTAGAATGGACTACAGTCTCCCTAACTTAGTTGACTTATACATCAAGGAAGTGATCCGACTCTACGGAGTACCCAAGTCTATTATCTCTGATCGAGACCCTCGATTTACATCTCGGTTCTAGAGAACCTTACACGGAGCTCTGGGCACCAAAGTTAATCTTAGCATAGCCTTTCACCCTCAATCTGACGGCCAATCAAAAAGGGTAATTCAGGTAATTATTGAAAGACTCTTCCATTGAACTCTTGGAAAATTTGTGTTGTTATTGAACCGTCCAATACAAATCTTGGAAGATATTCTTCGAGCATGCATCATTGGTTTGGTGGAACTTGGGAGAAATTCGTACCCCTTGTTGAGTTTGCCTACAATAACAGTTGCCAGGCTTCAATCTAGATGGCTCCATGTGAGGCATTGTATGGTAGACGATGTCGGACTCCATTGTGTTGGTCTGAACTTGGTGAAGGAAAAATGTCGGGCCCTGACTTACTTCGGGAAACTGAAGAATGGGTTACCATCATTCATGATCTCTTGAAAGCTGCCTTTAACCGGCAGAAGGCCTATGCTGATCTCAAGAGAAGAGACATTGAGTATGAAGTTGGTGAAAAGGCATTTCTTAAAGTTTCATCGTGGAAGAAAGTTCTGAGGTTTGGCAAGAAGGGAAAATTGAGTCCCTAATTCATTGGACCCTTTGAAGTTATTGAGATAGTTGGCCCCATGGCATATCAATTACAGTTGCCCTCAGAACTAAGTAAAATCCATGACGTCTTCCATGTATCGATGCTTCGAAAGTACCGTTCTGATCCCTCGCACATTATCAAACCTGAGTCTGTGGAAATTCAACTAAATTTGTCCTACGAGGAAGAACAAATTCAGATTCTTGCAAGAGAAGTTAAGAGGCTTCGCAACAAATATGTACCATTAGTTAAGGTGCTCCGGAGGAGCCACACTGTTGAAGAGGACACGTGGGGACCTGAAGAAGCTATGAAGAAGCAATGCCCTCACCTCTCCGGTTCAGGTAAAAATTCGAGGACGAGTTTTTCTTAAGGGGGAGAGTTGTAACACCCCAAAATCCGGTCTAGTCGGAATTGGGTTCCGATGATCGGAAACCCTACACCGTAAAAGTCTAAATATTGTATCGACTCTGACCTATTAGTCAATTATATCGACATTGGACTTTAATTGATTCAATTTATTGAACATGGACTTCATTGAATAGTATCCAAAATGTTTAGTGGCTAAATTGTGGAAATCAGGAGTTTGGAGACAAAATCATAAAGAATTGAGAGTTGAGGGACTAACCTTGCGATTAGCCCCTCCTCAATTAAAATCTCCCATACGTGGGATGATTTGGTGAAACTACTTCATCCTAAGGAAAGCTCATAAGCTTTAGTAATAAAAGAAAAGAATAGAAAGGAGATAGAAAAATACTTACTCGATACTAAACTAAGCAAGCATCTCTCAAATTCTTCATCTTCATCGTTTCTTACCTAAGCATACACCTCCATTGGAGCTAGCTTCAAGCTTTGTATTCCTTTGCTCTATTGTTATCGAATCATTTCTAGTGATCGGGTAAGCTATTCCCCTCAAACTATTATCGAAAATCCATGGTGTTTATGAGAGTAATCACAAGTTAGGTTTTGGCCATCCATGAAAATTCTTGACTAATAGCTATGTCGAGTCTAGATATCAATTTCGGCTTCCTTAGATTGATTACGATATCATATAATTATTCTTAACATGCTCCTATAGATTTCCTAGCTCGAGATATTGACAAAGAGCATTCATCAACCTCACCGAAAGCTAGGAACAAAGGAATTGTTATCCAAGAGCCGTAAAATCATCGGATTGTCAAGGTGAGTGTAGTCGAAGTCTCAAGATTAGGCAAGGAGCCTTCCCGAATCCATTATTGTTGATTTCGATCATATATCTAACAGTTCTTTTAAGGAAGTTGCATTGGATTGTTAAACGGATCTATTGGTAAGTATCGGTAAGTTTGGTAATGAACATCGGAAATAATTATTGACATCATCATCGTGCATTGTTATCGACATAGCCATTGTTATTGAAACATTGTAAATGAATCATTGGACATTGGCATTGACATTGAAATCATGAAATATTGATATTGAAACATGGTTACTAATAATAACATTGAAGACATTGGTCATCGAAATTATCATTGAATATGGATATTGTCATTGAAACCTTGGATTTGAACGGACCATGGATACAATTGGCATGCCATAGAATTCACGAGCTCAGTGTACGAGTGGACTATAGTCTTAAGGCTACGACCTATATTGATTTGGCAAGGCTGAGGGATGTGTATTGTACTTGGTCATTGGTGAGGCGGAGGGACTAGACAATTTATTGATTTGGCGAGGCGTATGAATTCGCATTTCCCTTATCTTGATTCAATCCAAGGGTTAATAATGATTAAGATATGTTAAACATTGCATATTGGGGTATAATATTGATATTATTGAGCATGAGTTGATCTACATATTTTATCTTTTGAAATTACATTGCTTGTGGCTACCTCACTAGGCAATGTATGCCTAATTTGTCTCATCTCGTGCATTTCAGGTTAAGGAATTTAACGTTGTGGAAGATCAGATAAGTCATAGCAAG
Source organism: Hibiscus trionum (assembly GCA_030270665.1). Taxonomy (NCBI): domain Eukaryota; kingdom Viridiplantae; phylum Streptophyta; class Magnoliopsida; order Malvales; family Malvaceae; genus Hibiscus; species Hibiscus trionum. The sequence goes on from BSYR01000007.1 coordinate 12,732,081, forward strand.
GGAAGTCACTACAAGCCAAGAGTAATGTATTTTATCCTTATGAACTCCTAGGAAGGTGGCAAAGTAGTTGAACTAGTCTTTTGTGCCAATTTTGGTTTGCTTACAATGTGTAAGGGTTGAAATGTTGTTAAAGCCCTAAAAATGACTTTTGGTGATGATTAAAATTGACAAAAATGACATATATAGCTCACATAAGTGAAAACCTAGTAAACGCATTCGAATGATCATGAAATTGGCATGCCAGTTGTTTATAGCATTGAAATGTTGTGTGTAAAGTTTCATTGCATTTGAACATCATTCGATAGGTCAATTCAATTAAAAACCAGTAAAATTCTGTCATTACAGGTCAGGCCGTATCGATACGGGGTAATGGCGTATCGATACGGTTAAGCATCAATGAACTTAAGAAACAAGGCGTATCGGTATGGCTTGGAGCTGTTTCGATACGATTTGCCACTGTAATTCCTCGTTTCGATACAGGCCTAACCGGTATCGGAACGAGTCAAAGTCAACGTAAGTCAACTCGTACCGAAACAGAGCTTACATGTATTTATACGAGGTATGGGCAAGGTCAACCTAGGCTAATCATCATACACTCGTATCGAAACAGTATCAGAGTGTTTCGATACAGGGTTAGTTAAGTTGGTTAATAGACATAGATCAAAGGTTTACTTTGTTCTCAGATTGGCCAGGAAATTTAGGATGACTCAATTGGATGGGTAAATGGACTCTGAATAATACGAAAATTTGCAGACTTGCTGTTTTTGTATTGAATTTCACTGTGGTGTAATCAATTGCATCCAATGACCACTAAATTATCATATTTACATTTTAGCCCCTAAAACTTGTATTAGTTAAGAATCGTTCCTAAATGATTAATTATTGTTTCATAATGGATAAATTGGACTAAGACTGTTATTCGGTAAGGTTTTATAAGTGTAACATTGTTTATGTGTTGTTTATTTATTGAAATTTATTGCACCGATTGTCGTATCGTTTACCGATGGCACTCTCCGACCCGGTTCTCAACCAGGCCGGGTAGGGGGTGTTACAACCTTAGATCTAGGTTCTTTAATTAATATCTTAATAATTTAATTATGGTTTAGATAATTGTAACAAATTAATAAATGTTATTTTGGAAATTTAGAAGTTTAAATTTGAACGATGTCCTAAAGTAATTGGACATTATCCAACCTTAACTTTTAAAATAGAACAAATAATATTTGTTTAAACCCTAAAAAGTTAATAAATAACCTAGATTGATCATTAGAGCCTTAATAGACCTGACAGATGTAGCAATGACACTGAGTCAAAATATTGATCCAGCATTAGATTACGGAGGGAAGCTGACTTGACTCTTAGAGGAAATTAAGAAATTGAGAGTTAGAGGTCACCAACTTCTTCTTCTTCTTCTTCTTCTTCTTCTTCTTCTTCTTCTTCTTCTTCTTCTTCTTCTTCTTCTTCTTCTTCTTCTTCTTCTTCTTCTTCTTCTTCTTCTTCTTCTTCTTCTTCTTCTTCTTCTTCTTCTTATTATTATTATTATTATTATTATTATTATTATTATTATTATTATTATTATTATCAACTTTGTAATATGATGAAAAATTAAATGGTATTTTAGGTCTATTCAAAAAAAAAAAATTCTCAACGCATACTTTTATATATATATATATATATATATATATATATATATATATATATATATATATATATATGTGTGTGTATAAAGTTAATTTATATATGATTATGAGTCTAGTTTAATTTTTTCATGAAAGTTTTTTTAATATTACACGAAAGATAGTGTTGCAATCTAATGGTGGTGTTGTGTGTGATTCCACTATAAAAATCTTCTGCACTTTTGGTGCCTTTTTTATCGCTAACATTAATAAAATACTAAAATATTAAATTTCAAGCCCTAATTTTAAATTTTAAATCTTATACCCTATACTATAAAAATACACCTTACCCTAAATTTCCTAAACTCTATACTTAATTTTTAGTACAGGGCATAAATAGGGGCACCGAAAAGAGTTAGAAAATTTCTATTTGTGATTCTATTAGCTGATTATAGTGGTTTACAATATCAAAATACCCACCCCACAATTAATATTGAGGCTTTTGTGCCTTATGCGGCATTTAATCATTAACCCTTCGTAACAAGTTTGTATAATTACTGAAATATATATTAATTTATTTTAAAATTAAATTGCTATAGTTAAAGAAAAATATTCACAAGTTAAGTTCAAATGATAAAAAAATATTTGACATCATATTTATATACATTGATAAAATTTAAAAATTTAATTGCATATTTGATGGGACTTCATAACAAATATAATTAATTAACCCTAACTGATTTTAAGGAAATAAAAGTTGGATGACCTCAATAAAATTTTAAAAGTTTAGTGACTAAAATGAAAGTGTCCTAGAAGTTTAGTGAACATTTATGTAGTTTACCCTATAAACTTATGTGTAAACTACATAAATGATCACGTAACTTTTTTTTTGCTCAGCAAGTTTTTATTAATTGAAACAAGAAACGCTTTAGCCCATATATGTGCCTCATTAAAAACCTCTCTAACTCTAAATGGAGGAAAATAGTACAACACATACGAGCAGATAAAAATCACAAAGAAAACAACCAAGTTCAAACAACCCCTGGGGAACTAAACTAAACCAGACAAGGCCAAAATTGCCTAATACCCCCTTGAGAAAAACGCAGAACATCCAGACCCAGCAAATTGAAAGTGTAGCAGCAGTCCCAAAATTACAAGAGCAGCATACTATAGAGAAAAAACCTTCAGAAACATCACAAGCCATCAAACACACGTACTTGGTACCCAAGCAAAAGGTAAAACTACCACAATCATCTTTCATAAAATTCCGCAAATCTTCTTTACTTCATTTTTTTTCCATTTGGTCTCAAAGAAAACCCACGCTGTGAAAATCTTCCATCAAAATATCCAAAATAAAGCCATCTGTTCTTTGTTTATTTTGATCTCACCTTAACTGCCAAATTAAAAAAAGATGTGATCTGATCCCCTTTCAACGCCCAAATTATTCTCGCTTTTGTTTCCATAAGTCATCATGCAGTCCCAGCGTCTCCCATAATTTCCGTCTACAGTCCCTCTAACTCTTTCTCACGCTCGCAATTTGCTAAGTCAACATAATTGCTATCCTCCAATTAAGTGAATAATAATCGTCACTGGCAAATAAAATTTCATAGGTTTCGCAATTTCACTTCTTAAAACCTCCTTTGAGCTATCTAAATTTTCTGCAACAACTGATTTGATCGATCCTTCCTGTCAAAAATCCCTATCACATTTTTTTTACATCCATCTAAAAGCAGCACGCCCTTAATCATCACCACGCAGTTGTCGTCGAATAACCTATCCATCATGCTTCCCCTTCCCTTCGAGCTACTTTCAACAGGCTCACTCAACCACTGCGTTCACTCCTATTCTTAACACCCATAGAAATCGTCTACAAATAACCAATTAGGCTGCCTTGTACCTTTCAACAATGTGGGAATGTTCCAGGGATAAACAGTTTTGTTTCACCCTCTCGATTTCCAAATTAAAATTTGACTTCTCCCCCACCGTCAATAAGCCACCCGCCCTCCCTGATGCCTCTGGCATTCTAAAATCAAATTCAACATCGAACCACAACTCTCATATCGCTTTTTCCTGGTGCGTAATCTTCTTGGTCTCTTGTATGAAAACTAATTCCACCTTTGAAGGTGCAAGCTTCCCCTTAATGATAACATTTTCAACTCAGATCCTAGCACTCTCCACTACCCTCGAGAACCAAAGTTATATAGCACTTCCCAATAATGCTAAATCTTTTATAGCCTCGATCTCGTCTCCTATGATTTGAACTCCAAGTCTCTTCCCTAACTTTAACGCCTTCCTAGCTTCTTTGGTTAACAAATCCCATCTATGGACCATGTCTGTAACCCCTTCGTCCCGGTCTGGCCGGTTGACCGGTCCGAATGGACCACACGGGGAAAACCGAAGCGAAACCCGTTAAAGTTCCCCCTCGGTTAGCAACCCTATTTTTTTTTCCATTTTAAAATCTTGTCTAAATGGATATTAAACCCTATGTGGTCAAACAGCGGAACAAGAATACAAGGGACAAACATTCGAACCCAAAACAGCAATTAAACAGCCCACTTTTAATCTTTTAAACAGGCCGTTTCGAAACGCTCTTGAGGCGTATCGAAACGCCTTGACCAGGTCAACTGTCTCAGAGCCTTTACAAGGGGTCGTATCGAAACGGGGGTCAACCGTTTCGAAACGCCCACGACGGTCAATATCTCGTGGTCAACGAGATTTTGACCGTTTCGAAACCTTCACACCCGTTTCGAAACACCTTCATCTCGTGAATTTCTCAGAATTCCAGTAGTCAAAACGTTCCGATACGCGTTTCGGAACAGGGGTTCCAAAGGCCATACCGTATCGAAACGCGTTCCGATACGGGGTCCCTGAAGCCTACCCGTTCCGAAACGATCCCTCCCGTTTCGAAATGCCGGTAGTCTGTAACCTTTGAAATACAGATTTAGGGGTGTTTTGACAAGTCTAAAGGTCCCATAGGACCCCCTAAAGGTACACAAAACCATCAAACAAGGTCTAGAGGCATACATCCTAGATTTAACATACTAAAACACATACAAGCATGGATTTGGACAATCTTTCTAACATGGCAAATTACACATTAAGAGCCTTTCATACAAGCATGCTTGAAGACATTTAAAAAGAACCAATAAGCATCACACATATCAAGTGAGTCCACATGCCATTCAAGCAACCTAAGCACTCATAAGACATCCATCGTACTAACATTTGGCAAGATATAACATGCTTACAAATCACGTCAACCATAGACATACATCAAGACTCGAATCAACAATTCCTATCCCATTGCTTAACTATTACACTCTATTACTTAAAATCCATACATTGAGCTCACCAAAAGCAACACTTGGAGACCTTCCCTTGCCTCTGCCACCCACAAGCTATATATCTGCATTGTCGAACAAAAGAGAGCGTAAGCATAAAAGCTTAGTGAGGGTGAGCTCTTTAAAAACAAACCTCGACAATGCAGGGTCCAAGCACGAGCTACAACCAAGATAAAATGCATGTTCTTACCTCCGGTCCACACGAGCCATAATTCTAAATGATGCATGAACATATAATCAATATCATGCCATGCTCAACATGTTTAAACCCACAACATATGATATCGCATATATTAAACCATGTTAGCAACACATCCCAAATCACATTGGTTCACAATTAACCACATAATGGCAACATAAACTACAATCCGTATTGGCACCTAGCTATGACTCGAATACACGGATAACCGTTGGAACTCACATCCAACAACACAACCATTACCTGGCGGTGGGATTCCACTCATCACCGTTCACGCGGAGGGGATTCCACTCATCCTCACGCCTCATTTCACGCGGAGGGGATTCCACTCATCCTTACGCCTCATTCCACGCGGAGGGGATTCCACTCATCCTCACGCCCGTCGATGGGATTCCACTCATCACCGACTAATGTAAATATAATTTTCGGGCGTACCCGTACTCCTCCTTGTTGACTCAACGCCACCAAGGCCACGCGCGAATTTTGACTCATGTGTACACACTAACATCCTAATGATCGATCATTTGTACCCCAAGCATACTAGTGCCAATACTAATACATTCCACAATACCATTTATTAACAACTTCCGTGCTTAGCACGTACTCACCATGACTTACTATCATGCACAAACCACATTTCCATGCCTAACATGTACTCACCATGATCCTCGGATCATACATTCACCTCATAACATCATTACACATGTCAACACTACATGCATCTCAATAACACAAACATCACATCATATTTCATACATATGTATATCTCTATCACATTTATCATCAACATGCATGTAACCATGCATTAAGCCATGCCTCCACATACATGTATAACAACATAAGCATAACCACCATAAGCATGATTAAACATGAGGCATAATTCAACACTTTAAAGATCAACCAAGGTCTCTAACTAAAGTTTGGGATTAGGCTACCACCCTAATCCCAACTCTAGGTGGGTCTACCAATCCCAACCTAGTTCACATGCTTGAACCAACACTTGAAAACTATTTAAAATATTTAACCACTCACCTAAGCTTCCAAGCTCCATGCCAAGCAAGCAACCTCCCTCAAATTTCCGGATTTCTTCCCGAAGCTTCTCCAACACAAATTCCCGCTTCTAAACAACCTCGAACACATTTCAAACAATTCCAAATCAGCCCAACATCAAAATACCAACCCGGAAAACAATTCAAATCAAATTTACAACGTTGCAAGCCATGACCAAACCCCACACTTTGAAATTTCGGGCAGCCCCTAAACCATATCCAAAAACCATGTTTCCAACATCCATAGCACCCACAAATAATCCCAAATCAACCCCTAACCATTACCCTAACATCAAACCTCAATTTCCAACACAAACCACACCCAAAACTCAACTAAAAACCCTCCTAAAAACTCATTTTTATCCAATTTCGGGAATTTTCTTAAAACCATTCATAATTCACATATGTGGTACCATTTAGCTCCTAGACTTCATAACTAACAACATTGAATCAAAACATTAAGCTTAACAACATAAAGTTACCATTTTTAATCAAAATCTCCAAAAACTCCATTTTCCAAAACCTTAACGAAAGTGAAAACTAAGTGTACTTTTGAAGAGAGGATGGTGAGGACAAGTCGAAAACGTAATTACCTTTCAAAAAGCTTCAAAAACGGAGAAGAAATGAGGTGAAAAAGCAACTTAGAGGAGAACTCTCTACTTGTCGTCAAAATGGAGGAGAAGGGTGAGTGAAGAAGATGAGCACATGTTTAATTCAATAAAGAGGGGTTTTCATTTTAAAAGTTCATTTTATTTACCAATCTGCCATTAATGAGGATAGCTATCTCCATTTCCAAATCCCATGGAATTGGGCTTTAAAATCAAAACATGTCAAACACAAATTATTTGTTTTGAAAACCCGAGGCCCAAAATAATATTTTATTATTTTAAATCTTAAAACCGAAACCCGAAACAATATTTTAATATTATTTCCATCCGACCCCCAAACCCGGGTGTTACAACTCTCCCCCACTTAAGGAAATTTCGTCCCCAAAATTTATCGGACAGGAAGAATCACAGAAACTGTCTCTCCACACTTCCTTCTCACCACAACATACTAACCAATCTCAGTGGACTTACCCCACATCAATAGCTATCTAATGCTAAGATTCCCATTGGTTCTTTCAAGGCATGTCAATTTAAAACTCAACTCAATCTCTTCAACAACATAGCACGGGACAAATCCAACTCACACTTCTGAATCATAGATACATAAACCACCTCACCAACCTCTTCCTAACTCTGGTGGTAACCGTGACAAACGAACAACGGAACTAGTTCTGACTCACAATCTCAGGCAGCACCGTACGAACAGTTGGATCATAACCTTCTCTAACTGAACATCTGCCTTCAACGGACAACCAGACACTATGCAAACGTCTTCAAAATAATCTAGCAGAAATTTCGGATCTCTATTATCCACTTTCATTACGAATCTTCCACAGATGTGGCGAACTAGAAGAGACTGAACTCGGTCTTGACACGCTGGAAATTTACATACTTACTCTCACACTGAACCACATTATTCACCCACTCAATCTGGAAGTACTCATCTTCAACCCACAATACGTCTTCATACTACTCAGATGCAATACAAATGAACTACTGTGTGCTTCGGCCAAAACAATACGTCTCAAAACACTATGTCAATCTGTACAACTATTCTGTCTCTGAAACACAAAACTCTATCATCTCTGAAATTGTATTCTGAAGGTCTTCCTTCTACTATGCCTCGCACGTGAGGTGCCAAGAATCTGTCTTGCAACTGTTTCTCTTCAAACATTCTGACTCAGCGTAGGCTCAACATGAAACGCGGCCACAAGAATACTGGCATTCGGTAACTGAATTCGGCAAATACAACTCGCAACCCAACTACCAATCTAATAACAATCACTACTCGGAACATCGGTCACTACGGAGGCTATCTTCGGATGGTACTCAATCTTGATATTACAATCTTCAAGCGGTTCTAACATTTCATGCTGTTCAAGTTTTCACCCTTCCTAAGTCTTCAAATATTTCAAGTTCTGATGATACGTACATACTCACTGTGCATTCTTGCTATACAAGCTTTGTCTCTAAGTCTTCGAAGCAAATACAACTGTAATTAACTCTATGTCTCATATCGGATAACTCTTCTCGCAATCTTCCAAATAGCTCGATGAACAAGCCACAATCTTCTGTCTTGCATAAGCACACAACCTAACTCTACATGTAACACATCACTATGGTTTGCAAACTCTTTTTCTGATATAGACTGATTCAAGGTCGAAGCTCTCTTCAAAGTTTCTTTCGGTTTCTCAAGGGCTCGTTGTCTCGCATCTGGCCACACAACTGGCCATTCTTATGTAGCAATCTGTCAAAGGAGTAGCTATCTTCGAAAGACTATTCACAATTCTCCGATAGTAACAATGCTAGACCTAGGAACTACAGATACCTATCACAGTCTTCAGCTCCTTCCAACTCACATCTTCTTCTGCCTACTTAGGATTTACTCTAATGCACTCGGCTGATCTACATGTCCTAGGAGAACATCTTCATTAACTCGGAGTTCACGTTGGCTCAACTTGGCATACCACTGATTCTCTAATAGAATCTACCACACTAACTTCAAAACTTGCCATGATCTTTCTCGGTACTTGAATATACTCACGTGACATCTAGAAGAGCTACTACAACTGATCAAGAAACTCAGGAAAATATTCTGTTCAACATCTCTATGAAGGTAACTAATACACTGGTCAAACAAAACGACATAACTTAGAGCTCAAGGTGAACACATCTTGCCCCTAAAGATGTCTTCGGTACTTCAACTTTTCTCACTTCCAACTGGTGGTAAACTGATCTCAAACTAATCTTCAAATAGACTGAAGCACACACTAACTGACCAACAAATCACTGACACTCGGAAACGGATACTAATCATCCACTGTCACTTGTTTCGATTGTATGCAATCTGAACACATTCTCGTACTGTCACTCTTTCTTCTTCACAAATTGCACTGTAGAACTCTGAGATGATGCACTAGGCCTAATGAGTCTAAGGTCTAACAAATCTCAAAGTTAATTCTTCAACATTCTCAATTCTTCCGGGATTCACAAGTTACAGAGCAACAAAACGAAAGCAACCTCGAAAACGGTCTCAATAACAAACTCTTCTCCTTTAACAAGAGGTAAACCGGCAATTCTTCCAAATACTTATAGGAGAAGAAAACACAAACTATCCTAACACTTTGCGGTCTAATCTTCATTCAAAAATCAAATTCATCACAATTGCTAAGCAAGCCTGTCAACTAAACTCAATCAATCTTTGATCTCTAAAACTGGATCAACATTCAACAAGAAGTTCACCTCCCCACCTACCACTATCGTCACACATAAGTCCGCAACTTCAAGTCAACTCTTGCTTTGTCTCAGCGTACACTAACTCCTTGCTCTTCAAGCCGAGCCTTGTCAAAAGGCACATTGAAACTGTAGGAAGACAATCACTTCACGTCTATTAGAAACTAGTAACTCTGAACCACCAACAATCCTTGATTTGTGATTTATTAAAGGTTTTGCAATTGTAATCTTGATTTTGGCATTAAAATGCAAGATTTGATGATTTTTGATGGATTTTCGTATGATCTGATTGGGCTGTGTTTTAAGGTGTCAATTTGATGTTAAACGAATGTTAAATTGATGAGTAATTGAGGTTTAATCAATGCAATCCCGAATAGGTTGAATTTCCTAAGTTTTGCTTGAGTTTTTGGTTGTTTTTGGAGTGATCTTGGTGATCTGTTATAGCTGGAGGTTTGAGGACGTGGTTAGATCCTTTTTGGATGTTAATTGATGTTTAAAAATGGTTTGAAGTGATGGATCTTGGCTGGGTTAAGTTTTGGAAGTGTTGGAGGTGATTTCGGTTGTGTTTGGTAGCCGAAATGATGGATTTGCAATGAGCAGCGAGTTTAGTTGTGTTGCTGGTGTTTTTAGTGCATTATGATGCATTAATCCTCTGATGTTGTGTGCTTGAAACAGGGGAAGTTGATCCGTGAGCATTAGAGGTGTTGTGGAAGGTTTCGGATGCTTGGAAGGCTTGTTGGCTAGCCTTGTTTTGTGTATCGATGAGTGAAGTTGGGTTTTCAGCTTTTAAACCAAGGTTTGAAGGTTTTGGGAGCTTAGTTTAAGTCTAAACAACTTTGCTAAGCTCAAGAGTAAGTAAATGGATTTTCTCTCTTGGTTTGTGTTGTGAATTGGCTTTAAAAGCAATTGTGTTTGATGGATGCGATGCATGTGATTTGCATGTTTTAAATTCTGTTTTGAAAGCATGTTTTAGCATGGTTTAATGCTGGTTTTGAAAGCCATATGTGAAGGATGCTCAAGGTAAGAGATCCTTGGTTTTGTACATTGAAATTGTGGAATTGATGCATAGTGTTGCATGTTGTTTAATGGCTTTGTGTGATGCTTTAAAACAGTGGAATATTGTTGTTAATAATGCATTTTGGCATGTGATGGTTAAGGTTACAAAGGTGGTTGAAAGTCCTTGTGTAAGCCTTGTTTATTTAAGAACAACATGGTGTTTAAAAGTCCATGGTTGGTTCTTGGTTAAAGTTCATGGTGGTTATTGCATTTTGATTATGCTTGTGAATCAATGGATTAATGTGGTAAGATGGTTATATTGGCAAGTGATGTAAGTGGTTCTTGGTTTCTTTGATCAGATATAGTTAGCCGGCTATAGGATTGGGTGCACCGTGAATAAGTCGCCTTGGATGTGGAGTGGTTAAGAGTGAACCGGGAAACTCCATCCAAGTATCCTAACGAGATGGTTAAGGTCATAATGGTGGTTAAAATTCCATTCGAGGACCTTGGTTAAGCAAAGGTAATAATGGTGGTTAAAATTCCATTTGAGGACCTTGTGCTTGTTAAGATCACAATGGTGGTGTAAAGTCCATGTGTGAATCTTGTATAGGGTGTCCCGGATCTCGTTAGTGATGTTATACAACTTCCAATCGGTGATGCAAAGGTTGTATGGTGTTTAAAAGTCCATACATGGGAACCTTGTGCATGTTAAGGTTGTATGGTGTTTAAAAGTCCATACATGGGAACCTTGTGAATGTTAAGGTTGTATGGTGGTTAAAAGTCCATACATGGGAACCTTGTGAATGTTAAGGTTGTATGGTGGTTAAAAGTCCATACATGGGAACCTTGTGAATGTTAAGGTTATATGGTGTTTAAAAGTCCATATATGGGAACCTTGTGAAAGTTAAGGTTGTATGGTGGTTAAAAGTCCATACATGGGAACCTTGTGAATGTTAAGGTTGTATGGGGATAACGCTTGTGATCCGCGTATCGGATCGGGTGTTGAGTTGAAAAGTGGATTTGGTTATCACTTGGAGGCCAATATGATGTTCTTGAATATAATGAAGCATGAGATGCTTGAAATGATGCATGGTTGCATGAAAAGTGTAAAATGTATTATGAATGCATGTTGACTTGTTGGTTTGAACAAGTGTTGATTATCTATTGAGAATGGTGTATGTGTGCATGAAATCTCTTTAGTGCATTGAAGTCTTGTAGAGACTTGTTTTAAAAGGGCATGTGATGCAATTGTTAATGATGTGGTTCATATGTTGCATTTGTTTAATGCATGTGTTGGATTGTTTGAGTAAATGGTTTAAAAAGGGTTTTTTACTTTGAAATGACATTCAAGTATGAGAATGGTAAGATGTAAAGTGGAAGTGTTTTCCAAGGTTTGAAATTAGCTTTGCATATGGTGTTTTTGCATGGAATGGCTAATTTGATGGTTTTGCAAGCTTATGTTTTGAAAAGGTTTACTTAGCTTTCTAAGCTAAGGGTTGGTTTTCATGTTTGTGCAAGGCATGATTTTAAAGCATGTTGTTGAAAAAGGGTTTTCAAATATTGCTTTGGTTTGTCGAATCGAGTTTGCTTTTAAAAGTGGTTTTATGATTCGCTGCATTGATGGTGTTTTGGTTTTGAGCTTTCCTCACTAAGCATTATGTGCTTACGCTCCTTTTTGTCCATCAATGCAGATATTTGAAGTTTGGACAGCGAGAAGCAAGGGATTCAAGGAGGACTCCATTAGAGACGTATGTCTCGGTTAATAGCTATAGTTAATAAAGGCAATGGGGGTAGAATCTCTTATGTTGTTGTTAAAGGAGATTGTGTATGTTGGACAAGTTTGGGTTATGGTTTTGAATCATATGGATTAATGTTGCAACGTTTGAATCTCCCTATGCTTAAGTTGTATTGCTATGCTTCTTGTTTAAAAGCATGATTGAGCCTTGAATGAGTTTAATGTGTTGTTGCACCTAGGGGTGGTTATGTATCTAGTTTTGATGCATTTATGTTCCCTATATGTTGAATGACTTGCTGGTGTGATTTGGTGGCTTTTGGAGCATGTTTGGTGGGTCAAAAGTATGTTTAACCAGCTAAGTTGCTGCAGTCTGGGCAACCTGTTTCGGAACAGGTGCTACCGTATCGGAACGGGTGCCTGAAATGGCCTAGGCGTTCCGAAACGGGTGGCACTATTTCGGAACAGTTTGGCTACTGCCAAGCCTCGTTTCGGTACGCGTTGCGGAACGGCCCCGCGTTTCGAAACATGTTTACCATGTTTCGGAACACCTGACCGTTGGAGGCTGACATGGGTGGTTATATGTTTCGAAATGTTTGCGTTTTGGTCCTAAAACATGTTTATGCAATTGGATGAGTTTGAGATGTCCGTTTGAGCTGAAATTTGGCAGTGAAGTATGAAACATGACTAATTTTATATTGGTAACTTTTAATTGGGTGAAGTCCCTGTAATTTTCAGAATTTACAGTTTGGTCCCTAAAGTTGTATTTTGTGCAATTGGGTCCCTGAATGTTCTCTGATGGTTATGATCTTTGAGTATGATGTTTGTGTGATCACATCTAGGGTTAATGAGCATCTAGACAAGATTAAAAAAAAGGGTCGTTAATCAAGGTTGACTTTCGGGTTGACTTTGGTTTTCCCCGTGTAAACTTCTTAATTCGGTTCAACCGTCTGGGTCGGGTTAAGGGGGTTACATTTGGTGGTATCAGAGCTGAGTTGCGAATGCTTGGGGAAAATGGTAAGTTGTTGTGATATGTGTTTGATGTTTATCTTGATTTGTGGTTGAAGGTTGGTTGAAACATGTGTTTCTGAGCAAATTGTTGATGTTTTTAAGCATGCTTTGTGGTTATGAACCTTCGTTGAGCTCATGTGGTTTATGCTGTTGTTGTGAGCTGATGTTATGCATGATGGAAGTGTAATGGGTATGATATGTTGATGTTATGCTGTTGCGAGTGGATGTTGTTTGATGTAAGCATGATCGGATATGTTGTTGATATGCTTGATGTTGTGATATCCATGCTTTTGTTGACTGTTATGTCATGTAAAAGGGAGAGGATTCGGGATACCCATTGCCTTATTAATATAGCTATTGTGTTATGTTGGAGTTGGAGTTTGAATCCTTACTTAAGCTGGTCTAATTGTTTTGTTTGTTTTGTTGTGATTGCTTGTTGTTAATAGTATGGTGAAATCGGTGAAAGAATGGCAGTTGGGTGAGATGGTTGCTGCCTTGGGGCAGGTTGTTAAAGCGTGGAATTCACCTTTTAATGGAGGTGTTTCGTCTCAGTTTTCTGTGCCTGGAGTTGAGGTGGTAAGGCAAGAGGAAGAGGTTGGTTCTGTGATGAAGAGTTCATCACCTGTTGTTCAGGAGGTGTTGGGAACATCTCAGGCTGTGGGATGTGTGGGTTTGTCGAGGCAGCGTTTGCAAGATTTGGGTGTTGTGGAGTATCATGGTTCGACACCTGAGACGTTTGAGGCCTGGTTGGCCAGTGTGGTTCTGATTTTGGATCAGGAAGGTTGTGATTATGCATGTAAGCTGGGAAGTGTTGTCACATTGATGTTGGAGGACGCTTGTGCCTGGTGGACATCTGTGGCGGTGTCATCGCACATCCATGATATTGATTGGGATTTCTTTGTGTCTGCCTTTTATGAGAGGTATCTTGGAGAGAAATTCCCAAGGGTTAAGCAATGTGAAGGTAGTGCAAATCTGGGGCGAGTGTTGCTTGATCAAGGAGTGGAAGCTCAGCTACCGGTATGTAACCGTTGTGGAAGGCGCCATGTTGGAGGTTGTTGGGGCGCAGGTGCTTGTTGGAACTGTGGTTCTAAAGAGCATGTGAAGCAAGATTGTCCTGATATAGTGAAATCAGCTTCAGTGGTAGCAAAAGGGTCTCTGAAGGGTCGAGGGCACGGCCGAGACAAGGTTCGAAGGTGGCAGGAAGAGCAGAAAGTTGTGAAGAGTTTGGGAAATGGAATCTGTTGGAAATGTGGGTCGGCTGGACACATGAGACGTGATTGTTTGAAGTTGGCTCGGAACAGCCAAGGTTCTTTACCGCAAGGAGATGGTGGTGATCTCAGGGTGTTAGCTGATGCTACAGCGGTGCTGCTGGAGGATGGTGGTTCTGTGAGGAAGAGAGCTCGCCTGGTGAAGCTCCAGGGTGGTGATGTGTTTTCAGGTAACCTTGTTAAGTAATCTTTGCTTTAGTGCCCTAGTTTGGTTTTGGTTTGGGTTTCCTTGTGTTGTGAGTTTGGTCTTGTTGCTAGCATGTTGGGGTAGTAGATGTTGTTGTTGTTTTGTAAACATCTTTAACGTGAAGAAGGTTTAGTGGGTATCTTGTGGTTAATGGTTGCTAGAATGATGGAGTTAGACAAGTTGAAAGTGAAATAAGAGGTTGTTCTTAGACGGACTCTGAGGATGTTATTGGTGGGTGTGAACTGACATACATGCACAGTTAAAATCATTTGTTATATGTTATATTATATATGTACTGGTCCATGCATACATGTGGCATGACATTAGAGGTTTTGCATACATGTACATCAGGCATTGATAGGGCATGTTGGTGACCATGCATACGAACGTTCACACTTGCTAATAACTAATCAAGTCTGTTAGTGTTGTGGTTGGGTTAGGTTGGTGATGGGTTTTTGGAAGTTGTTTTGGTGCTGAGTGTAAGTTAGAGGTAGTGGAGAGTATTAAGCAAGTTGTTAGTAATAGTGAGTGCGGTATAGTATGTTGGTAGAAGGAAAGTGTTTGATGCTTATCGAGTTTAGTGGTGTGGTGGTAAGGAGTTTGCCGATGGAAGTTAGAATCGGTCAAGTGGTTTTGAGTAGCTTGTGGAAGAGGTGGTTCCTTGGAAGCTAGATGATGTTGTATGTAGTGGATGTGTTCTCAGAGTGCCGAGCTATTTTGGCATTGATGTGGTAGTAGAAAGGTTGTTTTTATGGGTGTTGGTTCGTAGCAACCTTCGAGGAGTTGAGATGGTGATATGCATGTTTATGTTGGGCGGTGTTCTTGTAAGGCAAGTGTTGTGGTCAAAGCTTGAAGTGGAAAGGTAATGAAAGATCGAAGGTCATTGTTGGTTGGACGGATTCTTGTGAGAAGTGGTTGGCTGGTTGTGAGTAAGTGAATTCTTTTTGGAGATCAGCTGGTGGTGTGTGGAACGGCTAGCGGAGTCAAGGTTGGGGTTTTGTGATGTGATTTTTGGATTATGGGTGAGTAGTCTTGGTGAGTTGTTATGGTAATGATAGCGGCGGATGTGAAGGAATGTCAGCATTCGTTGAGAAGTTTGGGTAAGCAGTTGATGCTTGGGAATGCTTGCTTGTTGTGGAAATCTCTGGAAAAGGTTGAGTAGTTTTGCAAAGGTTTTTAGAAGCAGTGAAGGTTGTGGGTTACATAGTGGCTGAACTGATTGGTTGGAGTCACTATGTGAACAAGTTTCGGGAACAGTGTGTGGTGGTGTTGAGTTTGGGTGGAGTTTTGTGAAGAGGGTGTTCAGTGGTGGTTAAATCCCCTGTGTTGCTTTGCGGTTTGCTTTGAGAAGTGTGGTTGTACTCTTCTCGCCAGTTGAAATTTCGAGGACGAAATTTCCTAAGAGGGGGAGAGTTGTAACACCCCGGTTTTGGGCTTAGAAGTTTTGGGCGTTGACCGGTTCGGTCAAAGTGTTGTTCGAATATAAAAGGTGATTTTTAGGAAAGCCTAGTTCGGGTTGCATTAAAAATATGGAAAAATGTCCTAAAATCCTCTTTTAATATATATAAGTGAACTGTGAAATCAATTTTTGCAAAATGAGGTTTGGAAGGGTGACATTTTGGGTTAGTGACCAAAATGTAATTTTTGAAAACTGCGTGACTGTTTTAAAAAGGATTGAAACTTTGAATCTTTAAGGAGCTATTTACCCAATGGGAGTTTCTCCAGATTTTCTAGAATATTAAATGATTTAATTAAATGTTTTTAAACTAAAGAAAAGTGGAGGGAAGATATTTTCCTAATTCTAACTAACTTTTCTCTCAAATCTTCTATTTTCCTTTTCTCTCATTTTCTCTCAAACCAAACATTTTCTCCAGAGCTTTTTCCTCTGATTTTGTCACTTAAATATACCTTTTCAATTCTCTTTTGATTGCTAATCATCTCTACAACAAAACCTCACCATTTGCTAATTGGATTTTCAAGCTTTTTGGTTCCAAAAAGGGAGAAACTCAAGTTTGGAGGTAAGAACGTCCTTCTCCTCTAAACTCTCAGTTCTTTACTGAAATTCCCAAGTTCTCAATCCTTGATTTGTGATTTATTAAAGGTTTTGCAATTGTAATCTTGATTTTGGCTTTAAAATGCAAGATTTGATGATTTTTGATGAATTTTCGTATGATCTGATTGGGCTGTGTTTTAAGGTGTCAATTTGATGTTAAAAGAATGTTAAATTGATGAGTAATTGAGGTTTAATCAATGCAATCCCGAATAGGTTGAATTTCCTAAGTTTTGCTTGAGTTTTTGGTTGTTTTTGGAGTGATCTTGGTGATCTGTTATAGCTGGAGGTTTGAGGACGTGGTTAGATCCTTTTTGGATGTTAATTGATGTTTAAAAATGGTTTGAAGTGATGGATCTTGGCTGGGTTAAGTTTTGGAAGTGTTGGAGGTGATTTCGGTTGTGTTTGGTAGCCGAAATGATGGATTTGCAATGAGCAGCGAGTTTAGTTGTATTGCTGGTGTTTTTAGTGCATTATGATGCATTAATCCTCTGATGTTGTGTGCTTGAAACAGGGGAAGTTGATCCGTGAGCATTAGAGGTGTTGTGGAAGGTTTCGGATGCTTGGAAGGCTTGTTGGCTAGCCTTGTTTTGTGTATCGGTGAGTGAAGTTGGGTTTTCAGCTTTTAAACCAAGGTTTGAAGGTTTTGGGAGCTTAGTTTAAGTCTAAACAACTTTGCTAAGCTCAAGAGTAAGTAAATGGATTTTCTCTCTTGGTTTGTGTTGTGAATTGGCTTTAAAAGCAATTGTGTTTGATGGATGCGATGCATGTGATTTGCATGTTTTAAATTCTGTTTTGAAAGCATGTTTTAGCATGGTTTAATGCTGGTTTTGAAAGCCATATGTGAAGGATGCTCAAGGTAAGAGATCCTTGGTTTTGTACATTGAAATTGTGGAATTGATGCATAGTGTTGCATGTTGTTTAATGGCTTTGTGTGATGCTTTAAAACAGTGGAATATTGTTGTTAATAATGCATTTTGGCATGTGATGGTTAAGGTTACAAAGGTGGTTGAAAGTCCTTGTGTAAGCCTTGTTTATTTAAGAACAACATGGTGTTTAAAAGTCCATGGTTGGTTCTTGGTTAAAGTTCATGGTGGTTATTGCATTTTGATTATGCTTGTGAATCAATGGATTAATGTGGTAAGATGGTTATATTGGCAAGTGATGTAAGTGGTTCTTGGTTTCTTTGATCGGATATAGTTAGCCGGCTATAGCATTGGGTGCACCGTGAATAAGTCGCATTGGATGTGGAGTGGTTAAGAGTGAACCGGGAAACTCCATCCAAGTATCTTAACGAGATGGTTAAGGTCATAATGGTGGTTAAAATTCCATTCGAGGACCTTGGTTAAGCAAAGGTAATAATGGTGGTTAAAATTCCATTTGAGGACCTTGTGCTTGTTAAGATCACAATGGTGGTGTAAAGTCCATGTGTGAATCTTGTATAGGGTGTCCCGGATCTCGTTAGTGATGTTATACAACTACCAATCGGTGATGCAAAGGTTGTATGGTGTTTAAAAGTCCATACATGGGAACCTTGTGCATGTTAAGGTTGTATGGTGTTTAAAAGTCCATACATGGGAACCTTGTGAATGTTAAGGTTGTATGGTGGTTAAAAGTAGACCTGGCAAACTTGACCCGAGAACCGAAACCCGAACCGAATTAACCGAACCCAGACCCGAACCGAAACCGAAAATCAACCCGAAATTGATCCGAAACCCGAAATAAACCGAACCGAAACTGAACCGAATTTAGTTGAACCGAATGGACCCGAACCGAATAGACCCGAACCGAATGGACCCGAACCGAATAGACCCGAACCGAATGGACCCGATTAATAGAAATAAAGAAAGATAAAATATGAACATCCGCACAAATCACTAAAATGTCAAATATATTGACTTTATAAAGTCATATATATGGTGTAAAAATCTGACCAACCTAAAAATTTGATTAAAAACGACTGATCTCTCATTGAACCGAAAATAACCGAACCGAAATCAACCGAACCGAAATTAACCGAACCGAAAATAACCGAACCGAAATCAACCGACCCGAAATGACCCGAAACACAATAGACCCGAACTAAAACCGAACCGAAACCGAATCTGAACCGAAAATATCAGACCCGAAATAACCGAAACCGAAATGACCCGAATCGAACCCGAACCGATTGACCCGTTTGCACCTCTAGTTAAAAGTCCATACATGGGAACCTTGTGAATGTTAAGGTTGTATGGTGGTTAAAAGTCCATACATGGGAACCTTGTGAATGTTAAGGTTATATGGTGTTTAAAAGTCCATATATGGGAACCTTGTGAAAGTTAAGGTTGTATGGTGGTTAAAAGTCCATACATGGGAACCTTGTGAATGGTAAGGTCAAATGGTGGTTAAAAGTCCATTTGGAGACCTTGGATTGGCAGTGTGTATGAAGCGTGGGGACAACGCTTGTGATCCGCGTATCCGATCGGGTGTTGAGTTGAAAAGTTGATTTGGTTATCACTTGGAGGCCAATATGATGTTCTTGAATATAATGAAGCATGAGATGCTTGAAATGATGCATTGTTGCATGAAAAGTGTAAAATGTATTATGAATGCATGTTGACTTGTTGGTTTGAACAAGTGTTGATTATCTATTGAGAATGGTGCATGTGTGCATGAAATCTCTTTAGTGCATTGAAGTCTTGTGAAGACTTGTTTTAAAAGGGCATGTGATGCAATTGTTAATGATGTGGTTCATATGTTGCATTTGTTTAATGCATGTGTTGGATTGTTTGAGTAAATGGTTTAAAAAGGGTTTCTTGCTTTGAAATGACATTCAAGTATGAGAATGGTAAGATGTAAAGTGGAAGTGTTTTCCAAGGTTTGAAATTAGCTTTGCATATGGTGTTTTTGCATGGAATGACTAATTTGATGGTTTTGCAAGCTTATGTTTTGAAAAGGTTTACTTAGCTTTCTAAGCTAAGGGTTGGTTTTCATGTTTGTGCAAGGCATGATTTTAAAGCATGTTGTTGAAAAAGGGTTTTCAAATATTGCTTTGGTTTGTCGAATCGAGTTTGCTTTTTAAAGTGGTTTTATGATTCGCTGCATTGATGGTGTTTTGGTTTTGAGCTTTCCTCACTAAGCATTATGTGCTTACGCTCCTTTTTGTCCATCAATGCAGATATTTGAAGTTTGGACAACGAGAAGCAAGGGATTCAAGGAGGACTCCATTAGAGACGTATGTCTCGGTTAATAGCTATAGTTAATAAAGGCAATGGGGGTAGAATCTCTTATGTTGTTGTTAAAGGAGATTGTGTATGTTGGACAAGTTTGGGTTATGGTTTTGAATCATATGGATTAATGTTGCAACGTTTGAATCTCCCTATGCTTAAGTTGTATTGCTATGCTTCTTGTTTAAAAGCATGATTGAGCCTTGAATGAGTTTAATGTGTTGTTGCACCTAGGGGTGGTTATGTATCTAGTTTTGATGCATTTATGTTCCCTATATGTTGAATGACTTGCTGGTGTGATTTGGTGGCTTTTGGAGCATGTTTGGTGGGTCAAAAGTATGTTTAACCAGCTAAGTTGCTGCAGTCTGGGCAACCTGTTTCGGAACAGGTGCTACCGTATCGGAACGAGTGCCTGAAATGGCCTGGGCGTTCCGAAACGGGTTGCACTGTTTCGGAACAGTTTGGCTACTGCCAAGCCTCGTTTCGGTACGCGTTGCGGAACGGCCCCGCGTTTCGAAACAGGTTTACCCTGTTTCGGAACACCTGACCGTTGGAGGCTGACATGGGCGGTTATATGTTTCGAAATGTTTGCGTTTTGGTCCTAAAACATGTTTATGCAATTGGATGAGTTTGAGATGTCCGTTTGAGCTGACATTTGGCAGTGAAGTATGAAACATGACTAATTTTATATTGGTAACTTTTAATTGGGTGAAGTCCCTGTAATTTTCAGAATTTACAGTTTGGTCCCTAAAGTTGTATTTTGTGCAATTGGGTCCCTGAATGTTCTCTGATGGTTATGATCTTTGAGTATGATGTTTGTGTGATCACATCTAGGGTTAGTGAGCATCTAGACAAGATTAAAAAAAAGGGTCGTTAATCAAGGTTGACTTTCGGGTTGACTTTGGTTTTCCCCGTGTAAACTTCTTAATTCGGTTTAACCGTCTGGGCCGGGTTAAGGGGGTTACATTTGGAAACCCGCCCAACGCTGCCGGACGATCGTCCTGTCGTGACTACATGTTGAACGATCATGTAGAACTGGAAACCACGCTGCCGAAAATAGAAGTTGACAACTTCGAGCTGAAACTTGTTATGTTTAGCATGATCAACAATGCCGGTCAATTCAGTGGTGCTGTTACAGAGGACGCTAGGGAGCATCTAAAACGTTCCAGGAAATCTATGGTTCGTTTAGACTGCCAGGAGTTAATCCGGAGATACTGAGACTTCGGTTATTTCCCCATTCATTGAGGGACAGAGCAAAGACTTGGTGGAATAAACTTACGCCGAGTTCAATTAGAACTTGGGCAGATTTGTCTCGTGAATTTTTATCTCGTTTTAATCCTTCACACTTATCTGAGCGATTACGTAATGAATTTGCTACTTTTCAACAGGAAGATGACGAGCCGATGCACGAGGCCTGGGACAAATTTACCACTCTTCTACGGAACTGCCCAATGCATGGATTCCCCGTCTGGAATCAGGTAACTAAGTTCTATAATGCTGCCAACTTACAAACTCGTATTCGAATTAATTCAGCAGCAAATGGATTATTATTGGACAAAGACCCGGACGAGGGAATGCAAGTCTTGAAAAATCTGGCTAAGAATGAGGAACAGTTTCCGACAGCAAGAAGAGGGGGTAAACGGGTTCTAGCTGTTAAGGATTATGAAGCCGACAACACGATGAAATCACATGTGGCATTCCTTACTAAGGCAATGAAAAAGCTCTTGAACGATGATGCACACCATGGATTTGCTGTCGAAGAGGTATGTGAAATCTGTGAGGGAAATCATAGTTCAGATGAGTGTCCTATACAGTTAGAAAAGGGAAAGTATGTTGGAAACTATAAGCCGAATTACAATTCCAACAACTATAATCCCAACTGGGGAAAGGATCCCAAGTTTTCTTGGAGTAATCCTAATAATGCCCTGAATCCTCAAGCACACAATAATCAGAATCAGGGAGGACCTAGATTGCTAACTCGACAGCACCCGCAGCAGCAACAACAGCAACCAGCTGCCACGAACACTATACTGGAACAAACTCTGGCTACTTTCATGTCTCAGACAGGTACTTATATTGAGAACATGAATCAGTTTGTTAAGAAGACAGAAATATTCATGGATAAAACAGAGATGCGGATGACAAATCATGAAGCTACTCTGAAATCTTTGGAGACACAAATGGATCAGGTTTCCCAGCATATCAAGCCAAGGCAGACTGGAGGATTCCCTAGTAATACTGAAAATGCTAGGCAGCCCACACATGAGTAGTGTAAAGCCATTACTACTAGGAGTGGGAAGAAACTACCAGGGCAGAGAAGGAAGCTGAAACAGTAAAATAACCAGCCTTGGACAGACCTGTCGAGGAAGCTGCCCCGACAGGTAACAAACAGCCTACTGCCGATAAACCTGTTACGACATCAGAAGCGACAGAGGAGAAAAATGATGAACCCAAACCTCCTCAGATTCGTATGCAGTGGGAAGGACGTATTGCTGATTATCGTCCCCCACCTCCTTTTCCTCAACGGTTACAGCAAGTGAAGCAAGAATCTCAGCTAAAAAAGATTTATGATATTTTTAAGCAGGTTCATATTAACATTCCGCTGTTAGATGCCGTGAGGGAGATGCCCGGTTACGCCAAATTTCTCAAGGATGTCATGTCAAAGAAATCTAAACTTGGGGAATTTGAAACGGTTAAGATGACAGAAGGATGCATGAGTATTCTTCATAGGCAACCACCCCAGAAAAAGAAGGATCCGGGGAGCTTCATCATACCTTGTGTAATCGGAGATAAATATGTGGGTAAGGCACTTTATGATCTTGGTGCTAGTATTAATTTAATGCCAAAATCTGTTTTTCAGAAATTAGGTATTGGAAAAGCTCGGCCCACGACAGTAATTCTGCAGCTGGCAGACCGCTCTTACGTTCATCTGAAAGGAAAAATTAAAGATATTCTGGTAAGAGTGGATAAATTTATTTTTCCTGCTGACTTTCTCGTTTTAGATTGTGAAGCAGATGAAAACGCACCAGTCATCCTGGGGCGACCCTTCTTAGCCACGAGAAGATCACTGATTAATATGGAGAAAGGAGAACTCACCATGAGAGTGAACGATCAAGAAATAAAGTTGAATGTTCTCCAAGCTATGAAGTAGGCTGATGCAGAAGAGGAATGCAAGGTTATCACTGAAGTTACCCTTGACCAACCCTACATCAGGTCGGGCTGTCACGACATCAAAATTGGTCACTGCCTCGGCAGCCACTTACAGGACTGTCACGACAGCAACGACGACAGCAACTCCTCAAAATCCGATTCATCTGATACTGAAGATCAGAAGGAAGTAAACTGGATAGGCGATCGTCTAGGTAAGTTATTCGAACCCTTAAATTATACTTCGGATAATCATGCAATCCAAAAGCCATCAACTGTTGAGCCCCCTGTTTTAGAACTGAAGCCCCTGCCAGGGCAGCTAAAATATGCTTTTCTTGGTTTAAATGATACATTGCCCATAATCATCTCTTCCAAGTTGATGCAGGAACATGAACATCGGTTAATAGGGATGTTGCAGCAGCACAAAAAGGCAATTGAATGGACGATAGCTGATATTCAAGGCATTAGTCCGACGTTATGTATGCATAAAATCCTTTTAGAGGATGATCATAAACCGACTATCGATGCTCAAAGGCGGCTAAACCATGCAATGAAAGAGGTGGTGCGTAAAGAGATAATCAAATGGTTAGATGCTGGTATAATTTATGCCATCTCCGACAACAAATTGGTAAGCCCGGTGCAATGCGTTCCAAAGAAAGGAGGAATGACCGTGGTGACCAACGAAAACAATGAGTTAATCCCAACCAGGACTGTGACCGGTTGGAGGGTTTGTATGGACTATTGGAAGCTCAACAAAGCTACCCGAAAGGACCACTTTCCTTTACCCTTTATTGATCAAATGCTTGATAGATTAGCGGGTAAACCTTACTATTGTTTTCTTGATGGTTATTCAGGGTATAATCAAATAGCTATTGCACCGGAAGACCAAGAAAAGACGACCTTCACATGTCCCTACGGAACATACACTTTTAGGAGGATGCCCTTTTGATTATGCAATGCACCTGCCACCTTCCAAAGATGCATGATGGCCATATTCTCCGATATGGTGGAGGACTTCCTTGAAATTTTTATGGATGATTTTTCAGTCTTTGGGGATGATTTTGAGAGCTGCCTAGGCAATTTACAAAAGGTACTCGAGAGATGTGAAAAAGCAAACCTAGTTTTGAATTGGGAAAAGTGTCATTTCATGGTGGATGAAGGGATAGTCCTTGGCCATAAGATTAGCTGTCGTGGCATAGAAGTCGATAGAGCCAAGATATAAGTGATCGAAAAGCTGCCGCCGCCTACCACAATCAAGGGTATTAGAAGTTTCTTGGGACATGCTGGTTTTTATCGAAGATTCATTGCGAATTTCTCAAAAATCACCAAACCCCTATGCCATCTTCTAGAGCAGAACCGACCCTTTGACTTTAATGAAGAATGTACTGAAGCATTCAAGGTTCTGAAGGAAAAACTGGTAACAGCCCCAATAGTACAGCCACCAGACTGGACACAACCATTTGAGATTATGTGTGATGCTAGTGACTATGCTGTCGGGGCACCACTTGGGCAGCGGAGAGACAAATTATTTCATGTCATATATTACGCCAGCAAGACACTGAACGACGCCCAAGTGAACTACACCACCACAGAAAAAGAGTTATTAGCTGTGGTGTTCTCCATTGACAAGTTTCGTTCTTACATACTTGGAACGAAGGTAATAGTGCATACAGACCATTCTGCCCTGAAGTATCTGTTCGCGAAAAAGGATGCTAAACCTCGATTGATACGATGGATCCTGCTATTGCAAGAATTTGACCTTGAAATCAAGGACAAAAAGGGGACAGAAAATCAAGTACCAGATCACTTGTCAAGGTTGGAGAAGGGACAGAGTCTAACAACAGATGAGACAAACATACTAGAGACCTTCCCAGACGAGCAGCTCTTTACTGCCGCAATCACTGCTGCGACAGCCATGGCGGTAGGTAAGTCTTCTAAACTCCCCTGGTATGCTGATTTCGTTAATTTCTTTGTTAGCGGAATAATTCCTTCTGATCTTAATTATCAAGCCAGTAAGAGGTTCCAAAATGATGTTAAGCATTATTATTGGGACGAACCTCTTCTTTTTAAAATCTGTGCAGATCAGGTTATAAGGAGATGTGTACCACAGGAAGAGCAGGAAGACATACTTCATCACTGCCATGCTTCACAGTATGGAGGTCACTTAGGAGGCAACAAAACTGCTGCCAAGGTGCTGCAGTCAGGGTTTTATTGGCCGTCACTGTACAAAGATGCTCAAAACTTCTACAAGAATTGTGACAGGTGCCAAAGGACAGGAAACATCTCAAGGAGAAACGAGATGCCACTACAGAACATCCTAGAAGTCGAGATCTTTGACGTTTGGGGGATTGATTTTATGGGACCATTCCCATCCTCATGTGGGAATCTATACATCCTCCTGGCAGTAGATTATGTCTCTAAGTGGGTTGAAGCCATCGCCACTCAAAAGAATGATGCCAAGACCGTCCAAAGGTTTTTACAGAAAAAAACATTTTTTCTAGGTTCGGCATCCCTAAGGCGATTATCAGTGATGAAGAGAGACATTTCGACAACAGGGTTATCGCTGCTGCCTTGAAGAAATACGGTGTCAAGCATCGTATCGCGACAACATATCACCCACAAACCAATGGACAAGCTGAAATATCTAATAGGGAAGTTAAGAACATTCTTGAGAAAATGGTTAAACCAACTAGGAAGGATTGGTCTTTACTCCTCAATGATGCATTATGGGCATATATGACAGCTTTTAAAACTCCATTAGGAATGTCTCCATACCGATTGATTTATGGGAAAACATGTCATCTACCTGTCGAGATAGAGCACAGAGCATACTGGGCGATCAAGGCAGTGAATATGGACTTGGACAAGGCAGAGCAGAAAAGGCTGTAAGATCTGAACGAAATTGAAGAAATCCGGACAATGGCCTATGACAATGCAAGAATCTACAAGGATAAAACTAAGAAGTGGCATGACAAGAAGTTGCTGCCACGACAGTTCTGCCTAGGGCAGCTTGTATTGCTCTTCAATTCTAGACTGAAACTTTTCCCAGGGAAACTGAAATCTAGATGGTCTGGCCCGTTCCAAGTCGTACAGGTTTTTCCCCATGGTGCCATCACAATCCGATCATTAAAAGACGGGCACCAATTCAAAGTCAACGGACAACGCTTAAAGCATTATCAGGGGACTGAAGCCCCAAGAATGCAGGAAGTGGTTACCTTAGGAGATGCCCCACCTGGCACCCCTAATTTAACCTAAATTTTATTTATATTTACTTATTATTTATTAGGAAATAAGATTTATTTTACTTGAATAATGTTTTTATTTTTATTGTTTTTAGGAAATAAATGAGTCAAGAAGAAAAGGAGAAGTGAACTCAGCCCACCACCCACCCACCAGCCCAATAAAGCCCAAATTTTGAAGCCTGTCGCTACAGCTGCCGCGGCAGACGCGAAAAATACAGGCTGTCATCACGCTGTCACGACAGACGCGGAAACATGTAACAGACGCGTAACAGACGCGGAAATGCGTGTCAGACGCGTCAGACACGCTAACGTCTACCAGCTGGCCCCGTTATTCCCGCCTGCCGTTACAGCTTCAACGGGCAGCAATTCCTTCTCTATATAACCCCGTTTCATTTTTCATTCTCACTCACCTCTGCCTTTCTTACTTGCTCTCTCTTTAGTTTTTATTTGCTTTCATTTTATTTCCACAACCCTTGCACAAAAATGTCTTCGAGGAAAACCCGACGAAATGCTGCCTCCAGTTCCACACCGACAGCAACTCCCCCACGTTCCTTTGCCAGCAGAGATATGTGGGAAGAGCGAGGATTTATCTATACATCGCAAGAGGAAAACCTGGGCCTCAAGCCATTCATAGCCCAGAAGGTTCGAGCCTTACAGTGGCAGACTTTTGCGGAGCAGCCTGAAGAGATGAACGTCACGCTGGTTCGAGAATTTTATGCTGCCATCAGCAGTAGGACAGTGACAGCGGTGATTGTTCGAGGGAAAGAAGTGTCGTTTGAAGCAGAGTACATTAACACCTTATATGGCTTCTACATCGGCAACAATGATGACGCCCACCAACAGTTCCTCAACACCCTTGACCCGACTGCCTATGATGCTGTAATGGCAGAACTGACAGATGAGGGCACTCAATGGAACACCAACCGAAAGAACCCACGGACGGTAAAGAGGACTCAACTGCTGCCAGAGGATAAATTATGGAATGCTTTTATCAAAAAGCGTATCATGCCGTCGTCACACAATACAACGGTTGACCAGCCCAGGTTAGCCTTAATTCACTCCATACTATATGAGAGACCCATTAACGTGGGCAGCTATATCCGTGAAAGCATCTTGGAGTGTGCACACAGACTGACGGGTCCGCTTTACCTCCCATACCTCATCACCTCACTTCGTCGTGGCCATGACGTACTAGAAGTGACCACTGACCTTCGAGTCCAAGGGAAAGGTTGGACTGAAAAGAACATCCTCAGCCTCATGGAGCTGACCACTGCCACCCCGCTGTCGTCATTCGACCCAGCTGCCACCACAGCCGACACGACAGAGCAGCCAAACACTGAACCAGCAGCCGCTCCGACAGACTCCTCCGCCCAGATCTTAGCTGCCATTCAGAAGTTGGAGGAACAACAGCTGGGCTTAATGACCTTCATCAGGGATTTTGCTGCCTCTACGGTAACTTTTATACAAAATTCTTTAAATTTCCCTGATGCTGCTTTCCCCACTTTTCCTGCACATTACTTTACTGTCACTACACCTGCCCACACTCCTACACCTGCTGCTACCCCACGGACAACCTCTGCCGCATCAACTTCATCGCCTGCCTCGACAGCAGCAGGCAGCGCCTATGCTGAACCAACTGCCCGTGGCACAAAACGTCGAATGGCATCAGAGGACCTTGACACCTTTGTTGCTGGGTTCTCCTCCTCTTCTATTTGGGCCGCCAGTGATACTGAACCCTCCATCAAGAGGAATTTGTCGAAAGAATTCTCAATAGTAAAGAGGCAGAAGCGGATGGCAGATAAAAGTAACCTACCAAAAGCCAGCAGCAGCAGCAGCGGGGAGAGCAGCAGCAGCAGCTCTGAAGTTCAGGTGGTGGAGCAACCCCCTCACATTTCCCCAACCAGAATCCAGCCACCACGGGAGGCCAAAGCAAAGAACACACCTGCCTCCCCCGTGCCCCAGCCAGCTCCGAAAGCTAGAGCCCGCCACCAGATCAGACTCAGCAGCAGCAGCGAAGACAGCGATTAAAATTTAAGTTTCTTATCTTATTCTTACTACCTGCTATATATTTTGTGATGTAATGCTTTATCCCTTGTTTTTAGTTGTCATTTGCATTGAGGGCAATGCAACCCTCGAGTTTGGGGGTGGCATACCTCCATTAATGGAGTCCATCTTAGTTTAAAAATTTGTGTCTTTACTTAATTTATTTCTCTCTAAAAAAATGATGAAAATATTGAAAACTTTGGCTGAAAGCTGTGAACTGAACTTACCTGTTGTGACAGCCCTGTCGTGGCAGTAGCTTTAGGATAGTTTTTAGGAGAAGTTTAGAGCATTTCTATAGTTCTGAAAACTTAAACACATTTGTGACTGTTATACTGCTTAGAACTCTTTTAGTTAACTAGAATAGGAAGCTTAGCACTTGAATAGCCCCTAGCGGTGCCTAACACTGGCTCTAGGAAAGAAGTTTAGCAAAAGAGACTCAACAACCCTA
Organism: Hibiscus trionum; assembly: GCA_030270665.1. NCBI lineage: Eukaryota > Viridiplantae > Streptophyta > Magnoliopsida > Malvales > Malvaceae > Hibiscus > Hibiscus trionum. The sequence continues at coordinate 12,760,960 of BSYR01000007.1, forward strand.
GAGGTGCCCAAAACTGGCTCTAGGAAGTTAGCTAGAGGTGCCCAAAACTGGCTCTAGTGAAACTTTAGCTTAAAAAAAATAGAGAAATCGAGTCAAAACAAAAATCAAAGGAGCATGAAAAAGTGCCTTCAAAAGATAAACTTTGGCATAAAAATTCGAGTTAAATGCTGAATTATTCTAGTGAAACTAAGAAAGTCTTGGCATATAACTGTTCACAAGCATGCACACACTGCACGAGGACTATAGTGAGACTCCGGACATATCCTAAATTATCCAACAGGTTGCTGCCGTCACAGGGAACGAACGACGGGTAAGGGAAAGTTCACTGTTTGAAAGCCAAAACAAAAATATTTCTTATTTCTTTTAGGTCTTAGTTGCTTGAGGGCAAGCAAAAACTTGAGTTTGGGGGTGTGTTGAGTGTGTAAAAGTTCTATTATTTACCCCCTATTTAACCCATATTTCTGCTGCATTCAAGCATTATTTATTGTATTTAGGTCAGTTTACAGTTAAACATCACAAATATATTAAAAGGCACAGTTTCTACTGAAATTGATTGTTTTTCGCAGGTTGCTGCTGTAGCAGACAAAAAGGGCAGGCACTGGGCAGTGAAGCAGAAGAGCTGGAACTGGATGACCAGTCAAGGAGGACGATGCTGCCATGGTTGCCACCGTGACAGCAGAGGCCGACAGCAGTTTTGAGGAGAAGAAGCAAAGTGGACCTCGACAGATAGAGAAAATTTAGCCCGTCTGTCGTGTGAAATCACCATATTTTCCCAAGCCCCAGATCGAAAGGAATGTCAAGCCCAAAGTTCAAGGAGAGAAAATCCCAAGCAAGAAAGATGACGGCTGGAAAGTAGATTCTTTGAAGATTTAGTCTTTATTAGAATTGTACTTTAATTTAAAGTTGTATTCTTGCTATTTTAGAAAACTTGGACCCAAAGCCTATATAAGGGCATATATTTCGACCTAGGAGGAAGAACCGATTCCCTAGCTTTCTTTCCAAAACCCTAGTCGTTTTCCTTCCCTCAACATGTTCTAAATATCCCCTAGGGCAACGGGTTGATTTGTAAAGTAGTTGCAAGGGTTGTTTTGTTTTAGGAGTTTTCAGTTCAATAAAATAAACTTTAAGTTCTCTTATTCTGGTTATTAATATCTTACAAGAGCATTGGGAGAGCATTGTGAGGTTATCAATTTACTTAGCATCGGGAGAGTTAAGTATACGAAAGGAATAAGAGCAAGTTCTCTAGTTTATAGTTGAACTATCTCGGACCTAGGGATAGGACGAGGTTAAGTGGCTAAAGAAGAATTCATCAACATCGGTGTTCATCCTTCGATTCACGCCGGGAGGTATCATCAAAGACGTGATCATCGACAGACTTGGACCTAGGGATAGGCCAAGGCACATCTGGGATTCTTGCCAAACTTGAAGTACTGAGTTGAGTGTTCGCTGCCGCGACAAGCAACGGACTGCTGCCGCGACAGGTGCTGCCGCGACGGGAACGACGACAGAACTGGATTTCCTGGACTTAGCAATACCTGCACTACTGAGCAATTCAATACCAGCCCATTCTCTCTATCTTGAATTCTCTACTCTTTTATTTACGTTTACTTTATTATTTTCGTGACAATTTTCTCAATTATTTTCTTTACTTTCGTGCACTGATTTAAGGTGAAGCTATTAGCCCAATCCCTGTGGAGACGATATCCGATACTTCGTATCACTTTACTACTTGCGTCGTGTACACTTGCACTACGATTACGATAGACTCTTTTACACGCAACAATTAGCAACCCTAATTTTCTTTTTTTATATAACTATTATAATTTAATCTTGTCTAAAAGCCATTTTAAAACCTATGTGAGGAGAATAGCTGCGGAAAAGCAAAACATGAGCAAGAACCACTCGAAACGAGCTTTTGAGGCTACTTGTATAGTTTTAAAATAGGTCGTATCGATACGCTCGGGCCCGTATCGATGCCTTCAACAGTAAAAAATCCCATGTCATCCTCAAGAGGTCGTTCTAATATGCTCAGAGACTGTACCGATACGGGCGTATCGAAACTGCCGCAAGGGTTTCAGAACGCCAGCCCATATCGAAACACTCTTGAAAAGTTTCGGAACCGCAAATTCCAGTGGCAAATCGTACCGATACGCGCCCAACCCGTATCGATATGCCAAGGCCCTTTTAGGTCCCCCGTTTCGATACAACCTCAACCGTATCGAAATGGTAGGCCTAAAATGATTGAATTTGCTGGTTTAAGCCAATTTGAAACCTCCAAAAGGCATCCCAACAACATACAACACTAAAAAAACTCAAGGCAACCAATGGTACTCATCAAGACATGCTAGAAACACATCATGGAAAAACTTAACATAACAAGATTCAAAAGGAAAGCCATAGTTTGCATAAAATCCAACAAACAACCAAAACTCACAACAAGTCATGCTTCAACATAATAAGATCCTTTACAAGTCTATGTAGGCATATCAACGTATCCCAAACAGTAAAGAGTTCTAGCAACATCTCCAAAAAAAGGCCCTATCCCATTGCTATATACTAGTTATTATGCCGAAAACCATACTTGAGCAAAAACGACCTCCTTGGTAACTCCCTTGTTCCATTGGCTGCACCGAGACACTACGGATCTGCATTGTTGGAAAGAGGAGCGTAAGCAAGAATTCTTAGTGAGAGGTGCTCAAAACAGTAGCTACAACAATGCAGTTTTAAAACCACAGCTTGCTTGAAACCAAAAACCATTTCCAAATCATTTCCCTCATGCTTGAACACATAAAAACATACATTTAACCTCTTGTGCATTTACCGAATACATCCACAAGCCACAAGCTTACCTCATGCACATTCTCATCATACATACAACTTAACCAACTACATGCATAAGCATAAATGGAAATGAACGATAAAACATGCTCAACAAGAGAATTTAGAGCACCATGGGTATATTGACATTTAACACTTTTACTCGGATATGCGGATAGTTCTTAAAACCACTAGATACTTCTGGTGGAATCTCACATCACCGTACTGACTCATCTAGTAAAGCATAGCTTTCGGTGGAATCTCACATCATCGTACTCCTCCTTAGTGGAATCTAGCATCACTAAGGCCACGCGCAACTTTTACCCCTAGTGCACTCTCACATCCTATTGGTCGACCAACTATATCTGGTAATAAGATTTCACATTTTCAATAACCCACCAAACCAACACTTACCTCATGTTCTCATGGTCACAACCATAACCAAAATGGGATCAATTGAAGCAATCATATGCATAACACAAAGATATTCATAGCAAGCATGCATTATGGAAATCATTCATAACACATAGTAGAATTTATCGAAAACAACGACTAAAATGCTTAAAACTTACTCTTGAGCTTAGATTGGCTTATCAAGCTCAATCTAAACCCCCAAAACATATCCTTAACCAAGTTAAAGCTTAGAAAACATTTCCACTCACCAGAAAACACACAAGCAAAAGTTGAAACCAATCGCGTCCAAATAGCCCAAATCTGTTTCCCTTGCTCCTAACCAATTCAAAATTGGAGCATTAGACCCAATTTAAGCCCCCAAACTTGCAGCAACACAGAACTCAACATCTATAATCAAAACCAATCGATTCACAACCGAAAAACATGGAAACACCGCCAAAACGATTCAAACCAACTAGCGGCCAAAACCCAACGAAATTACCATAAAAGCTACACGTTTCAACATCCAAAACACTTACCCAAAGTCTAGGCACCATCAGCCCAAAGTTCTTCACAAGAACAAACCAAAAACCCAAATTTTCAACTCCAAACCTTTTTTTTTCTAGTTTCGGGTTTTCCATTATTAAGCCACTATCCCAACATTATTTGAACATCAAAGAAAAGTTAAAAACACTTTTAAACCTATAATCAAACAACCTAAACGAAAATTCCCTCATTTTCTCTTTTTCCAACATAAAGCATTTTGGAAACAAACTTAAACAATGAGTTAAGGAAAGATTTCATCAACAACTAGTTCAAGGAAGAGAAAATCAAAACAAGAAAAAAATTACCTTGAAAGCTTGCTTGGATGAAATGCTTGAATCAATGGAATAGCGAAAAATGGTGTTTTGAGGAAGATAACGTGAAAATGGGTTTTATGAAGATGATGGCTATTTTCAAAAATTCTTTCTAATTTCAAAATTCCATTTTTTTACCCTTTTTCTTTAAAATCCTTAAAGTTGTTTATTATAAATGGTTCCCCAAAATTAGTTTAACCCGAACCAGTTTAACCAAACCCCGATTATCTCCCGGGCCCTAAACTCGGGCATTACAACTCTCCCCCACTTAAGGAATTTCATCCTTGAAATTTACCTGACGGAAAGAGATACGTAAACCGTTTCTTCATGTCATCTTTTCTCTCCCAAGTGGCTTCTTCCACTCCTCTGTGTCGCCACTTCACTTTGACAAACTCAATGGTCCTTCCCCGCGACACTTTGTTGTCGGAAGCCAAAATCTCAACTGGTTCTTCACCGTAGGTCAAATCCGGATTCAATTCTATCTCCTCAACTAGCTTAACATGTGACAGATCTGATCTATACCTCCGAAGCATCGAAATATGAAACACATCGTGAATCTTTTCTAACTCCGTCGACAATCTCAATCTATAAGCAACGGGACCTACTCGCTCAACTATCTCATACTGGCCAATGAATCTCGGACACAACTTACCCTTCCTACCAAATCTCATCACCTTCTTCTAAGGTGAGACTTTCATGAACACTTTTTCGCCCACATCATACTCTATCTCTCTTCTTTTCAAATCAACATGAGATTTCTGTCTATCCAAAGCTGCCTTCAAACGATCACATATCAACTGCACTTTCTCTGTAGTACACTTAAGCATATCAGGCAAGGGTATCAATTTCTGTCCCGCTTCAGCCCAACAAACATGTGTTCTACATTTTGTGCCATACAGAGCTTCATAAGTTACCATCTGAATACTCGCTTGACAATTGTTATTGTACGCAAACTCTACTAACAATAGATGCTTCTCCCACAAACCCTAAAATTCAATAATGCAACATCTCAACATGTCTTCCAACACTTGTATGACTCACTCCGACTCACCATTGATCTGAGGATGATAGGAAGTGCTAAAGTTCAATCGAGTTCCCAAAGCACTATGTAAACTCTCCCAAAATCTAGTTGTGAATCTCGAATCTCTGTATAGACTTCGGTACACCTTGCAATCTCACTATTATACAAATCGTCCAACTTATCTAAGGTATAAGTAGTGTGAACAGCCAAGAAGTGTGCACATTTCGTAAAATAGTCAACGATCACCCAAACCGAATTCATATTAGAAGATGTCAACGGCAAACCTGATACGAAATTCATGGTAATTCTCTCTCACTTCCACTTGGGAATTCTCAATGGTTGTAACAAACCTGAAGGAAAATGATGTTTGGCCTTAACTCGCTGACAAACCATACACTTACTCACAAACTCGGCAACATCTTTCTTCAAACCAACCCAGAAGTACTCATCTTTTAAATTGCGATACATGTTCGTACTTTCTGGATGCATAGCAAACGGACTACTACGAGCTTCGGTTAGAATGGTGCGTCTCAACTCAACATCTTTCAGAAAAACTACTCTACTTTTGAAACACAAGATTATGTCACTACTAAAACAGAAATCTATCAATTTACACTCTGATATGTCTAGCACGTGAGATGCTAATGATCTATCTTGCAACTGTTTCTCTCAGATCAACTGAATCAACGAAGGTTTAACTTGCAATTCGGCCACAAAACCACCATTTTGAGACAAACTTAGCCTAGCAAACATAGCTCGTAACTCGACTGCCACCTTCCTACTCAAAGCATCGGCCACTACATTGGCTTTACCTGGATGGTACTCAATCGTGAGATCATAGTCCTTAAGTAATTCTAGCCATCTACACTGTCGAAGGTTCAATTTCTTCTACGTCATCAAATACTTCAAGCTCTTATGATCGATGTACACTGTGCATTTCTCGCTGTAAAGGTAATGCCTCCAAACTTTCAAAGAAAAAACCACTGCAGCCAATTCTATGTCGTGTGTAGGGTAATTACGCTCATGAGTCTTCAACTGTCTAGACGCATAGGCCACTACTTTTCCCTCTTGCATAATCACACAACCTAAGCCAACATACGATGCATCGCTGTAGATTACGAACTCTTTCCTTGACACGGGCTGAATCAAAACATGAGCTTTTGTCAAGGCTTCTTTCAATTTCTCAAATGCTTGTTGTCTTGCATTGGTCCACTCAAACCGTAAATCCTTTTGTAGCAATTTAGTCAATGGAGCTGCAACCTTTGAGAAACCCTCAACAAAACGTCTATAGAACCGGCCAAGCCTAAGAAACTACGAATTTCGGTCACAAACTTCGGTTGCTTCTAATTCACAATTGCCTTAACTTTCTTAGGATCCACTCAGATTCCCTCGGCTGATACAATATGACCTAGGAAGACTACTTCCCCGATCCAAAAATCACATTTGCTCAACTTGGCATACAACTGGTTGTCTAATAATTTCTGCAATATCAAACGCAAATGATGATCATGATCCTCCTCTGTACGAGATTACACTAAGATATCATCAATGAATACTACCACAAACTGATCCAAGTACTCATGAAACACCCTATTCATCATATCCATAAAAACTGTTGGTGCATTCATCTAACCAAAGGGCATCACTAAGAATTCATAATGTCCATAACGAGTGCGGAAAGTTGTCTTCGGTACATCTTGATCTCTTACCTTCAGCTGATAATAACCGGATCTTAAATCTATCTTCGAAAACACTGAAGCACCTCTCAACTGATCAAACAGGTCATCAATCCTCGGCGAAGGATATTTGTTCTTCACTGTCAACTTATTCAATTGTCGGTAATCGATACACATCCTCAAATTGCCATCTTTCTTTTTCACAAACAACACTGGTGCACCCCAAGGTGAAATACTCAGACGAATGAACCCTCGGTATATCAGTTTCTGAAGCTGTGTCTTCAACTCTTTCATTTCTTTAGGAGCCTTTCGATACAGAGCAATCGACACTGGAGCAGAATTAACATAAGTCTCTATAGCAAATTCCACCACTCTATCAGGCAGCAAACCAGGCAATTCTTCCAGAAATACCTCTAGAAATTCACAAACAGTTTTGATGTCTTGCGGTCGTGCCTCACTCATATTTGGATACATAACATAGGTTAAGTATGCCTGACAACCAATATCTATTAACTTCTGAGCCTCTAAAGCTGAAACAACATTGGACAAGAACTTAAAGTTCTCGTCCACTACAACTACTACCTCATAATCATCTGAAAGCCTCAAGGACACACGCTTTGTCTCGAAATCTAACCTAGCCATATGTTCCATAAGCCAATCCATGCCCAAAATTACATCAAAACCATAAAACGACAATTCCATCATATCCACAGGAAAAACATGACCCTAAACCATCAAAGGACATCTTCTGTACATCTTTCTAACTACAACTGTCTCGCCAAAAGAAATCGTGACACTCATACCCACATCTAATATCTCGACCGAAATATCTAACAACTTCACATGCTCACTCAATATATATGAATGTGTAGAGCCGAAATCAATCAAAGAAAGCAAAGTCAAAGACTGTAATGAGAAATTATCTGCAATCACATCTGTGTCATTCCTGTCCTCACGATGCGCTTACACTCTAGTCGGTCCACCTCCCTCGGGCTCAATTGCCACAACATGAGCTACATTCCTCTGACCATCATTCTTAGGCTGAAAGTTACCTCGACCGCGCCCCCGGCCTCTCTGATGATCGACAACTTGTGCAAGATCCTGTTCATCCCTAGCTGGATGTGGACAATCATGCTTCAAGGGCGCTCGAGACCCGCAGTTCCAACATGAGCCATAAGTTCCCCCAACACTCGCCAAAATGATGTCTATCACACTTGGTACACTTAGGAGTACGATTTTCAGCCCCTTGGCCGTGATGGCTTCGCCCCGGGTTACCACCTTCATGCATATGATCATGATGGAGTCTCCTATCCTTGTGCCTCTTGGCACGATCTCTATCCCACTCGGTGGTCCTTTTCCCTGAACTAGATCCACCTTTACAATCAACAAGTCCCAAAGACTGTTCAATGTCCTTGGCCCTAGCGACCAATACATCAAAATCCATATAGTCAGAAGCCAACATGTAGGTCTTCACCTCCTGGATCAAACCATATCGAAAATGCTCACACCGTTCCCTCTCAGTATGAACCAATTCAGAAGCGTACTGATTAAGACGTACGAACTGTACCTCATACTCGGACACGGTCAGGCTACCCTGAACTAGATCCATGAACTCTCTCTTCTTATCGTCTAGGTATCGAGGACCTAGATACTTCTTAGGAAAAGCAGACTTAAAGAATTCCCAAGTAACCTTAGCCTCTAGCATACCCGTTGTGATGGTAGTCCACCAAGTATAGGCATCTCCCTGAAGCAAAGAGACGATGCAACCTAGCTTACGTGCACCAGAGCACTCCATCTGTCCCAAAATTCGAACTGAGCTCTCAAACCATGCCTCTGAACCCTCGGTTGATAATCCCCGAAACTCGACTCCACCAAAGATACGAAGTCGTTCTAATGGCAGACCAGAACCTGCACCCTGAGGCGGTGCTGCAACCTGAACACCCGCTAAAGCTGTCTGAATAGCCCCGACTATAGCCTGAATCAACGGATTCACATCAATGCAAGTCTATCCCTGACCAACCTGGGGTCCAACACCTCTGACATTCGCTGCACCACCACCCGGAGGAGGAGGAGGAGGAGGAGGAGGCAAGTTCTCCCCTTGCACATCCTCAACATTCTCAATCCACTCAACCCTCGAATTATCCATTCTGGGCCTTCCCCTCGGTCTCACCATGATAACATGTACAAAACTAAACAATAAACACAACAAGTGAAATGATTTGGGGTTAGCAAGGAACAAGGTCCAAGGCGCTCAAGTCTTCAAACTTAAATCCACTTACAATAACAGTATACTAGAAGTGGGTGCCTTTAACTATCTCCCAACCAACACAAAAGAAAACCATTAGCATGCTTACAATCACCGTGCATCACAACCAACAACCATGCACAATAAGACTTACCTCACTTACCTTTCGGCTTTGTGGAAACTCAGCGAACCTAGGCGAACCTAGGCTCTGATACCAACAAATGTAACCCCCCGACCCGGCCTAGCCACCAGACCACATCGAACGGGTTACACGGGGAAAACCGAAAAGAAACCTGTTATGGTTTCACCCCGATTAGCAACCCTAATTTTCTTTTTTTTATAACTAATATAATTTAATCTTGTCTAAATGTCATTTTAAAACCTATGTGTAGAGACTAGCAGTGGAAAAGCAAAACACGAGCAAGAACCACTCGAAACGAGCTTTTTGAGGCTACTTGTATAGCTTTAAAACAGGTCGTATCGATACGCTCGGGCTCGTATCGATACGCCTTCAACGGTAAAAAATCCCAAGTCAACCTCAAGAGGTCGTTCTGATACGCTTAGAGACCGTACCGATACGAGCGTATCGAAACTGTCTCGAGGGTTTCAGAATGTCAGCCCATATCGAAACACTCTTGAAACGTTTCGGAACCTATAACGCCTGGGTTTGGGGCCCGGGAAATACTTGGGTTTGGTTAAACCGGTTCGGGTTAAGCTAATTGTGGGGAAACAATTTAAAGTAAACCAATTTTAAAGCTTTTGGAGAAAAGGGAATTTAAAAAAAGGCCTTTTGGTAAAATGTGGACAAATGGGTTTTTGGAGATAAATTTTAAATTAAAATAAAATACAATATTTCAAAATTCTCATCTCATCTCCTTCCCCAAAACCATTTTCACATTAAACCTCCCCAAAACCCCATTTCACTATTCCATTGCTCCTAGCTTTCTATCCAAGCGATTTCTTCAAGGTAATTGATTCTTTAACTTGGTTTTATCTTCCTTGAGTCGTAGATACTAAGATTTTTTTGCTAAAACCCATGGTTTAAACTTGTTTTGATTTTAAAGTTTGGTTTGAAGTGGAAGGGAGTTTGTGGGATTTTCATTGGGGTTGGTTGTGGCTGGGTTTAGGTGTGTTTTTAAATTTGTCTTATTTCTAGAATAACAAGGAAATGATGGGTTGTTATAGGAAACCCGAAATGGGTATTGTGGGTAACATTGGAAGTAGGAAATCTTGAGTTTTTGGATGGGTTTTGGGTCTAAATGACAGTTGATGGTTTGGTATCTTTGGGTTGATGTTTTGTATGTTAAAAGATAGATTTTTTATGATAAATTCGTTGGGATTGGCTGCATGTAGTTTGGGGCTGAATTGAATATGTTTTGGGTGAAATTTGGGCTCGAATCGATGTGTTTTGTTGCAAGAATGTTGAGTTCCGAGTTGCTGCTATGTTTGTGAGTATAATAACATCCTGATGTTCTGTTTTGGGTTGCCTAAAGCAGAGGAAACGAATTTGGGCTTCGTGGACGCGAATCGCGTAGTTCGGAGGCTTTAATCGGCATCTTGGATAGCGTTTGTGTGTTGGCTAGTGAGTGGAAATTGATTCGAAGCTTTAAAGTGTTCAAAGAAGGTTTCTTGGGGTTTGGGTGGAGCCTTAGGGGCCAACCTAAACCCAAGTGTAAGTGTATTTATTTCTTGCCTTGTTTCGTTAAGTGTCGGTGTATGTGTTTATACACGTTGTTGGTTGAAATGCAATTGCTTTTATCTCCTTTTTAATGATGTTGTCTTGTCGTAGTTGTTGTCAAAGCCTCACGTAATGGTTAGTGGAAAGTATGTTGTTGAATACGGTGATGTGTAGTCCCACCGGTAGTGACTAATAGATCAGTACGATGATGTGTAGTCCCACCGGAATCATGCTAGTTGATGTGAACAGTGATGTGTATGTTGGGTCACGTCGGCATGCCCTGTGGCGCAGCGGAAAAATTAATCCGACGTAATCTAGCCAGGATCCATGTACAGGAACGAATCCAGGGTGAAAAGATGAAGAGTTATCTTTTAAAACTCTAGAAACTGGAAAACCGACGGTATGTCGGAATAACCACGTCAAGTAAAACTGGAATCGTCACAGGTTTGCAACGACCTCTACGGAGTGTAACCCCCTTAACCCGGTCTAGACGATTGACCCGAATTAAGAAAGTCACACGGGGAAAACCAAAGTCAACCCGAAAGTCAACCTTGATTAACGACCCTTTTTTTTCTTTTTAATCTTGTCTAGATGCACATTAGCTCTAATTGTGATCACACAAACAACATGCTCAAAGATCACAAACATCAGAGATCAAACAGGGACTCAATTGAACAATTTTACAACTTTAGGGACCAAATTGTAAATTCTGAAAACTTTGAGGACTTAACTAGATTTTAAGTTACCAACTTAAAATTAATCATGTTTCATGCTTCTCAGCCAAATTTCAGCTCAAACGGACATCCCAAACTCATACAATTGCACAAACAAGTTTCAGGACCAAAATGCAAACATTCTGAAACATTTAACTGCCACTGTCAGCCCCCAACGGTCGGCTGTTCCGAAACAGGGAGAGCCCGTTTCGAAACACGGGGCCGTTCCGCAACGCGTACCGAAACGCGGGCTGGCAGTGACCAATCCGTTTCGGAATGGTGTCACCTGTTTCGGACGCCTGGGTTCATTCAAGGCACCCGTTCCGAAACGGTGTCATCTGTTCCGAAACACCCTGCACAGATTGCAGCATTTTGCTTACTCAAACATACAATTGATCATCCAATCATGCTCCAAAAGCCACCAAACCTTACCAACATGCAATTCAACATATAAGGGACATACTTGCATCAACAATTCAACAAAATGTCAACATATGTGAAAAGCCCCAAATCTATAGGCATGCTTCCTACACAAGCAACCATTCAAGCATAAACTTCCAAATCAATCTCATATTAGCCACAACATGATCCAACAACATTAACAACAACATTAAAACATCCTTGTCCGAACATATACGAACACATACACATAACCCGAGAGATTCTACCCCCATTGCCTTTATTAACTATAGCTATTCACCGAGACATACATCTCAAATGGAGTCCTCCTTGAATCCCTTGCTTCTCGCTGTCCAAACTTCAAGAATCTGCATTGATGGACAAAAAGGAGCGTAAGCACATAATGCTTAGTGAGGAATGCTCAAAACCAAAACACCACCAATGCAGCGAGTCTTAAAACCTCTTTGAAAAGCAACTCGATTTGTTTACCAAGCAAAGTTTGAAAACTCTTTTTCAACATCATGCTTAAAACCATGCATTGCTCAAACATGAAAACCAACCCTTAGCTTAGCAAGCTAAGAAAACCTTTTCAAAGCATCATTTACAAAATCATCCATTTAACCATTCCATGCATAAACACCATATGCAAAGCTAAAATCAACCTTGGAAAAACACTTCCACTTACATCATACCATTCACATACTTGAATGCCGTTTCAAATTAAGAAACCCTTTTTAAACCATTTACTTAATCAATTAACACATGCATTAAACCATGCAACATATTACCACATCATTCTCATTTGCGTCTCATGACCTTAAAACAAGTCTTAGCAAGACTCCAATGCACTAAAGAGATTTCATGCACACATGCAACATTCTCAATAGATAATCAACACTTGTTCAAACTAACAAGTAAACATGCATTCTCAATTCATTAAGCAATTCTCATGCAACCATGCATCAATTCAAGCATCTCATGCTTCATTATATCAAGAACATTATATTGGCTTCCAAGTGACCAACCAAATCCACTTTTCAACTCAACACCCGATCGGATACGCGGATCACAAGCGTTGTCCCCACGCTTCATACACACTACCAATCCAAGGTCTCCCAAATGGACTTTTTAACACCATTTGACCTTACCATTCACAAGGTTCCCATGTATGGACTTTTAAACACCATACAACCTTAACTTTCACAAGGGTCCCATATATGGACTTTTAAACACCATATAACCTTAACATGCTCAAGGTTCCCATGTATGGACTTTTAAACACCATACAACCTTAGCATCACCGATTGGTAGTTGTATAATCATCTAACGAGATCCGGGACACCCTATACAAGATCCACACATGGACTTTAAACCACCATTGTGATCTTAACAAGCACAAGGTCCTCAAATGGAATTTTAACCACCATTATTACCTTTGCTTAACCAAGGTCCTCGAATGGGATCCCATCAACCATTATGACCTTAACCATCTCGTTAGGAAACTTGGATGGAGTTTACCGGTTCACTCTTAACCACTCCACACCCAAGGCGACTTTATTCACGGTGCACCCAATCCTATAGCCGGCTAACTATATCCGATCAACGAACCAATAACCACTTGCATCACTTGCCAAAATAACCATCTTACCACATTAACCTTTAATTCACATGCATAACCATAATGCAAAAACCATCATTTACCTTAACCAAGAACCAACCATGGACTTACAAACACCATGTTGTTCTTTAATAAACAAGGCTTACACAAGGACTTTCAACCACCTTTGTAACCTTAAGCATCACTTACCAATGTACATCATTAACAACAATAATTCATTGTTTTAAAGCATCACACAAAAGCCATTAAACAACATGCAACACTATGCATCAAAACCACAATTTCAATGTACAAAACCAAGGATCTCTTACCTTGAGCATCCTTCACATATGGCTTTCAAAACCAGCATTTAACCATGCTAAAATATGCTTTCAAAACAGAATTTAAACCATGCAAAACACATGCATTTCAATCATCAACCACAATTGCTTTAAAAGCCAATTCACAACACAACCAAGAACGAAAATCCATTTACTTACTCTTGAGCTTAGCAAAGTTGTTTAGACTTAAACTAAGCTCCCAAAGCCTTCAAACCTTGGTTTAAAAGCTGAAAACCCGACTTCACTCACCGATACACAAAACAAGGCTAGCCAACAAGCCTTCCAAGCATCCGAAACCTTCCGCACCACCTCTAAAGCTCACGGATCAAACTCCCCTGTTTCAAGCACACAACAACAGAAGATCAATGCATCATTATGCATCAAAAACACCAGCAACACAACACAACTCGCTGCTCATCACAAATCCAACAATTCGGCTACCAAACACAACCGAAATCACCTCCAAACACTTCCAAAACTTAACCCAGCCAAGATCCATCACTGCTAACCATTTTTAAACATCAATTAACATCCAAAATGATCACAAACACGTCCTTATACCTCCAGGTATAACAGATCACCAAAAACACTCCAAAACAACCAAAAACTCAAGCAAAACTTAGGAAATTCAACCTATTCGGGATTGCATTAATTACACCTCAACATCTAATCAATTTAGCATTCATTTAACATCAATTTGACACTCCAAAACACTGCCCAAACAGATCACACGAAAATTCCACCAAAATCAAGCAAATCTTGCATTTTAAGCCAAAAATCAAGATTTCAATTGAAAAGCCTTTAACAAATCACAAATCAAGGATTGAGAACTTAGGAATTTCAGTAAAGAACTGATAGTTTAGAGGAGAAGGACGTTCTTACCTCCAAACTTGAGTTTCTCCTTTTTAGAACCAAAAAGCTTGATGAAACAACTTGCAAATGGTGAGGTTTTGTTGTAGAGATGATTAGGAATCAAAAGAGAGTTGAAAGGAGAGATTTAGGTGACAAAATCAGAAGAAATTCTCTGGAGAGAAAGTGTTTGGGTTGAGAGAAAATGAAAATTGGGAGAAAATGAAAAGTTAGTTACAAATAGCCAAAATGGCTTTCCCTCCTCTTTCCTTATGTTTTAAAATCAGAATAAAGCCTTAAAATATCTTAGAAAAATCTGGAGAAACCACTTTTGGAATAATAGCTCCTTAAAGATTCAAAGTTTCAACCCTTTATAAAACAGTCACGCAACTTTCAAAATTTACATTTTGGTCACTAGCCAAAATGTCAACCTTCCGAACCTCATTTTCCAAAATTGATTTCACAGTTCACTTTTATATATTAAAAGATGATTTTAGAACATTTTTCCATATTTTTAATGCAACCCGAACTAGGCTTTCCTAATTTCACCTTTATATATTCGATCAGCACTTTGACCGAACCGGTCAACGCCCAAAACTTCTGAGCCCAAAACCGGGGCGTTACACGGAGTCCACCCGAACAAAACGAACAAAGTTGTAGAACTAAGTTTTGATATAATATTTGAAAAATGTTTTGGACTAAATTGCAAAGAATTTAAAATGAGTTTTTAGTCAAAAACAACTTGAAAATATGTTTAAGGGTTTTAAAGGCTTTGGAATGGACTTAAAGTACATTTAAAGTGGTCAAAACCTGTATTTTTATGTACCCGTATCGATACGGTATAGAAGGGTATCGATACGTTTTAGGGTTTCAAGCCACCAGATTTTCCAGTAGCCAAAACCCGTACCGATACGCTTAGCCGTATCGATACGGTGAGCTTTGATATAGCCCAACGGCTAGTCGCGTACCGATACGGTTGTATCGCGTACCGATACGCCTAACCACCCCAACGGTCACTTTCCCAACGGTCTTTTAAATTTCAGGACCGTACCGATACGCTAGGTAAGCGTATCGATACGCATCAGCTGAAGAAGCCCAACGGCTCTTTCCTCATTGAGACCGTATCGATACGGTTGGACGAGTATCGATACGCCAAGCTGCAGAACTGCATTTATGGTGGGAAATAAAGACTCAAACGGCTCCAAATTGATCCCAACGGCTAGCAACGGCTACAAACTCAATAGGGAGTATAAAAGGGACCTCCAAGCATCTTGTAGTGGTTAATGCTTCAATTGTTACAACATTATGATGTCAAAATTTGTCTAGAGCTTAAATTGTTTATTTCTTGCTTAGACAACACTTGTGAGCTTACATTGTTAAATTTGCTCAAGTGTCTAGGTTTTGGGTGAGTGCTTAGAATTGCAAACAAACACCTTTTAGAGGGATTTCTAGTTTGCTAAGTCTTTCTTTGTAAAGAGAGTGTTCCTTCAAGCTTTGGGTAGAAAGCTTTGAGGGTTGTAACGGTTTCCTCCTAATCCGAGAAAAGGGGACGAAATTCTTAGTGAATTTGTTGGAAATCCTTAGTGGGGAGCTATGGTAGTGGATGTAGACCTTGGTTAGAAGGTTGAACCACTATAAATCCTTGTGTCAAATCGCCAATTTTTCACCTCCCACTAAAACACCCAATTATCCAACTTCTCCACACTTGGCGAGCAAGAACGGTTGATCGAATCAAGAACCCTAAATCTCAACAATTGGTATCAGAGCTTGGCTCAATCGAAGAGGATTCACATCCTATTGAGAAGATCCGGCAAGCTCGATCACTTTTTCATCAACCGGCTCAAATGACGCAATCCATCGACAAACCGCCTTTCTTCAACGGAGATCACTATGCCCATTGGAAGACAAAGATGAAATTCTTCTTGAAGTCAAGAGATTACAAGCTATGGGACATAGTTGAAGATGGTCCGTTCGTGCCTCAAGGAAGCAAAGCGGAATGGAGTGCCGACGATCGCAAGAAGATGGAGCTAAATTGCAAAGCCTTGCACATGCTCTTTTGTGCTTTTGGCCCAACCATCTATGAGAAGATGTCTTCTTGTGAGAGTGCCAAGGAGGTATGAGACAAGCTTGAAGTCACATACGAGGGGACCGATGAAGTCAAGGAGACCAAGATTGGGCTCCTAACCTTAGAGTATGAGAACTTCAAGATGGATCCGGAAGAGAACATCGAGAAGATGTTTGATAGGTTCTCCACCATCACCAATGGTCTTAAAGGTTATGGAGAAGCCATCCCGGAAGAGAAGCTTGTCCGAAAGCTCATCTACTCCCTTCCCGAGTCATGGGACTCAAAGAGGACCGCCATCATTGAAGCCAAGAATCTCAAAACCTTGAAGCTTGATGAACTCATGGGGTCACTTCTCACTCACCAAATAATGAAGAAAAACAAAGAAGAGGAGAAGAAGAAGGAAGAGATTAGAGCAATGGGGAAGAAGAAGATCATGGAGCTAGGCATCAATGCAAGTGCCGTAGCTCTCAAATCCTCCACTTGCCATCACGTAGATTCTAGTGAGGAGGATAGTGAAGATGAAGAGATGGCCTATCTCTTCAACAAGTTCACCCGGTTCATGAAGAGCAAAATGGAAAAATCCAAGCATGAATCGATGAAGAAGATGAAGGACTCCCACAAATCCAAAAAGAAGGGATCATCTTCAAAACAAGCATATGTGGCCACATGGAGTGATGAAGACTCCACCGATGATGAAGTAGCCTACCTATGCTTGATGGCCCTCAATGAGGGGGAGGTAACTTCTAACTCATCTATTTCAAATTCTTATACATTTGATGAGTTACAAGATGCCTATGATGATTTGCTTTTGGAATTCAAGGCATCATTTTCTAAAAACAAAAAGTTGATTTCAAAAATAAAAATTGAAAATGATTTGCTTTCCAAAACAAATCTTGAACTTGAAGCAAGATTAAAAGATTTTGAACAAAAATGTTTTGATTTACAAAATTTGCTTCTCAAAGTTCAAAAAGAAAAAGATTTGATTTCCAATGAACTTGAAAAGAAAAATAGTTTTGGAAAATCAAACTTTTATGTAAGACAATCTAGTGCCCCTAGATTTGTGAATGGAAAATGTTTTAGAAGTGTTTGGGTCCCAAAAGGACTAACCACTTCAACTAAAAAGGATGAAATTGAAAAATGGATTCCTAAGGGGACTAAATTTTGTGCTACTAATGTCTATGGATCCAAAGCAATTTGGATACCAAAAATTACTTGATTGTCTTTTGCTAGGTGTGATGGAGAGTGATCAACAAGTCAAAAATTGAGGGGGAGCTCCATGCACACAAAGGAAGAACACTTGAAGAAGGAAGGCTTCATATCCTCCCTTGAGTTCAAGTGTGGTAAAATCTAGTTGCTTTAGTGTTTATTTGATTTATTTTCTTTTATGTCAACTAGATATTCATATATGTTGAACTAACATTCTCATGATGCTTTGAGTAAGGGGGAGCCAATTTTTAAAACCAAAATTTTAAGTGTGTCAAATTTTTTTTTGCCTCCTATGTTATCTTGAACTTAAATGTCATTTTAAATTCTTTTTGATATAACAAAAAGAGGGAGAAATGGTTTGAAAAATTGAATTTTTCAAATGAATAAGGGGGAGCTTTACTTGTTTTCATTTGTAATCTCTTATTCACAATTTTAAAGTCAAAGGGGGAGAATTCCGAACAATTTTTCAAGTTGGTTTTATTATATCAAAAAGGGGGAGATTGTAGAACTAAGTTTTGATATAATATTTGAAAAATGTTTTGGACTAAATTGCAAAGAATTTAAAATGAGTTTTTAGTCAAAAACAACTTGAAAATATGTTTAAGGGTTTTAAAGGCTTTGGAATGGACTTAAAGTACATTTAAAGTGGTCAAAACCTGTATTTTTATGTACCCGTATCGATACGGTATAGAAGGGTATCGATAAGTTTTAGGGTTTCAAGCCACCAGATTTTCCAGTAGCCAAAACCCGTACCGATACGCTTAGCCGTATCAATACGGTGAGCTTTGATATAGCCCAACGGCTAGTCGCGTACCGATACGGTTGTATCGCGTACCGATACGCCTAACTACCCCAACGGTCACTTTCCCAACGGTCTTTTAAATTGCAAGACCGTACCGATACGCTAGGTAAGCGTATTGATACGCATCAGCTGAAGAAGCCCAACGACTCTTTCCTCATTGAGACCGTATCGATACGGTTGGACGAGTATCGATACGCCAAGCTGCAGAACTGCATTTATGGTGGGAAATAAATACTCAAACGGCTCCAAATTGATCCCAACGGCTAGCAACGGCTACAAACTCAATTGGGAGTATAAAAGGGACCTCCAAGCATCTTGTAGTGGTTAATGCTTCAATTGTTACAACATTATGATGTCAAAATTTGTCTAGAGCTTAAATTGTTTATTTCTTGCTTAGACAACACTTGTGAGCTTACATTGTTAAATTTGCTCAAGTGTCTAGGTTTTGGGTGAGTGCTTAGAATTGCAAACAAACACCTTTTAGAGGGATTTCTAGTTTGCTAAGTCTTTCTTTGTAAAGAGAGTGTTCCTTCAAGCTTTGGGTAGAAAGCTTTGAGGGTTGTAACGGTTTCCTCCTAATCCGAGAAAAAGGGACGAAATTCTTAGTGAATTTGTTGGAAATCCTTAGTGGGGAGCTAAGGTAGTGGATGTAGACCTTGGTTAGAAGGTTGAACCACTATAAATCCTTGTGTCAAATCGCCAATTTTTCACCTCCCACTAAAACACCCAATTATCCAACTTCTCCACACCTGGGGAGCAAGAACGGTTGATCGAATCAAGAACCCTAAATCTCAACAAAAGTTTTCGCCTCCCTAACATTTAGGGATAAATTTCGACAGGTTTGAACACCTTCTAGGGAGAAGTCGAAATCCCTCCAGGGATTCCCGAGGGAGTCTGAAATCGACCAGGGGTTCTACCGGGACTTGGATTCGAACTAAGAAATCGCCAGGAATTTGCCAGGGGGCAAGAGGAACACTAGTAAAATATCGAACAGCTTCTCAGAGAGCTTTCTGAGATATGTCGAATTACAGTGGGGAATCCCTAGGGGTGTTGTCGAAATCTTCAAGAGGAGGAAGATGGATGATTTGGTTGCTAGCTCTTGTCCCTTTAAATAGTATTCAGAGACTTAATTCTAGTTGAATATCTTAAATCCAAGTTCAACCAAAATTCATAGAATCTAATTCTAGTTGAAATTGGTTTATATTTAATATACATCATATTTAATAATATTAAATGAAATATATATATTTAATTATGTAGAATCTTATTCTACATAAAACATGGATTTAAATATGCATTATATTTAATCCAAATATATATATTTTTATTATATAGAATCTTATTCTGTCTTTACTTGTATTTAAATATATTTAAATATATATATTTAATTATGTAGAATCTAATTCTACATAAACTTGGAATTAAATATACATTATATAAATTCCAAATATATATTTAAATTTCTAGAATCTTATTCTATAATATTTAAGTCTCTAAATATTTTCCATACTCTAAATGATATTTGATAAATACAATATTTATCCAATATTATTCTCATTTAAGGGAGTTGCCGATTTCCCCTATCCCATAGGGGATATTTCGGCAACCTCCCTAAAATATGGAGTATGGTTTCCAATTTTTGTTCGTTTCATTCGAAGGGTGTGACTCTTGTAGGTTCATGCAACGTTAGCAGCAAAATTAGAACTATTCTAATTTTACAAACAATGAGTGGCATCTAGCAATACATCATTGTTACCTAAGTTGCATGAAGTCATGGTTTGACTTTCCTAATTCCTGAATAAACTTCCTTTATGTATTTCATCCTTTTGTCCTTTATATCTTAGATGAACAAGAGTCATGGGTTAGTCACACTTGCATTGTCCATCTTGTGTTTCTTAATGTCTTGAGTAGATTATGATAAACGAATTTCTATGATATCTCATATCATAATATTCGAGCATGGCCATGCATTTTCTAATCTCACTCAATCAAGTGGCCGAAGATATTTCTCCCATTATTTAGGAGGGACAAATCCTTTCTTGATCAACCATATTTCACTACATAGGTCATCGCCTATCCTATCATCAGTCTTTATAATGTAGTCAGTTACGACACACGTTTGCCTATGTCAAAATACGTAAATCTTTATGTTGAAATCATGTTGATCTCAAGTCTGAGGATTATACATATGTTTATCATGAGCAATGTTGTGACTGTGACATAATTACCCAAGAAACATGCTCATAGCGGGTCAATCCAGTATGTTGTTCTCTAACAAATACTTATGTGTTGATTTTGACATCTCTATGTCAATGAGACCGCTTGTCATCAACCACATATTAGTCTTTATATAGTATCACTGTCCATACCCGTAATAATATTCGACTAAGGATCCTATTTAACAATAATCGTATTATTGTATGGACTTTATTATCCAATGGTTAGTTTGATGCACAGAAACATACCATATGATAATAACGGCAATGTCATTACTTGATAAATCTAGTAAAATAGTATGTCTATTCAATCATCATATGATTGGTCTTTGGGCATACTCCAACAATCTCCCACTAGCACTAAGAGCAATCATTCTCGTATCTAATACGATATGGCTTAGTGTAACTGACATGCTTATGCTGTGTCAAAAGCTTTGTCATAGAGTCGACAAAGTTATCAACTTTGTGCGTATGTTGCATACTTTCACATCTCCAAGATGTAAGCACTTTAGAATATGTTTGGATTTATTGATGAGATATGGGTTTTATTTGCTTACGTAAAGGTTCCATTATAACAGAGTTATGTAGCATCTAATATGCTGGGAACAACCCTTAGATCAGAAGTGAACCCTTTAGATCCAAACATCCTTCTTTACTGCTATGTCGACTGTAATACATTCAGCCTATGTTGTAGAGTTAGGTATTGTCTCATGTTGCTAACTCGTAGTATCTTTTATTAATACAAAACAGATTGCGATCTTTAGTTCCTTTTGATAAGTATGTCATCTACATACAATACTTAGGAAAGTAACAATGCTCCCACTAGCTCTTTTGAAAACAAGACTCCCCTTTATTTCTAGATAAACCAAACCTTTTGATTGTATCTTCTGAAACGAATATCCCAACTTTGAGAAGCTTGCCTTAGTCTATGGATAGACCTTTGTAGCTTACATACCTTGGAGTGACAAAATCTTCTGGATGTGTCATGTACACATCTGTTTAAAGTTTTCCCTTAGGAAAGTGGTTTTGACATTCCTTTATTTGATTCCATAATCATCGTTTGTAACTACTTGCAAGTGAGATTAAGATGGATTAAACATAGCTACAAGGAAGATTCTTTATCATGGTCTATACTATGAAGTTTGTCGAAAACTTTTAGCGATGAATTATCCTTTGTATGTTTTATCATCCATGTCAGTTTTTCCTTTTTGAAAAACTCATCCATACCTCTTAGGTTTTACCCTTTTAGGTAACCAAAGTCTATACTTGGTTTTAGACATGGATTCCATCTCATATCTCATGGCTCTTAGCCATTTCTCGAATTTTGGGCTCACCATTGCTTTTTGATAAGACCTAGTCTTTATCTTGATCCAAAAAGAAGAGTGTTTCAATGTACGGATTGCGAGAAATCAATATTTCTCAAGTATATGGTATTCTCTTAAGGATCAACACAATGGTTGTGTTTTGTTCCAATGTTCCTTGATTATTTGTGGAACATTCCCAATCTTTGGTTCATAAATTTGTTGTCTAAAATTTCTTCACATTCCAAATTCCATTTTTTCCTTTTGTGAGAGGTAATCTCTTTCGAGAGAAACTCTCGTCTGAGCAACAAACATTTTGTTCTTGTTGAAAAATGAAATTCCTTAGTGATAAGTATTCTCTTTCGAGATAAACTATCGTTTGAGCAACAAATATTTTGTTCTCGTTAAATTTGAAGAAATAATATCCTTTTGTGAGAATTAATCTCTTTCAAGATAAACTCTCGTTTGAGAAACAAACGCTTTGTTCTCGTTAGAATAAACAACAAATGGAGTTTTTTAAGGTTCGAACTTTGTAAACATTTTAACATGTAAGTAACCTTAAAACTTCAAATGTATTCTTGAACAATTCTTAGTCCATATCTTATATGACATTTTGAAAAAAAAAACACGATTAAGTATGAGAGTTGTTTTTCTAGTGTGTAAAGAAGTCGAAAATGACTTGTTCTGAATCAAAACATGTCTAACATATTTGATTCTCTTTCAAAGACTTTTCGTTCTACTTGTGGGATTTAATTATGGGACAATCTCATATTCTTTGAAAGTTCATCAATCTTTAAATATTCTTGAATTTGATCTCCTCAAATTACCTTAATACTTTTATGAGTTTGAGTTTAGTCATTTGTTTTATTTATCTTATAAATATTATTGATTTGATTAGTTTAAAGATCATTGATTCGTTGTGCCATAAGAGATTAAAAGAATAACATTTATTTAAATAATCTCAAAATTAAAATATCTTGTCCTTACAAGATAACTAAAACTTAGGCACAAAATAATAATCTTAAAAACTAAAACAAATCTATTTAAGCAAAACACATGTCCTAATGGATGATGTAGCAACTCTTGCTTTATTTCCATTCGCAGGTCCATGTCTATTCTGATGCCTTCTCTTTAGAAGCCTCTAAGGTTGATGCCTCACTCGTTTTTGCTTTCTTGACTTCTTGTAGGTGTGTGGGGCAGTTTCTCTTCCAATGTCCGGTCTTGCCGCAATGTAAACATTTTCCATCCTTCTTGATTCCCTTCTTAGGTTTGAATGCCTCCTTTCCATCAGTTTTGGTCTTACTATCACCTTTAGACTTTGCTGCCGATTTACCTTTCTTCTTGCCCTTGCGGACCATCAGAACATGTTTAGGTCCTACCATCTTCAGGTTGATTTCAGCAGTTCTCAACATGCCGAGCAACTATGGCAGCGTCTTGTTAATTTCATTCATATTGAAATGAAGGACGAACTGATTGAAACTATCTGGCAACGATTGTAGGATGACATCAATAGCTAATTCATCTTTCAACAGAAAGCCGAGCTTCTCCAACATTTAGATGTAGCCCATCATTTTGATGACGTGAGCTCCTACGGGAGATCCCTCACTCATCTTGCATTGAAACAGAGCTTTAGAGGTCTAGTACCTTTCTTGAAGAGCTTGCCCTTCATAAATCTCCTTGAGATTTTGAATCATATCATAAGCTACCATGTCCTCATGTTGCTTTTGAAGCTCAGGGGTCATGGAGGCAAGCATAAGACAACCGATATCCAGCATGTCGTCCATGTGTTTCTTAAACTTGTCTTTGTCAACTCTGGAAGCAGTGGCAACGGGTTCATCAGGAACAGGTTCTTCAATGACATATTCCTTCTTTTCATGCTTGAGAACAATTCTCAAATTGCGGAACCAGTCAAGGAAGTTTATGCCATTGAACTTATCCTTCTCAAGGATAGATCGCAGAGATATAGTATTATTTGCCATTAATTCTACAACAAAGAAAATATGCTACATAAGTTTTACTAAATTTTAAAATTTATAGATAGGTCTTTACTATAAATTTACTCCCACTATTTTCTTCAAAATTAAAAACCCTCTAGTTTTAATTTCGGAAAAATGTTTCGATAGTTTTTCTAGTGAGTGAGGATCCGTATTTCACCATTCCTAAATCAGCTTTGGCCAGTCTTTTAGGAAATGGTTATTTAGGTAAGTAACACCTTACTAATTACATCTCATGTAATTCCTCATCTTTTGGCGAACAACTCTTGTTCCTTAAATCATCTTTTGCATACTTTTAACCACTAGGTTTTCTAATCCTATTAGAACAACCCAACTAAGTCAATACCAATATCTCAACCGACGAATATCACTAGCTTATTCTTCGCGTTTAACTAAGATAGATAAATGTGACATTGCTTTGGCAAAGCTCGCATTATATCGATCGAAGCTTTAACGAGGGTAAATATTGGATGGTTAAAACAAACTTAGAATTATAGTGAGGTATTTACTTAATTATCTCATCATATTAACATTGATCCTATCAATAGAACTATGTTTAATCATGCTTATAAAACATCCATTGCATCACATACAAGGTAAATATAAGTGGTAAATAAATATGCAATGATTATAGCCCTTCTTAACCTAAGGCGACCCGTCCCAAGCCAATGGCAGGACCATTCTACTAAAGATAGAATCTGCTTCTGAAACGCTCGGTCCACCAGGGAAGGCCCACCACGCTGCTACCTTGGTTCTTGCTTTATCTCCATGAGTATTTATAATTTTCAGAAACTCGCGTTACATGCGAGGGAGTGAGATGAGAAGAGAAATACAATAGAAGATAGAGAAAGGCAAGACACACAAGCCGTATTTATAAAAACCAATCTATAAAGGCTATGGGCTATAACCATTCAAAACAAACACCGTTCAATCTAACATGCATTTAAAACATCGTGCGAACAAAGTAACGACGTGTTTAAGGAGTTTTAAACTGATTATCCCTATGTTGCAGTTAATGGGCCAAAGAAGGATCACGAGGTTTCATAAACCATTTGCGTTAACGAACAAATGCACCAGGTAGGTCAACATGAAAGAGAGGTGGCGCATTAGGCACACTTAAGTACCAGGTCTTTGGTGATGCCAATCCTAGACATGCATTTTTCATAACGTCTAACCGTAACACTTATGGATTCACCGTGAAAGATAGTTTGATAACTTTTATCAAATTAGAAGCCCTTTCAGAGATTTCATAAATCTATGAAACTACGAACATCTACTTGTTCTCGAGACTAACTATTAGTCTCAACATGTTAACATTTAACATTGAAGCAACCTAACATAGTTATGATTAACTCTTAACCATTCAGTGATAATCGAAATAAGTCTTTATTGGGTGTGATACGATAAACGATAAATATCTAAATCGAATCAAACAACATGCATCTCATACATAAACATCACCCAAGAATTTATGTCCGAATTCGTATGATACAAGTGGCTCTGATACCACTGTTGGGTCACGTCGGCACGCCCTGTGGCGCATCAGAAAAATTAATCCGACGTAATCCAGCCAGGATCCATGTACTGGAACGAATCCGAGGTGAAAAGATAAAGAGTTACCTATTAAAACTCTGGAAACTGGAAAACTGACGGTATGTCGGAATAACCACGTCAAGCAAAACCGGAATAGTCATAGGTTCCCAACGACCTCTAAGGAGTCCACCCGAACAAAACGAACAAAGTTTTCGCCTCCCTAACACTTAGGGATAAATCTCCACAGGTTTGAACACCTTCCAGGGAGAATTCGAAATCCCTCCAGGGATTCCTGAGGGAGTCTGAAATCGACTAGGGGTTCTACCGGGACTTGGATTCGAACTAGGAAATCGCCATGAATTTGCCAGGGGGCAAGAGGAACACCAGAAAAATATCGAACAGCTTCTCAGAGAGCATTCTGGATATGTCGAATTCCAGTGGGGAATCCCTAGGGGTGTTGTCGAAATCTTCAAGAGGAGGAAGAGGGATGATTTGGTTTCTAGCCCTTGTCCCTTTAAATAGTATTCAGAGACTTAATTCTAGTTGAATATCTTAAATCCAAGTTCAACCAAATTCATAGTATCTAATTCTACTTGAAATTGGTTTATATTAAATATACATTATATTTAATAATATTAAATGAAATATATATATTTAATTATGTAGAATCTTATTCTACATAAAACATGGATTTAAATATACATTATATTTAATCCAAATATAAATATTTTTATTATATAGAATCTCATTCTATCTTTACTTGGATTTAACTATATTTAAATATATATTATTACTTATGTAGAATCTAATTCTACATAAACTTGGAATTAAATATACATCATATGAATTCCAAATATATATTTAAATTTCTAGAATCTTATTCTATAATATTTAAGTCTCTAAATATTTTCTATACTCTAAATGATATTTGATAAATACAATATTTATCAAATATTATTCCCATTTAAGGGAGTTGCCGATTTCCCCTATCCCATAGGGGATTTTCGGCAACCACCCTAAAATAGGGAGTATGGTTTCCAATTTTTGTTCGTTTCATTCGAAGGGTGTGACCCTTGTAGGTTTATGCAACATTAGCATCAAAATTAGAACTGTTCTAATTTTACAAACAATGAGTGGCATCTAGCAATACATCATTGCTACCTAAGTTGCATGAAGTCATGGTTTGACTTTCCTAATTCCTGAATAAACTTCCTTTATGTATTTCATCCTTTTGTCCTTTATATCTTAGATGAGCACAAGTTATGGGTTAGTCACACTTGCGTTGTCCATCTTGTGTTTCTTGATGTCTTGAGTAGATTATGATAAACGAATCTCTGTGATGTCTCATATTATAATATTCGAGCATGGCCATGCATTTTCTAATCTCACTCAATCAAGTGGCCGAAGATATTTCTCCCATTAAGTAGGAGGGACAAATCCTTTCTTGATCAACCATATTTCACTACATAGGTCATCACCTATCCAATCATCAGTCTTTATAATGTAGTCAGTTACGACACATGTTTGACTATGTCAAAATACGTAAATCTTTATGTTGAAATCAATTCTGAGGATTATACATATGTTTATCATGAGCAATGTTGTGACTGTCACATAATTACCCAAGAAACATGCTCATAGCGGGTTAATCCAGTATGTTGTTCTCTAACAAATACTTATGTGTTGATTTTGACATCTCTATGTCAATGACAACGCTTGTTATCAACCACATATTAGTCTTTATATATTATCACTGTCCATACCCGTAATAATATTTGACTAAGGATCCTATTTAATAATAATCGTATTATTGTATGGACATTATTATCCAATGGTTAGTTTGATGCACAGAAACATACCAAAGGATAATAACGACAATGTCATTACTTGATAAATCTAGTAAAATAGTATGTCTATTCAATCATCATATGATTGGTATTTGGGCATACTCCAACAGTGTAGTCCCACCGGAAATGGTTGTGCATGTGCACACCATGTTTTGTTTGTGCTTTTGGATTATCGTATCTCCCTTTTTAAATGATTTTGTCTTTAAACTAAAATATATGTTTGAACTCAATTGTTGTTGTTGTGATTTTGAGCTCCGCTCACTAATCTTTTAAGTTTACGCTCTCTTTTCCAACAATACAGATCGTTAGTGGCTTCGGAAGGCAAGCGGGGCAAGGGAGGAGTCTTGGATTTCTTTGCTAGCTCAGAGTATGGTTTTTATGGTTGTAATAATACTTAGGCAATGAGAATGCTAGACTTTTGTGTTTGGGAGTTGGTGTCCAAACTCCTTTGTAGTTTTTTTTGTTGCTACCATGTTTTGAATGTTGATACCATGCTATGCTGAGGCTAGTTATGGCATTGGGTTAATTGCTATGTGTTTTGACTTGTTGTTGTTTTTGAAGTAAAGTGTTCTTATGAGCTTTTGGGTTTGATATTCATATTTGCGTGTATGCATGTTTGAAGCTTGTCTTTAGGGTGTTGTGCCTCTAGATTGTTTGTTTAATATGTTGCCATGTGGTTTGTGGTCTTTCAGGGTAAGTTTGGGAACGTTTGGGGATGCCAAAATGCATTTTTGGGCCAATCTGTGCCCAGGCGTTTCGGACCGTCTGGTGTTGTTTTAGAACGACCAAGCTTTTGGGGTACCCGTATCAGAACGAGGGTGGTGTCATTCTAGAAAGTTTTTCCACTGGAGGCTCCTGTTTCGGAACCAGGGTGGGACGTTCCAGAACGGCTTAATGTTGCTTTTTGAAAGAGAGCCCGCCTTTCGGAACGGGCAATTCTGTTTCGAAACGCTGGTAGTTAAGACGGTTAAAGGGCATCTTTGAAGGTTTCCAAATGTTACATTTTAGTCCCTAATGCTTGTATGCTTCCTAAATGAGTTTATATGTATCCTTTGTGATGGTTTTGCCTCGTGTGCATGGAACTTGACTAATAACTACTTGGTAAGGTTAAGTTACCTTTATGCCCCTGCTCGGGTTCGTATCCGTGTTCGCTTTTCCGCTGTTTTCCTTCACACATTGGTTTAAACGTGAAATTTAGACAAGATTAATAAAATGGAAAAAATAGGGTTGGTAATCGGTGTGAGGCCTTAGCGGGTTTCGCTTCAGTTTTCCCCGTGTAACCCATTCAGTTCGGTCTATTCACTAGGCCGGGAATAGGGGGTTACATTTGGTGGTATCAAAGCCTCGGTTACGAGGTCTCCTGGGAAAGTAAGTCAGGTAAGTTGGTTTGCTTGGTTTGTTTGCCATTGCACGGCGTGTGAAAGCATGTTTTCTCATTCTTGTTGTTGGTTGAAGTGTAGTCGAGTGTCCCCATTGCTAGGTATTGTTATTGGAAAATGGTTTTGGTTAAAAGAGCTTAAGCCATTGGATCCTTGCCCTTGATGACCCAATGTTTTCTTGTGTGTTATGTTTATGGTGAGACTGAGGGGAAGGCCTAGAGCGGGTGACCAGGCACCCGCGGTTGTGCCTCTTCCTCCTCCTCCTGCTCCCGATGGTAATGGGGTGGATGTCGGGGATGATGTACCTCAGGCTGGGGTAAATGTTGGGGGTAATGGAGCTCATGCGGGTCAGGATCAGGTAGGTGCGGACATGACTCATTTGATTCAGACCATAGCCGGGGCTTTTCAGACAGCTTTAGCCGGTATACATGTTGCAGCACCACCTCAGGGAGCGGTGACTAGTTTGCCCCTTGAGAGACTTCGTAGTTTGGGCGGAGTAGAGTTCTGTGGTTTGACTCCTGAGGGTTCAGAGGCTTGGCTCGAGAGCACTACATGAATATTAGGTCAGATGGAGTGCTCAGACACTCATAAGTTGGGTTGGGTTGTGTTGTCTCCTTGCTTCAGGGAGATGCGTATGCTTGGTGGACTACCGTTATTTCGGGTATGCCAGAGGCAAATGTCACTTGAGAATTCTTTAGAACAACCTTTAGGAAGAAGTAGGATGAAAAGAAGAGTGAATTTATGGCTTTGATTCAGGGTGATAAGATGGTGTTAGAATATGAGGTCCAGTTTGTGAGGTTGAGCCAATATGCTCCCGAGTTGGTTCCCAGTGAGAGAGAACGGTCTGAGCGCTTCTGTTATGGTTTGACTAGGGACGTGAAGACTTATATGCTCGCTTCTGATTACACCGAGTTTGATGTTTTGGTCTCTAGGGCCAAAGATATTGAGCATAATTTAGGCTCGAACACTCGTGCTAGTGGGTCTGATTCAGGGAAGAGACATGCGGATTGGGCTAGAATCTTCAAGCGACCAATTTTTTTATTATGTATGTATTGTTGCAGTTCCGATGGATGCAATATTTGAATGATGATATTCGAGAGTTGATTCCGAACGATGCAACGACCCAAATTTTAGAATATGCGGGTCAGTTTAAACCTAAACTGTGGACTTTGTTTTGGGCCGAGAGTTTGGGCTTTTGAATTCATATATGAGCCTTACTGGGCTCCTCTTAGTTGTTGGGCTTGGGCCTTGGGTTGGTGATGGTATAGGAAGATGTGGGAGGGTAAGGAGGTAACTTACCCCATTTTGAAAAGAGGAAGAGTCTGTTTAATTTCTACACAAAAGTGAAGAAGGTGAAATCACCTTGTCTTGCATCACTTATCTCTCTCTCTCTCTCTCTTAATCATTTTCCTCCCAGGAACCAAAGCCTAAAGGTCCAATCTTTGTGTTTTAAAGTGGGAATCTCATAATTCCAGTTAAGGGTGTTGTTATCAACTTCCAATGATCTACATTTTTAGGTAAATTTCATCAAGAATGATGGTGCAAGAGAAATATGGGTTTAGTGGGGGGGTTTGGAGGAAAATGGTTAGAGGAAGAGTCAATCCTGTTTTCCAGCTTAAGAGTAAGTTTTAGTTGGCTTTTCTCCTTCTACAAAGTTGTAATTCGTTTTAAAACATCCTTGTGTAGTGAAAGAGGTTGGAAATTCTTCCAAGGAGCTTGGGAAGAAGAATGCTTGATGATGTGATCCAGGCCAGCACCAAACTTCTTGGGGCCTTGCTCACATCAGAGAAGAAGTTACAACAATTAGATATTTTTTCTCGAGCCGAGGATATGTACAATTTGAGCTCAAATATGATTTTTGAATCTTTGAATATGAGCTTAGAACCTTGGCCAAATCTTTGAATAATGCAATTTGATATCTACATGCATTCATTAGCTCCAGGCGTGTGATCGTTACATGAGCATATTAGCTAATATTAATTTGCATGAGTTTTTCTTATATTTAATTTTAGCATGTGTTCATGAATAAATAAGGCTTAATGTTCATTTAAACATTCTGATAATTTTATTCTTGTTTAGTACATTCAAGCATGTTAGTTTATTTAAGCTTGTTAGTTTAATTAGTGCATGTCAGTTTATTAATGTATGTAAGTTCACTTAAAGCATGTTAGTTTTCTTATGTTTGTGAGTTCATTTAGTGTGTGAATTACTTAATTAAACTAATTCATTCAATGTAACTAGTTCCATTAATTTAACTAGCTCATTTAAATAAGTTTAACATTTACTCTCATCTTTAATAAACAAGTTGTTATCTAATGATTGTTTAATGTGTTTTCGGTTAGGAAATTCATTTGGGAAAATTTTTGATCCTCTTCTTCAAGAATGACAAAGCATTTACCACCAATTGAAGGCACATGAAGACACTTTAAAGGGGCAATCGATTTCAGCCAATTCAAGGCATTCAAGAGAGCTAATTACATAACATGAAGGCTAATAAGTTTTTCAAGACATTTAAGGGAGTTTACACCACTTAAAGGCTGTCGATTTCATCAAGTAAACAATTCATTCAAGCTACTTTAAGCATTCTTAAATCTGGTCAGTTTTGGCTCAAGAAAGACCCACAATTAAAGGCTTCATTATCATCTTTTAAAGGAGAATGAATGACACTTTGCCAAGCTTGCAGCCAAAGGGATTCTTTCATGTGGACGACATGCATGTCTACATTCGTCCTAAGAATTTCCACATTCATCCTTCTATAGCAAGCTTTTCGGCTGCCAATTGGAGATGGTATAAATGACACTTTAATAAGATTTTAACACCTTAATTATGTGGCTTTAATCTTTGTCTAGCCCATTCAATTTGTTGTTGCCTTACACCTATAAATAGGCACCCAATTCCATTGTAAAAACATAATTTTTTGCATAATATAGACTTGAGAACTAGCCATTGAAGCATGATGCAGCAAGCCGTATCGAAACGCCACTGGCCATATTGAAACGGTATTGAGCTGTATCGAAACAGTTACAAATCGTTTCAGTACGAGTGACAGTTGAGCTGCAATTTAAAATATCGTTGGGGGTTTTGACCGTTGAGGTCTTTGCTACATAGGTGTATCGAAACGGTGAAGTCCGTCTCAAAACGCTATGTAAAACCCTAACCCAAATTAAGCTTGTTTCAAAACAGACAGAGTTGTATCGAAACGTTTTGACACTGTAAATGGTCGTATCAAAACACCTAGGGGTGTTTCGAAACACCTGGGTGGTTTTGTAAAATTTGGCTTTAGAAAACCCATTGAAACCCCTTTAAGAATTCCTCAAACTTATTTTCAAGTTGTTTGGACTTAAAAGCATTTTGAAATCTTTTCAATTGCAATTTTGGACTTTATTTCCCTCATTAATTGCAGTTCTGGATCTGTCCGTATCGGAACAGGCGAGCCCATATCAGAACGACCTTCTTCAGAACTAGCCGTTGAAACCTGATGCAGCAAGCCGTATCGAAACGCCTCTGGCCGTATAGAAACGATATTGAGCTGTATCGAAACGGTTACAAACCGTTTCGGTACGAGTGACAATTGAGCTGCAATTTCAAATATCATGGGGAGATAGTCGTCTGGGGTTTTGACCGTTGAGGTCTTTGCTACATAGGCGTATCGAAACGGTGAAGCCCGTATCGAAACGCTATATAAAATCCCTAACCTAGATTAAGCCTGTTTCAAAACAGACAGAGCTATATCAAAACTTTTTGACACTGTAAATGGTCGTATCGAAACACCTGGGTGGTTTTGTAAAATTTGGCTTTAGAAAACGCATTAAAACCCCTTTAAGAATTCCTCAAACATATTTTCAAGTTTTTTGGACTTAAAAGCATTTTGAAATCTATTCAATTTAGTCCAAAACTATTTTTCAATTATTATATCAAAATACATATATTTCTACAATCTCCCCCTTTTTGATATAATAAAACCAATCTTGAAAAATTGTTTGGGATTCTCCCACTTAGTGAAATAAAATTTGAATAAGGGAATTAAAATACAAAATCAATTAAAGCTCCCCCTTATTCAATTGAAAATTCAATTTTTCAAAAGATTCTCCCCCTTTTTGTTATATCAAAAATGGTTCAAACTATGTTTGAAAACTTTGAAGTCCATAACTATGGAGAGTTTTTAAAACAAATTTGACAAAAAAGATAATTTTTAAAATTGCCCCCTTACTCAAAGCATCATTAAGAGTTAGTTCAACAGATGATAATCTAGTTGAATTAAAAATAAATCAAATTAAGCAAATAAAGCAACTAGATTTTACCACACTTGAACTCAAGGGAGGATGTGAAGCCTTCCTTCTTCAAGTGTTCTTCCTTGTGTGCATGGAGCTCCCCCTCAAATGTTGACTTGTTGATCAATCTCCATCACACCTAAACAAGACAATCAAGTAATTTTTGGTATCCAAATTGCTTTGGATCCATAGACGTTAGTTGCACATAGTTTAGTCCCCTTAGGAATCCTTTTTTCAATTTCATCCTTTTTAGTTGAAGTGTTTAGTTCTTTTGGAACCCAAACACTTCTAAAACATTTTCCATTAAAAAATCTAGGGGCACTAGATTGTCTAACATAAAAATTTGATTTTCCTAAATTGTTTTTCTTTTGAAGCTCCTTGGAATCAAATTTTTTTTCTTTCTTAAGATCATCAATTTCCTTTTGATGATCTTTTTCCATGGTTTGAAGAAATTCTTGTAAATTTGATATTTTAAGTTTGAAATCTTTGATTTTAACTTCAAACTCAAAATTGGTTTTCAAAAGAAAATCATTTTCGTTTTTCAATTTTGAAATTATTTTTTTTGTTTTTCGAAAATGAAGCCTTGAATTCAAAAACCAATTCATCATAGGCTTCTTGTAACTCATCAAATGAATAAGAATAAAGAAAATTGAGCCTTCCTCTAATATCAATTGTTGAGCTCGATGGTCACAACCGAGATGCTTGCCAAGTGTGCAGAAGATTGAATTTTGGGTGTTTTTGTGGAAGCTAAAAGATAAAGAAAATTGACAAGAGATTTAGAGTGGTTCAGATTTCTAACCCAAAGCCTACATCCACTACCTTAGCTTCCTACTATGGATTTTAACCAAATTCACTAAGAATTTCGTCCTCTATTCTCGGATTAGGAGGAAATCGTTACAACGATCAAGCTTTCTACCCAAAGCTTGATCAAGCACTCTCTTACAAGAGAAATTCTAAGCAAACTTGAAATCCCTCTAATAGGAATTTGTTTGCACTATTAAGCACTCACCCAAAACCTAAACACTTGAGCAAATTTGACAATTAAGCTCACAAGTGTTGTCTATACAAGGAATATACAATAAAGCTCTAAAGACAATATTTTATCACAATGTTGTTGACAATTGAAGCATTAACCTTTCCTTGATGCTTAGAGGCCTCTTTTATACTCTCAAATGAGTTTGTAGCCGTTGAGGACCGTTGGGATTGAATTGGAGTCGTTGGAGACTTTATTTCCCTCATTAATTCCAGTTCTGGAGCTGTCCGTATCGGAATAGGCGAGCCCGTATCGGAATATCCTTCTTCAGAACTAGCCGTTGAAGCCTAATGCAGCAAGCCATATCGAAACGCCTCTGGCCGTATCGAAGCGGTTACAAACCGTTTTGGTACGAGTGACAATTGAGCTGCAATTTAAAAGCCCGTATCGAAACACTATGTAAAAACCCTCACCCAGATTAAGCCCGTTTTGAAATAGAGAGAGCTGTATCGAAACATTTTGACACTGTAAATGGTCGTATTGAAACACCCTCGAAACACCTGGGTGATTTTGTAAATTTTGGCTTTATAAAACGCATTAAAACCCCTTTAGGAATTCCTCAAACATATTTTCAAGTTGTTTGGACTTAAAAGCATTTTGAAATCTTTTCAATTTAGTCCAAAACTATTTTTCAATTATTATATCAAAACAAATATTTCTATAATCCTTTTATATTGTTGGTTCCTAGTTCCTTATAACTAGAGGGCCACAATCCATTTTGCTTTCACCCAATACACAGTTAAGAACTCTTAAGGAACGAGTCTTCACTTTTTAGTGTTGGTTCCTCCTTTGTTTACGCCGCACCATAGTTGCATTTCTGTTCACTACACCAACTATCACCACATCCATATCTTCCATATCCATATAACCTTCAAATCATTTCCACATACCAATTCCACAACCATACACAACCATCCTTTCATTTCCTTTTCTTTAATATACTAAATTCAACATTGAACATCATACTTTAACCGTTTATATCACTTTTTAGAAACTCTTACTCGAATCCCGATCAGGTAAACTAAGATATCAATTTGGCTACATCACACAACCGAATTCATATCAATTGGTATTAGAGCGTTGGCGATTCAGTAAGTTGTTCAATTCATCTCCCTGAATATTGAAAAAAATTAGAGTTCTCAAAGAAGAATGTTCAAAAAGGGAAGGTTTCGTCTTATTGTCAAAAAAAGAAAGAGGTTTGTTGTTACTTTTGTTAATACATATTTCAGTTTGCTACATATTCCTTGTTTCCTACTCTAACCAGTTTGTTTCAGCTGAATTCCACAAGAAAACTTGTTGAGCCTTGAGTAAGTTCTCTAAGGACTTAGAAAGACAACAAGAGTGGTAAAAGGCAAGAGTGTGTATCAAGGGGAAAAGCCTAAACTAAGTGAAACACGAGTGTGAGTGCATTTTTTTGGAGTGAAAAAGTGAAGTTTTGTAAGTGAGGTATTAATTTTTTTCTACTAATCTTTTGGTTCACCATGTGTCAAAGATCCACAAGATATAATGGCTTTACAGGTGAAGATGTACCGAGTTTTTCACAAGAGTCTCAATTTCAAGATCTTGGGCGTGAGATGAGAAAGGTGATGCAACAAGCTTTTGAACCCATAAACAAGAGTTTGGATCGCCTTGAGATAGAATCTCGTCGGAAACAAATACCTCAATCATAGGAACAAAGGCAACTAAAAAGGAGAGATAACACTCAATCCTTTTTAGTTCCACATCAAAATGGAGTCAAAGATCTTGTGAGAAGAATTCCATCTTCCAATCAAGAGGCGTTGTTCGAAGTTTCAAGTCCAGCACGCCTAGCACAAATTCTTTCAATCTTGAAATTCTAGCGCGATTTCAAAAGTGTTTTGACAATTTTGTCAAAGAAACAAAATTGCAAGAATCACTAGAAAAAGAAACGAGAGTTGAAAAAAGATTGAGAGTGAAAAAAAGAGATTTGTGAAAAAGAAGAGATTTTTGAGAAAATTGAAAAAGAACAATCAAA
This sequence comes from Hibiscus trionum, assembly GCA_030270665.1. Classification (NCBI taxonomy): domain Eukaryota; kingdom Viridiplantae; phylum Streptophyta; class Magnoliopsida; order Malvales; family Malvaceae; genus Hibiscus; species Hibiscus trionum. The sequence continues at coordinate 12,797,186 of BSYR01000007.1, forward strand.
AGAAATTGAGGTTGAAAAAGAAGAGAAATTTCAAGAGAATGAGTATGAGAGGCAAGAAAGGAGTGATCTTGGACATGAGATTGATTTTACAGGAAAAAAAAGAGAGGAAACAAAATTGTTTTGGACTAACAATCTTAACAACAATTTGTCTACTCTTGTTTTGTCTAATTTGCAGGATTCCAAGTATATACTTTTACAAAGCATTTCAAGAGAGTTGCCACTGATCGAGGACCTCTAACATTAGCCACCCATTCAGAACATCCAACATCAGTGGCTTGAAATTTCATTTGATTTTGTGATAGTTTTCCCAAGAACTAACTTTGGTTTATTTTTTAGGGAAATGAATAAATTATTCGGTGAATCGGATCCAAACAAGAATTCTAGGTGTCTTAGTCAATTTTGGAAGGATTTTGGGAGCAAGATGAACAGCGCACGAATATCATACCTTCCACCTTTTAAAGAACTCAAAAAGTCGAGAGCAATTTTTCAGGTAAGTTAGAAAACTTTTAAAGAATGTTTGCCATGTGGTACTCTCATTAGCAAACAATTTTCTGCCGCCAAGCACCCACCATTTGAATACCTTAACAAGTTTGATTTTTTTAATCCTCAACATTTTATTTCTTTTCCTACTAATACAATTATTATTGTAGAAGATGAAAGGAAATACAAATTTGAGACGGAGTTACACCGAAAGGTGCGAGGAAACAAAGAAAAAGAAATTCAGCGTCTTACGAACCATGACTCTAGAGTTCATCAAACAGTCCGTTTGGCCCCGCCAAGCAGCATGAAGGCAAAATTCACTAAAAGCGCAAATGAACCATCTTTAAACCAGGAGATTGGTTTTGGTTCAAAAGACGAGTTAAGAAATTACTATCCCTACGAACGTCAAAGTTGTTCCCATTCATAGCAGGCATCAATTTGGGGACAAATCGCTTTCAAGAAGGGGAAAATGATGTGATCGAGGCCAGCACCAAACTTCTTGGGGCCTTGCTCACATCAATGAAGAAGTTGCAGGAATTAAACAATTGTTCTCGAGCAGAGGATATGTACAATTTGAGCTCAAATATGAATTTTGAATCTTTGAATATGAGCTTAGAAACTTTGCCAAATTTTTGAATAATGCAATTTGATATCTACATGCATTCGTTAGCTCTAGGCGTGTGATCGTTACATGAGCATATCAACTAATATTAGTTTGCATGAGTTTTTCTTAAGTTTTTCTCATATTTAATTTCAACATGTGTGCATGAATAAATAAGACTTAATGTTCATTTAAACATTTTGATTCATTTACGCTTGTTTAGAACATTTAAGCGTGTTAGTTTATTTAAGCTTGTTAGTTTAATTAATGCATGTTAGATCACTTAAAGCATGTTAGTTTTCTTATGTTTGTGAGTTCATATAGTGTGTTAATTACTTAATTAAACTAGTTCATTCAATGTAACTAGTTCCATTAATTTAACTAGCTCATTTAAATCAGTTCAGCATTTACTTTCATCTTTAATAAACAAATTGTTATCTAATGGTTGTTTAATGTGTTTTCGGTTAGGGAATTCATTTGGGAAAATGGCTGGTCATCTTCTTCAAAATGAAAAAGCATTTACCACCAATTGAAGGCACATGAAGACACTTTATAGGGGCAATTGGTTTCAGCCAATTCAAGGCATTCAAGGGAGCTAATTACACAACATGAAGGCTGATTAGTTTTTCAAGACATTCAAGGGAGTTTACACTACTTAAAGGCTGGCGGTTTCAGCAAGTAAACAATTCATTCAAGGGCTCCTAATTACACCACTTAAAGAGCCACTTAAACACCACTTAAGTGCTACTTTAAGCCTTCTTAAATCTGATCGGTTTTGGCTTAAGAAAGACACACAATTAAAGGCTTCTTTATTATCTTTTAAAGGAGAATAAATGGCATTTAGCCAAGCTTGGCAGCCCAATGGATTCTTTCATGTAGAAAATATATATGTCTATATTCATCCTAAGAAGGTCCATATTCATCCTTCTACACCAAGCTTTTGGTCTTCCAATTGGAGATGGGATAACCGACACTTTAATAGGTCTTTAACAGCTTAATTTTGTGGCTTTAATCTTTTTCTAGCCCATTCAATTTGCTGTTGTCATACACCTATAAATAGGCATCGAATTCCCTTATAAAAACATAACTTTTGGCATAATATAAACTTGAGAGTGTTTCTCTTTCATAGTTCATCTTGAACTCTATCAACTTACAGGTTTGTTCTTGTGGCTTTCAACCCTTTCATCCTTTTATATTGTTGGTTCCTAGTTCCTTATAACTAGAGGGTCAAAATCCATTTTCCTTTCACCTAATACACGGTTAAGAACTCTTAAGGAACATGTCTTCACTTTTTAATGTTTGTTCCTCCTTTGTTCACACTGCACCGTAGTTGCATTTCTGTTCACTAGACCAACTATCACCACATCCATATCTTCCATATCAATATTACCTTTCAAATCATTTCTACATGCCAATTCCACAACCATACACAATCATCCTTCCATTTCCTTTTCTTTACTGCTAAATTCAATCTTGAACACCATACTTCAACTGTTTATATCACTTTTTATAAACTCTTACTCGAATCAAGATCGAGCAAACTTAGATACCAATTCAGCTATATCATACAACCGAATTCATATCACTTGAGGAGCTTGGCTTGAAGCTTCTTTTTCTGTTGAGAAATCAAGGTTAGTACACTACTAACTCCTTTGCCTTCACGAGTATCATAAATTTGATGGCTTTGTTGTTTGATTTGATGTTTTGGTTGTTTGGGTGTTTAGAGACCCTTTAATGGTAAAACTCAAATTTGATGTTAATAACTTGTAAAAATGGTAGCAAACTACCCCAAATACTTCCATAAGATGTAGGATTGAGTTATGAAACTAAAGGTTGTGATTTAGGGGCTTGCGGAATGATTTTTCAAGCCCAGAAAGCCATTTTTGGCTTCAGTACCGGTACATGGGGAGCCAGTACCGTACCCAAGTGTTCTGGGTTGAAGAACATTGTTCCATTAAGATGATCTATGAAGGGCGTTCTGGTACGGTGTTTAACATGTAACGGTACGACATGTAAAGCGATATGAGTATGGGTCGATCTGTACTGGTATGAGAAGCCTGGATAAATTTCCAGCGAGCTAATTTCGTATCAAAATGATGTTAGTACCAATACCCATGGGTATCATACCAGTACACGAAGGTAGTATCGGTACCCACTAGGCAATCTGCCCGAATAGTTGAGTTTGAGTTCGAAGGGTTGATAATTCCAAGACTATGGTCCGTGTAACCCCCTTAACCCGGCCTAGACGGTTGACCCGAATTAAGAAAGTCACACGGGGAAAACCAAAGTTAACCCGAAAGTCAACCTTGATTAACGACCCTTTTTTTTCTTTTTAAACTTGTCTAGATGCATATTAATCCTTAGATATGATCATACAACAGCATACTCAAAGATCATAAACATCAGAGATCAAACAGGGACTCAATTGAACAAATTACAACTTTAGGGACCAAATTGTAATTTCTGATATATATAAGGACTTAACCCAAATTAAAGTTACCAACTTGAAATTAATCAGGTTTCATGCTTCTATGTAAAATTTCAGCTCAAAAGGGCTTCCCAAACTCATACAATTTCACAAACAAGATTCAGGACCAAAACGCAAACAATTCAAAACATTTAACTGCCAATGTCAGCCCCTAACGGTCACCCGTTCCGAAACAGGCAGAGCCCGTTTCGAAACGCGGGGCCGTTCCGCAACGCGTACCGCAACACGGGCTGGCAGTAGCCAAACCGTTTCGAAACGGTCCCTCCCGTTTCGGACGCCTGGGCTTGTTTAAGGCACCCGTTCCGAAACGGCAGGTGCTGTTCCGAAACACCCTGCACAGATTACCCCAAAATGCATACTTAAACATGCAATTAAACATCCAATCATGCTCCAAATGCCACCAAACTTTACCAGCATGCTATTCAACATATATGAGACATACATGCATCAACAATTCATCAAAACATCAACATATATGAAAAGCCCCAAATCTATAGGTATGTTTCCTACACAAGCAACCATTCAAGCATAAACTTCCAATTCAAGCATATAAAGGCCAATTACAAAAACCAGCATTCTCAACAACCTAAAACATACTTGGGGAGTTCAAAACATCTCCCAAAAACATACACATAGGTCCCCCATTACCAAATTACCAAAAGCTAAATGTACTTAAGAAAACCTTCCATACTTTGAGCTTTACTTCCACTTGAATGCTTGCCTTCCTTGCTGCCCTCAAAGTACTTTAATGTTCTGCATTATTGATTTGAGAAAACAAAGAGTGCGTAAGCAAAAGCTTAGTGAGGAATGCTCAATAAAACCATTCAATAATGCATTTATAAACACTTTATAAATCATGCTTCAAATCATCATTTACACATGCTCAAAAGCAATCTTAAAACAAGCATCTCATGCTTCATATCATTACATGTCATATTGGCCACAAGTGATACATTTCATTTCTTTAAAAACAAGTTCATCAACTTTCACCCCAAGGACTTTTAAACACCTTGGCCCATGGACTTTTAAACACCATGGAAAGGACCACACAAGGACTTTTAACCACCTTTGTGTCCGTAACAAGTTTCACCCCAAGGACTTTTAAACACCTTGGCCCCAAGGACTTTTAAACACCTTGGCCCATGGACTTTTAAACACCATGGAAAGGACCACACAAGGACTTTTAACCACCTTTGTGTCCATAGCAAGAATCATCCAAGGACTTTTAACCACCTTGATGTTCTTAAGTAAACAAGGCTCACTCAAGGACTTTTAACCACCTTAGTGACCTTAACCTTTGCAAAACATCACTTGCCAATATACATAATTATCATCAATTTATCCACTGTTTTAAAGCATTAAACCAAGCTATATTCATCATGCATTTAAAAGCATCAAACCACATTTAATCAATGTTCAAAAACAAGGAACTCTTACCTAAAGCTTCCTTCAACATATGGCTTACAAAAACAGCATTAACCATGCTAAATCATGCTTTCAAAACAGAGTTTAAAACATGCAATAAACCACATTGCACAACAATCAAATCATGGCCACCACTAGAGAGTATTTCCGAAAACTTACACTTGAGCTTAGCAAAGTTGTTTAGACTTAAACTAAGCTCCCAAGACATTGGTTTCAAAGCCGAAAACCCAATTTCACTCACCGATTCCACTTCGCCTCTTGCCGAAGCACCAAATCAAGCCTCCGGATCACCACCACTTGGATCCAAAGATGACTCCCCTGTTTTAACACATCAAAACAGTAGATTAATGCATCATCATGCATTAATATCCTCAATGAAAGCACCTAAACTCGCTGCTCTCATCCACACCCCATTTTCGGCCACCAAACACAACCGAAAATGCATCCAAAACCATTTCTCAACAAAGCCAGCCATAAACCATCAAAACCTAACATCCTTTAACATCATTTAACATCTAAAAAGAACCTAACAACATCCTTATACCTCCAGCAACACCAGATCCACAAGATCACCTCAAAAACTATCAAGAATCACAAGCTAAACTTAGGAAACCCAACCTATCCGGGATTGCATCAATCAAAACTCAATTCCTTATCAATTTAGAGTTCAAATAACATCAAAAACATATCTCAAATCACAGATCTAACAGATCAAACGAAAATCATCAAAAATCACCAAATCTTGCATTATAAGCCAAGATCCATTTCACCACTTAAAAGTCTTTAATAAAACATCAATTAAGGATTGAAAACTTAGGAATTTCAGTAAAGAACTGATAGTTTAGAGGAGAAGGACGTTCTTACCTCCAAACTTGAGTTTCTCCTCTTTTTGGAATCAAAAACCTTGATGAATCAAGTAGCAAATGATGAGGTTTTGTAGATATGATGATTAGGAATCAAAAGAGAGTTGAAAGGAGAGATTAAGGTGAGAAAATCAGAAACATTTCTCTGGAAAGAAAGTGTTTGGGTTGAGAGAAAATGAGAGAAAAGAAAATAGGAAATTAGTTATCAAAATGGCCAAAATGGCTTTCCCTCCTCTTTTGATATGTTTAAAAATCAGAATATAGCTTAAAATATCTTAGAAAAATCTGGAGAAACTACTTTTGGAATAATAGCTCCTTAAAGATTCAAAGTTTCAACCCTTTCTAAAACAGTCACAAAACTTTCAAAAATTACATTTTGGTCACTAGCCAAAATGTCACCCTTCCAAAACTCATTTTCCAAAATTGATTTCACAGTTCACTTAATTATATTAAAAGATGATTTTAGAACATTTTTCCATAATTTTAATGCAACCCGAACTAGGCTTTCCTAAATTCACCCTTTTAGATTCGAACAGCACTTTGACCAAACCGGTCAACGCCCAAAACTTCTAAGCCCAAAACCGGGGCGTTACAGTCCGATGGGCTTCTAATGTGGTAAAATAAATTTTAAAACTAAGAATCCGAGATCTAACCCTCATATACGAGCATAATGTGTAATAACTTGGTAAGCTTTGGGTGACTTATTTTTAATAGCAACAATAGGGATCCTTTGTTGATCGTGTGATGTTGTGTGCCAAGTAAGGGCACTTGTTTGGTTGAGTCACCTCTGGTTGAGGGAATCTAGATACATAGAGAGTGTTTTGCAACACCAAGAGATGAGATGCCGAATGTACGTTCCCGAGGCTGTGTGACACCGGACCTCACTCAGACTGTACATTCCTGAGGCTGTGTGACACTGAGCCTCACTCCATGTTTATGTGGTATGGTGCATATGTGCTTTGCGAGAATAATGCATCTATTGTTGCTTGCTATGTGTTTAGGCGGCTAGAGATAGCGCCATATGTTTATTGTATTGCCATGATATTATCTTTAGCTACATGTTCATGTTTATGTTTTGCATGAAGTATGGTTGAGTAGAAGTGTATCCACTAAGCTTTGTTATCTTAGCGTTCAAAATTTTTGTTTTCGTTCACAGGTTAGTAGGTTGACACGTGCATCGGTGGAATACCATCGGAGTATGACTTCGGCATCGAACTGTTTAGAGCACAATACTTAGATTTATTTGGGCAATGTATTTCTAGGACCATATGTTGTATTGTAACTCATATTTTGGATTTAAATCGTGAGTCGAATGCTTTTATAACTGTATTCTCAAATGGAGCTCCCATGTAACATTTTAAATTCTTATCTATGGTTGAAATATTTGAACTATTGGAATTTATGAGAAATGAATTTTTTTTTAGCTAAACCAAGTTGAAATTTTATGGTAGCGGGTTGGACTTGAGGCCCAAATGTGATATCCGGGTTGAGGGTGTTACAATTGATGCATATGAAGATGCAGAAAATTGGTGTTCCGTAATGTCGTTGATACATTTTGCGATTGTTGAGTTGTTTTACGGAAACCATGTTCTTAGGCAGTTCAGATACCACCAGCCAATGCTAGAGGAGCGAGTCAATATCGATGACATGGAACAGGTGGACTTACGGAGTAATAGTGAAGCAAATTGGCCAAACAAATATTAATCATTTAATGCATGGTGGCCAAGCAAATTGTCTAGAGTTTATGGTCCCGCAACCTCAATATTATGATGGCCAACAACATGATATTGAGTACATGGCATCAATAATGTTGACAACGTCCATCTCAGGTCCTTTATTCTTGAGTTGTGTTGGGGTGATTTTAAAATTTTAACTATGTGTTGAAAATTTTCTTCTTCTTTCAATCATAATAGGACGCAAAGCTATAATAAAATTACTATGTACTTTATTTTTTAAATTATAAACAATAATTTTTAAACTATTAGTGGATTTAAAAATAATTACAAAATTTACTTCCAAGGTTAAATACTTTACAAATTTCACGAATTTATTTTTTAAAAAAACATTTTAAAAAATTATATTATTTTAAACAAATTTTACAAGTTTCACAAATGTTTCTAACAAAATTTTTAGTTTTACACTTCAAAAAATTAGATTATTTTTTAAACAAAACTTGGTGTTGATGCATGACGAGTTACATGGTTAATGTTGTTATAACATGTTTCAACTGTTATGACCCGTTAACCCAGATGAAAATTGTCGTGCGTACACGTCGAGTTCGGTTTAGGATTAACTTAATTAGATGGTTAAGTTTTAAACAGTTTTTCTGAAAAAAAATTATTAGAACTCGCCGTACATGCACGACAAGTTTCAATAAAAAATATATATTTTATTCAAACTCGTCGTGCATGGATGGAAAGTTCATTGTAATGGTGTTATTCTGGGAAATTTAGACTTCTGGGGGTGCTATTTTGAGGAATTTAGAAGTCAAGGATGCTAGTTTGGAGATTGACCCGGACAAGAGAGAGCCTTTAATAAGATAAGAGGGCTTTAAAAATATTTTGGTATAATAGTATTTCAGGGTTTTTTAGTTTAAATGTTAGTCAAAATAAAGCTTTTGTCTCTCCTATTTTTTTTTTTTAAATTTAATAGCTTAATAGACTCATCCCTCCCAATGTTTGATCCTTGCTCTGTTTAAGGATGAGCACGGATCAGGTCCATTGTTTGGCCAACCCGAACTCGACCCCACTTTTAGGCTTAAAACATGCCTCCGACCCCGAAATAAATAAAATGTATTTTTTCACATTTTGTTAAAAATAAAGAGGGATAATAGGGAAAAAAACATAAAGAGATATTTATAGTATTTATTCCTTATTCTGCATTTTTTATTTGATAAAATTGAGGATGTAATTAAAAAAATGCATAATGTCAAAAAATGTCCCTAACGTTTGATTGGATAGTCATTTTGGCCCTTATTCTTTTTTTGTTGCATTTAAGCCCCAACGTTTCAGTTTAGATCAAAATGACGCTTATGTGGATGAAAACTATTAGTCAATTAACGATAAATGACTTGAAATGATGCGGCAAACCTACATGACAGTGCACGCTACTATAGCAGTCTCATATAGACAAAAATGCTGATTTGACAGAATGACACATCAATCAAAAAAATAAATTTATAAAATTATGTAAAATATAATTTTTTTTTCTACTGATGTGTCATTATGTCAAGTCATTTCAAGTTGTTTATAGTTAGTTGACTAAAAATATTCATCCACAGAGGGAACATTTTGACCCAAAATGAAATGTTGAGGCTTAAAATGTTTCAAAAGAGAGAGAATAAGGGCCAAGTGACTATCCAATCAAACACTAGAGGCATTTTTTTTATGACATTATGCCTTGGAAAATATATAAAGAGATGAACATTATAGTAATAACCCATAAATATATGAAAGAATTAAACAAATATCTTATGTCAAGTATTTTTCACCATAAATACAATCTGACATTAAATATCTAAAGAATTATTTTAAATAGCAACTTAGTAATATGATAAAAAATTAAATGGTATTTTAGTCCATTCAAAAAAAAATTCTCAACTTAGTTAATTCATATATGATTATGAGTCTAGATTAATTTTTTTCATGAAAGTTTTTTTTAATATTACACGAAAGATAGTGTTGCAATCTAATGGTGGTGTTGTGTGTGATTCAATATTTCTATTAGCTGGTTATGTGTTGTTTACAATATTAAAATACCCACTCCACAATAAATATTGAGGCTTTCGTGCCAAATTTGGTATTTAATCATTAAACCTTCGTAACAAGTTTGTATAAATACTGAAATAAATATTAATTTATTTTAAAATTTAATTGTTATAGTTAAAGATAAGGGTAAACTACTGCAGGGGTCACTTTCGTTTCTCGTTTGTACAGATTTAGTCACCACTTTTGAAAAGTGTCAATAAGTGGTCATCTATGTTTTCGATGTGTAAAGACTTGGTCACTCCGACGTTATAGCCCGTTAGTCCCCTTATAGATTGCTGATGTGGCGGAATTAAAATAAGGATAAATTACTGCAATAGCCATTAAAATTTATCTCATTTACATTTTTTCTCCTCAATTTAAAAAAGTAAACATTATAGTCACTAATAAAAATGTTTCTTTATAATTTCACCCTTAAATTTTTAAAAATTCATTTTTCAATCCTAAAACTTTACAATCAATTAGTACAATAATATTATTAATGCTTAGATGAAAAATAGGTGCCCAAAGTATACCCTTTGAAACTTAGGTGCCAAAATTGCTCCTATTTAATAACTCAAACTTAAAAATTTAGTCCACTAACTACTAAAAAATTCGAGTTATTGGAATTTCTATTTTATAATTCAAACTTTATTTTGAATTTTTGAGTCGAGTTTATGAAATTATGAGTCGAGTATTTTCACATCAAACCAAAAAATTTAATTTTTTCGAGTCAAGTCGAGTTATTGGAATTTCTATTTTATAATTCAAACTTTATTTTGAATTTTTGAGTCGAGTTTAGGAAATTATGAGTCGAGTATTTTCACATCAAACCTAAAAATTTAATTTTTTCGAATCAAGTCGAGTGTTGCACTTCCCTAAATATAATTTTTAATTTTAAAAGAATTCTTAACCTTGCTCATTTAATTATTTTCGAATATGAAAAAAAAGAGAAAAAGAGAGAAGCCTTCCCCGACCCTTCACCTAACCCCATCGGCCACTCCTCCGATCGCCTCCACCACCCCGTCGTGGAATGCACCGCCGTCACCTCCTTGTTCGCCACCGTGCCCTGAATCGAACCCCGAGAACCACGCGCAGAACCGACGCTTCGTCTGCCGTGGAGATCGATTTAAAGATTCGACAGAAACCTCCCTCTCACCTCTGATTTTTAAGTTTTCCGGCCGCCTCGACCGTCTTTTCGCCGTGCCGTCAGTGCCATCGTCATCTCTGAGCCATGGCGAGCAAAACCCAACTGGGCAATCGACCGATCAACGCCGATAAAGGCCTGTCGGAGAACCGCGAGTTCGACCGACTTTGGTTTAAAAATTATATGTAGGGAAGTGCAACACTCGACTTGATTCGAAAAAATTAAATTTTTAGGTTTGATGTGAAAATACTCGACTCATAATTTCATAAACTCGACTCAAAAATTCAAAATAAAGTTTGAATTATAAAATAGAAATTCCAATAACTCGACTTGACTCGAAAAAATTAAATTTTTTGGTTTGATGTGAAAATACTCGACTCATAATTTCATAAACTCGACTCAAAAATTCAAAATAAAGTTTGAATTATAAAATAGAAATTCCAATAACTCGAATTTTTTAGTAGTTAGTGGACTAAATTTTTAAGTTTGAGTTATTAAATAGGAGCAATTTGGGCACCTAAGTTTCAAAGGGTATACTTTGGGCACCTATTTTTCATCTAAGCATTTATAATATTGTTGTACTAATTGATTGTAAAGTTTTAGGATTGAAAAATGAATTTTTAAAAATTTAAGGGTGAAATTATAAAGAAACGTTTTATTAGTGACTATAATGTTTACGTTTTTAAATTGATGAGAAAAATGTACATGAGATAAATTTTAATGGCTATTGCAGTAATTTATCCTTATTTTAATTCCGCCACATCAGCAATCCGTTAGGGGACTAACAGACTATAACGTCGGAGTGACCAAGTCTTTACACATCGAAAACGTAAATGACCACTTATTGGCACTTTTCAAAAGTGGTGACTAAATCTGTACAAACGGGAAACGAAAGTGACCCCTGCAGTAGTTTACCCTAAAGATAAATATTCATAAGTAAAATTCAAATGATAAAAACATTTGATAGCATATTTATATATAGGCTTAAAGGTTCAATAAGCCCTTAAACTTTTACAAAAAAATTAATTAAGCCCTTAAACTTTTTTTGCACCTAATTAAGCCCTCAAACTCAAGAAAAAATCAATTTGACCCTTTGACCAACGTTGACCGTTAACTTTAACGATTTTTTTGAATTTTTTAACATGTGTCACAACAGCATAATGCCACTTGTCATTTCTACGAATTTTTAAATTTTATAATTGAAAAACATATAAAAATCAGAAAAAATCTAAAAATTTTATTAAAAATCTTGAAAATTATTTTTAAACATTAAAAAATATTTTTTTAATTTCAAAATCTATTCAAAAATAAAATAATAATTTTTCAAAAGATTAAAATATTAAATACTTTTATACAATTATATAAATAAATTGAAAAAAAATATTAAACAATAAAAGTTATTTTGATTTTTAAAATATAAAACAATAAAAGTTATTTAAAAATATAAAACAATAAAAGTAATTTTAAAAACCAAAATAAATTTTATTTTTTTATACTTTTTCAATTTATTTTTTATAATTGTATAATAATATTTATTTTTTTAAAATTTTTAATCTTTTGAAAAATTATTATTTATTATGTTTAATTAAATTTCGGAATGAATATTAATTTCCAAGAATTTTAAATTTTTTTAGATTTTTTGGATTTTTATATAGTTTTTAAAATTTCCTAGAAATGACAAGTGGCGTTATTCTATTACGACACGTGTCAAAAAGAATTAAAAAAACCGTTAAAGTTAACGGTCAACGGTTGTCAAAGGGCCAAATTGACTTTTCCTTTGAATTTAAGGGCTTAATTGGGTGCAAAATAAGTTTCGGGGCTTAATTAATTTTTTTTTTGTAAAATTTAAGAATTTAATTGCATATTAGTTCTATATCACTAAATATTCACTTTTAGTATACCTGTTTACAGTGGAATCCATAAAGTAAAGGTTTTTAAGGCTCTAGAATTGTCAATATTTTCAAAAACAATTTTCTTCTTAAATTTGAGGGAATTTCATAACAGATATAATTAATTAAGACTAAATGATCTTAGTTAAACTCCTATCATTTTCTAGCTTTCTCTTTCCTTTGTCACGAGAAATACATAAGTGAAAGCAATTGAGTTTCACAAGTATCTGTTTGAAATGCACAACTTGTGTATCAAAATATAACCCATATAGAAAAATACTTTGATGCACAAGCTTGTGTAAACTTACACAAGCCTTTCAACTTTAGGGTTTAGGGGTTTATTGTTTAATTTTTTAGGTTAGAATATAGAGTTTAGGGCTTAGGGATTAAAGTTTAGGATTTATGTTTTAGATTTTATATGAAGGGTTGTACAAAAAATTTTACACAACATATTATAGAGGCGTTTTAAAATTCGAAGTGTCCCACTTTTAGGAAAATTTTGATTTTGGGAAGTATGACATACGGATAATTTGGAATTCTTTTTTTTGCACCATCTGTAGGTTGATTGGGTAGAGTTGTTATAGTTTGGGAAGTATCATTAGGGGTGAGCAAAACTCGACTCGACTCGAAAAAATCAATATTTTTTTTCAATTTCGAGTTGTTCGAGTTATTCGAGTCAACTCGATTAACTCGAAAAAATTTCGATTTCGAGTCGGTTTGGAATTTGCCCAACTCGAAAAGTCGAAAAATCGAAAAACCGAATTTTACAGTTTTGCAATTTAGTCACTGATTTCATTTTTCTTCAATTCCTCCTTCATTTTAAGTCCATTTTTGACCAAATTTGAACCGTGTATTCCTAAACCATCGTAGAATACGTATTTATCTTCAATTTATATTTTTGAAAATAAATTTCATATTTTTTCAATTCAGCCCCTTAACTTTGTATGATTTCCTCATTTCTTCAATATCTTCTTCGTTTTAAGTCAATTTTGACCAAAATTGAACCACATGCTCCTAAACCAATGTAGAAACTAGAATACCTATTTAGCTTCAATTCATATTTTTAAATTAAATTTCCTACTTTTGTAATTTAGCCCCTCAACTTTGAATGTTTCCCATTTCTTTAATTTCTCTTTCGTTTTAAGTCTATTTTTTTTACCAAAATTAAACCACATGATTCACTAACACTATATAATATCTATATAACTTCAATTCATATTTTTAACAAATTTATTCTTTTTTTAATTTATCCCTTTAACTTTATATTTTATTCAATTTGACCATTCAACTGAATTTTTTGTAATTTTTTTCTTTACATCAATTCATTGACTCATTTATACCCCCATCAGTACTTTATCCTCAAAAGTTCCTTATTTAAAAATAATATTATAAATATATTTTAGAAGTTTAGATGATATTTTTTTATTAAATAACATTACAAATCTTACTTATGCATGTGAAAAATAATATGAAGAAATATATATATATATATATATATATGAATAGAGAAAGTCGTTTAAATTGGAATCAAATCATACTATAACATGGTAAATAATTACAATTAAATTTGTATAGAAACTCGAAAACTTGACTCGACTCGAACTCGACTCAAATTTCATAAACTCGAATCGAAAAAATTTCAAATTAAGTTCAAGTCGTAAAATATGACGCGTCAACTCGAATAACTCGAAATTTTTTGACTCGACTCGACTCGACTCGCTCGAACGCTCACCCCTATGTATCATGCTTTCGGATTTTATCATCTTGGATTGAACGGAATTTTGTAGCAATTAAGGGAACATGGGTGAGTGAGGGGTGGGATTGTGGAATGATTTCCATTTACGCTCCTTGTAGTCGTGAAGAACAAGCCATAGTGTGGGAGGTGATTTCAATATAGTTCGATCGATTCAAGAAGTAAGAAGATATGTACGTGAGCCTCGGGGGATCATGAACATTAATACTCTTGTGGAGCAGGTTGGTTTGATTGACCTTCCTTTGGTCGGAAAAAAGTTCACGTGGTATGGTTCTAGGAATAAAAGTAGTCGTCTAGATTGTTTCATGGTATGGTATGAAAGGGTGGAGAAATACCCTAGAAACGAGCCATTCAAACCACGAAACATAAATTCAAAGCATTAACTAAACATATAAGGCCATTTACAACTTTAAAACAACATAGCCAAAAACCGTCCCAAAATAACAATGATTCCCCATTGCCTTTATTACTACTATTCTAGTTTAAAACCATAATTTTCGATAGCCGAAGTCCCTTGGATTGCCTTCGCTTGCTCGTTGCCTTCCACCTTTATTTCTCTGATTTGATAGACAAAAAGAGTGTAAGCACACTAGGCTAAGTGAGGAGTGCTCAAACAACCCACCATCAATGCATTTTAAAACTAATTTCCCAAAACTCATTGAAAACACCATTTCAATCATCTTATAAAACATTATTCCTTGAAAACCATGCACTTAACATCATAGAAAACCAACATATTAAACCACACGCTACATGTATCATGGATCAACAACAAAATCCCATTTGCTAACCCTCAATTTAAGCTTTCCCATGCATAACAACCCATATGCAAGGCTTAAAGAGAAAACATGTATAAACCAACATCATAATCCATCAACATGATACATTAACAATTATATTGGCTTTCAAGTGATCATAACCAAGTTCCACTTTCCAAAATGTTACATCGGATACACATATTCAACAAGTGTCCTCCCAACACTTCATACAACCTCAACCGAAATTAAGGTACCTCACAACTGGTACATTTACAACCGGGTACAATCACAACCCCAATCATCATTTAGGTGTATAATACAATAATGGTAGTTTACAGTACCATGTAACCCTTCAACCCTTAGAGTACTAATGGTGGAGTATTCGATACACATTAACCCCTCAACACCCGAGGCGACTTTTTATAGTGCACTATCAATCCTATGGCTGACCAACTATATCCGATAACACTTTAAATCACATCACTTGCCAGTATAATTCATTATTAACCATGTACCTCACTGTTTTTATATGCATCAAATCAAAACCATTTCCAAAGCATTAAAGCATGCTATCAAAAATATTCCTCATACTTACATGGATCATTTACCAAATGCATCCACCATCATTATATGATCAAAACAGTATAAAAAATACTTTAAATCATGTTCAACAGTAGTTACCATGTAAATCAAAACAAGCGCATAAAATCAAATCCATTAAAGCACGACCGAGGGAGAATTCTCTTTATACTTACTTTCGAGTTTAAACTAGTGTTTCAAGATAAGTTTAAACTCCCAAAACAAACTTTAAACCATTTCAACTCTTTAAACCACATTCTCACTCACCGACAACACAAAGCCTCATTCGCCGATGCGAAATTACTCCTCCAAAGCCTCCAAAGCAATGCTACAAGCTTGAGGATCAAACTCCCTTGATTTTAGCACACAAAAAATAGAGGATTCAATACATCAAAATGAATTCACAAACCCATCAACAACAATTCATAACAATCCTCTTCAAACACTAGCCGTAACCTCTCCAAAACTACCGAAATCAACATCAAACATCATCCACACTTAACCCAGCCAAAACCTAACGATTTAATCCATTAATTACTTTCAATTAACATCCAAAAGCAACCTAACATCAACCTTATATCTTCAGCATTCATTAAACCACCTCAACACCTAAAAACACATAACTACTAACCTAGAAAATTAGAGATTCACATGGTTTCGAGATTCTAATGTTAAAACCATCATGTTAGCACCATTTAATATCAAAATCATGTTTAGAATCGATCAATAACTCAGCAAAATTGATCCAATACGAAAAATCACATAATCTCATTATTTAAACATTGATTTAACCTTCTTCAAAAAACAATGATTTAACCAATTTCCACAATTAAATCTTTAAAACTCATTAGAAAATAAATCAAAAGAGTCAAGAACTATTAGATTTCAGTAAAAAAACCTTTGATTAGATGAGAGAAACGAAAATCACCTATAATAGTTGATTTTTCCCTTAATTGGCATGATTTGAGTGAAATCTCCAAGAAGAAATTCAAGAGTCAATGGAAGAATCAAAAAGGGAAATCAAGAGACTTATTCTCTGATCGTTTTAGAGTAGAAAATTTAGTTTGGATGCTGAGAAAATGAAAATAAAGTTGAGAGCAAAAGTAGTTACTTAAGAAAAAGTGACGTGTTTAATAAACCTTTCTTTTATTAAATCCCATTTAACTTTCCTTTTTAAAATCATTTCAAAATAGCCTAAATTAAGATGAAAAGTCTGGTTTAAAGCTTTAGTACAATAGCTCCTTAAAGATTCAAAGTTTTGACTCTTTTATAAAATAGTCACTAAAAATAGTTTTGAAACTTTACATTTTGGTCACTATTCTAAAATGTCCAATCTTCAAAATTTATTTTCTGAAATTGATTTTACCAAAAACATTATTATATTAAATAATGTTTTTAGGAAATTTTCCCATATTTTTATCTCACTCAAAATATATTTATTCCAATTTTAATCCCGAAACTAGCTCGAGTCGACTAACTCGGTTCTCCAAAACTGTCTAACCTGCCTGGTTAACATATAGGTCCAAAATTGCGGCATTACAGGATGTGCGACAGTGCTTTGGTCGGTTTTGTTGGTGAGGGGCGAGCTGATTTTCAATAATAAACGATTGGGAGTGGAGGAGATTGTCTCTTTTGTTAAACTTCAAACCCTTTATTGGGTGAAAGCCTCTGATTCGACGTATTTGATTCTTGAATCGAGGTTGTGGGAATGTCTATGATTGTGTCTACCTCAGACGGTGAGTGGGGTTGCTTGGCTTCCACCAATGATGAGCACATTAAAATTTAATGTGGATGTATCTGCGAGAGGTAAGCAGGGTCCGAGAGGACTGGGGGTGTTGCGAGATGCTGAGGGGACGGTGTTGGCGCTTTTCTCCGGGCCTCTGGGTATTATGGACTCTAATATGACTGAGTTATGGGTGCTAGATTATGCATTGGACTTGCTGATTCACTCTTCTTGGAAGGATGTGTTGATTGTTATTGAGTCAGATTCACAAATTTACTTCATTGGGTTCTTCATTAATCGAAACATCCATGGCGTATGTGGGATTTGTTCCATCGGATAGATGAGGCTTATCGGTTATTGTCGATTGTATGTTTCCACCACATTTTTCGGGAGGCAAATAGCATGGTAGATGCGTTAGCGAAGGGGTATGGATCGGACATCATGGTATAGGGTGGTATCTTAATGTTTGGTGCTCATCGGGGATGTGATATGGTTTGTTTTGGATGAGGTGTAGGTCGATTCTGGATGTAGGTTGCTGGGAATGTGGATCATGTCTTTGTGTGTTTTGTTGTTTTGCTTGGTGATTTTTTCCAATTAAGGGTGCCTAAGGCAACTTGTGAAACCGATAATTTGATTTTGATATAACTAAAGAACTTAAGGACTAAATTGAAAATGTGAAAACGAATTTTTAAGTCCTAAAACCTCTCTATATGTTTTAAACAAAATGCCAAAGTTAAAAACTAAATTTATCAAATGTTTTCTAAGTGTTCTTGAAGCCAAAACAGTGATTTTCGAGTCACCGTTTCAAAACGGCCTAAGGTGTTTCGAAACACTTTTGAAACTGTGAGCTCATGTTTCGGAACGGGTATCGAAACAGTTTCAACACTATCAACCCGTGTTTCGAAACGAGTCTCGAAACGGCTTAAGAACATTGAGACACCGTATCGAAATGACATCTAGTGTTTCGAAACGGTATTCAATCAGATTTGAAAAATATGACCGTTAGAAAGTTTTTAGCTGATTTTTCAGAAATCGTTAAGGCGTATCGAAACGATTCAAGTCGTTTCAAAACGGTCCTTGACAGTGGCAAAATTGTTTCGAAACGGGTTTCGAAACGGCTCATAGCATATCGAAACACTCTTAACCATTTCGATACGAGCTCTTTAATGCACCCCAACGACTCTTTCTATTTTGGTCTGTTTCGAAACAGGGTCGGGCGTTTCGAAACGGTTGGTTGCTGACTGCATTTATGGAGGCAAGATAACATATCCAACGGCTCTATTAATGTACACAACAACCACAACGGCTAGAATTCAATGAGAAGGTATAAAAGAGACCTCTAAAAGCTTCACCAACAATTTTGATCCTAAAGAAAACATCCAAACATCAAATCCAAGCATTTGTGCCTAAATCACATTATTGTCTTGTAACCCCAATTGTATTTTTCATTCTTATCATTTTAATTGGGTTGAGTGCTTGTAATTGGGCTATATTGTGTATTGAGAGATACTTGTTTTAGCCAACAACTTCTTTGTTTCTATTGTGTGAGGATTGGGTCAAATTTTGGGTAGAAAATTTGACCGAAAATTGTAAGGGTTACCTTCTTAGCCTAGAAAAGGGGAAGAGCAATTAGTGGAATTGTTGCAAATCCTTAGTGAAGCTAAGGTAGTGGATTTAGAGTTCAATTGGAACTTGAACCACTCTAAAATTCCTTGTCCACCATTTTTATTTACAAATTCCACCACCAAGAACTTTAAAAATCCAATTCACCCCCTCTTGGTTTATTTCGATCATTTGATCCACTCAACAATTGGTATCAGAGCCTACCTATTTGAGGATTAACAACCACAAGAGGAGTTCCTAGGAAGAGTGTGATCATCCAAAAATCAAGAGATGGCATCTACCTCCGGTTCAAGCATGTATGATCTCAATCCACTACAAAACCACCTTTCTTCAATGGTGACAATGATCCGTTTTGGAAGAATCGGATGCGCCTCTTCATCAAGTCACACGATTACTTGGTTTGGGATGTCATTGAAGATGACCCTTACATTCCATTGAAGCAAGATCATGAAGGGAAGATGGTTTTGAAGAAAAAGATGGAGATGAGTGAAGAAGAGAGGAAGAAGATCCAAATAAGTGACAAAGCTCTTCACATGCTCTTTAGCTCTTTCGGTCCAGATATCTACTCCAAAGTCTCATCCATTGAGAGTGCCAAAGAAGTGTGGGATACTCTTGAGACCACCTATGAAGGAAACAACGATGTGAAGGAAACCAAGATTGGAATTCTCAATCTTAGTTATGAGAATTTCAAGATGGAGTCCGATGAGATGGTGTCCAAGATGTTTGATCGCTTCTCAACCATAGTCAATGGGCTTAAAGGATTTGGAGAAACTATACCGGAAGACAAGCTTGTCCGGAAGCTACTCTACTCACTTCCCGAATCTTGGGATGGGAAGAGAACCGCCATCATAGAGGCCAAAAACTTGAAGACTTTTAAACTTGATGAGCTAGTGGGTTCTCTCCTTACTCATGAGATTATGAAGCAAGGAAGGGAAGAAGAGAAGAAGAAGGAAGAGAAAAGTGTAGAGAAGCTAGAGGTGGAAAAGAAGAAGAAGATGAGAATAGCTCTCAAAGCTTCATTACTTGAGAAGAGCTCTTCTAGTGAGGAGGATGAGCTAGAAGAATTGGCTATGTTAGCCAAAAGATTCTCACGCTTCATGAGGTCCAACCGAGGAAGGAAAATTCAAAGAAAGATGGACTTCAAAGGTAAAAACAAAGAAGAAGTGAGCGATCAAATCATTTGCTTTGAGTGCAATAAGCCCGGTCACATTCGTTCGGAGTGCCCTCAACTCAAGAAGAAGGGCTTTGAAAAGAAGAAGAAGCTCAAAGCCAAGCTTGCTACTTGGTGTGATGAGGAGTCATCATAGGATGATGAACAAGAAGTGGCCAACCTTTGCCTCATGGCACTTGAGGAGGATTCCTCCATGGTAACCTCTAACTCATCATCTTTTGATTTTACATATGATGAATAAAATGATGCATATGATGAGTTGCAAGAGGTTTATGATGAATTAGTTGAGAAATACAAGGAGACGGTCATTAGGAATAAGAAAATTATTTCGGAATTGAATGATAAAAATGACTCACTTTCTCAAGCTAATTTAAAATTTGTGAAAAAGATTTTAGGGTTGAAAGATGAACTAAAATTCTTCCAAGATGAAAATGTTTACCTTAATAATCTTCTTTCTCAATGTAATAGTGAACACCAAAAGGTGTTAGATGAGCTTAACAAGCTCAAAGATTCTTTTAAAAATGTTGGTAGTGTGAAGCATGAAATAGGTGAATCTTCTAAAACAAACCAACCTAAGAAAAAGACTAATAACTACAAACAAAGTAGCTTTCCTAGACATAGTAGAACTAAAAAGATTAGAAGTGTATGGGTTCCTAAGAAACTTGTAAAATCTAATAATATTGTTGCTATGTCACCTTGGATTCCTAAGGGAACCAAGTTATTGGGAGCTAACACTCGTGGACCCAAAATGATTTGGGTACCAAAAACAAAAGTTTAATATCTTTGTTTGTAGGGGGAGCATTGCTACAAGGCCAAAGCACAAAGTCAAAACTCATGGTACCTTGATAGTGGATGCTCGAGGCAGATGACCGGAGACAAGAGTAGATTCATGAATCTAAAGCCAAAAAATGGAGGAATGGTGACATTTGGTGACAACTCCAAAGGCCACATTAAAGGTATTGGCTCCATAGGTAATCACTCTACTATTCTTATTGAAAATGTCTTGTATGTCGATGGTCTAAAACATAATTTGTTGAGCTTAAGCCAATTATGTGATAAAGGATTTAATGTTTTATTTGATAAAAATGGGTGCAAAATTGTTGACATTAAATCGAATAAAATTATGCTCATAGGTCATCGCATAGGTAACATTTACATGGTGCATCTAGATGGCATACATGCATCACATGCATGTTTAGTAGCTCAAAATGAAAATGATGCATGGTTGTGGCATAGGAAACTAGGACATGCTAGCATTAGTGTTTTAGAAAAATTAGTTTCCCTTGATCTAGTTAGAGGTTTGCCCAAGATTAAGTTCTCAAACGATAAAATTTGTGATGCATGCTCTAAGGGTAAACAACATAGGTCTTCCTTTAAATCCATTAATGATGTTTCTACAAGTAGGTGTTTACAACTTATCCATATGGATTTTTAAGTATTAAAGATGAGGCTTTAGAAAATTTATCACATTTTCAAAACTAACCCAAAATGATCTTGATCTTAGAATTTCCCATATTATGAGTGATTATGGAACCGAATTTCAAAATTTGGGGTTTGAAGAATTTTTAAATGAAAATGGTATTAGCCACAATTTTTCGGCTCCTCGAACTCCTTAACAAAATGGGGTAGTTGAGAGGAAAAATAGAACTTTACAAGAAATGTCTAGAACCATGCTTTGTGAAAACAATTTACCTAAATATTTTTGGGCGGAAGCCACAAACACCGCTTGCTGCATTGTGAACCGAGTAATGATTAGGCCAATTTTAAAGAAAACACCTTATGAGATTTTGAAATCTAAAAAGCCTAACATTAGCTATTTTCATCCATTTGGTTGCAAGTGCTTTGTTTTAAATAATGGAAAAGACAACTTAGGTAAATTTGATGCAAAAAGTGATGAAGCTATTTTCATAGGATACTCTTTAACTTCTAAAGCCTATCGTGTATTTAACAAGAGAACTTTAGTAGTAGAAGAATCTATACATGTTGTATTCGATGATAACCTCCTTCCAGGAAAGGATTCTTGTGATGATGATGATGTAGGAATCATATATGCCTTTGATGGAGGACAAACTTCAAAGGAGGATGAGATTCCAACAAAAGAAGAGGACACACAAGATCCACCTCTTGAAGCCTTGAAGGACTTGGCTCTTGAGGAAAAGGAAGTGAGCTACCCAAGGGAGTTCAACTATGTCAAAGATGGTGAAATCTTGGGTGATCCATCCAAGGGTGTAACCACTCGATCTTCTCTTAGACTAATGAATCATGTTGCATTTATCTCATGCATAGAGCCTAAGAATATAAATGAAGAATTGAAAGATGATTTTTGGATTATGGCTATGCAAGAAGAGTTAAATCAATTTGAGAGAAGTAATGTTTGGACATTAGTTGATAGGCCTAGTAAACAATCTACTACAGGAACTAAATGAGTCTTTAGGAACAAACTAGATGAGAGTGGTAACATTGTGTGAAATAAAGCTAGACTAGTAGCACAAGGTTACACTCAAGAAGAGAGAATTGATTTTGATGAAACCTATGCTCTCGTAGCTAGAATGGAAGCCATTAGGATGTTGCTTGCATATGCATGTTATCATGATTTCAAGCTTTTTCAAATGGACGTTAAAAGCGCATTTTTAAATGGTTTTATAAACAAGGAAGTGTATGTGGAACAACCACCGGGTTTTGAAGACTCAAAATTTCCAAATCATGTTTTCAAACTCACTAAAGCTTTTTATGGTTTGAAACAAGCTCCTAGAGCTTGGTATGCAAGACTTTCAAACTTTTTAATTGAAAAAGGTAAGGTGGACACTACACTTTTCATAAAATGGTATAAAAATGACATTTTAGTAGTACAAATTTATGTTGATGATATAATTTTTGGTTCTACTAACGAATGTCATTGCAAAGAGTTTGCTAAGCTAATGCAAGGTGAATTCGAGATGAGCATGATGGGGAAGCTCTCATTCTTTTTGGGACTACAAATCAAGAAAAGGAAGGATGAAACCTTCATCAATCGAGCAAAGTACATAAAGGATATGCTCAAGAAGTTTGGCTTGGAGAATGCAAAGCCTCAAGCCACACCTATGAGCTCATCTACAAAGCTTGACAAAGATGAAGGAGATAAGTGTGTTGACTCTAAGCTTTACCATTCTATGATTGGATCATTGCTTTACCTTACCGCAAGTAGACCGGATATCTTGTTTAGTGTTTGCTTGTGTGCTAGGTTTCAAGCCAGTCCTAGAGAGTCACACCTTATAGCCGTTAAGAGAATCTTTAGGTACCTTAGAGATACTCCTTGCTTAGGTCTTTGGTACCCTAGAGACTCCACCTTCAACCTTCATGCTTATTCGGATGCGGATTATGGGGTGTAAAATCGATAGGAAGAGTACTTCGGGAACTTGTCAATTCCTAGGTAGTATGCTCATATCTTAGTTTTCTAAGAAACAAAATAGTGTAGCCTTATCTACCACCGAAGCCGAGTACATATCTTTAGGGAGTTGTTGTGCTCAAGTCCTTTGGATGAAGCAACAACTCTTAGATTATGGTATTAAAGTTGAAACCATACCCCTTAGGTGTGATAACACTAGTGCCATATGTTTAACAAAAAATCCCATCCAACACTCTAGAACCAAACATATAGAAATAAGGCATCATTTCATTAGAGATCATGTCCTTAAAGAAGATGTTGTTTGTAACACCCGGGTTTGGGGGCCGGGAGAAAATAATATTAAAATAATGGCCCAGTTTCGGTTTTAAAAATTTAAAATAATAAAATATTATTTTGGGCTTCATATATTCGAAGCAAAAATTTATGTTGGATTAAAATTGTTTTGGGAATTAAATCCCATGGATTTTAGGATAAATGAGAAATTGCCATCTCATTAATGGGGTTTTTGTAAATAACTTAAAGTTTGAAAAAGATGAGCTTTAAACCAAAAGAAGAGAGTTATCTTCATCTTCTTCATTTCTCTTCAAATGTGAAAACCCCCTTTCCTCTCCAACTCACTTTTCCATATTCTTACTCCTCCATTTTGGCTCGGTTTTGAAAGGTAACTACATTTCCGACTTGCTCTCATCTTCCTCTCTTTAAAAGTACAACTAGTTTTCATCCAATGGGAGTTCCTAGGAAGAGTGTGATCATCCAAAAATCAAGAGATGACATCTACCTCCGGTTCGAGCATGTATGAGTCTCAATCTACTACAAAACCACCTTTCTTCAATGGTGACAATTATCCGTTTTGGAAGAATCGGAAGCGCCTCTTCATCAAGTCCAACGATTACTTGGTTTGGGATGTCATTGAAGATGACCCCTACATTCCATTGAAGCAAGATAATGAAGGGAAGATGGTTTTGAAGAAAAAGATGGAGATGAGTGAAGAAGAGAGGAAGAAGATCCAAATAAATGACAAAGCTCTTCACATGTTCTTTTGCTCTTTCGGTCCGGATATCTACTCCAAAGTCTCATCCATTGAGAGTGCCAAAGAAGTGTGGGATACTCTTGAGACCACCTATGAAGGAACCAACGATGTGAAGGAAACCAAGATTGGAATTCTTAATCTTAGTTATGAGAATTTCAAGATGGAGTCCGATGAGACGGTGTCCAAGATGTTTGATCGCTTCTCAACCATAGTCAATGGGCTTAAAGGATTTGGAGAAACTATACCGGAAGACAAGCTTGTCCGGAAGCTACTCTACTCACTTCCCGAATCTTGGGATGGGAAGATAACCGCCATCATAGAGGCCAAAAACTTGAAGACTCGTAAACTTGATGAGCTAGTGGGTTCTCTCCTTACTCCTGAGATTATGAAGCAAGGAAGGGAAGTAGAGAAGAAGAAGGAAGAGAAAAGAGTAGAGAAGCTAGAGGTGGAAAAGAAAAAGAAGATGGGAATAGCTCTCAAAGCTTCATTACTTGAGGAGAGCTCTTCTAGTGAGGAGGATGAGCTAGAAGAATTGGCTATGATAGCCAAAAGATTCTCACGCTTCATGAGGTCCAACCGAGGAAGGAAAATTCAAAGAAAGATGGACTTCAAAGGTAAAAACAAAGAAGAAGTGAGGGATCAAATTATTTGCTTTGAGTGCAATAAGCCCGGTCATATTCGTTCGGAATGCCCTCAACTCAAGAAGAAGGGCTTTGAGAAGAAGAAGCTCAAAGCCAAGCTTGCTACTCGGAGTGATGAGGAGTCATCCTAGGATGATGAACAAAAAGTGGCCAACCTTTGCCTCATGGCACTTGAGGAGGATTCCTCCATGGTAACCTCTAACTCATCATCTTTTGATTTTACATATGATGAATTAAATAATGCATATGATGAGTTGCAAGAGGTTTATGATGAATTAGTTGAGAAATACAAGGAGACGGTCATTAGGAATAAGAAAATTATTTCGGAATTGAATGATAAAAATGACTCACTTTCTCAAGCTAATTTAAAATTTGAGAAAATGATTTTAGGGTTGAAAGATGAACTAAAATTCTTTCAAGATGAAAATGTTGACCTTAATAATCTTCTTTCTCAATGTAATAGTGAACACCAAAAGGTGTTAGATGAGCTTAACAAGCTCAAATAGTCTTTTAAAAATGTTGGTAGTGTGAAGCATGAAATAGATGAATCTTCTAAAACAAACCAACCTAAGAAAAAGACTAATAACTACAAACAAAGTAGCTTTCCTAGACATAGTAGAACTAAAAAGATTAGAAGTGTATGGGTTCCTAAGGAACTTGTAAAATCTAATAATATTGTTGCTATGTCACATTGGATTCCTAAGGGAACCAAGTTATTGGGAGCTAACACTCGTGGACCCAAAATGATTTGGGTACCAAAAACAAAAGTTTAATATCTTTGTTTGTAGGGGGCATTGCTACAAGGCCAAAGCACAAAGTCAAAACTCATGGTACCATGATAGTGGATGCTCGAGGCATATGACCGGAGACAAGAGTAGATTCATGGATCTAAAGCCAAAAAGTGGAGGAGTGGTGACATTTGGTGACAACTCCAAAGGCCACATTAAAGGTATTGGCTCCATAGGTAATCACTCTACTATTCTTATTGAAAATGTCTTGTATGTCGATGGTCTAAAACATAATTTGTTGAGCTTAAGCCAATTATGTGATAAAGGATTTAATGTATTATTTGATAAAATGGGTGCAAAATTGTTGACATTAAATCTAATAATATTCTGCTCATAGGTCATCGCATAGGTAACATTTACATGATGCATCTAGATGACATACATACATCACATGCATGTTTAGTAGCTCAAAATGAAAAAGATGCATGGTTGTGGCATAGGAAACTAGGACATGCTAGCATTAGTGTTTTAGAAAAATTAGTTTCCCTTGATCTAGTTAGAGGTTTACCCAAGATTAAGTTCTCAAACGATAAAATTTGTGATGCATGCTCTAAGGGTAAACAACATAGGTCTTCCTTTAAATCCATTAATGATGTTTCTACAAGTAGGTGTTTACAACTTATCCATATGGATTTATTTGGGCCAATTAGGACTATGAGCTTGGGTGGTAAATCTTATGCATTTGTTCTTGTAGAAGATTTTTCTAGATTTACTTGGGTTCTATTTTTAAGTACTAAAGACGAGTCTTTAGAAAAATTCATCACATTTTCAAAACTAACCCAAAATGATCTTGATCTTAGAATTTCCCATATTATGAGTGATCATGGAACCGAATATCAAAATTTGAGGTTTGAGGAATTTTTAAATGAAAATGGTATTAGCAACAATTTTTCGGCTCCTCGAACTTCTGAACAAAATGGGGTAGTTGAGAGGGAAAATAGAACTTTACAAGAAATGTCTAGAACCATGCTTTGTGAAAACAATTTACCTAAATATTTTTGGGCGGAAGCCACAAACACCGCTTGCTACATTGTGAACCGAGTAATGATTAGGCCAATTTTAAAGAAAACACCTTATGAGATTTTGAAATCTAAAAAGCCTAACATTAGCTATTTTCATCCATTTGGTTGCAAGTGCTTTGTTTTAAATAATAAAAAGACAACTTAGGTAAATTTGATGCAAAAAGTGATGAAGCTATTTTCATAGGATACTCTTTAACTTCTAAAGCCTATCGTGTATTTAACAAGAGAACTTTAGTAGTAGAAGAATCTATACATGTTGTATTCGATGATAACCTCCTTCCAAGAAAGGATTCTTGTGATGATGATGATGTAGGAATCATATATGCCTTTGATGGAGGACAAACTTCAAAGGAGGATGAGACTCCAACAAAAGAAGAGGACACACAATATCCACCTCTTGAAGCCTTGAAGGACTTGGCTCTTGAGGAAAAGGAAGTGAGCTACCCAAGGGAGTTTAACTATGTCAAAGATGGTGAAATCTTGGGTGATGGTAACCACTCGATCTTCTCTTAGACTAATGAATCATGTTGCATTTATCTCATGCATAGAGCCTAAGAATATTAAAGAAGCGTTGAAAGATGATTTTTGGATTATGGCTATACAAGAAGAGTTAAATCAATTTGAGAGAAGTAATGTTTGGGCATTAGTTGATAGGCCTAGTAATCAATCTACTAAAGGAACTAAATGAGTCTTTAGGAACAAACTAGATGAGAGTGGTAACATTGTGTGAAATAAAGCTAGACTAGTAGCACAAGGTTACACTCAAGAAGAGGGAATTGATTTTGATGAAACCTATGCTCCCGTAGCTAGAATGGAAGCCATTAGGATGTTGCTTGCATATGCATGTTATCATGATTTCAAGCTTTTTCAAATGGACGTTAAAAGCGCATTTTTAAATGGTTTTATAAACGAGGAAGTGTATGTGGAATAATCATCGGGTTTTGATGACTCAAAATTTCCAAATCATGTTTTCAAACCCACTAAAGCTCTTTATGGTTTAAAACAAGCTCCTAGAGCTTGGTATGAAAGACTTTCAAACTTTTTAATTGAAAAAGTTTTTGAAAAAGGTAAGGTGGATACTACACTTTTCATAAAAAGGTATAAAAATGACATTTTAGTAGTACAAATTTATGTTGATGATATAATTTTTGGTTCTACTAACGAATGTCATTGCAAAGAGTTTGCTAAGCTAATGCAAGGTGAATTCGAGATGAGCATGATGGGGGAGCTCTCATCCTTTTTGGGACTCCAAATCAAGCAAAGGAAGGATGGAATCTTTATCAATCAAGCAAAGTACATAAAGGATATGCTCAAGAAGTTTGGCTTGGAGAATGAAAAGCCTCAAGCCACACCTATGAGCTCATCTACAAAGCTTGACAAAGATGAAGGAGGTAAGTGTGTTGACTCTAAGCTTTGCCGTTCTATGATTGGATCATTGCTTTACCTTACCGCAAGTAGACCGGATATCTTGTTTAGTGTTTCCTTGTGTGCTAGGTTTCAAGCCAATCCTAGAGAGTCATACCTTATAGCCGTTAAAAGAATCTTTAGGTACCTTAGAGATACTCCTTGCTTAGGTCTTTGGTACCCTAGAGACTCCACCTTCAACCTTCATGCTTATTCGGATGCGGATTATGGGGGGTGTAAAATCGATAGGAAGAGTACTTCGGGAACTTGTCAATTCCTAGGTAGTATGCTCATATCTTGGTTCTCTAAGAAACAAAATAGTGTAGCCTTATCTACCATCGAAGCCGAGTACATATCCTTAGGGAGTTGTTGTGCTCAAGTCCTTTGGATGAAGCAACAACTCTTAGATTATGGTATTAAAGTTGAAACCATACCCCTTAAGTGTGATAACACTAGTGCCATATGTTTAACAAAAAATCTCATCCAACACTCTAGAACTAAACATATAAAAATTAGACATCATTTCATTAGAGATCATGTCCTTAAAGAAGATGTTGTTTGTAACACCCGAGTTTGGGAGTCGAGAGAAAATAATATTAAAATAATGGCCCGGTTTTGGTTTTAAAAATTTAAAATAATAAAATATTATTTTGGGCTTCATATATTTGAAGCAAAAATTTATGTTGGATTAAAATTGTTTTGGGAATTAAATCCCATCGATTTTAGGATAAATGAGAAATTGACATCTCATTAATGGCGTTTTTGTAAATAACTTAAAGTTTGAAAAAGATGAGCTTTAAACCAAAAGAAGAGAGTTATCTTCATCTTCTTCATTTCACTTCAAACGTGAAAACCCTCTTTCCTCTCCAACTCACTTTTCCATCTTCTTTCTCCTCCATTTTGGCTCGGTTTTGAAAGGTAACTACATTTCCGACTTGCTCTCATCTTCCTCTCTTTAAAAGTACAACTAGTTTTCATTTTGGTTCAAGTTTTAGAATTTGAGTTTTTGGAAGATTTGAATAAAAATGTAAACTTTATTGTCTCTAACCTAAGCTTTTGATTTGTTGAAGTTATATATGTTGTTTACTACCCATAAGGTCCAACATAGTTGATTTTTACATGGTTTTATGTTAATTCCCGAATTTGGGTTTTGGTGGGGTTTTAGGAGGGTTTTGAGTTGAGTTTTGGGTGTGTTCTATGTTGGAATTTGAGGGTTGATGTTAGGGTAATAGTTGGGGGTTGTTTTGGAAGCATTTGAGGGTGCTAAAATGGTTGAAATCATGAGTTTTGGATTGGGTTTAAGGGCTGCCCGAGTTTGATGTTTTGGGGGTTGTTCTTGGCTTGGAATCTTGTGTTTATTGCTTGAATGGTGTTCCGGGTTGCTACATTGTTGTATGAGCTGATTCAAGGTTGTTTTGTTTGTGTTGAGATGATTAGAAACAAGAGAAGACAATTGTAAAGCTTCGAGAGTGAATCCGGAAACTTGAACACCTTGGTTGCTTGGTAGTTGAGCTTGGAGATGAAGGTGAGTGGTTACTGTTTTCAAATGATTTTTAAATATTGGTTCAAGCATGTGAACCTAGGATGGGCTTGGTAAACCCACCTAGAGTTGGGATTAGAGTGGTAGCCTAATCCCAAGCTTGGATTAGAGACTTTGGTTGCACTCTTTAATGGTTGTTTATGCCTTTTGATTAATTGTGATTGTGGTGTTATGTATAATGTGTTATACATGTATATTGAGGCTTGGATTGATGCATTGTTATATGCATGTGGATTGCGCATGATAGTGATCATGGTAAGTACGTGCTAAGCACGGAAGTTGTTTTGAAATGATGTTGTGAAAGATTTATGGATTGTGTTTAATATTGGCACTAGTATGCTTGGCTACAATGATCGATCATTAGGATGCTAGTGTGCACACGAGAGTAAAATTTGCGTGTGGCCTTGGTGGCGTTGAGTCACAAAGGAGGAGTACGGGTTCGCCCGGAAATCTTTATATTAGTCGGTGATGAGTGGAATCCCATCGACGGGGCGTGAGGATGAGTGGAATCCCCTCTACGAGAACCGATGATGAGTGTAATCCCACCGAAGGTAATGGTTGTGTTGGAAATGCGTTCCAACTTGTTATCCGCGTATTCGAGTCATAGCTAGGTGCCAATATGATATGAAATGTGATGCCAATATGGATGGATAAATGTTGTTAATACATTGATATATGTATTTTCGTGTGTTGGGCTTATGAATTGTTGATCATGGCATAATGTTGATTATATGTTCATGTATCATGTATGTTTTGGCTCTCGAGGATCGGAGGTAAAATCATGTATTCTATCTTGGTTGTTGCTCGTGCTTGGACTCTGCATTGTCGAAGGTTTGTTTTATGAGCTTACCCTCACTAAGCTTTTATGCTTACGCTCCTTTTTATTTGACAATGCAGATCAGTAGCTTGTGGGTGGCAAGGGCAAGGAAAGGTCTCCAAGTGTCGCTTTTGGTTAGCTCAAGTATGAACTTTAAATTGAAAGATTGTAATAGTCAAGCAATGGGATGGGTGTTGTTGATTTGAATGCATTGTTGTATGTTGAATTGGTTTGGCTCTTGGATGCCTTGTTTGAATTGTAAACATTGTTTATGTTGCATGTCTTGAATGCTTGTATGTTTGGTTGCTAAGATATGAACCTTAAAGTGGTTGGTATGTCATCTTTTAGTAAATGCATGAATCTCTTGGATGAATGATGCTTGTTAGTATTGGTTGCTTCGTATGTTTAGATCTTGGTGGTTAAAGGATGTTTGTATGTTGTTTGTGGCTAAGGGAGTCATAAATCGCATCTAGAGTCGAGTCCTAAGTCGTTTGGCTGAAATTTGGAGACTTGCTGTGCAGGGCGTATCGATACGCCCAAGAGCCGTATCGATACGGATTGCCCTCCAAGACTCAATTTTTGGCTTAGTGTATCGATACACGAGGGGGTAAATCGATACGCTCAAAGCTCACTGGAAATCTAATATTTTGGTGAGACTTTGGCGTACCGATACGGGCTCTAAGCGTATCAGTACGGGTTTATCTCGTTGACCACGAGATGTTGACCGAGAAGGGCGTATCGATACGCTCAAGGGTTGTATCGATACGGTCTTCCTATGTTGACCTTAGGGCGTTGACCTTGGTCAAGGCGTATCGATACCCTTGATTGGTGTATCGATACGACCTGCTTAAAAGGGAAAAATGGGCTGTTTTAAAGTGCTGTTTTGGATGGTCGATGGTTTAATGTTTGTGTTTCTGCTGTCGTGCTTCACCTAGGACTTAATAATGCATTTAGACAAGATATAATTAAAAGAAATTTTCTAGGGTTGCTAACCGAGGTGGGACCTTAACGGGTTTTGCGTCGGTTTTCCCCGTGTAGCCGACTCGGACCGGTCATCCGGTCAGACCGAGACGAGGGGGTTACATTGTTATAGAGTATGTTGACACCTTAAATCAATTAACGAACATCTTTACAAAACCTTTAGACAAAGAGCGTTTTTGGTCCCTTAGGAGAGAGTTAGGTCTAAATAGCCTATCTTGACCTTTTAGGACCTCTTTTGTGCTTAAAATTGCTTGATCTTGTGAAATGTCATGTTTATGTGTTTTTACTCCTAATTTCATCCATGCTTATAGCTAGAGGGGGTATGTTTATGTTTGCACATATTATTCATGCACATTCATGTCATTCATGCAAGTTAGGCCTTAAAAATTTCATTTTTCTGCACTTTTAGAGCCTCATGTGCACTTCTAGGCCCAGGTGTATCGAAACGGGTTCACCTGTTTCGATACGGTTGGTTTAATTTTTTATCTGAGAGAAGGGTGTTTCGAAACGCCTTCCAAGGGTTTCAAAATGTTTTTGCTATTACCAAGGGGTGTATCGAAACAAGTTTCGATACGAGTCAACGGGGATTCGATACGGTCAAAGCCGTATCGAAACGGTCAACTAGAGTTGAAAAGTCGGTCAACCCTCAGTGCCCTCATTTCGAAACGGTCGACACCGTTCCGAAACGGGTTAGCAGACAACTTTATAGAGGGCTTTTAATGATAAAGTTATGCTTTAATTAAAACTCTCCCAAACCCTAAAAACCCTAGAATCGAATTTTCCCTATAAAAAACCTCTAAACCTCATTTTTTTTCACCAAATCTTGAGGACTTTTACTCTTAAACACAAGTCTAAGCAATCATCAACAACTTTGTGCAAGGATTTTCATCTATTC
The DNA here is from genome assembly GCA_030270665.1 of Hibiscus trionum. NCBI lineage: Eukaryota > Viridiplantae > Streptophyta > Magnoliopsida > Malvales > Malvaceae > Hibiscus > Hibiscus trionum. Next base: position 12,829,932 of record BSYR01000007.1, read on the forward strand.
ATCCAAAATCCCAATTTAAGGTATTTTTTCATCTTTTTCCTTAAATTTGTATTCGAATCCTAGGTTAGAAATTTTTTTTGTATAGTTTATGTGTTTTTATACTTGGGTTTTTCAAAACTTGCAAAAAAAATTTCAAAATCTTCAAATTTTTTTATTCGAATATATAATTTTTCATTCGTATTTTTTTACTGTTTTTCTCTTAATTTTTTTTTTGTTTGGTATCTTTGTTCTTAAAATTTGATGTTAAACCTAAGTGGGATTTACCATTGGATTGAATTAAGAACTTCATGCATACACTTCAAATTTGTTTTAAATTGCTTGCTTTATATTTTTAGGATGTCTATGGAGAACGTTACCAAAAAGCGTAAGACGGGTCAAACAAGTGATTCGAGTATCCGTCCTAATCTCACCCAGCTATTTTTCAGAAGTCTTCAAACTTCAGAGATGAGGGCACGTTTCACCTATGTCCAAGAGCTTGCTGTTCGTCTTGAGCGTGTTATTGACCTCTCGTTCCTTGACTCCGAGCGCTTTCTCTTTCATTACCTCGACCGTCTACAAGAATGGGGCTTCCTTAGTTTCTTGAGTATCCTGGATATTTGCTACAAGCATATGGTTCTTATCTTTTACTCGAATGCCCAACTCATTAATGATGAAGATAACTCCGAAGTTGCGGGCATAGAGTCTTATATCTTGGGGAAGAAGATTGTCATTGACATCCCTCTCTTAGAAGCTACTTTCGGTCTTAAGAACGAAGGCATCGAGAGTGAGACTCATTTTGGTTCTCACACCGGTCTCGTGCTTCCTTTAGACGCTCATGATAGGTTCCTCCATTTGATGATCTCGTGGTTTGTTCGCCCCTCCGGAGGTAAATTCTCTCACTTTCGTCAAGTAGATGATTTTTGGCTTGAATGCTTTCGTCGAGGTGAAAAACCAAACCTTGTCAAGATTATGTTTGCCGAGATGGTAAACAATGTGAAACTCCGTGATACCGAAGCAATCAAGTCCTTCACATATGGAACTGTTTTAAGTCATATCTTTGGAGTGCTTAACCTTGATTGCTCTTATGACTCTCTGGAACCTCGCAAGTCAACAAATTGGTGAGTCCTCTCTCCGCAAATCCGGTTTTAAATACATCAATAGGAAATGGGAACGTGTTGATAGGGAAGCACCTCCACCTCAAGTTGAATCTCAACCACAAGTCCGGTCGCAAACAATGAAGCTCTCACGGCTTTTCTTACCGAGCGGTTCAACACTTTGGACACTAACATGTCTAGAGGGTTTGGTGCTATCAATACCCGCTTGCAATCCGTGGAGGATTGCCTCCTTGCAAATGAGAATCGCCTCACATCCCTTGAGAATCAACATGCATCTATGGATATGTCCTTCTCCACCTTTTATGGCCAATGGATGAATTTTCGTCGCTCTCAAGCTAAGGATGATGATGATTCCGTGGATGATGATGGTGACGACGACGAGGCTTAGGATTCTCATGTCATCTTATATTAGCTATGCATATTAGGATTTAGTTTGCATCTTTATTTCCATTATGTTTTATGAACCTATGCTTTGATTTTATTTGGGATTATGCTTTGAACTTATTGTTTAAAATTTATGTTTTGGATATTTGAATTCTATGAATTTAATATTATGTTGCTTATTGCTTATTGCTTGTTGATTATTGCTTTTAACCCTATCTCTTCTCTTTGAGCCTTGTTTATTATTTTTGATCTAATAAAAAGGGGGAGAAGTAATCTAAGAGCCAAAGTTCGTTTTTGGTAATATTTTAAGTGTTTTTAAGTTTTAAACCTTTAACTTAAAACTTTAAATCTTTTTAAAACTTTAAAAACCCATCTTAAATTGAGGGGGAGTTAGAATGTATTCAAAACTCTTAAAAATTCTAACTTTGGTTTTGTTATATCAAAAAGGGGGAGATTGTGAAACCGATAATTTGATTTTGATATAACTAAAGAACTTAAGGACTAAATTGAAAATGTGAAAACAAATTTTTAAGTCCTCAAACCTCTCTATATGTTTTAAACAAAATGCCTAAGTTAAAAACTAAATTTATCAAATGTTTTCTAAGTGTTCTCAAAGTCAAAACAGTAATTTTCGAGTCCCCGTTTCGGAACGGCCTAAGGCATTTCGAAACACTTTTGAAACTGTGAGCTCAAGTTTCGGAACGGGTATCGAAACAGTTTCAACACTGTCAACCCGTGTTTCGAAACGAGTCTCGAAACGACTTAAGAATATTGAGACACCGTATCGAAACGACATCCAGTCTTTTGAAAAGATATTCAATCAGATTTGAAAAATATGACCGTTAGAAATTTTTTAACTGATTTCAGGAATCGTTAAGGCGTATCTAAACGATTCAAGTCGTTTCGAAACGGTCCTTGACAGTGGCAAAATTGTTTCGAAATGGGTTTCGAAACGGCTCTTAGCGTATCGAAACACTCTTAACCGTTTCGATATGGGCTCTTTAATGCACCCCAACGGCTCTTTCTATTTTGGTCTGTTTCAAAACAGGGCCGCGCGTTTCAAAACGGTTGGTTGCAGGCTGCATTTATGGAGGCAAGATAACATCTCCAACGGCTCTATTAATGTACACAACAACCAAAACGGCTAGAATTCAATGAGAATGTATAAAAGGGACCTCTAAAAGCTTCAGCAACAATTTTGTTCCTAAAGCAAACATCCAAACATCAAATCTAAGCAATTGTGTCTAAATCCCATTATTGTCTTGTAACCCTAATTGTATTTTTCATTCTTATTATTTCAATTGGGTTGAGTGCTTGTAATTGGGCTATATTGTGTATTGAGAGATACTTGTTTTAGCCAACAACTTCTTTGTTTCTATTGCGTGAGGATTGGGTCAAATTTTGGGTAGAAAATTTGACCGAAAATTGTAAGGGTTACCTCCTTAGCCTAGAAAAGGGGAAGAGCAATTAGTGGAATTGTTGCAAATCCTTAGTGAAGCTAAGGTAGTGGATGTAGAGTTCAATTGGAACTTGAACCACTCTAAAATTCCTTGTCTACCATTTTTATTTGCAAATTCCACCACCAAGAACTTTAAAAATCCAATTCACCCCCCTCTTGGTTTATTTCGATCATTCGATCCACTCAACACAACTGTTGCCTTTGACTTGTTCTTGAGGCCAGTCTTGTAACCCCTTTAACTCGACCTAGAAGAATACACCGAATTTAAGAAGTACAATTGAAACTTAACCCTCAAGAAAACCAATTTTGAAAATTATTCTTTAATTTAAATTAAAATAATAAATATAACAATAATTTATTAAAACACTTGAAATAAATAAAACAAAAATATCATAATTAAAACTCAAATATTTAATAAAAATCTCTGAATAAAAACCACAGTAAATGAATGCTAAAAAAAATCTCAAAAATTAAATAGTCTCAAAGTATGTAATTACATCAATGTCTCAAAATAATAAATAATATCCTGAATAACTAAAAATAGTTTCGTACTGAATAGTAAAATAACCAGATAAGATGTGAGACCCTCTAAGTACCGATTCACCTATGGTATGCGTATCTGAAAGAAAGACTAAGGGGAGTAAGCTAAAAAGCTTAGTGTGTTTTCAAAGTGCAAGAAAACCATAATAGTAAAACATAGTATTATTTTCTTAAAATCATTTAAACCATAACACATAAATCACAAGCGCAATGCAATACACCCAAATACAACCGCCAAGAGAAGAGGAAAGTTTCCCAAAACTCCTCACTACAACCGCCATCCGAAGTGAAATTCAGCCCGAAGCGTGAAACCACTAAAATTTCCCGTATCAATCCCAACCCATGCTCATTCAAAGACATGATGATTAAAAATTCATATTTCACAACTCAATTCCATAAAATCCTATATTTCATAGTTCCATAAATCACAATCCATAAATCGTAGTCCATAAATCACGGTTCATAAATCATAATAAAAACATATTCTGAAATCGTATGCATGTGATGTCAACCATAAAAACCATAATGCATATAAATAATCACATAAGGTGTAAAGCACTAGCACATAGAAAAATAATTTATATATGTAACACCGTAAGAAAGACACCTTAAGCGGTTAATAACTCTATCGCCGAGAGGAACTCTTCTCATGTTCAGATCTATCACCATATGATACATGTACCACAAGGAAATTCCAAGGACGAGATGGACTTACTTTTCCACTTGGCCCAATAACTCGAGCCAAGTCCAAGATGATCAAGACAAAGCTGAATTCAACCGTTCAAGGATTTTGGAGCAAAGGATTGCAAGCTGCCATGAAGAAAGAGGAATTTCTTGAAGGAACCCCACACTTAAAATCCTTCGAGCATAATTGGGTCACAAAAACCCAACTTGCTGCACCTTTGGAGATAGATATCCATGAGCCTTTAGATGTCCATTAATTAGCCCTTTTATTGTATTTAGACCCAATACTTCTTATTATGAAATGATTGGGCCAGTCTTTTATTTTAGCCCAAGTTAGGATTTACAAGTGTTATTTAGGCCTAGTTTACATTAAAACAGCCCATACATGCTTTCCTACCCAAAACCAAAGTACTTGCAAGCCAAATAAGCCCAAATCCCTTCATTTTTTCTCCAAAAAGAAGCCCTAACAACCCATTACTTGCCGCCCGAGCAACCAGCCCCTAACAGCCCATTACTTGCCTCCCAAGCAACCAAGCCTACTTGCAGCCCAAGAAATCAGCACAAACCAGCTTATCACTTGCATTATCACCTTATTCCTTGTTGCCCAAGTACAAGGAGTTTGCAGGTTGTTTTTATTTTATTTTTTAAATTAAATTAGGGTTTCCTTGTTTTAGTTGAAGTTAAATTACTTTGGGTATCCTTCACCTATAAAAGGATGAAGCCTCCACCATTATAATTCAAATTTTCTTTGATTAATGAAATATTTAGTGAGTTTATTTTTGCAAGTGTTGATTACTTGTGCCTTAGAAGTCTTCTTCAACATAAGTTCGACGAGTTCTTGTGAGGGAGATCATCTTCACACTCCTGCTTGCCTAGGTAATCGCGTCTAGGGTGAAGCCACTTGAGGTTGCTTTCTGAGATAATTGCGTCTAAGAGGGTGCCTAGGACAAAGAAACAACACCAAATCGCAAGCCATCTTCATCTTCAATCTTCACGTCATCTCCCATAATTCCATAAACAAAGCTGAAATTTTCAGATCTGCCCATAGCTTTCTTGATTGAGTCTAGAGCTCTTAGTTCTTGCAACAACTTGATTGAAGGCTTCCAAATCCACAATTGCGCTACTCTATCATTTGGTATCAGATTTGGGATGATTCTTGGCAAGAATTTTGGCGTTTTAGGTTAAAAATTCGAACAAATGGGGAAAATTCGCCAAAACCAAATGAGCGAATTTTGAGCTAAAAATTTCCAGATCAGACCTACATCATTGGAGGAGTCGCCCCATAAAATTTCAGAATTTTTTGACATTGGGAACACCTCGAACAAAGTGGATCAAGATTGAGCAGAATTAGGTTCTTTTCCTCTATTTTCACCCTAGTTTAGTTTCTTTCTGTCAGTTTTCATTCTTTTTTTGTTTATTTATCTTGTAAATAAAAAAAAGAAAAAAAAAGAAGAAAAGAAAAGAAAAGGAAAAGGAAAACAAAAACTGAAACTAAAGAAAAGTGAGAAAGATCATACCTAGCCGCCAACTACCATCAAGATCAACATCATCCATCGCTGCAAGCTTCACATTGAAGTGGGTTCAACTTTGGATTTATTCCTTCAAGTTGTTTCAAGGTTTTGGGTTTTCATCTTTCTAGTTTTTTTCTTCTTTTCTACTCTTTAGTTATTTAAGTTCGTTTGTTTTGCTTTTCTTTTTTCTCTTACGCCATTAACACCTTCTCTTTTCTGGTGTGAGTAGGATTAAACAAGTTGCATTGTAACCCTTCCTTCTTGCGACTATATGTAACACTCAGGTTTAGGGGTCGAGAGTTGAGTGTGTGAAATCAGGTTTGAGTCGTGGGTTCGTTTTAAATTAATTTGGGCTTGGTTTTAATTAAAAGGGCCATGAGTTTTCATTAAGGGCAAAAAGGTAATTTTAAAAATAAAGGAAAAAGATGAGTAAAAAGGGGCTTTTTGAAATGTTCTCTTCATATTCTTCCTTTAGCTTTTTCACGACACTAAACCCCCCTTCAACCCAAAACACTATTTCATCAAGTTACTTCACCATTTCAAGTGCTTTCAACGAGGTAATCACATTTTTGATTTCTCCTCTTTATTCTGAACGTTTCCATGGTTTTAGTTTCTCATAAACACCATCTTTGAGGTTCTTCAAGTTTTTAAAATTTAAGAAAAAGGAGGAAGCTTTGATAGGATTCTATGTGGGTTTTGATTTTAAAAGTTAATATATGTTTTAACCTTGCCCTAAAGTATATTATATGTGAAAATGGTGGGGTTTTGATGAAAATCCCGAAATGGGTTTTTGTGGGTGTTTTAAAGGGGTGAAAACTTGGGTTTTTGAGGTAGTTTGATGTAGGAGAGTGGGGCTGATGATATAGTGATGCTTGAGGGTTGTTTTGAAGGTGTTTAATGATGTTTTGGGTGTTGGATTCGATGGTTTTCTACTGGGTTGAGGGTGAGTCCGAAAATGAGAATTTTGTGTTAGTTTTGGCTTGGAAATGTAGAGAAATGGCTTTGTGTTGTAACCTGATTTGTGAAAGAGGTTTTGTGGATGATTTGTGTAGTAATACGTTGTTTTTTATTGATTATAATCAAGGAAAATCGTTGGAGAAGCTTTGGGCTCGATTTCGAGAAATTCGGAGGCTTGATCGGCTTTCTCGGTTTGCTTAAGGAGTTCGGTGAGTGGTTTGCTTAAAATGGTTTCAAATTGGTTCAAGTGTGTGGTTGAGGTGTTGGATTGTGCTTGGTAGGACAATCCAAGGTGGGGATTAAGTTGGTAGCTTAATCTCTTGTTTGCTTTATGAGTTCTTGCCTATTGTGCTTAAATGTAGACTTGTGTAGTATGTGTTTGCTATGCATGTTGATATATATATTAATGTTGTTTATTGGTGATGATATGTGTGTTGCATGATGGTGAAATCATGGTGAGACTTGCTTAGTATATTTGGCACTAGTTATAATTACCGGATATAAATGATCGATCATTAGGATGAGTGTGCACACAATAAGAGTCAAATTCGCGCGTGTCCTTGGTGACGTGTAGTCATCAAGGAGGAGTACGGTGAGGTAACATTCCACCAAAAAATTTTGGTATGTGATGATAAGTGTAATCCCATCCATAAGTGAAAACGGTGATGTGTGTAATCCCACCAGAAGGTAATTGTTGTTTGAGTACGTTGGGGCGAAAATTCCAACAGAAGTATTCGCATATCTGAGTAACCTATATAGTTGCCAATATACTTGTTCATGTGTGGTTGTTGTGTAAGATATTTGTTATATCTTTGTTTAGCGTAACATGAGGTAAGATGCCATGTTCATGCATTCTCTTAACGTTTGGCCATGTTGCTATGTTAGCGTAAATGTTTGCCTTGTGAATGTCTTAAGGATATCATGCTTTGAACCCTGCATTATCGTTGTTTTATTTTAGAGCACCCTTACTAAGCTTCTAACTTACGCTCTCGTTTTCGACAATGCAGATCATTAGCGTGGAGTTAGCAAGGAGCAAGGAAAGGGCATCCAAGCGTGTTTGTGGTTGCTCAAGTATGGTTTTAGTAAATAATGTAGTAGTTTAGCAATGGGGATGTTACGTGTTATAGGAGCATGTGTTAGACTCTTTTTTGGTTAATGCTTTTGTGTTGTGGATTTGTAAACCATGCTTTATGAGATGATTATGAGTTGTGTGAAAAAGCATGTAGGATTTGTTTTATGAATGTTTATGTTTTGTATTTGAAGGCATGTAACTTTGCTTATGCTATGCTTTGTGGATGCATGTTTCCTATGAATGAAATGACCTTGTTATGCATGTGTACATGTTTGATCATGCTTGAAGTAGGGTGTAATGCCTATCGATCGTATGCTCGTATGTTGTTTCTTGATTCTTGTGGTTTTGGTGCATGTTTGGGAATGTTTGGAGATGCAGAAAACTAATTTCAGGGTCACACAAAGTGCATGCGTTTCGAAATGCTCGTGGTTGTTTCGGAACGGGTGTAGCTCCAGGGATACTCGTATCGGAACGGGGGTGGTGCTGTTTTGATACGATTTGACACTGTGAGCCCCCGTTTCGGTATGTGTTTCAATATGGTTTGCCTCTAGAGGTGCCCGTTTCGGAACCTATTCCGGAACATTTTGTTACTGCAGACCCCCGTACCAAAACGGAGTGGACCGTATCGGTATGGCCTGATCTGGCTTTTGAACTGGGGCCTGTGTATCGAAACGAGCAAGCTTGTTTCGAAACGCAAACTTGTATTTGAGCTTTTTAGCATCTTCAAAGGTTTTTGGATGTCGGGTTTTGGTCCCGTTGGTTGTATGCTTCCTTGTCAAGTTTATACGCATCTTTTATGTATGGTTTTGGTTATGCAAGCATGCAATCAGACTAATGTGCTACTTGGTAAAATTTAAAGTCACCTTGTATCCGCTTGGGTGTTTCCTTTGTCCTTTTTCTGTTGTCGTTTCTCACATAGGACTAAATGACACATTTAGACAACATAAATAAAAGAAACTTTTCCAGGGTTATTACTCGAAGTGAAGCCTTAACGAGTTTCGCTTCGGTTTTCCCCGTGTAACCTGCTCGGACCGGTCTGTCGTCTAGCCCGTGACGAGGGGGTTACATTTGTTGGTATCAGAGCCTGAGGTTTCCGTGACCTCGGGAAGGTAAGTAAGGTAAGTTTGAGGTGTATGTTATACGGTGGATGTTTTGCTATGAATGCTTGTTCTTTGCTTGCTTGTATGGTGTTTGAAAGCATGTGTTAGTATGGTTGTTTTGTTGAGGCGTAGTGTTGAGTTCCCATTGCTACTATTGCTTATTTGAAAAGATTTTGTAAAGGAATACTTGAGCACGTTGGACCCTTGCCTTTGCAAACTTAATCCTTGTGTGTTTGTTTGTTTGTAGTTGTTATCTTGCTAGCTGTAAGATGAGACCTAGAGACAGGCCTAGGATGGTTCATCCGGAACCACAGGAAGCAGCTCCGGAAGTTGAGCCGGTTGTTGAGGTCCAGGAACCTCCACATCCTCCTTCTCCTTCTCGTCAATATGGAGGTGAGGCGAGAGCCGAGGGTGTAGGACCTCAGGTTGGCCAAGGTCCGACCGGTATAGATTTGGCTCCGTTAGTTCAGGCTATAGCTGAGGCATTCCAAGAAGCTGTGGCTGGGGGACAGGCAGTGGCACAACCTCATGGTGAGGGCACTGGTTTGCCACTCGAAAGGCTCCGTAGTTTGGGCAGTGAAGAGTTCCGAGGGTTGGCGCCCGAGAGATCCAAGGTTTGGTTTGACAACATTGTCCGTATTTTGTCTCAGATGAGTTGTACTGGAGCACGCATACTTGGGTGTGTTGTTTCTTTGCTTCAGGGTGATGCCTACACTTGGTGGGTCACCATTACTATGAGCATGCCAGATGCTGAGATCACTTTGGAGTTCTTTGAATCGGCTTTCCGCAAGAAGTATTTGGGTCCCCGTTATCTCGATGAGAAGAAGAGAGAGTTCACGGCATTGCTTCAGGGGAACATGACAGTGAACGAGTATGAGATACGGTTTGTCAGATTGAGTCAGTATGCGTCTGAGCTAGTTCCTACTGAGAGGGAACGTTGCGACCATTTCTATTACGGGTTGATCGAGGAAGTGAAGAGGTACACTTTGGCTACAGACTACACGAACTTTGACATCTTGGTCGCTAGGGCCAAGGACATAGAGCACAGTTTGGGTCTGACCAAACGTTCTGGTGGTTCTTGTTCAGGGAAGAGGTCCGGCGACTTTGATAGAGGTGATGCCAAGAGGCATAGGGACAATATGCATCATTTTGATCATAGAGGTGGTGGTGGTAACCATGATAGAGGCCATCGGGGCCAGAGAGCTGATGGCCGTTTGCCCGATTGTACTAGATGTGGGAGGCATCACACCAGAGAGTGTTGGGGAAACTTTCATTCGTGTTGGAACTGTGAAGCTAGAGATCACCTTAGGTGTGATTGTCCACATCAGGTTGGGTATGCACCGGTTTAGGTTTAGGCTCCTGCTAGAGCTATTGATTATCCGAGAGGCCGTGGGCGCAGTCGAGGTAACTTCCAGCCGAGAAATGATGGCCAGAAGAACATAGCACATGTAGTTGCGGTTCAATCGGAGGGCGGAGGTCAGGCTAGAGTTTATGCTCAGCAAGAGGGACAGAACGACACATATGTGATCGCAGGTAATTTCTCGATACAGTCTCTGAGTTTGCTTTCCTTGATTGACTCCGAGTCTACGCATTCTTATATTTTGAGTGAGCATGCAAAGATGTTGAATTTACCTTGTGAGGTACTAGAGGTAGGTGTTGGTGTTACTAGTTCCTTCGGGGATATAATAGTGGTTAGAAAGATGTACAGAAGGTGTCTGTTAATGGTTCAGGAGGATATGTTTCTAGTGGACATGATGAAGTTACCGTTCTATGGCTTCGATGTGATTTTGGGTATGGACTGGCTTACAGAACATAGAGCGAGGATAGATTTCGAAACGAAGAGAGTCTTCTTGAAGCTTGCGGATGACTATGAGATTGTGGTAGTAGGTGAGAATGTAAAGTTCCTATCGAATGTCGTTTCAGCCTTAGAGGCTCAGAGGTTAGTTGAGTTAGGTTGTGAGGCGTACTTGGCCTACGTGATGAATCCGAACATGAATGAAGTTAGACCTCAGGATATCAGAACAGTTTGTGATTTTCCGAGTCTGTTTCCGAAAGAATTGCCTGGTTTACCGCCTGATAGTGAGGTAGAGCTTGCTATAGAGACATATTCAGATTCCGCTCCTGTTTCGATTGCTCTGTACTGTATGGCACCGAAAGAACTGAAAGAGTTGAAGACTCAGTTACAAGAGTTGTCAGATAGAGGTTTTATCCGTCCGAGTTCTTCTCCTTGGGGCGCTCCAGTTTTGTTTGTGAAGAAGAAAAACGGTAGTATGAGGATGTGCATAGATTATAGAGAGTTGAATCAGTTGATAGTGAAGAACAAGTATCCCTTGCCGCGTATTGATGATTTGTTTGATCAGTTTAGAGGGGCATCAGTCTTTTCGAAGATTGACTTGAGATCCGGGTACTACCAGCTGAAGGTAAAAGAGGTTGATGTATCGAAGATAGCTTTTAGGACTAGATATGGTCACTACGAGTTCCTAGTTATGTCGTTTGGGTTGACAAACGCACCGACTGCTTTCATGGATATGATGAATAGAATCTTCAATCAGTACTTAGATCAGTTTGTAGTTGTCTTCATAGATGATATTTTGGTGTATTCGTATACCGAGGAAGACCATGACTGGCATTTGAGGTTAGTTTTGCAGACTTTGCTACACAACCAGTTGTACACTAAGTTGAGTAAGTGTGAGTTATGGATCCGAGAAGTAGTCTTCTTATGACATGTAGTGTTGGCCTAGGGGATTAAAGTTGATTCGAAGAAGATAGAAGCTATTGTTGAGTGGAAGCAACCGAAGTCTGTGACAGAGATTCGTAGTTTCCTAGGTTTAGAGGGATATTATAGGAGGTTTGTGGATGGTTTCTCGAAGATAGCCGCTCCTTTAACAAAGTTGCTTCAGAAGAATGTTCAGTTTGAGTGGTCCGATGCGAGACAACAGGCCTTTGAGAAATTGAAAGAAGCTTTGACCAATGCACCGATTTTGAATCAGCCAGAGTCGGGGAAAGATTATGTGATCTACAGTGATGCTTCTTATGTAGGATTAGGTTGTGTGCTCATGCAAGACAGAAGAGTGGTGGCTTATGCCTCGAGACAATTAAATACTCACGAGTGTAATTATCCGACACACGACATAGAGCTAGCCGCAGTTGTGTTTGCCTTGAAGATCTGGAGACATTATTTGTATGGTGAGAAATGCACAGTGTATATGGATCACAAGAGTCTGAAGTATATCCTGATGCAAAGAGAGTTGAACCTTAGACAGCGTAGGTGGCTAGAATTGCTCAAGGACTATGATCTCAAGATTGACTACCATCAGGGTAAAGCCAATGTAGTGGCAACTGCTTTGAGTAAGAAGGTAGTCGTTGACTTCAGAGCCATGTGTGCTAGTTTGAGCCTAGACCTCTTCTATAAATAAGAAGCCAAAGCCGGCCATTGAGGACAACTTAAGCTTTTGAGAGAATTTGTAGCGAGCTTTCATTGTCATTATGTTCAAATTTCTTCTTAGGTTTTAGATTGTATTGTTTAGTAGTTGTGAGAAAAGGATTGGATTTTGTTTAAGTTTTTGTTAATGCAATTTTAGTTCAAGGTTTGCTTATTCTTGGTTCTTTATCATGTTTGCGAGTGAATTTGGAGAGGATCTCGTTAACGATCTATTTGTCTAATATCGTGAGAGTTAGACTCACGAAACGGATAAGCATGATTTTCATCCCAATCAGTGAAAACTAACTCAGCTTAGGGATAAGTTCGAGTTTCAACGGCTAAAAGAAGCGTAAGATCGGTTGGTGTTCATCCTTGGTTCACGCTGGGAGGTATTATCAAGGCCTGCACAATAGCACGGTTTCGACTTAGGGATAAAGAGGAGCCACCGAAGGAGGATTTGCTGAACCTTGATGTTGTTCGCTGCATCCTAAGCAAGGGATTGCCGAGGCAGTTATTTAACCCGTTGCCGCAGCAGTGAATTTGGTCTTTGCCGAGGCAATCCGGTGTTTGTTGCATTTAAAGACTGAGACAGTTCCAATTGGTTTCCACACTACGAGACAATATAATATGGCCTATTCTCTCATCTTGATTACTCTACTCTTTAGTTTACTGGCTTATTTTATTTTCTGTTCATTAGATAACTCTAAAAACCCAATCAATCACTTGTGTTCTTTATTTTTATTCTTTTTCAGTGCGAGACGATAACATTGATGGTTTCACCAATCCTTGTTGAGAGGATACTCAATACTCATCACTTTATTACTTGAGACGTGTATACTTGCACAATTGGGGGTACTTTAAACACACAACAAGTTTTTGGCGCCGTTGCCAGGGATAGGCAATAGCAACTTTTAATTTTATTTTCTTGCACTTTTTATTTTTTTAGTTTTTTCAAGCGCTAATCAGTTTTGGTTTTGCATTGGTGTATGACCAGGGCGAACCCAAAGAATCCATTATACGAACTTGATCCAGAAATCGATCGTACTTGCCAAAGACTCAAACAAAGAAGAAGAGAAGAAATGGCACACAGACCTGGGAATGACAACGTCGATGACAATCAGATTGCCGAAGGTGATCACAATGCCACGGCTGGAGACAGAGTAATCCTGCCACTACCATTTGCTCCAGTTCGAAACCCAACCATCCGAGATTACTTAGAAGAAGATCTAAACGGACTGAATCCAGGAGTTGTCACACCTGAAATAGAAGCTGCCCACTTTGAACTAAAGCCCGTGATGTTCAACAGGATCAATACCATGGGGCAATTTGGCGGCTCTGCAACTGAAGAAGCTAGACAACACCTCAAATCCTTCCTGCAGATTTGCAATTCATTCAAAATATAGTGAGTCCACAAGGATATTTTGAGGCTTAAATTGTTTCCTTATTCACTGAGGGATAGGGCAGAAATCTGGTTAAATAGCATCCCAGCAAGGTCAATAGGATCTTTGAGTGACTTAGGTCGTGATTTCCTTGCTCACTTTAATCCTAAAAATTTAACTGATAAATTGCATAATGAAATCACTTCTTTTCGGCAGGATGATGATGAATCCCTGTACGAAGCTTGGGAGCGATACAGAGAGTTGTTATATAAATGCCCCTTACACAGATTCCTATTGTGGACACAGCTGACAATGTTCTATAATGCGGTAAACATACCAACAAAGATGATGCTTGATGCCTCGGCAAATGGCATACTCCTAGACAAGAAACCAGAGGAAGTAATGGAGATCCTGAATAGGCTGGCCAAAAATGACTATCAATTCCCAACAGCCAGAAAAGGAGGAATCAGACGCCAACCCACAGTAAACGAAATAAAGTCCTTAGACTCGATTTCAACCCAAATAGCCACCTTGACCAAGTTGGTTATGAACATGCAAAAGCAAAATAATCATCAGGAGGTCAAGTTAATGGATCTATTTTATGAAAACTGTAGAGGTAACAACGTTTCTTCTGAATGACCACAGAATCCATATTCAAGCTTTTACGATGGAAACTGCAACCGAAAGAACAATATAATGTCCAACACCTATAACCCGACCTGGAAGAAACATCCGAACTTCTCATGGAGCAACCCCAACAACAAACTCAATCAAAATAATCAGAATGCTCCAGCACTGGGATTCCAACAGAACATGCCTCGGCAATCAATGTTGCAGCAACAACTGCCACAACAATCGATGTCACAGCAGCAACCAATGCAATCTAGTTCTTTGGAAAACTCTCTCAATGCTTTTATGTCTCAAACTAGTGCATATATGGCTAACACTGATAGATTAGGATGCAAAACCATGAAGCAACCCTGAAGTCCCTAGAGACTTAAGTGGGGCAATTTTCCCAGATCCTGAACACCAGACCAATGGGAAGGTTTCCAAGCGACACTAAAGTCGCCAAGGGAGCAACTCATAAACAGTGCAATGCAATCAGTACAAGGAGTGGCAAGCAGCTCAAAAAACCTCGGGCTAATCAAAAGATGGAGATCAAATAGAAGGAACCGATTACCACGGCAAGGCCTGACAACATTTCCTCGGTAGTGCCTGACCCTGATCCCTCGACAGTGCCTGGAATAGAAACTACAGAAATCCAGAACGTAGCTGAACAACCAAACTCCATACCCCAGATCAGATTTCCATGTTAGGAACGGATCAAAGACATTCGACCTCCACCACTATTCCCACAAAGGTTGAAATGGCAGAAGCAAGAGTATCAATTCAAGAAGTTCCTTGAAATCTTGAAGCAACTCCACATCAACTTGCCCTTGGTAGAAGCAATATAGCAAATGCCTAATAATGCCAAGTTCCTAAAAGAGATTGTCTCGAAACGAAAAAGGATTGGGGAATTTGAAACTGTTGCCGTGACAGAAGAATGTATGGCGATGCTACACAATCGGACACCACCCAAGCTCAAGGACCCCAATAGTTTTATCATACCATGTGCAATTGGAAATCACAATTTTGAGAGAGCGATGTGTGATTTAAGAGCAAGCATAAACTTGATGCCTAAGTCAGTTTTCCAGAAATTTGGAATTGGAAAGGCCAGACCTACCACAGTAATGTTGCAACTTGCCGATAGATCATATGTGCAACCACAAGGGAAAGTTGAGAACATATTGGTAAAAGTTGATAAACTTATTTTCCCTACTGACTTTCTTATCTTGGATTGTGATGTAGATGAGAACGTACCAATCATCCTTGGGAGACCATTCCTAGCTACTGTAACCCCCTTAACCCGGCCTAGACGGTTGACCCGAATTAAGAAAGTCACACGGGGCAAACCAAAGTCAACCCGGGAAAACCAAAGTCAACCCGAAAGTCAACCTTGATTAACGACCCTTTTTTTTCTTTTTAAAACTTGTCTAGATGCATATTAAGCCTAATTGTGATCACACAAACATCATACCAAAAGATTACAAACATCCGAGATCAAACAGGGACCCAATTGAACAAGATACAACTTTAGGGACCAAATTGTAAATTCTGATAATTATAAGGACTTAACCCAATTCGAAGTTACCAACTTGAAATTAATCATGTTTCATGCTTCTCTGCAAAATTTCAGCTCAAAAGGACTTCCCAACTCATACAATTGCACAAACAAGTTTCAGGACCAAAACGTAAACATTCCAAAACATATAACTGCCAATGTCAGCCCCCAACGGTCACCCGTTCCGAAACAGGCATAGCCCGTTTCGAAACGGGGGTCTGGCAGTAGCCTTTCCGTTTCGGAACGGCCCCTCCCGTTTCGGACGCCTGGGCACGATTAAGGCACCCGTTCCGAAACGGTAGGTGCTGTTCCGAAACACCCTGCCCAGATTGCTCCAAAACTCCACTTTAAACATGCAATTACACAACCAATCATGCTCCAAATGCCACCAAACTTTGCCAACATGCAATTCAACATATAAGGGACATATAGGCATCATCAATTCAACCAAATAACAACATAAGCAAAAAGCCCCAAATCTATAGGCATGCTTCCTACACAAGTAAGCCACTCAAGCATAAACTTCCAAAACAAGCATATAAAGATCCAATCCAAAGACCAACAATCTTAACATCAAGAAACATACTTAGGGAGTACAAAACACCTCCCAAAACATACACATTGTTTCCCCATTGCCAAATCACCCAAAAGCTAAAATGTTTAACAAAAACCTTCCATACATTGAGCTTTACTTGCACTTGAATTCTTGCCCTTCTTGCTGCCCTCAAAAGGTCTCTAATGCTCTGCATTATTGAATTAAGGAAAACGAAGAGAGCGTAAGCAAAAGCTTAGTGAGGAATGCTCTTAAAAACCATCCAATAATGCAACTTAAAACATTTACAAAACATACTTCAAATCCACATTTGCTCATGCTCAAAACCTTACTTAAAACAAGCAACTTCATGCTTCAACATAAACATTAAAAACAAGCATCTCATGCTTCATAATATACTCAACATGTCATATTGGCTCAAGTGATACATTTCATTTCTTAAAACAAGTTCATCAACTTCCCAAGGACTTTTAAACACCTTGGCCATGGACTTTTAAACACCATGAAATCTAACACATCAAGGACTTTTAAACACCTTGATCCCAAGGACTTTTAAACACCTTGGCCATGGACTTTTAAACACCATGAAGTATCACATCAAGGACTTTTAAACACCTTGATCCCAAGGACTTTTAAACACCTTGGCCTATGGACTTTTAAACACCATAGAATGGACCACACAAGGACTTTTAAACACCTTTGTGTCCGTAACAAGAATCATCCAAGGACTTTTAACCACCTTGATATTCTTAAGTAACAAGGCTCACTCAAGGACTTTCAACCACCTTAGTGACCTTAACATTTTTAAAACATCACTTGCCAATATACATCACTTTCATCAATTAATCCACTGTTTTAAAGCATTAAACCAAGCCATATTCATCATGCATTTAAAAGCATTAAACCACATCATTTCAATGTACAAAAGCAAGGTACTCCTACCTAGAGTTACCTTCAACATATGGCTTACATCATCAGCAAAAACCATGCTAAAACATGCTTTCAAAACAGTAATTAAAACATGCAATAACCCACTTTGCATCACACATAGTCATGGCCACCACTAGAGAGAAATTCCGAAAACTTACGCTCGAGCTTAGCAAAGTTGTTTAGACTTAAACTAAGCTCCCAAGACATTGGTTTCAAAGCCGAAAACCCAATTTCACTAACCGATTCCACTTCGCCTCTTGCCGAAGCACAAATTCAAGCTTCCGGATCAACAACCCTTGGATCCAAAGATGCCTCCCCTGATTAAACACATTAAAGCAGAGATTTAATGCATCATCAAGCATCAAAAGCTTCAATGAAAGCACTCAAACTCGCTGCTCTCATTCATACACCAATTTCGGCCACCAAACACAACCGAAATTGCATCAAAACCACTTCTCAACAAAGCCCAGCCATAAACCAGCAAAACCTAACATCCATAAACACCACTTAACATCTAAAAACAACCTATAGACATCCTTATACCTCCAGCAACATCAGATCCACAAGATCACCACAAAAACATCCAAGAAACACAAGCTAAACTTAGGAAACACAACCTATCCGGGATTACATCAATCAAAACTCATTTCCTTATCAATTTAGAGTTCATTTAACATCAAAAACACATCTCAAATCACAGATTAATCAGATCTAACGAAAATCATGAAAAATCATCAAATCTTGCATTATAAGCCAAGATCCAATTCCAAACTCAAAAGCCTTTAATTAAACATCAATTAAGAGTTGAGAACTTGGGAATTTCAGTAAAGAACTGGTAGTTTAGAGGAGAAGGACGTTCTTACCTCCAAACTTGTGTTTCTCCACTTTTTGGAATTAAAATCCTTGAAGAATCAAGAAGCAATTGAAGAGGTTTTGAAGATATGTTGATTAGGAATCAAATGAGAGTTAAAAGGAGAGATTTAAGTGAGAAAAACAGAATCAAATCTCTGGAAATGGTGTGTTTGGTTTGAGAGAAAAAGAGAGAAGAAAATTGGAAGTTAGTTGAGAAAATTGCCAAATGAGTTTTTCCCTCCTTTTGATTCACTTTAAAATCAGAATTAAAACTCTAAATATCTTAGAAAAATCTGGAGAAATCACCTTTGGATTAATAGCCCCTTAAAGATTCAAAGTTTCAACTCTTTATAAAATAGTCACAAAACTTTCAAAAATTACATTTTGGTCACTAGCCAAAATGTCATACTTCCAAAACCCATTTTTCAAAATTGATTTCACAGTTCACTTAATTATATTAAAAGATGATTTTAGAACATTTTTCCATATTTTTAATGCAACCCGAACTAGGCTTTCCTAATTTCACCTCTTAAGATTCAAACAGGACTTTGACCAAACCGGTCAACGCCCAAAACTTCTAAGCCCAAAACCGGGGCGTTACAACTCTCCCCCCCTTAAGAAATTTCGTCCTCGAAATTTACCTGAAGGAAAGAGATAAGGAAACTGCTTCAGCATGTCTTCCTTCCGCTCCCATGTGGCTTCCTCTACACCGCGATGCTTCCACAGCACCTTCACCAACTCAATGGTCTTGCCACGAAGAACCTTGCTATCCGAATCCAAAACCTTCACCGGTTCCTCATCATAGGTCAAATCCGGATTCAATTCCACTTCCTCCACAGGCATCACATGCGAAGGATCAGATCTATACTTCCGGAGCATAGAAACATGAAACACATCATGAATCTTCTCCAACTCCTGAGGCAACCTCAACCGATACGCAACAGGACCCACACGCTCAACCACCTCATATGGTCCAATGTATCTAGGGCTCAACTTGCCCTTCCGACCAAACCGCATCACCTTCTTCCTAGGCGAAACCTTCAAGAACACACGGTCACCCACCGCATACTCTATCTCCTTACGCTTCAAATCCGCGTAAGATTTCTGCCGATCAGAAGCAGCCTTTAACCGTTCACAAATGAGCTTTACCTTCTCTGTGGTCCCTTTCAACAAAGCCGGCATCGAAACCAACTTTTGACCAGTTTCAGCCCAACAAAGAGGAGTCCTACACTTCCTCCCGTACAAAGCCTCATAAGGAGCCATCTGTATGCTCGCCTGATAACTATTGTTATAAGCAAACTCAACCAAAGGCAGATGCTTCTCCCAAGAACCTTGGAACTCAATCACGCAGCACCTCAACATATCCTCCAAAATCTGGATAACTCGCTCAGATTGACCATCCGACTGAGGATGATAGGATGTACTGAAATGCAACCTTGTACCCAGAGCTTGATGCAAACACTGCCAGAAACGCGATGTGAACCTCGGATCCCTATCCGACACAATCGACTTAGGCACACCATGCAGCCGCACAATCTCAGCAATGTACAGCTCTGCCAGCTTATCCAACGAGAACGTAGTATGCACAGGCAAGAAATGCGCACACTTCGTCAGGCGATCCACAATCACCCAGACCGAATTCTTCTTCGATGGAGACAAAGGTAAACCAGATACAAAATCCATGGTAACCCTCTCCCACTTCCATTCAGGGATTTTCAACGGTTGCAACAACCCAGAAGGAAACTGATGCTCAGCCTTAACTCGCTGACACACCAAACACTTGCTCACAAACTCCGCAACATCCTTCTTCAAACCCACCCAATAGTACTCATCACGAAGATCACGGTACATCTTAGTACTACCAGGGTGCATAGCAAAAGGACTACTATGACCTTCAGTCAGAATAGCACGCCTCAACTCAGCATCATTGGGCACTACTATCCGACTCCCAAAACACAGCACACCATCATCATTGAAACAGAAATCCGAAGGTCTACCCTCCGCGATATCCTGAACATGAGACACCAAGGAATCATCCAACAACTGCTTATCCTTGATCAACTGAACCAAAGATGGCTTCACTTGTAACTCAGCCACAAGACCACCATCTCGCGATATGCTCAAGCTAGCAAACATGGCTCTCAACTCAACAGCTACCTTCCTACTCAAGGCATCAGCAACAACATTAGCTTTTCCAGGATGATACTCAATCGTCAGATCATAATCCTTGAGCAACTCCAACCAACGCCGCTGCCTAAGATTCAACTCCTTCTGAGACATCAGATACCTCAAACTCTTGTGATCCGTGTACACAGTACACTTCTCACCATACAGATAATGCCTCCAGATCTTCAGAGCAAAAACCACTGCAGCCAGCTCAATATCGTGCGTAGGGTAATTGCGCTCATGCACTTTCAACTGCCGCGATGCATAAGCCACCACCTTACCCTCCTGCATTAGCACACACCCCAAACCAACATAGGATGCATCACTGTAAACCACAAACTCTTTCCCTGATTCAGGCTGAATCAAAATAGGAGCTTGCGTCAAAGCCGCCTTCAGCTTCTCAAAAGCCTGCTGTCTCGCTTCTGTCCACTCATACTTAACATCCTTCTGCAACAGCTTTGTCAAAGGAGCAGCAATCTTGGAAAACCCATCCACAAACCTTCGGTAGTATCCCACCAAACCAAGGAAACTACGGACCTCATGAACAGACTTAGGAACCTTCCAGCTCATCACCGCCTCAATCTTCTGAGGATCAACACGAATCCCCTCAGTTGAAACAACATGCCCAAGAAAAACCACCTCTCTTAACCAGAACTCACACTTGCTCAGCTTAGCATAAAGCTGATTCTCCAACAAAGCTTGCAAAACAATCCTCAAATGCTCTTCATGCTCCTCCTCAGTACGCGAGTACACGAGGATATCATCAATGAACACCACAACAAACTTGTCCAGGTATTCATGAAACACACGATTCATCATGTCCATGAAAGCAGCAGGAGCATTTGTCAACCCAAACGGCATCACAAGAAACTCATAATGCCCATACCTTGTCCTGAAAGCTGTCTTAGGCACATCCACATCTTTCACCTTCAACTGATAATACCCTGACCTCAAGTCAATCTTAGAGAACACAGCAGCTCCCCGAAATTGATCAAAGAGATCATCGATCCTCGGCAAAGGATACCGATTCTTGATAGTCAACTTATTCAGCTGACGGTAATCAATGCACATTCTCATAGTGCCATCCTTCTTCTTCACAAACAAGACCGGTGCTCCCCAAGGTGACACACTCGGCCGGATGAAACCACGCTCAAGCAACTCTTGCAACTGCGTCTTCAGCTCCTTAGGTGCCATTCTATAGGGAGTAATGGACACAGGAGTTGTATTTTCATACAGCTCAATTCCAAACTCCACCTCGCGGTTAGGAGGTAAACCAGGCAACTCCTCAGGAAAAACACCAGGAAACTCCTTTACAACCCTGATATCTTGCACCCTCAACTCCTTAGAGCTAGGATTCATCACAAAAGCTAGATAGGCTTCGCAACCTTGCCTCAGCATCCTGCTCGCCTCCAAAGAAGATACCACAATGGCAAGGAATTTCACATTCTCACCAACCACCACAACTTCATAATCATCCGCAAGCTTAAGCGAAACACGCTTATTCTCACAATCCACAACAGCACGATGCTCAGCAAGCCAATCCATACCAAGGATCACATCAAAACCATAGAAGGGCAACTCCATAAGATCAACATGAAAGACATGCTCTTGAACAACCAAAGGGCACCTTCTATACAACTTTCGAGTCACAACAGTCTCACCAAAAGAACTAGTGACCCGAACACCAACATCCAAAGACTCAACAGGCAAATCAAGCAATTCAGCATGCTCACGAAGAATATATGAATGCGTAGATCCAGAATCAATCAAAGAAAGCAATGACAAGGACTGCAAAGTAAAGGTACCTGCAATCACATCTGCATCATTCCTGCCCTCTCTCTGAGCATACACCCTCGCTTGGCCTCCACCTTCAGGCTGAATAGCTACAACATGAGCTACCCCTCGGCCACCTTCCTCTCTCCTCTGGAAATTACCACGGCCGCGCCCACGACCTCTCTGTGGTGCAGCAACAACAGGAGCACGCACCTGCTCACCAGCCATCCTCGGACAATCTCGCCTCAAGTGGTCCGCAGAACCACAATTCCAGCACCCATTCCCAGCATTACCAGCTGCTGCAACAGAAGCTTGTGCCACTCTCTCAGCACGAGGACAGTCACGCTTCAAGTGACCACGGGAACCACAGATCCAACAAGCACTAGGATCAGCTCTAGCACCGCCACCCCTAGCAGGCACACCACCACCTCTCCTGGCTGAGGACTGATACTTCTGATCTCGTCCCCTCTTGTTCCGTCCACCACCGGAACTAAACTCAGCTGACCTCTTCCCAGCACTTGCTCCAGCACCTCTAGCAGACAAACCCAGATTCATCTCAATGTCTTTGGCTCGGCCCATCAAAACATCAAAATCATCATATTCAGTGGCCAGCACATACATCTTAACATCCGTCACAAGACCGTAACGAAACCTCTCGCACCTAGCCCTCTCATCAGGTCTCAGCTCCGGTGCATACTGACTGAGCCGTACAAACTGTACCTCGTACTCAGCTACACTCATGCTCCCTTGGGTAAGAGACATGAATTCCCGCTTTTTCTCATCCAGATATCTCACTCCCAGATATCTTCTTTTAAACACATTCTGAAAGAATGTCCAGGTAACATCAGCTTCAGCCATTCCAGAAATGGTAGTCGTCCACCATGTATAAGCATCGTCCTGCAGCAAGGACACAACACAGCCCAGCTTTTGCACATCCGTGCAACTCATCTGACCCAAGATACGCTTGGTACTTTCCAGCCAAGCCTCAGAACTCTCAGCTGACAAACCTCTAAACTCAGTCCCTCCAAGACTGCGCAGACGCTCCAAAGGCAATCTGACCCCAGCATCTCCCTGATGCCCAGCTCCCTGAGCTCCAGCTACTGCTGCTCGAAAAGCACCCGCAATAGCTTGTACCAAAACAGACATATCAGGCATAGCTTGCCCCTGACCAACCTCTGGTCCAGCAGCTCCAGCACCAGCTGCAGCTTCAGCTCTCGCACCTCCAGCACCACCACCAGGCGGAGGAGGGGGTAACACAGCACTACCAGTGTGCTCTTCATTCTCATTCTCGTTAGGAGCCGTAGCTCTCGCATTACCTCTTAACTCTCTACGTGGTGCCATACTTTTACCATGCAAT
This sequence comes from Hibiscus trionum, assembly GCA_030270665.1. Classification (NCBI taxonomy): domain Eukaryota; kingdom Viridiplantae; phylum Streptophyta; class Magnoliopsida; order Malvales; family Malvaceae; genus Hibiscus; species Hibiscus trionum. The sequence continues at coordinate 12,853,325 of BSYR01000007.1, forward strand.
CACAACACAAATAAAACAAAGTCAGGCCCAACAAGGTAAGCAATCCAAGTATTCAAGCTCAATTTCATTTCAAAACAACATCTTTCCTTTAGCTTTTGTTTGGCAATGGGTACCCTCAACATGCAACATCAGAGCATACAACTCAACTGCATCAACATTTCAAACCACTGAACATGCTTTCAAACAACAAGCATTCATAGCATACATACTTCAATCATGCATACAAACATTCCCAATTACTCGAGAACTCAGCTCTGATACCACCAAATGTAACCCCCTTAACCCGGCCTAGACGGTTGACCCGAATTAAGAAAGTCACACGGGGAAAACCAAAGTCAACCCGGGAAAACCAAAGTCAACCTGAAAGTCAACCTTGATTAACGACCCTTTTTTTTCTTTTTAAAACTTGTCTAGATGCATATTAAGCCTAATTGTGATCACACAAACATCATACCAACAGATCACAAACATCCGAGATCAAACAGGGACCCAATTGAACAAGATACAACTTTAGGGACCAAATTGTAAATTCTGATAATTATAAGGACTTAACCCAATTCGAAGTTACCAACTTGAAATTAATCATGTTTCATGCTTCTCTGCAAAATTTCAGCTCAAAAGGACTTCCCAACTCATACAATTGCACAAACAAGTTTCAGGACCAAAACGTAAACATTCCAAAACATATAACTGCCAATGTCAGCCCCCAACGGTCACCCGTTCCGAAACAGGCATAGCCCGTTTCGAAACGCGGGGCCGTTCCGAAACAGGCATAGCCCGTTTCGAAACGGGGGTCTGGCAGTAGCCTTTCCGTTTCGGAACGGCCCCTCCCGTTTCGGACGCCTGGGCACGATTAAGGCACCCGTTCCGAAACGGTAGGTGCTGTTCCGAAACACCCTGCCCAGATTGCTCCAAAACTCCACTTTAAACATGCAATTACACAACCAATCATTCTCCAAATGCCACCAAACTTTGCCAACATGCAATTCAACATATAAGGGACATATAGGCATCATCAATTCAACCAAATAACAACATAAGCAAAAAGCCCCAAATCTATAGGCATGCTTCCTACACAAGTAAGCCACTCAAGCATAAACTTCCAAAACAAGCATATAAAGATCCAATCCAAAGACCAACAATCTTAACATCAAGAAACATACTTAGGGAGTACAAAACACCTCCCAAAACATACACATTGTTTCCCCATTGCCAAATCACCCAAAAGCTAAAATGTTTAACAAAAACCTTCCATACATTGAGCTTTACTTGCACTTGAATTCTTGCCCTTCTTGCTGCCCTCAAAAGGTCTCTAATGCTCTGCATTATTGAATTAAGGAAAACGAAGAGAGCGTAAGCAAAAGCTTAGTGAGGAATGCTCTTAAAAACCATCCAATAATGCAACTTAAAACATTTACAAAACATACTTCAAATCCACAGTTGCTCATGCTCAAAACCTTACTTAAAACAAGCAACTTCATGCTTCAACATAAACATTAAAAACAAGCATCTCATGCTTCATAATATACTCAACATGTCATATTGGCTCAAGTGATACATTTCATTTCTTAAAACAAGTTCATCAACTTCCCAAGGACTTTTAAACACCTTGGCCATGGACTTTTAAACACCATGAAATGTAACACATCAAGGACTTTTAAACACCTTGATCCCAAGGACTTTTAAACACCTTGATCCCAAGGACTTTTAAACACCTTGGCCATGGACTTTTAAACACCATGAAGTATCACATCAAGGACTTTTAAACACCTTGATCCCAAGGACTTTTAAACACTTTGGCCTATGGACTTTTAAACACCATAGAATGGACCACACAAGGACTTTTAAACACCTTTGTGTCCGTAACAAGAATCATCCAAGGACTTTTAACCACCTTGATATTCTTAAGTAACAAGGCTCACTCAAGGACTTTCAACCACCTTAGTGACCTTAACATTTTTAAAACATCACTTGCCAATATACATCACTTTCATCAATTAATCCACTGTTTTAAAGCATTAAACCAAGCCATATTCATCATGCATTTAAAAGCATTAAACCACATCATTTCAATGTACAAAAGCAAGGTACTCCTACCTAGAGTTACCTTCAACATATGGCTTACATCATCAGCAAAAACCATGCTAAAACATGCTTTCAAAACAGTAATTAAAACATGCAATAACCCAGTTTGCATCACACATAGTCATGGCCACCACTAGAGAGAAATTCCGAAAGCTTACGCTCGAGCTTAGCAAAGTTGTTTAGACTTAAACTAAGCTCCCAAGACATTGGTTTCAAAGCCGAAAACCCAATTTCACTCACCGATTCCACTTCGCCTCTTGCCGAAGCACAAATTCAAGCTTCTGGATCAACAACCCTTGGATCCAAAGATGCCTCCCCTGATTAAACACATTAAAGCAGAGATTTAATGCATCATCAAGCATCAAAAGCTTCAATGAAAGCACTCAAACTCGCTGCTCTCATTCATACACCAATTTCGGCCACCAAACACAACCGAAATTGCATCAAAACCACTTCTCAACAAAGCCCATCCATAAACCAGCAAAACCTAACATCCATAAACACCACTTAACATCTAAAAACAACCTATAGACATCCTTATACCTCCAGCAACATCAGATCCACAAGATCACCACAAAAACATCCAAGAAACACAAGCTAAACTTAGGAAACACAACCTATCCGGGATTACATCAATCAAAACTCATTTCCTTATCAATTTAGAGTTCATTTAACATCAAAAACACATCTCAAATCACAGATTAATCAGATCTAACGAAAATCATGAAAAATCATCAAATCTTGCATTATAAGCCAAGATCCAATTCCAAACTCAAAAGCCTTTAATTAAACATCAATTAAGAGTTGAGAACTTGGGAATTTCAGTAAAGAACTGGTAGTTTAGAGGAGAAGGACGTTCTTACCTCCAAACTTGTGTTTCTCCACTTTTTGGAATTAAAATCCTTGAAGAATCAAGAAGCAATTGAAGAGGTTTTGAAGATATGTTGATTAGGAATCAAATGAGAGTTAAAAGGAGAGATTTAAGATTCACACCGCCGGAACTTGAAAGGCGATTCAAAAAGTACTTCATAGGACGACAAGTGTGGGAGGAACAAGACTTCCAATATTCTAACTCCCAAACCGACTTTGGCATCGACCACTTCCTCTTCGACAAGATTGTTCATCAAAAGTGGCAAACTTTTTGCCATCAACCTAAACCGTCAAACGTGACGTGGGTGAGGGAATTTTACACTCATTCTCCGAATCCCAACAATCTCTTTGTGCACGTTAGAGGCGAACCATTCCCCGTCAATCACGAGACAGTCAACCTCTATTACGGCATACATGTGACACGGGATGAGCATAAAGAGTTTGTGGACCAGCTCACAGCAAAAGATTACGAGGACAACAAGAATAAGTTGTGCATTGCCGAGACGGCATGGAATGCCGAGGCACACAAGGGGACAATAAACCACTGAAGGCTTCAGCTCGAGGCAAAACTCTAAAATACCTTTGTGAAACGATGCTTAATACCTACCTCTCATAATAGTACTGTAGATAAACCTAGGCTAGCACTCATAGATTCTATATTGCACAAAAGAATAATAAATGTTGGTAACATAATTTGCAATGAGATGTATCAATGCAGCCTAAAGGAGAGAGGCCATTTATATTTTCTAATGCTCATCACCGACCTTGGCCGACAAAAGAAGATCGCCACTGACTCAACCGACGAATACACGCCTAAGAAGAAAGGATTGGACAAAGAGGCGTACTACAAGCTCATGTAGATCACCGAAGATGAGCCACTGTCTATGCCAGTGCAGGGAACTGCCGCCGCGACATCATCAGGCCACACCCTAGAAACTCCACATCCTTCTGTCGAGACAGTAACCCTCCAGCATATTGCCCAGAAGTTGGAAGAGATGGACAGAAGGTTGTGACAGTTCATGCAGTTCACGAGGGACTTCACCCATTCCATCACCCAAGTGCTCAAAGAGAAGTTCCCAAAAAGCATTGTGCCCTTCCTGCCATTCGCTGCCGACCTCACTACCGAGGCAGCCCCAAAACCATCTAACGCGGCAATGCCGACCTTCTCTGCCTCGGCAACACACACATATTCTACCTCGTCATTCCCTAATCCTCCAACTACCGCAGCTGCACATAGAGAAAGCAAAGCTCCGGTTGATGAGCCGATCCGCACCTAGTCTTTGTCCAATTGGTCTGACATCGTCCGATCCATTCTCTAAATGTTTGATGAAGTCGCCTCTCAATCATATAAGCGCAAGGCAACCACAATCGAGGAGATTTGCCTTGACGCGGAAGAGGAAGAGGAGGTGACCACCAAAGCCAAACCAACTCCTCCAACGCACACCCAACCATATAGATCATCCAAATGGGTCAAGCAGATGGCAACGAGAAGATTGATCATCCAAAGTGACGATGACTCCTCCAAGTCCCCGTCAATCTAGTTTTTTCTTCTCTTGCCTTTTATTTTGCCTTTATATTTTGTGATTTTTGTTGATGCATTGAGGACAATGCTTGATTTGAGTTTGGGGGTGTAGGCTACTGCCGAGGCAACTACTACCACAACAGTTCATTATCTAAAAGCAATGTAGTTTTTCTTTAATGTATAATACTTGCCTAGTTCATTAATTTGACTTAGAATTGCCTAGACTTGGAAAACTCTTCTAGTGATGAAACTACCTTAGCACTTCAAAATACACTTTAAAGGCTAGGATGACTATTAGGAAACACTTAGAGTCACACTATGGGCTGAAAACGAAACTACACTTTTGTGACTTGTAAGATTTAAGGAGTTCTAGGACACTTAGGACATATAATTGCTTAGAAAGAAAATTTTGGGTAAAAAGCTAGAGGTTCCTAACACCGGCTCTAGCTTAAGGAAACCCTAGAGGTGCCCGAAACTGGCTCTAGGCAAATCACTAGAGGTGCCTGAAATTGACTCTAGTCGGATAGATTGCTTATAAAAAAGAGAATGTACTTTCCCAAGTTAAGTAGGTTAATGCTTAAGTGTTTACTTAGAACCCAAATAATCATCTTGTTCACAAAACATGCACACACTCACAAGCATCATAGTTTGATTCTAGGTAACTCCTTTAGTCGTCCGAAAAATTTAATCATGTATTTTCAAGTGTTAGATCGTGAGGAAGAAGGCATGTTGAAGCAATCTCTATGAAGATTAAGGAATTTGTCGAGTAATTATTTTATCTACTAGTTGCATTGCTTACAGACAAGCAATAGTTCGAGCTTGGGGGTGTGTTAAGTGTGTAAAAGTACTATCATTTCACCCTTTTTCTATGACAATTATTGCTAAATCTTCACCCATTTAAGTTACATTGTAGCCCTCCATGCATCAATCACATTGAGCTCATATTTATCATGCTTGATCCTTATATTTAGTTTTTTGATGAAAAATATGCTACTTATGTGTGTGTTTGGTGCGTATGTAGATTTCGTTACTTACTGCCCGAGCAAGCACTGCCGCGGCGGTAAAGGAAAGGACGGGGCGGTGCAGAACCATCTCTCGATGGTCTAGATCAAGTCAATTGTGGATGTCAGTTTCTACTGAAGGAATCTGAATCATGAGACAGAGCTCTGCTAAGCGAAAAAGATAGACAGTCCATTACCGAGGCAATGACCTGACACACTCGACAATGGAGAAAATATACAAAGTGGAGCGCTTTTTGAAGAGCATGAAAAGTTGAAATTTTCTACAAACTTTGTATAAAGATCGGACTGCGAAAAGATCATGAAAACGCCGAAGGAAGGACAACAGAAGATTCCACGCAAAAGGGAGGATTTTTTAAGGAAGAAAGATATAATACTTTGAAATAAGACCTTTTATTTTAATGTGTTTAATTCTAACTTAACTTCCTTCTCAAGAAGGACTTGACCTAGACTTCCTCTATAAATAAGAAGTCAAAGCCGACCATTGAGGACAACTTGAGCTTTTGAGAGAATTTGTAGCGAGCTTTCATTGTCATCATGTTCTAATTTCTTATTAGGGTTTAGATTGTATTGTTTAGTAGTTGTGAGAAATGATTGGATTTTGTTTAATTTTTTGTTAATGCAATTTTTGTTCAAGGTTTGCTTATTCTTGGTTCTTTATCTTGTTTGTGAGTGAATTGGGAGAGGATCTCGTTAACTATCTAGTTTTCTAATATTGAGAGAGTTAGACTCACGAAATGGATAAGCAAGGTTTTTGTCCAAATCGGTGAAAACTAACTCAACTTAGGGATAAGTTCGAGTTTCAACGGCTAAAAGAAGCGTAAGATTGGTTGGTGTTCATCCTTGGTTCACACTGGGAGGTATTATCAAGGCCTGCACATCAGCATGGTTTCGACTTAAGGATAAGGACGAGCCACTGAAGGAAGCTTTTCCGAACATTGAAATTGTTCACTGCTGCCCTAGCAATGGATTGTCGAGGCAGTTATTTAACTCGTTGTCGCGGTAGTGACTTTGGTCTTTGCCGAGGCAATCTGGTGTTCATTGCATTCAAAGACTGAGATAGTTCCAATTGGATTCCACACTACGACACAATATAATCTGGCCTATTCTCTCATCTTGATTGCTCTACTCTTTAGTTTACTGGCTTATTTTATTTTCTGTTCATTAGATCACTCTAAAAACCCAATCAATCACTTGTATTATTTATTTCTATTCTTTTTCAGTGCGAGACGATAACATTGAAGGTTTCACCAATCCATGTGGAGACGATACTCAATACTCATCACTTTATTACTTGAGACGTGTATACTTGCACAAGTGCGGGGCACTTTACACATGCAACACGTGCCTCTAGCATTGTAATGTTGTTGGATTTGCCTCTAGCAATTCAAGTTTCTATGAGCTCTTGGCTTGTATTGATGCTTGGTTTACTGTTGAATATGTTTGGGATTGATTGATGTATGTTTGAAGCACTTTTTGGTTGAAAAACCAGCAAAATTGGACATTACAGGTCTAGGAGTACCGATACATGGAGCCATGTACCGGTAAAGATAAACATAAATTGGGCTCAAGGATCGGTACACGAAGGGCCATTTTGGTATGGGCTTTGGGAATTTAAAGAAGGTACGGATACATGGGCAAGTGTATCGGTACGATTTTTAGCTACTAGAATCTAGATTTTGTCATTCAGAGCCTATGTACCGATACGCCTTAAGCTGTACCGAAGACATGATTCAGAGCTTACAGTGATTGTTTGCTTTGAAAATTTGGAAACATTATCTTTATGGAGAGAAGTGTGTTGGGTATACCGATCATAAGAGTTTAGAGTATTTGATGTCTCAGAAGGATTTGAATCGTAGGTAACGAAGGTGGCTTGAGTTGCTTAAAGATTATGATTTGTCGACCGAGTATCATCCTGGAAAGGCTAATGTGGTAGCTAATGCATTAAGCCACAACGTTGTTGTTGAGCTTAGAGCGGTGTTCGCAAGGTTGAGTGTGATGCGTGAAGGTGGTTTATTAGCTGAGTTACAAGTTAAGCCTATGATGTCTCAAATGATTAAAGCGAGAATATTGTATGAAGGTTCCTTCGTTCCACATATTAAGGACATATCAGATGGTAATCCGACAGATTTTCATTTTGATGATGATGGGGTTTTGTGCTATAAAGGTCGAGTAGTGGTGCTTGAAGATTTGGAATTGAGGCGCATTATTCTGACCGAGGCACATTCTAGTCATTTTCTATGCATCCTTGTGGTACAGAGATGTATCGGGATTTGAAGTAGTTGTATTATTGGGTTGGTTTGAAGAAGGATATAGTCGATTTTGTTTCTCGTTGCATGGTCTGTCAGCGAGTTAAGGCTGAACATAAGTATCCTTCTCAGTTGTTACATCATGTTCAAATTCAAGAGAGGAAATGAGAAAGAATTACCATGGATTTTTTGACGGGTTTTCCCTTGACACTGTCCAAAAAGGATATGATATGGGTAGTCGTCGACCGATTTACGAAGTAAACACATTTTCTGGCCGTGCATACGACATATACATTGGATAAGTTGGTGAATTTGTATGTTTCTAAAATTGTAAGGTTGCACAAAGTTCCTAAGTCGATTATATCGAATAGGGATCTGTGTTTTACATCAAGGTTTTAGAAGAGTCTTCAGACGGCTTTGGGCACAAGGATTAATTTCAGTACGTCTTATCATCCTCAAACATATGGACAGTCTGAACGTGTTATTCAGATCTTAGAGGATATGTTGAGATGTTCTGTGATTAAGTTTCAAGGGACTTGGGAAAAGCAACTACCATTTGTTGAGTTCGCTTACAATAATAGTTATTAGTCGAGTATCCATATGGCTCCCTACGATGCTCTTTATGGTCGTAGGTGTCGTACGCCTCTTTGTTGGGTGGAAACGTGCGAGAATCACGTGGCGAGGCCCTAGTTGCTTAAAGATACAAATGAGAAGGTGAAACTCATTTCTGAGAGGCTCAAAGCGGCTTCTAGTCAGCAAAAGTATTATGTGGATTTGAAGCGAAATGAGGTTGAATACGAAGTGGGTGATAAGGTGTTTTTCAAAGTTTCATCCTGAAAGAAGGTGATGAGGTTTGGACGCAAGGGTAAGTTAAGCCTTAGGTTCATTGGACCTTATTGGGAGATTGAGCGTGTTAGTTCAGTTGTGTATAGATTGAGGTTACCAGCTGAGCTTGAAAAGATACATGATGTTTTCTATATGTCGATGCTTCAAAAGTATTGATCAGATCCGTCGTATGTTGTGCATGTTGAGGAGATAGATTTGTGTCTAGATTTGTTTTATGATGAGAAGCCTATCAGGCTGCTGGATTCAAACACTAAGGTTCTTCGTGGGAAGACCATTGAGTTGGTCAAGGTTTTGTGGTGACATTGGAGAGTTGAGGAAGCCATGTGGGAGACAAATGAGGACATGAAAAGACAGTTTCATCACCTCTTTCCTTCAGGTAAATTTTGGGGACAAAATTTCTTAAGAGGGGAGAGTTCTAATTCCTTGAATTTGGGCCTAGCTGTTAGTTAGTTGGATTAGACGGTTCAGGTGAACCAGATTAATCGATTCGAGATAGTTTCAGAGATTAATTCGTAACAAATGTTTTGATACAGATAAAATTATGGTAAATGATGGAATAGTTTTATAAATATATTAAAGGTTTTGGTAAGCTCAATTTGATAAAATGAAATTTATTTTGGGCATTTTGGTTCTAGTGACTAAACTGTAAAGTTTGAAAACTATTTTTTGGTGGCTAAATCGAAAAAGGGTCAAAACTCAGAATCTTTGGGGAGCTATTAAAACCACTTGGTTTTATCAGACTTTTGCCTAATTTTGGTTATTTTTAAATAGTTTTAAAATAATTAAGAAGGTGGATTTAATTTGGTTTTAGTTAATTGGATTTAATAAACCAAAAGAATTTTCTTACGTAACTACCTTTCTCTAAACCCTTTTCCCTCAGATTCTCTGCAACCAAAATATCTTCTTCTTCTTCTCTAAAATCCTAAGGAATCAATCCTTTTGATCTTGCTTTTGTTTTCAACAATAGATTCCTTTGATTCTTCTTCAAATCTTTTACATTAACTTTGGTGATTTCTCCAAATCAAGCCGATTGGGGAAGAAGTTTACATTTAGAGGTGATTTTCATTTCTCTCCTCTAATTAAAGTTTCTTTATTGAAATTCCTAAGTTCTTGATCCTTTATAATTGATTTTTGAGATGGTTTGATGATTAAATCAAGATTTAATGGTTTAATGTTGCTTTTATTAAAGAATTGATTGGGCTTTGTTGTGAATCTGATTTGGTATGATTTTAGTGTGTTTAAATCACATTGAGGAAGTGTTTTAACGTTTTTAAATGAGATCTACAAAAGAAATCCCGAAAATATTTGATTGGCTAATTTTTAGATGAGTTTTTACTGGTTTTAGGGGCTGTTTTATGTGTTTTTGAGTTGTTGGATATATAATAATGTTTAGAAGGTGTTTGTAGATATGTTTTGATTTGGATTGAATGTTAGAATCAATGGTTTGAGGTTGGGAGTTGATGGAGCAAAGATTGATCTTGTTTTCGGTTGTATCGACTAGTTTTTGGAAGGTTTATGTTAAAGATGCATGGGATTATTGTTTAGCAATGAGTAGAATGCATAATGATGCATTTTCCCTTTGGTTTTATGTGTTTAAAATAGGGGACGATTAAGGCAAGGTTGCCTAGTCGACTACGTTGCTTACCGGAGGCTTAATTTGTATCGGCGAGCAATGCGAGGTGTATCGATGAGTGTTTTAACGTGTTAAAGCTCTTTAAAGGTTTGATCGGTGGATCATGGGGGTTTAGTTATAGCCTAAACAGCTTAACTAAGCTCAAGCGTAAGTTTCATATTTTCACCCTTGTTATTGACTTTGAATTAAGCTTGTGGATTTCATGTTTTGATTTTAAACATGGTTTGAATTACTTACTGTAAATGCATAGTTTTGGATTAATATGCAATGTTTTGAATTCCTATGAGCATTGAGAATTATTCCTTAAGGAATTTGGTGTTGCCTTGGGCAATGTGGTTTTGCATATGAAATGGTTTTGTGAAATGCACTGGAAAACAATAAGTAAATGTATTTGGAAACGATATATTGGCTATGTGACATAATGATAAACTATTGGATATAGTTGGCTAGTCATAGGATTAAGTGCACTATAATATTAAAATGGATAGTGCCACGACCCTTGAGAAAAAATGGTTTAACTAGGCTACTCGGATCGTTGGATTATCACTTTAGGTATGCGGTTTAACTAGTCAGCCCAAGTTGATGGTATCTTGCGGTTTAACTAGTCAATGTATGATATTTTGTGGAGGTAGTACCACCATGAGAAATCCGTGTATTTGAAAGTATGGATAGAGGTGAGATTATCCAGGGTCACCATAATTGCCAATATATGTGATTTATGAGATATATAAAATGGTTTTAATGCATATGGGTGTTATGCATGATTTTTTGTTGAAGCAAATGAGATAATGCTTTGTGTTTGATTAAGCATGCTTTGTACATCAAGGGATTTATGGTTTGCAAATGGTTTTCAAAATACATCAATGTTTTACCTAAGAGTATCCTCACTAAGCATAATTGTTTACGCTCTCTTTCTCCCATTGATGCAGAGAAATGGAGTTGAGGGCTGCATTGTGACGGCAAGAAAGCTCCGAGAGCAAGACACTTGATTGAGTATGAAAACCTAGTTTCATTTCGATTAATAAGGCAATGTGTACCACGTTTTGGGGAGGTTTATACCCTATATTTTTGTTGTAAAGTGGAGATTGTATATTGTGGTTGATGGATTTATGTTGTTGGTTTTGTGATGTGAATGTTGAACTAGCATATATGTGTTTGATGCTTGATGGTTTTCGTAGTGTGCATACAGGATGTATGTGTCTATGCTTAGGATTTTGTGGTTCAAGCATGTCTAAATTGTTGGTTTAAGCCTAATGATGTGATGTCTCTGCTGGAATATGCCTTAAATTCCTTTTTGGTCTTTGAGTTGGATGAAAATAGGAAGCATACCCCTAGCATTGTAATCTTGTAGGATTTTCCTCTAGCAATTCATGTTCCTATGAGCTCTTGTCTTGTATTGATGCTTGGTTACTGGTGAATATGTTTGGGATTGATTGATGTATGTTTGAGGCACATTTTGGTTTAAAAACCAACAAAATTGAACATTATAGGTCGACGTGTATCGATACACAGAGCCCTGTATCGGTACGGATAAGCATAAATTGGGCTCAAGGATCGGTACGCGAAGGGATGTTTTGGTACGGGCTTTGGGAATTTAAATAAGGTACCGATACACGGGCAAGTGTACCGGTACGGTTGATTTGTGTTTAGAGTGCAACACAAAAGGTGCAAGAATACACGTCGCAAAGTAATAAAGTGATATGTATCAAGTATCGTCTCCACATAGATTGGTTTGGGCTACTTTGCTTTAGCTATTGCACTGCAAAAAATAAATAGAATTGATGATTATGAATATCAACTAAAATAAAACTAAGTAAAGTAAATAAAGATAAGAGAGTAATCGATTTAAGAGAGTGGGCCAGATTATCGTGAGTCGTGGTATGATGATTGAATGGACCGTCGTGGTAATTGATTGCAAGCATAGCTCAATCGCCTTAAACAAATAGCGCCAGTCGAATTCACGGAGCAATTGGGATTGCCTGGGTAATTGGGATTGCATGGGCACCTAATAATGGTGCGATTGCCTGCGCAAATGGGCGACTTCCTTCAAAGCTTGGCAGTGCGTTCTTCAGTGTCTCCTTGTTATTCATAACCCGAAAAACTAGTCAATTGTACACGCCTTGGTGATACATCCCTGCTTTAACCTTGGGTGAACAACAACCAATCTTATGCTCCTCTTAGCCGTTGAAATCCAAATCTTATCCCTAAGTTGGATTAACCTCCATTAACGTCTTGTTGAATAAAGATCATGAACATTCGTTTCTTGAATCTAATTCTCTCGATATTAGATAAATGGATGAATTCACGAGACCCTCTCCCAATTCACTCTCAAACAAAATTAAGAACCAAGAATGAACAAACTTTGAATTAAAATTGCAAAATCAAATACATAAACAAATCCAATTGTTCTCACAACCAAAGAAACACAATAACCCAAGCCAAATAAAATTAGTTCATGGTTGGGTTCAAAAGATATACAAAGAATAATCTCCCTAGCATGGATCTCATCGAACATATAGGAAGAAGTTAACGCACAACCTCTTGGTTTTTCTCTCTCAATCGAACTCTCCCTTCAAGTAGGCGACTAGGTCTTCTATTTATAGGATATGAGTAGGTCAAAGTCTTTCTTGAGGAGGAAGTTAAGTTGGAATTAAATAGCATAAAAGAAATAAATCTCTTTTATTTATTTATCCTCCGAAAACTTCTCGTAAAACTCATGGAATTTAATCTCTCTTTGACCTCTTCATGGAACTCCAAATCTTCTAAGATTTATCATTGCCTTTGTAATTATCTCGAATTAAATGGATTTATCCTTCAAACTCGACAGCTTCCTCCATCTTTCCCCAGTTTCTTCGGTAACTTCCATCTTGCCTGGGCAATCAATCCTGCACACATAAAAACACACATCCACAATACCTTTTTCCATAAAAATCAACAAAATTATGTAATCAAGCATGACGGTGAAGGAAATCACTAAAACATGCATGAATTCCTAATAATGCAACTAAAATGAGCTAAAGTCTAACAATAATATGAGTAAAAATGGTCATAAAAATAGTACTTTTGAACACTCAACACACCCCCAAACTCAAACTATTGCTTGTCCTCAAGCAATGCAAAACTAACAATTACTTGACAAGACTTTAATCATCAAAATGCTTGTATCTTGAATTCAAACTTCAGAACCGTGGCACAAAGTATGATCACCTTTTGAAATTTTCGGATAGTACAAAAATTTCTCGGAACCAAACTATAATGCTCATGACAATGTGTGTGCGTAGTTGTGTATAAATTGATTTTCAAGATTCTATGTCAACAATAGGTTTTTAACAATTTAATTACCAGACTATTTATTTTTGTTTTCACTAGATCCAATTTCAGATACCTCTAGCGATTCAACGCTTTCTTATTTTAATTTAGTCGACTAGAGCCAATTTCGGGGTCCTCTAGCGATTCTTTAATGTGCATTAACTACTAGATCCGGTTTCGGGCACCTCTAGCAAGAAATTAACTTTTAATTTTCAATTTTAATTTACCCAAATTTTAAGCAACCTAAGTTCACTAAGTATCTATCAATCAACAAGTCACAACCATGTCAATGATATTTAGCATCATAGTAAGATTCTAAGTTCTTTTCATGCAATCCTAAAATTAAAGGTTCTTTCAAGTAAGTGCAGTGGAAAAATTCATCATTAGGTATTTAACAAGTCCAAGAAATTAAATCCAATCAAAGGCATGACAAGTAACATATGCAACTTATATGCAATTACTAAAGATGAATGCAGCTAAAGATTGTAACGCCCCAATTTTGGGCTTAGGAGTTTTGGGATTCGGACCGGTTCGGTCGGATCGCGGTTCGAATATATAAGAGTGAATTTAGGAAAACCTAGTTCGGGTTGCATTAAAAATATGGAAAAATGTCTTAAAATCCTCTTTTATTATATATAAGAGTTTGGTGAAATCAATTTTACAAAATGAGGTTTGGAAGTGTGACATTTTGGTTAGTGACCAAAATGTAATTTTCGAAAACTGTGAGACTGTTTTAAAAAGGATTGAAACTTTGAATCTTTAAGGAGCTATTTACCCAATGGGAGTTTCTCCAGATTTTTCTAAAATATTAAAGGTTTAATAAATGGATTTTAAATAAAAGAAAAGGGAGGGAAGATATTTTCCTAAATTTCCAACTAACTTTCCACATTTTCTATTTTCATTTTCTCTCATCCTTTCTCTCAAACCAAACACATTTCTCCAGAGCTTTTCCCTCTGATTTTGCCATCTAAATATCTCATTTCAATTCTCTTTTGATCTTCAATCATCTCTTCAACAAAACCTTTGCTTTTGCTAAGTGGATTTTCAAGAATTTGGTTCCAAAAAGGGAGAAAACTCAAGTTTGGAGGTAAGAACGTCCTTCTCCTCTGAACTCTCAGTTCTTTACTGAAATTCCTAAGTTCTCAATCCTTGATTTATGTTTTATAAAAGGTTTTATAGATATGTTCTTGATTTTGGCTTTTAAATGCAAGATTTGATTGATTTTGATGAAATTTCGTATGATCTGATTGGGCAGTGTTTTGAGGTGTCAATTTGATGTTAAATGAATGTTAAATTGATGTGAAATTGAGGTTTAATTAATGCAATCCCGGATAGGTTGAATTTCCTAAGTTTAGCTTGTGTTCTTGGTTGTTTTTGGAGTGATCTTGATGATCTGTTATAGCTGGAGGTATAGGGATGTGGTAGGATCCTTTTTGGATGGAAATTGATGTTGAAAGATGTTTAGATTTGATGGATCTTGGCTGGGTAGTGTTGTGGAGTTGATTGGATGCATTTTCGGTTGTGTTTGGTAGCCGAAAATGGAGTGTGGTTGAGAGCAGTGGGTTTAGGTGCTTTCATTGAGGATATTAATGCATGATGATGCATTAATCTACTGTTTTGATGTGTTTAAAACAGGGGAGTCATCTTTGGATCCTAGTGGTGTTGATCCGGAAGCTTGATTGGTGTTTCTGCAAGAGGCGAAACGGAATCGGTGAGTGGATTTTGGATTTCAGCTATGAAACCAATGTTTTGAAGGTTTGGGAGCTTAGTTTAAGTCTAAGCAACTTAGCTAAGCTCAAGAGTAAGTTTTCGGAAAAACTCTCTTGTTGATGAACCATGGATTGGTTGAATGCAATGTGGTTTGTTTGCATGTTTTAAATCCTGTTTTGAAAGCATATTTAGCATGTTTATTTGCTGAGATTGTAAGCCATGTGTTGAAGGATGCTCAAGGTAAGAGATCCTTGTTTTTGAACATTGTTTTAATGTGGTTTGATGCTTAAAGATGCATGATGTTTATGGCTTTGTTAAATGCTTTAAAACAGTGGAATATTGTTGTTAATGATGTATATTGGCAAGTGATGGTTAAGGTCACAAAGGTGGTTAAAAGTCCTTGTGTGAGCCTTGTTTATTTAAGAACAACATGGTGTTTAAAAGTCCATGGTTGGTTCTTGGTTAAGGTTCAAGGTGGTGAAAATTCCTTGTGTAAGCCTTGTTTATTTAAGGACAACATGGTGTTTAAAAGTCCATGGTTGGTTCTTGGTTAAGGTTCAAGGTGGTTAAAATTCCTTGTGTAAGCCTTGTTATTTAAGAACACCAAGGTGTTTAAAAGTCCTTGGGTGATTCTTGTTAAGGACACAAAGGTGTTTAAAAGTCCTTGTGTGGTCCTTGTCATGGTGTTTAAAAGTCCATGGAAGATTCTTGTTAAGGACACAATGGTGTTTAAAAGTCCATGTGTGGTCCTTGGAAAATTGTAAGATCACAATGGTGTTTAAAAGTCCATGTGTAGATCTTATGTTGATTGTATCACTTGTGGCCAATATGACATGTTATGATCTTGAAGCATGTTTGCTTGTTTTAAATGCTTATGAGCATGTATATTGTGGTTTTGAACAATGGTTTATAAAGGTGTTTTATATATGCATTGTTGTGTGGTTTTAACGAGCATTCCTCACTAAGCTTTTGCTTACGCTCTCTCTTTTCTTAAACCAATAATGCAGAGCATTAAAGTGCATTGAGGACAGCAAGGTGGACAAGAATCCAAGTGGTGAACAAAGCTCATGTATGGTGAAGGTTTCTTAAACACTATTAGCTTATGGGCATTTGGCAATGGGGGACCTATGTTGTTGTTTTGGGAGATGTTTTGGACTCCCTAAGTTGGTATTATATTGTTAATGTTGTTGGAACTTGTATTTGGCCATTATGTGTTTGGATTGATGTTTTGATGCTTGAATGGATTGCTAAGTAGGATGCATGCCTATAGAATTGGGGATTTTCATAATTGATGCCATGTTGATGAATGGTCGATGCAATTATGTTCTTTGTATGTTGTATGACTTGCTGGTGAAGTATGGTTGCTTTTGGAGCATGTTCGATAGGCCAATTGTGTGATAAACCAGCAATTTTTCTGCAATCTGGGTAGCCTGTTTCGGAACAGGTGCTACCGTATCGGAACGGGGGCCTGAAATGGCCTGGGTGTTTCGAAACGGAAGCAACCGTTCCGGAACGGATATGCTACTGCCAGGCACTGTTTCGGAACCAGTTGCGGAACGGTCCCGCGTTTCGGAACGGGTCTTCCCTATTCCGAAACACTCGACCGTTGGGCACTGAAATTGTTGGTTAAATGTTTTGCATTGTTTGCATTTTGGTCCTGAATCTTGTTTATGCAATTAAATGAGTTTGCAATGTCCGTTTGAGTTGAAATTTGACAGACAAGCATGAAATATGACTAATTTCATATTGGTAACTTAAAGGTGGGTTAAGTCCTTGTAATTTCCAGAATTTATATTTTGGTCCCTAAGTTTGCGTTTTGTTCAATTAAGTCCCTGAACGTTTTCCGTTTGCGCTGATCTTTGAGTATGATGTTTGTATGAACATAAATAGGGTTAACGTGCATCTAGACAAGATTAAAAAGAGAAAAAAAGGGTCGTTAATCAAGGTTGACTTTCGGGTTGACTTTGGTTTTCCCCGTGTAAACTTCTTAATTCGGTTCAACCGTCTGGGCCGGGTTAAGGGGGTTACATTTGGTGGTATCAGAGCTGAGTTCTCGAGTAATTGGGAATGGATGTGTGTGTGATTAAAGTATGTATGCTTTGTATGCTTGCTGAGTGAAAGCATGATGTGTGAATTGTAAGTATGTTACAATTGTAGTGTATGCTGTGGTGAAGCATGTTGTGGGTACCCATTGCCAAATCAAAGCTAATGAAATGATATTGTTTTTAATTGAAAATGAGCTTGAGTACTTGGATTGCTTACCTTGCTAGGCCTGACTTTGTTTAATTGCATTGTTAGAGTATGGCACCTCGTAGAGAGTTGAGGAGTAATGTGCGAGCTACGGCTCAGAACGAGAACGAGAATGATGAGAATGTTGAGAGTGCGGTGGATTTACCTCCTCCACCTGGTGGTGGTGGTGCTGGGGGTGAAGGAGCTGGAGCTGCAGCTGGTGCTGGGGTCGCTGGACCTGAGGCTGGTCAGGGGCAAGCTGTTCCTGACATGACGGTGTTGATACAAGCTATTGCTGGAGCTTTTCAAGCAACAGTAGCTGGAGCTCAAGGAGCTGTGCATCAGGGAGATGCTGGAGTTAGACTACCTTTGGAACGTTTGCGCAGTCTAGGAGGGACTGAGTTCAGAGGGTTGTCTGCTGAAGGTTCGGAGTCTTGGTTAGAGGGTACCAAGTGAATCTTGGGTTAGATGAGTTGCACTGATGTGCAGAAGTTGGGCTGTGTAGTATCCTTGCTACAGGATGATGCTTATACGTGGTTGACAACCACTATCGCTGGGATGGCTGAAGCTGACGTAACTTGGACGTTCTTTCAGAACGCGTTCAAGAGAAGGTATCTAGGTGTGAGGTACCTAGATGAGAAGAAAAGGGAGTTCATGTCTCTTACCCAGGGGAGCATGCCTGTGGCTGAGTATGAAGTACAGTTTGTACGACTCAGTCAATACGCACCTGAGCTTGTTCCGGATGAGCGAGCAAGGTGTGAAAGGTTCCGTTATGGTTTGGTGACGGATGTAAAGATGTATATGCTGGCTACCGAGTATGATGATTTTGATGTGCTGGTGGGCCGAGCAAAGGATATTGAGATGAACTTGGGTTTATCTTCTAAAAGTGCTGGTTCTGGTGCTGGGAAGCGAGCTGCTGAATATAGTTCCGGTGGTGGACGGAACAAGAGGGGACGTGATCAGAAGTATCAGTCCTCAGCTAAGCGAGGTGGTGGTGCGTCTGCTCGGGGAGGCAACGCTAGAGTTGATCCGAGTGCTTGTTGGACATGTGGTTCGCGTGGCCATATGAAACGTGATTGTCCTCGTGCTGAGAGGAAGGTGCAAGCTCCTGTTGTGGCAGCTGGTAATGCGTGCTGGAATTGTGGATCTAAGGATCACATGAGGAGAGAGTGCCCTATGTTGGCTGGTGGCCAAGTGCGTTCTCCTGTTGTTGCTGCACCACAGAGAGGTCGTGGGCGTGGCCGTGGTAACTTCCAGCGGAGAGAGGAAGGTGGTCGGGGTGTGGCTCATGTTGTGGCTATTCAGCCTGAGGGTGGCGGCCAAGCCAGGGTGTATGCTCAGCGAGAGGGAAGGAATGACGCGGATGTGATCGCATGTACTTTTACTTTGCAATCCTTGTCATTACTTTCCTTGATTGATTCTGGATCTACGCACTCATACATATTGCGTGAGCATGCTAAATTGCTTGGTTTGCCTGTTGAGTCTTTGGATGTTGGTGTGCGTGTCACTAGTTCTTTTGGTGAGACTGTTGTGACTCGAAAGCTTTTTAGAAGATGTCCTTTGGTCGTGCAAGATCATGTTTTTCATGTTGACCTTATGGAGTTACCTTTCTATGGTTTTGATGTAATCCTTGGTATGGATTGGCTTGCTGAGCATCGTGCTGTTGTGGATTGTGAGAATAAGCGAGTTTCGTTGAAGCTTGCGGATGATTATGAGGTTGTTGTGGTTGGTGAGAATGTGAAGTTTCTTGCCAATGTGGTGTCTTCTTTGGAGGCAAGCCGGATGCTGAGGCAGGGTTGTGAAGCTTACCTAGCTTTCGTGATGAATCCTAGTTCTAAGGAGTTGCGTATGCAAGATATCAGGATTGTGCGAGAGTTTCCTGGTGTGTTTCCTGAGGAGTTGCATGGTTTACCTCCTAATCGCGAGGTGGAGTTTGGGATTGAGCTGTATGAGAATACAACTCCTGTGTCCATTACCCCTTATCGAATGACACCTAAGGAGCTGAAAGAGCTGAAGACGCAGTTGCAAGAGTTGCTTGATCGTGGTTTCATTCGGCCGAGTGTGTCGCCTTGGGGTGCACCGGTCTTGTTTGTGAAGAAGAAGGATGGCACTATGAGAATGTGCATTGATTATCGTCAGCTGAACAGGTTGACTATCAAGAATCGGTATCCTTTGCCGAGGATTGATGATCTCTTTGATCAATTTCGGGGAGCAGCTGTGTTCTCTAAGATTGACTTGAGGTCAGGGTATTACCAGTTGAAGGTAAAGGATGTGGATGTGCCTAAGACAGCTTTCAGGACGAGGTATGGGCATTATGAGTTTCTTGTGATGCCGTTTGGTTTGACAAATGCTCCTGCAGCTTTCATGGACATGATGAATCGTGTGTTTCATGAATACCTGGATAAGTTTGTTGTGGTATTCATTGATGATATCCTCGTGTACTCGCGTACTGAGGAGGAGCATGAAGAGCATTTGAGGATTGTATTGCAAGCTTTGTTGGAGAATCAGCTTTATGCTAAGCTGAGCAAGTGTGAGTTCTGGTTAAGTGAAGTGGTGTTTCTTGGGCATGTGGTTTCTGCCGAAGGGATTCGTGTCGATCCTCAGAAGATTGAGGCGGTGATGAATTGGAAGGTTCCTAAGTCTGTTCATGAGGTTCTAGTTTCCTTGGTTTGGCGGGATACTACCGGAGGTTTGTGGATGGGTTTTCTAAGATTGCTGCACCTTTGACGAAGTTGTTGCAGAAAGATGTTAAGTATGAGTGGACGGAAGCGAGACAGCAGGCTTTTGAGAAGCTTAAGGCAGCTTTGACGCAAGCTCCTATCTTGGTTCAACCTGAATCAGGGAAAGAGTTTGTGGTGTATAGCGATGCGTCCTATGTTGGTTTGGGATGTGTGTTGACGCAAGAGGGTAAGGTGGTGGCTTATGCATCGCGGCAGTTGAAGGTGCATGAGCGCAACTATCCTACGCATGATATAGAGTTGGCTGCGGTGGTTTTTGCTTTGAAAATCTGGAGACATTACCTGTATGGTGAGAAGTGTACTGTGTACACGGATCACAAGAGTTTGAAGTATCTGATGTCTCAGAAGGAGTTGAATCTTAGGCAGCGGCGTCGGGTGGAGTTGCTCAAGGATTATGATTTGACGATTGAGTATCACCCTGGGAAGGCTAATTTTGTAGCGGATGCCTTGAGTAGGAAGGTAGCTGTTGAGTTGAGGGCTATGTTTGCCAGTTTGAGTATTTCGCGTGATGGTGGTCTTGTGGCTGAGTTGCAAGTGAAACCATCTTTGGTTCAGTTGATCAAGGAAAAGCAGTTGCTGGATGATTCCTTGGTGTCTCATGTTCAGGATATTGCGGAGGGTAGGCCTTCGGATTTCTGTTTTAATGATGATGGTGTGTTGTGTTTTGGGAGTCGGATAGTAGTGCCCAATGATGCTGAGTTGAGGCGTGCTATTCTGACTGAAGGTCATAGTAGTCCTTTTGCTATGCACCCAGGTAGTACTAAGATGTATCGAGATCTTCGTGATGAGTACTATTGGGTGGGTCTGAAGAAGGATGTTGCTGAGTTTGTAAGCAAGTGCATGGTGTGTCAGCGAGTTAAGGCTGAGCATCAGGTTCCTTCAAGGTTGTTGCAACCGTTGAGAATCCCTGAATGGAAGTGGGAAAGGATTACCATGGATTTTGTATCTGGTTTACCCTTGTCACCAACGAAGAAGAATTCGGTGTGGGTGATTGTGGATCGCCTGACGAAGTGTGCGCATTTCTTGCCTGTGCATACTACGTACTCTTTGGATAAGCTTGCGGAGCTGTACATTGCTGAGATTGTGCGGCTGCATGGTGTGCCAAAGTCGATTGTGTCGGATAGGGATCCGAGGTTTACATCGCGGTTCTGGCAGTGTTTGCATCAAGCTTTGGGTACACGGTTGAATTTCAGTACATCTTATCATCCTCAGTCGGATGGTCAGTCCGAGCGTGTTATCCAGATTTTGGAGGATATGTTGAGGTGCTGCGTGATTGAGTTTCAGGGCTCTTGGGAGAAACATTTGCCTTTGGTGGAGTTTGCCTATAACAATAGTTATCAGGCGAGCATTCAAATGGCACCTTATGAGGCTTTGTACGGGAGGAAGTGTAGGACTCCTTTGTGTTGGGCTGAAACGGGTCAGAAGTTGGTTTTGATGCCGGCTTTGTTGAAAGGAACCACCGAGAAGGTGAAACTCATTTGTGAGCGTTTGAAGGCAGCTTCTGATCGGCAAAAGTCTTACGCAGATTTGAAGCGTAAGTAGATTGAGTATACGGTGGGTGACCGTGTTTTTTTAAAGGTTTCGCCTTGGAAAAAGGTGATGAGGTTTGGCCGTAAGGGTAAGTTGAGCCCTAGATACATTGGACCGTACGAGGTGGTTGAGCGTGTGGGTCCTGTTACGTACAAGTTGAGGTTACCTCAAGAGTTGGAGAAGATTCATGATGTATTTCATGTTTCTATGCTTCGGAAGTATAGATCGGATCCTTCGCATGTGATGCCTGTGGAAGAAGTGGAATTGAATCCGGATTTGACCTATGATGAGGAACCGGTGAGGATTCTGGATTCGGATAGTAAGGTTCTTCGTGGCAAGACCATTGAGCTGGTAAAGGTGTTGTGGAAACATCGTGGTGTTGAGGAAGCCACGTGGGAACAGAAGGATGACATGCTGAAGCAGTTCCCGTATCTCTTTCCTTCAGGTAAATTTCGAGGACGAAATTTCTTAAGGGGGGGAGAGTTTTAACGCCCCAATTTTGGGCTTAGGAGTTTAGGGATTCGGACCGGTTCGGTCGGATCGCGGTTCGAATATATAAGAGTGAATTTAGGAAAACCTAGTTCGGGTTGCATTAAAAATATGGAAAAATGTCTTAAAATCCTCTTTTATTATATATAAGAGTTTGGTGAAATCAATTTTACAAAATGAGGTTTGGAAGTGTGACATTTTGGTTAGTGACCAAAATGTAATTTTCGAAAACTGTGAGACTATTTTAAAAAGGATTGAAACTTTGAATCTTTAAGGAGCTATTTACCCAATGGGAGTTTCTCCAGATTTTTCTAAAATATTAAAGGTTTAATAAATGGATTTTAAATAAAAGAAAAGGGAGGGAAGATATTTTCCTAAATTTCCAACTAACTTTCCACATTTTCTATTTTCATTTTCTCTCATCCTTTCTCTCAAACCAAACACATTTCTCCAGAGCTTTTCCCTCTGATTTTGCCATCTAAATATCTCATTTCAATTCTCTTTTGATCTTCAATCATCTCTTCAACAAAATCTTTGCTTTTGCTAAGTGGATTTTCAAGAATTTGGTTCCAAAAAGGGAGAAAACTCAAGTTTGGAGGTAAGAACGTCCTTCTCCTCTAAACTCTCAGTTCTTTACTGAAATTCCTAAGTTCTCAATCCTTGATTTATGTTTTTTAAAAGGTTTTATAGATGTGTTCTTGATTTTGGCTTTTAAATGCAAGATTTGATTGATTTTGATGAAATTTCGTATGATCTGATTGGGCAGTGTTTTGAGGTGTCAATTTGATGTTAAATGAATGTTAAATTGATGTGAAATTGAGGTTTAATTAATGCAATCCCGGATAGGTTGAATTTCCTAAGTTTAGCTTGTGTTCTTGGTTGTTTTTGGAGTGATCTTGATGATCTGTTATAGCTGGAGGTATAGGGATGTGGTAGGATCCTTTTTGGATGGAAATTGATGTTGAAGGATGTTTAGATTTGATGGATCTTGGCTGGGTAGTGTTGTGGAGTTGATTGGATGCATTTTCGGTTGTGTTTGGTAGCCGAAAATGGAGTGTGGTTGAGAGCAGCGGGTTTAGGTGCTTTCATTGAGGATATTAATGCATGATGATGCATTAATCTACTGTTTTGATGTGTTTAAAACAGGGGAGTCATCTTTGGATCCTAGTGGTGTTGATCCGGAAGCTTGATTGGTGTTTCGGTAAGAGGCGAAACGGAATCGGTGAGTGGATTTTGGATTTCAGCTATGAAACCAATGTTTTGAAGGTTTGGGAGCTTAGTTTAAGTCTAAGCAACTTAGCTAAGCTCAAGAGTAAGTTTTCGGAAAAACTCTCTTGTTGATGAACCATGGATTGGTTGAATGCAATGTGGTTTGTTTGCATGTTTTAAATCCTGTTTTGAAAGCATATTTAGCATGTTTATTTGCTGAGATTGTAAGCCATGTGTTGAAGGATGCTCAAGGTAAGAGATCCTTGTTTTTGAACATTGTTTTAATGTGGTTTGATGCTTAAAGATGCATGATGTTTATGGCTTTGTTAAATGCTTTAAAACAGTGGAATATTGTTGTTAATGATGTATATTGGCAAGTGATGGTTAAGGTCACAAAGGTGGTTAAAAGTCCTTGTGTGAGCCTTGTTTATTTAAGAACAACATGGTGTTTAAAAGTCCATGGTTGGTTCTTGGTTAAGGTTCAAGGTGGTTAAAATTCCTTGTGTAAGCCTTGTTTATTTAAGGACAACATGGTGTTTAAAAGTCCATGGTTGGTTCTTGGTTAAGGTTCAAGGTGGTTAAAATTCCTTGTGTAAGCCTTGTTATTTAAGAACACCAAGGTGTTTAAAAGTCCTTGGGTGATTCTTGTTAAGGACACAAAGGTGTTTAAAAGTCCTTGTGTGGTCCTTGTCATGGTGTTTAAAAGTCCATGGAAGATTCTTGTTAAGGACACAATGGTGTTTAAAAGTCCATGTGTGGTCCTTGGAAAATTGTAAGATCACAATGGTGTTTAAAAGTCCATGTGTGGATCTTATGTTGATTGTATCACTTGTGGCCAATATGACATGTTATGATCTTGAAGCATGTTTGCTTGTTTTAAATGCTTATGAGCATGTATATTGTGGTTTTGAACAATGGTTTATAAAGGTGTTTTATATATGCATTGTTGTTTGGTTTTAAGGAGCATTCCTCACTAAGCTTTTTCTTACGCTCTCTCTTTTCTTAAACCAATAATGCAGAGCATTAAAGTGCATTGAGGACAGCAAGGTGGACAAGAATCCAAGTGGTGAACAAAGCTCATGTATGGTGAAGGTTTCTTAAACACTATTAGCTTATGGGCATTTGGCAATGGGGGACCTATGTTGTTGTTTTGGGAGATGTTTTGGACTCCCTAAGTTGGTATTATGTTGTTAATGTTGTTGGAACTTTTATTTGGCCATTATGTGTTTGGATTGATGTTTTGATGCTTGAATGGATTGCTAAGTAGGATGCATGCCTATAGAATTGGGGATTTTCATAATTGATGCCATGTTGATGAATGGTCGATGCAATTATGTTCTTTGTATGTTGTATGACTTGCTGGTGAAGTATGGTTGCTTTTGGAGCATGTTCGATAGGCCAATTGTGTGATAAACCAGCAATTTTTCTGCAATCTGGGCAGCCTGTTTCGGAACAGGTGCTACCGTATCGGAACGGGGGCCTGAAATGGCCTGGGTGTTCCGAAACGGAAGCAACCGTTCCGGAACGGATATGCTACTGCCAGGCACTGTTTCGGAACCAGTTGTGGAACGGTCCCGCGTTTCGGAACGGGTCTTCCCTGTTCCGAAACACTCGACCGTTGGGCACTGAAATTGTTGGTTAAATGTTTTGCATTGTTTGCATTTTGGTCCTGAATCTTGTTTATGCAATTAAATGAGTTTGCAATGTCCGTTTGAGTTGAAATTTGACAGACAAGCATGAAATATGACTAATTTCATATTGGTAACTTAAAGGTGGGTTAAGTCCTTGTAATTTCCAGAATTTATATTTTGGTCCCTAAGTTTGCGTTTTGTTCTATTAAGTCCCTGAACGTTTTCCGTTTGCGCTGATCTTTGAGTATGATGTTTGTATGAACATAACTAGGGTTAACGTGCATCTAGACAAGATTAAAAAGAAAAAAAAGGGTCGTTAATCAAGGTTGACTTTCGGGTTGACTTTGGTTTTCCCCGTGTAAACTTCTTAATTCGGTTCAACCGTCTGGGCCGGGTTAAGGGGGTTACAAAGATGAAATAAATAAAAACAAACACTCCCCCCCAAACTCAAGGGAAGAACTGTCCCCAATGCATGCAGTTACAGAAAATTAAAAATAAACTAAAATGCAAATGGGTTAGTTAGAAAGGTCATCACCTCAAATGACGAGTTTCTTTCATGCAATTTGCTTGATTCTTTTTCTAGTCCGCGGTAGTTGAATGCGTGTGACTGGTACCGCATGAATAGCATTTGTTGGGCCTCCATTTTCTCAAATCGGTGTGTCAAGGGGCGGAGCATTGCTTTGATTTGATCAATGTTTGTCGAGGTAGGTTCACTTGCCTAGGCATCTGTAGTTGCCGAAGCAATTGTTGTTGCCTAGGTAGTGGTCGGTGCAGAGGATTTCCTTGGCATGGTGGTTGTGAGCCTTGACATGGAAAAGAAAAGAAAAGAAAACCTGAAAACTAAAGATACTGAAGACAAATAAGATAAAATACCACCTGAAATTTCTGAAAACAAATAAAACAAATCCAAAATAATCGAAAATAAAATAAAGCTTCGGAAATTAAAAATGAAAAAAATTAAAATTTCTTAGAAAGAACATTTTCATGCATCTTCTAAGATTACTGCATATCCGAGACAACTTGACGAGGGTCTTTTCCGATACTTCTTATAGTCCATCCGCACTCTCCATCGAGAGACAATTTTGCCCAAAAAGAGTTGGGCCAATGTGCTCGCAGCTACTCCCCTTTGCTTTACCATGGTGGAGGCGTCTTTCATTCGTGTTCCCTTGTAGTCCATGTATACGCTCCACCTTGCGACTGTTCCTGAAGGCATGGATATATTCATAGAAAAAATTATATCAACACCCAACAATTTTGTTACCTCACTCTCATCGGCTTCCATCATGGTTGGTTATAACCTTCGTTTTCGTGGCAATTTTTGTACCAGCCAATTGTCGTGGCAATCTTCTGCCAAAATTTGATGTAAGTCAAGGGAATGAGCAATTTTCTAAAAAGCTCCACGAATCCAAACATCGTTTTCTTTTGGTCTCTCAACTATCTCCATTAGTAGAGATTTTGAAGGCTTCAAATCTACCATCGTTGGTTCCTCAAAGAATACTTGCAATGGAGGAGGTGAGTTTTTAAAGAATTCAAAAGGTTCAGTCATCACCTGCTCATATTGCACTAGCAAAGTTTCGTCATCTTGTTGGTCCAACATCTTGTCATGCACTTGATGTGGCAAAGATGGATGAGAGCAATCTACAAATTCCCGCTTCAACATCAATGTTGTAATATTCTAGACATCAGATTCCTCAAAATTTGTTGTGGTATTACTCTTCTCAGCCACACTAACTATTGTCGCGGCATTGCTCTGTTCAGGCTCCTCAATCTTTGCCGTGACAATTCGTTGCATAAGCTTATCATGTGTTGGGCAGTCTCTCTCATTGGCATCCTCTCAGCTTGGAGGTTCTAGTTGTTCCCCACACGTCATGAAGCTCTCTTTGAATTTTTTCTTATCCTCTTACATTGGGACGTCAGTATCCCTAGGACTTATTGTTGGTGCATGTTATCCAAGAGATATGTTAATCTCCTCCACCGATCTTCCGCTTCTCTAAAGATTACATCCATCCTGGCTATTCTTGCGTCCATTGAATTTAATAGCTCTTTACGAAGACTAAATTGCCAAGGCATGTCTATTGCTACGACAAAATTGTTAGGGTAATTTTTTTTTGAGATTTTTGGTCATACCATGAAGGATTTTGCTGCTAGTTCCATCTTTGTTCCTCTATGTAGTCATATGCACCGGAATTGTGAGGGCAATTTTCAAACACATGATGTTCTCCAAAAAAGCACAAGAGTTTTCCACGGTATAGGTTCTTTGGGCTTTTCTCAGTTGGTATAGGTAATCATCGAAGGGTGTAAGAAATTCTTGAGTGGGTTGATTCCTATCTTCCCACATCAACTCTCGAATAGATTTACTTTTAACCCCCCACATGTTGATGTCCCTTAACTTGTAGCGCACCTGAAATTTTTTTTGAATAAACAAACAAAATGAAAAGTTAGTAAACAAATAAGAAAAATGCAATAACAAAAACAACTAACACCAATTGCCAATCCCCGGAAACAACGCCAAAAACTTGTTGTGTTTTAGAGTGCAAGTATATACGTCGCAAGTAATAAAGTGATATGTATCGAGTATTGTCTCCACAAGGATTGGTTTGGGCCACTTTGCTTTAATTATCGCACTGTAAAAATAAATAGAATTGATGGTGATGAATATCAACTAAAATAAACTAAGTAAATAACGATAAGAGAGTAATCGATTTAAGAGAGTAGGCCGGATTATCGTGAGTCATGGTATGATGATTGAATGGACCGTCGTGGTAATTGATTGCAAGCGTAGCTCAATCGCCTTAAACAAATAACGTCAGTCGAATTTGTGAATAAGCAGTATTTGAGCAGAGAGGCAATTCTTACTTTGATTTTCTTAATTTTTATTTACAGAAAACTTGGCCTTTATAAAGGCCTATGTACAAGTGTTTTACCTTAGCTAGGCTTTCTCTAAATCTTTATCTTTATCTACACTTTAGGATAAGAGTTAGGCTAGAGATAAAACATCTAAGAGATAAGATATACAAAAGATAATTTATCTATTTTAAACACCTCCAATCTACACTCCCCCTCAAGCTGGAGAGTATATATTGTAGAGTCTCAGCTTGGATGTAAACTTATCAAAAGTCTCTCTAGGTAGTGCTTTAGTAAGAATATCTGCCAGCTGGTCCTTTGTAGGGATAAAATGCAATTTAACTTGTCCACCATTGACCTTCTCGGCAATAAAATGTCGATCAATTTCCACATGCTTAGTTCTATCATGTTGGACTGGATTTCTTGCAATGCTGATAGCTGATTGGCTATCACTTTGCAATTCGAATTCTTCAAATTGCTTTAGCCCCAATTCTGCCAGCAACCTTTGCAGCCATATTCCTTCACAGATTCCCAAAGCCATAGCTCTATATTCACCCTCTGCACTGCTTCTAGCCACTACTGGTTGCTTCTTGCTCCTCCATGTCACTAGATTTCCCCACACAAATGAACAATAGCCACTAGTAGACCTCCTGTCAGTTAATTCACCAGCCCAACTAGAATCTGTAAATAATTTTACTGACCTGTCTTCACTTTTCTTGAAGATTAGACCATGTCCAGGAGTCATCTTCAAATATCTCAGTATTCTGGTAACAGCCTCAAGGTGTTCCTCCCTAGGATCACTCATGTGTTGGCTCACAATACTTACTGAGTATGCTATGTCTGGTCGAGTGTGGGATAAATAAATAAGCTTCCCAACAAGTCTTTCGTACTGATCTTTGTTAACAGGGCTGCCTATTTCTTCTCTTCTCAATTTTAAATTAACTTCCATTGGTGTTTCGGCTGGTTTGCATCCTAACATCCCTGTTTCTGAAAGCAAATCAAGAATATACTTTCTCTGATTTATGACAATACCTGCTTTAGACCGTGCTACTTCCATCCCCAAGAAATATCTAAGGCTGCCCAACTCCTTAGTTTCGAATTCTGCTGATAATATTTTCTTCAAATTTTGTATTTCAACAACATCATCACCTGTAATAATAATATCATCAACATAAACGATTAAAATTGACTTTTTACCTAAGGTTGTCTTCACAAACAGTGTATGATCAGCCTGACACTGTTTATAGCCAATTTTTAACATAGCCTTGGTAAACCTTTCAAACCAAGCCCTAGGGGATTGCTTCAAGCCATACAATGATTTCTCCAACTTGCACACTGTTTTACCATCTTTTTCTTGTTGCATTCCTAGAGGAATTTTCATGTAAACTTCCTCTTCTAGACTTCCATTTAAGAAAGCATTCTTGATGTCTAGTTGGTGAAGTTCCCAATCCTTATTAACAGCTAAGGATAATAACACTCTTATCGTGTTTAACTTGGCTACTGGGGCAAACGTTTCTTGGTAGTCTATCCCATAGGATTGTGTAAATCCTTTGGCTACCAACCTTGCCTTAAACCTCTCAACACTACCATCAGAGTTATACTTAACTGTGTCTGCAAAATTAGCAAAAACTGAACTACCTCTTAGGACTGTATTAGCACTAGGCGAGTCACTTTGGGTAGTCATTCGGCTAAGTAGTTTCTGCAAGTCTTCAATTTGCTGATTACTGAAACAAACCCTAGTTGCAGTTGCAGCTACATGAGCAGAATTCTCCTTCTGCTGTCTCACGAATTGATTAGACCCAGAACCAATAACAGGTGTGGAATAAGTTTCAGCCATCTCGCAATATTTGGAAGAATTTTTCTAGGATCTAAAACCTAAACTGATACCATGTGAATAAGCAGTATTTGAGCAGAGAGGCAATTCTTACTCTGATTTTCTTAATTTTTATTTACAGAAAACTTGGCCTTTATAAAGGCCTATGTACAAGTGTTTTACCTTAGCTAGGCTTTCTCTAAATCTTTATCTTTATCTACACTTTAGGATAAGAGTTAGGCTAGAGATAAAACATCTAAGAGATAAGATATACAAAAGATAATTTATCTATTTTAAACACCTCCAATCTACAGAATTGCCTAGGCAACTAGGAATGGTGCGATTTCCTGGGCAACTGGGCGAGTTCCTTCAAAGCTCAACAGAGTTCTTCAATATCCCCTTGTTATTCCTAACCCGAAGAACTACTCAATTGTGCACACCTTGATCATACATCCCTGCGTTAACCTTGGGTGAACAACAACCAATCGTACGTTTCTCATAGCCGTTGAAATCCAAATCTTATCCTTAAGTTGGATTAACCTCCATTAATGTCTTATTGAATGAAGATATTGCTCATTCGTTTCTTAAATCTAATTCTCTCGATATTAGATAAATGGATGAATGCACGAGATCCTCTCTCAATTCACTCGCAAACAAAATTAATAACCAAGAATGAACAAACTTTGAATTAAAATTGCAAACTCAAATACCTAAACAAATCCAATTGTTCTCACAACCACAAAAACACAATAACCCAAGCCAAATAAAATTAGTTCATGGTTGGGTTCGAAAGATATACAATGAATAATCTCTATAGCATCAATTTAATCGAACAAAGAGAAAGAGGTAAAAGTTAACACACAACCCCTTGGTTTTTCTCTCTCAATCGAACTCTCCCTTCAAGTAAGCGGCTAGGTCTTCTATTTATAGGAGATGGCTAGATCAAAGTTTTTCTTGCGGAGGAAGTTAAGTTGGAATTAAATAGCGTAAAAGAAATAAATCTCTTTTTATTTATTTATCCTCCAAAAACTTCTGCAAAAACTCTTGGAATTTAATCTCCCTTTGTCCTCTTCATGGAACTCCAAATCTTCAAGTATTTATCCTTGCTTTTTGTAATTATCTCGAATTAAATGGATTTATCCTTCAAAGTCAGCAGCTTCCTCCTTCTTTCCTCAGTTTCTTCGGCAACTTCCAGCTTGCCTGGGAAATCAATCCTGCACATATAAAAATACATATCCGCAGTACCTTTTCCCACAAAAATCAACCAAATTATGTAATCAAGTATTATGGTGAAGGAAATCACTAAAACATGCATTAATGCCTAATAATGCAACAAAAATGAGCTTAAGTCTAACAATAATATGGTCATTAAATAGTACTTTTGAACACTCATAAACGGTTTTTAGCTACTAGAATCTGGATTTTTTCATTCCGAGCTTGTGTACCAATACGCCTTAAGTTGTACCGGACCTACCGGTACGATCCTCTCTATACGAAGACTGGTATCGATACGGGTGCTCGAGTACCGATACCAGCTTAAGTCTAACAATAATATTAGTTTGGATGATCATTTTGAACTAAAATTTGACGAGAAAGCATGTAATATGATTAATTAAGGATTGGTAATCTAAACTTTAACTAAGTTCTAATAATTTTCCACTTTTATGTTTTACTCCCTAAAATGTATCTGTATGCAATTGAGAGTCTTTCCGGTGTCCGTTTCTTTTGAGATTTCATTCGCTTCCAGTATGCTTACCTTAGGTTAATATGTTGCATCTAGAAAAGATAAAAAGAAAAAATGGACTCATTTATTGTATTATCGTATTGGGTTTGCTTCGGAAAACCTAATGTAGATCACACGGTTTGGTCGGGCATCTAGGCTGGGTCGGGGGGTTACACCGGTTAAGGACCACTGCATCGGTTGCCATCATGCGATGTCCGTGGCTTTAAAACTTCCTTAGACCAAAGCCTGTTCCTTCCTTTAAAACCAAAAACATCTGGTTTGTTTAAATTTGACTCAAATTCTCCAAAATTTCAAAAGAAGAAGAAAAACAAAAACCTTTCAATACTCTTATTCTTTTTTATATAAAAAACTTTCCCTGATTTGCTTCAATTTTCCCTCGAAGTGATTCCAAACAGAAAGGAAAAGTCGAAGGGAACACCACCAAATGAGGACCGCCTTTTCTTGAAACCACAATCCACAGGTGAAATAGTAACCCGAAAGCTCAAACGATGTTCAGCAGAAAACTCTAAAACCCTAATCCCCTTTTCTATAGAACATCATCAAAGGCGTGGTATTCTTTCTTTGCAGACCTGAGTAATCTAAGAGACAAGCCACATTTCATCATTTTCACAACATTCAATTGATCTTTCTATCATAATCAGTGTCACATCGTTCAATTGACATCTAGGGACCTACAAGAGTAAGAGGGGATATATACATATAGAAGCATATCTTATTGAAATGAGAATCTGTAACCCGCTAGACCCACCTATACGTTACGCCTAAATCTAGAAGGTCTCATCCCATACCCAAAAATTCCCATGAAATTTTTAAAGATTATTGTTCAAAACAAAAAATAATTATAAACCAGATATATAATATGAGAATATCAATCTAAAACCATATCATAATATTTTTACAAAATAATGCCACATAGGGAAAAATAGTAAGGTATGAAGTATCAAAATATAGGCTCATGTCACCCTAAAAGAGACAATCTGGAAGATAGAAACATTACAATAAATGAAGTGTATTGAATGTGTCAATCCTCCTAGTTCCAAGTCTGGGAAGCCTATCAAAAGGACCTGAAATGGGATAGATTTGAAGTGTGAGCTACAGAGTTGATCACGCGTATAACGTCACTATGACTGTGCAAGCGTACACACGTCGATAAAGTATAGTTGATAGGTTACCCCTATCGGATATCGATCCCACGAGGATGAGACTCAGGTTATTTATGATTATTGATGCAATGAACCTAAAAATAAAATGGATTGTGAGTGTAAATATAAGAACAAATAAGGATTTCGGAATATAAAGTCGAAGCAATAATAACAATTAAATTAGAGGAGGAAATGCAGATGATAAGTTGGACCTCCTCGTAAATTCTCAACGGATTACCAAGTGTGACAAGGTCATGGTATAGATTGTTTAACAACAAAAAAATCACGCTTATCTTACTCACTCTCTTCTGAATATCCACTAAACACTCATACATACACATTCACCGCATCTTCCAATGTCAGCAAATAATGCATGCACTTGAATAGATAAATAGTATTCCTTCGTGTTCTCACCCAACTTCCATTGTGATGCCTGCTAACTCGAACTGTCACCACACCTTCCAGTGTCAATGGTTGCATTTAACACATCCATGCAAAATAGCATTCAAACCAATAGTTTAAACAAAAAAGATAAATAAATTAATCCGAAGTTCACAATCCAAAAGTAACTTCCGTTCTTAAGGAAAAACAATATACCGTTAGTCTATTTATACAAAAATAGTAAAAATAATTGGAAACCTTTTTCATAGCTATTTCGAAGTATTTTCACGTAGTTTCCCATGCCTTAGCACCCAACTCCTCTCCTTTTGATGTTTTCCTACCTTGATTCACCTCGGTTCACCAGCTAGAAGCTCACGCCGTGATGAAAAAGCTTCAAAGAAAAAAGAAAATGAAGGAAATGGGTCGTCCGGATCTTCTTCATCTTTTTCTATTTCTACACAAAGGTCCTTTTATGGGCCGATCTAAAGAGGACACTTGTCGTTCATGTGAAATTGACGTTAAAATACCGTACACAATCTGTTACAACATATATTACAGTTACGCCTAATAGCTTTCTAAAGAGCATGTATTTCCTCTTTATTTATTGACTAATTTGTCCCGACATTAGTGTCTTATGCATTCATTTTTGAATTTTTAGTTTATTATTTACATTTAATATAAATCTAGTCATATTTGCTCTTTTTATGCAAAATTTTGTCTTTCTACTGCTTTGTCGCTATAGTGCTAATGCCCCTGCAAACAAAGTTTATTCATTCCAGCCATGTTTGTCAATAGAGTCGCTATCTCTCCAGATCGCTAAGGATAAAGATGACTACGCCAACTGTATAGTCTATTATACCAGACTGAGTAAGGTAGTCCTTCACACAATTTAGATGAAGGCCATGTGTCCTCCTTAGATCAGCCTATAGAAAGGACATTTTTGAGGAGAGAGAAATACATCAAGCCGAATTAGAATTTTCCTTAATCTTTAAACGATTTAAAGCTCCTCTCATGGTCGCTTGAGCTTATTTTCTGGAAAAACCAAGGTGTAGACGAGGCAAAATTTATAACACCCTTAACCCAGCTTAGGAGTAAACTGAATTAAGAAGTGTTTCAAAAGAAACAAAGAATGATTTAGCACATGTAAGTTCGAATTTCATGCACCAAAGATAAATTAAAGACAAGGTTATACTTCGAATTACTCAGATTTTGTAAAATTTTGAACCTTAACTCAAACTTCCTTTCAAGGGGATCTGGTACATAAGTTGTTCAACAAGCTTCGAATTAAAACTGTTCATATCACAAGTAAATGAAGTCTTTATTTGTTCTAAAGGAATTCATCTAATTTTTGCGGGGGTGACTTAGACTTCGAATTTTTTTCAAGGTTTATAACAAATTAGATCAACTGATTTCAAACTAGATCATTGAATAGTGAGATGTCTTAAAAACCCATAGCTACAATTACATCTTTGATTTCACGAGGACCCAAATCGAAATATAGCTACTCAAGAATAATGAGGATTACTCATTTTGTCTTAACATACAAGTGACCATAAAAACTCAATCAAACATATTTTTAAGCACCTAACTTGATCTTTAAGATTCAATTTAAAATCCTTCATCATTTCTATGACTAGAAGAAAGCCCTTCACTTATAATAGTAGATAACTATTATAGGTCCCTTACTGACCTAATCGTACTTCTTGAACTCATTTGTTCATAAAAGTCTAATGTCAACCAATTAGACATACTAACATTAATATCTTTTATAGGGCCAATTACAAAGATTCAAATTTGTCTAGATTCTCAAATTGTCCAATTTCATTCTTATTACATTCACATTTTGGATTCATAACCATATCCATAGTTCTACTATAATTTAACTATCATGATCATTGAGACGACAAATCAAAACTTAACACACAATAGGATTCTAACACAATTGTACATTGCATAACTTAGGCAACAAGCCAGATCCTGAACATGTTTCTATCATATCCTAACTATCAATTAACTAACCGATTACCATATTATCTTGTATTTAATCCATAACTCATTTTATACATTAACCCAAACATGCGAACAATACTATAATGCTAGTGTTTTACGCATTTTAATAGACATGTTTAAGTCTTTAAACACCCTTACTAACATGATTATCTATTACTTAAAACACTAATAAATTATCTAAACTACCTTCCTCATAACAACCATATAACTTAAATAGCATGCAACCATAAAATAATTAAGGGCCCATTACATAACTTTAACAAAATCTTATAAGGCTTATATACATAATAAGCCACAAAGAAAATTTATATGCACAATTCATACTTATCAACTATGTACCACCATCTAGGAGTTCTTTATGTAAGATTACAAAACATACTTCTATCTCCTTATGATCTTGTCTAAGATCAAAACCTAATCGAAAGAGAACTTAACCTGAAAGACAATGAAAGAATGTATGTAACCCCCTTGACCAGGCCTAGTCGTTAGACCCGAACCAAGAATATCACATTAGGTTTACCGAAGCAAACAAGAACATTCCTATTCAAATTTCGATCCATTTACTTATTTTAACTTGTCTAGATGCATTATTAAGACCCAATGTGTGCATACCAGCAGCAGTTCAATTTTTATTTGATTCGAACATCGATAAGGTACTCAATTGCAAAACAAGTACTTTAGGGACCAAAATGTAAATTTGAATAATTACATGGACTTAATCAAGTTGCACTTTACCAATTATTAACTAATCATATTTCATGCCATCAAGTCAAATTTCAACTTCAACGGATAAAAATAAGCATCCAATTTAGCCAAATACGAAATTAACGACTAAATCGTAAAACAACCAAAATACAGAGAATAACACGTTCTTAACAGCTTCTCACAGAAATTAGATATAATTAAAACATGCTTGCAAAAAGTCAAATCAAACAGACAATATTTCCCTATTCAATTGATGCAACAACATTCGGTGACCAAATTGCAAATAATCCAAACTCGGAAAAATCTATTAATCAATTAACAACCAGCCATTACAATACACGAGTTGAACATAATGCATTTTTGGAAATTCGAATTCCAACACAACTTATCCAAAAACTTACGAACAACAATGACATGCTTCTAATATTAAATCACTGTTAAACACATAGGTTGTAATACCCCAACTTATAGTCTAGTAGATTATAGCAAATTAAATTAGAAACAATTGTATAAACCTTGAACATTTAAGGTGAATTAAGAAATTAAGGATCAAATTACCAAGAATTAATCATGGCACCACTATTATGCAATGACCTAATTGAATTAATTATGAAACCAAGTGGAATGCATGTAAGAAATTCATGAATTTAATGGCATAATTAGGTGTCATGATCTCACCTAATTGAGTGTCATGACCAGCCACTAAGAGAAACTAGTGGATGATGAATCATCCAAATTCATCTTCTTCCTCTAGTTACCCGATTCTATAGCCAAAATTAAAGAGAGAGAAATTTATGAGAAAATTAAGGGAGATGCTGCCATTAAAAGGATTAGAAGCTTGCTAAGTTAATCTAGTTCATGTGTTCATTAAACTACTACAATGTAAGTAACTACTATATCATGTTCGAAATACATGCTTGATAAGAATGCTTGAATTTCTTGATTGTATGATTATCTAGATATGAATTCTTGGAATCAGATTGATGAATATTGTGTATTAGATAGTTTTTGATTGTGGATTGAAGAATTGATATTGAATATAGAAGAATACATGTTGGCCAAATACTGTAAATGAATCTAGGTTCATGCTAGTGAGATTGTTCTTGAAATCAGTTGAATAGATGATGATACAAGCTTAATTAGAAAAATTCATGTAGGATAAACTTGTTAGCCAAATAGTGTAAATGTATATATTCACCTAGATAGCTTGATTCACTAATAAGGACTGTTTTGAATGAATAAGTAAGTTTGGGATTAATCTGAATAGAATTAAGGGCTGGAAAAGTTAGCTAAAAACAAGGAAAAACATAAAATGAATGGTTGATAATTATCTTGCTTGATTAATAAGGAAATTGATAGCTTTAATATGGCATTTGGCCGATTAATGAAAACAAGGACTATTCTGGAATAATTGTTAAATTAGGGACTGAAATGGATTGTTTAGGGCTAATCTTATCATGTAAAAATAGAGTAAAAATAGGGAAAACTAAGGTAAAAAGGACTGATTTGAACTTGTAAGGGTCAAGGGTTAATTAGCTCACTAAAGTAGACTCAATTGTAAACCGGAAGATTCTGAACTGGAATTTGACCTGAATTTAACTTAAAATATTTATTGATGTATGAAGGCTAAAATTATGAGCCATACATGGTTGAAAAAATAATTGAATTATCTTTCTAACGGTGTTAATTAATTGAAATTTCGATGTATAGATTAAAAGATATAAACGGATTAGTGAAGGATGTGCAAACTGGAAGAAGCAGAAACAATTTAGTAATGTAGTGCAAAAATGTGCTTGATTGTATGAGTATATTGATGAATTGATTCTAATAATGTTTCCATGGTTTTATGTGAGGCTTGCTAGATCAAGGAGTAGAGGAGATTGGTGAAGACAATAGAGTTGGACCTTCAAAGGATAGGCAAAAGGGGATAACTGTACAAGACTAATCTTGCTTGGAGTTTTTGTGAGTGTAGCTATTAATAGGGTTAGGGCTTAGGTCCTAACTAAAATGAGCATGTCTAAATTATGTTTAAATGGTTTCTATATAAAATGACTCTAAATATATTTGGTAATAACTAAGGGAAGAATGGTTTAAACAATAATTGATATGAATGTTTTCTTGATAAGTGATTAAGTGAATCTTGTGCTAGGCCTTGATTGTACAATTCGAATGCCCTTGATATGTATGAGACCTTGTTTGATTACATGTTGCCATGATATGCTTAAATGGTGTGCTTATTTCCTTGAATGCCTAAATAGGCTTACTTGATGATACATGTTTAAAGGATTATACATCATGTGATAATGAACCAAGGTTCACTAGTCTAAAGGCTTCCTTGATCTTATTAAATGTCTAATGACATCTTGAATAAGCTTGTAACTTGTCTTGAACATTCCTTGAACCTTTTCTTGATTGATTACATGTATCTTGCTCAAATTAAACTAAACTAAATGATGCCTTGGTAGCTAGTGAGTCATAGGTAGGATGGCATGCCATAGATTCTAGAGTTCATTATGTTTGGGGGGACTAAGGTCCTGGGCTAAGGCCCTTATTTGGCAACAGTAGGAGGGATGTGTATTATGGTCACTGGTGACAGTAGGAGGGATATGACCGGTTACTTGATTTGGCGACATTTGGTTGGTGACTCGATTACCTAGACTTTAATATATACCAAGGCCTAACCTTGAATTGATTGTCTAATCTTGCTATTGTAAAGCTTGAATATCATATAAACATCAAACAAAACTTGACTTGATCTTAATCTTGATACATGCCATGAAACTTGAAATAGTTATTCAAATTGCTTGATTTACATGCCCTGAAATGAATCTTGAAATAGAATGAATGATATTATTGATAACATGCTTGGCTTGCCTTGAAATTGAGTTGTGATGTGATTATATGATCTTGAATGATTTGTCTATTTAGTTGTCTATTACATGATTTTGCTTAGGACTATTCGAATGCCCTAGAAACAAGATTACCTTGATCTAACCAAACCTAGCTAGGTCTTCTCTTGATTAAAATACACTTGAAAATGAAAAGAACTATCCTAGCTTAGGTTGCTACCTCGCTAAGTACTCAATTGTACTTATCACTTTTGTTTCCAATCTTCCCAATCTAAATGTTAAATTGATTGAAAAATATATTTGAGTTGAGGCAAGGCAAGACAAGCTCAAGCTCAAGCACAAAGTATGGTTCATGTTCTTTGTAAGCTCCTAGTTGGTGGCCTTAGTCATGTATCTAGACTATATATCATGCATTTTGAATCCTTGAAAGGCTTGTATATATTTGGTATGTTGTGGTGATGTATAAACATGTGTTATGACTTGGATTTGTAGCCTACTTAATCTAGTTGTTATGTATGAGATATGGCTATTTTGATTAAATGGATTATGATCTTATGTCTTGAAGGCCTTAGATTGTTATATGGTGTGATATATTGTGAAACTAAAATTGATTTTGATATAACAATTTGACTTATGGACTAAATTGCAAAAAATAAATTTGTAAGTATTTTTTAAAGTCTCACATTTTGATTAGCCATTTTGAACCAAACTAAATTTCAAGACAAAACATACTTAATGGTTAAAATTTCACAAAGTCTTTTCATGTGTTTTCAAGCCAAACTTAAACAAAACGCCCAGGCGTATCGATACTCTTATGCGTATCGATATAATTTTTCAACACTGGAATTTTAATCGTTCGTAGCGTACCAATACGGTTTATACCCGTATCAATACGATATTCATATGGGTAAGACTTCAAGTTATAGCATACCGATACGCATTGTAACTGTATCGATACAGTTTTCTTATTAAAACATTATTTTGCTATAGCGTACCGATACGGCACGTCACCGTATCAATACGATATGTTGACCTTTGCAAAATCCTTGCATTTAATTTTTGACCGTTGGCTTGTCAGTTAGGTGGTATCCTAAATTTTAAATTATCGTTGAACTGTATCGATATGCTGGGGGAGCGTACCGATACGTTTTTTTATCAAAACCAAATACATGATTCCAGTGAGCAAAATCCATATCGATACCGCTAATCGTATCGATACTGTAATACCCAAACTCTATCCTAGTAGAATTGTTAAACAATGTGTCATGGTTATATGCTATGACAAATATGTTTAATGTTCGTATGCTATAGCAATTATTGTTCCATGATTATATGTTGTGGCAAATGTGTCTAAGGGTTGTAGGTATATATATAAGCTTATGGTTAAAATAGAAATCAACATGTAAATTATATTATATTAACATTATATTATATTATATTATATTATATTATATTATATTATATTATATTATATTATATTATATTATATTATATTATATTATAAGACAGTGGAATTTATATTAGATTAAACCTTATAATAATATGAGACATAATATAAATAAAGTGGTAATTAATTGATGGATTAATTCCATTGGTTATAAAACTAACCAAGTGTCACCACCTTAATTATAAAGTGGGACACTTGGCTAGGAGGTAAGTTAGACAACAATTTTGTTGTCATATTCCACATGCATTATCACATTCTTCTCCACCGAATGGAGAGAGAAAAAACGAGAGAGTGAAATCTGGAAATTTGGTATTCAAACAAGAAGAAATCATGAGAGCTTGAAGGAATTTAGAAGCTTGAATAGGATATTCACATGCATGTTAAAAGAAATTCCATGTAAGTGCTCTTCTATGTTACCCGATTGTGTTAGTATAAATTAGTTGTTGTTGGAAGCTTAGAATTCTAGAAAATTATGCTTAGATGCTTGATTGTTCATATGAATTGCTGGGTTAGTGATTTTATTGAATTTTAAACTGAAATTACAAAGTAGAAACATGTTCGAACACCAAAACTGCCCAGAATCGTACAAATAGAACAACCTATAGAAATCTGCATTTTTGAACATGTTAAAGGCAAAATGGAAAAATTTACATAGGACAAAGTTGTAGGAAATTAAAATTTCTATAGGATAGAGGTCCTGGAAGCATGAAAATGTTCATAGGATTGCTGAAAAATGAGTTAAAATAAAACTGGTCACGTTTAGGACTTAATTGGCGATTAGAAGCTATTTTAGATTATAAATAAAATATTAGTACTTAAATGAACAAAATGAAGGCTGACAATTAAACCTCAATTACAGGGAAAACAATGGTAAAAAGGGATAAAATAAACTAGCAAGGGTCCTAAGTTGAAAAGATCACTAAAGTGGGTTAAAACACATCGGCAGATTTGATCATGGAAAATCAGCTAACTTCAAACATTAAACTGTATTGATGTAGAAATGATAAAAATATGTGCTATACATGGTTAGAAAGCTGGTTGAATAAGCTTTCTATGGATGTAAAGTAATTGAAAATCCAATATGTATACTGAAAGTTATGTGCAAAATACTGAAGGATGTCCAAACTGCCTGAAACAGGGCAGTTTAATGTATAATGTGAAAATGTTTGCTTGTGTGTGATGTATAGATGAATTATAATGATGTATTTGTGTTATTAATACATGTAATGATAGAGAAAGAGATAGAAGAGGCTTGTGAGGGCATCAAGGCTGGGCAAACAAAGGAAAGAAACAAGGGGATTAGCATTCAAGACTAGCTTGGAGTTCTTGTGAGTGTAGCTATCAATAAGGTTGGGACTTAGGTACTAACCAAGCTTGATTATGATTATGCTTTATTTAGATGCTGCTATGAAAATGGACTTAAATTATATTTGGTAATTAACTAAGGGAAAATTGTATACACTAAGCTTGATAAATGCATAATGCGTATTAGACCTTGTATGATTGCATGATGTTGTGACATGTTTAATGCCCTGAATGCCATGACATGTTTAATACCTTGAATGCCTAGATTGGCTACTTTATGAATCATGTTTAAAGAATGATATATTGTGATAATGAACTAAGGTTCACTAGCCTAAGGGCTTTCTGATCTTGTTGAATGTCTAATGACATCTTGGATAAGCTTGAAATGTGCCTTGAACATGCCTTGATTCTTCCCTTGTTTATCACATGTATCTTGATAAATGAACACTAAACTAAATGATGCCTTGGTAGCTAGTGAGTCATAGGTAGGATGGCATGCCATATAGTCTTGAGCTCATTTGTGTGTTGGGTGGTCTACGGACCGGGCTAAGGCCCTTAATTGGCGACAGTAGGAGGGATGTGTGTTATGGTCTTTGGCGACAGTAGGAGGGATGTGTGTTATGGTCTTTGGCGACAGTAGGAGGGATATGACCAGCACTACGGTGCATCTTGATTTGGTGATAGTTGGTTGGTGACTCGATTACCAAGACTTGACTACATACCAAGGCCTAAACTTGAATTGATTATCTAATATTGCTACAACAAAGCTTGGATATCCTATGAATTTGAAATGAAACTTGACTTGAGCTTATACTTGAATTGGATGGTATAATCCTAATAATGCAAAGCTGCTATCACATGTACATGAAATGAATATTAAATTTATTGATTTTAACTTGTGATATGCCATGACATTTGAGATGTTGCTATGAATCCATGATCTTGATGATGATATGTAATGTTGGCTTGGAATTGACTAGTGATATGTATGCACATGATCATGAAAGGCCATGTCTATGGATTGAGTAA
This sequence comes from Hibiscus trionum, assembly GCA_030270665.1. Taxonomy (NCBI): domain Eukaryota; kingdom Viridiplantae; phylum Streptophyta; class Magnoliopsida; order Malvales; family Malvaceae; genus Hibiscus; species Hibiscus trionum. The sequence goes on from BSYR01000007.1 coordinate 12,895,663, forward strand.
ATATATGAAATGATATAATGCGCTGCATGATCTAGACTATTCGAATGTCTTGTATTCTTGTATAGGCTTGATCTTCATGAACCTAGCTAGGTCTCCTTTGAATAAGATACACTTGAAAACTTGAATAAACTCGCCTAGCTTAGGTTGCTAATTCACTATGTACTTAACCGTTCTTATCACTCTCAATTTCATTCTTCCCAAAATACAGGTTAATAGATTGCAAGCTACGCTGAGTTGGAAGCAAGGCAAGACAAGCTAAAGCACAAGTATGGTTATGACTTTTTGTATACTCCTAGTTGGTGGCCATAGTCTTGAATCTAGATTTCATATTCATGCATTTTGAGTCTAGGAAAGGCTAGATATATATTTGATATGATATGGCATGAATAACTTGCTAATGTGACTTGTTTGGTACCCTAGTTGATCTAGGTATTATGCTATGGTATATGAGTATGGATGGCTTTATGCTGCGATATATGATGTCTTGAAAGCTTTGATGATTGACAAATATATTGATTCGTGCATTGATTGCTTATCATGATTTAAGATGATGAATGCTCATTTGCTACAACATAGTATTGTTATGCTCAGATGATATTGTAAATGCTATAGCATGTTTTGATGATTTTGTTTAAATTGATTAGTTGAGTTAAGAATGCAAGGGTTTAATATTTGGTTTGCTTGGCATTTGAAATGGTTAGTTTAGTCATGTACATGTTGCTCAAATATTATGGTTTGATTGTAAAATGATACGTGATGATTGTTTGATTAGAAGTCTGACTTACCTATTAGGGGTAAGTTAGGTAAAAGTTTTTGTTGGTTCATGTTTTTCCTTGCTTGAGTAACACTTCTTATTTGGTTTACGACTAAACTGGGTGAGGGGTGTTACATTTGTTGGTTTCAGAGCTTCGGTTTAGTCGATCCTCTGACTAAACCGGGTATATTGCATCATATAGGAATTAATGTGCCACCTAGGAGTTGTATATGTTTGATTAAGCTTGTCACTTGCGTAACCAACTCTTCCATGATTATCAATATAGAATCATGTCCGAAACAAGATTTGTGAGGGACGATGAAAGTCCCGTAGAGTCCTCCAACGAGGGCGAGAGTGTTTGGATGGCTCAAGGACCATCGAACGCTCGTAAGGGTAAAGAACGGGAGCAAGAAGCTCCAAGGAATAACAAACCGGAAACGGCAGCCCCTGCTACCAATCCGGTGCAACAAGTATGTCTTGAAAGCATTAAAGAAGTGTTCGATCAGCTTGTTATGTCCTTAAAACGAGACTCCCCTGCTCCAACACCTGCTACTGTAACATCTAGGACTCTTATTGACAAGCTCGCTCAACATCGGGGCTATACTTTCACTGGTACTGACGAGGCGAATCCCGAAGTTGCTGAATATTGGCTAGATGCCACTACTCCGATCCTCACTGAACAACTCTCTTGTTCAGATGAACACAAACTCGAATGTGCCATCGCACTACTTGCGGACGAAGCACTAAGTTGGTGGGAAACCACTACTCTAAATGTACCTCCAGAAAAAGTCACTTGGAAATTATTTCTCGACGAGTTCAAAAAGAAATACATTAGTGATCAAAATCTCGTTGAACTTCGAAAGCGGTTCTTATATTGAAACAAGACGAGAGACCTATCGAACAATATGTGAGTGACTTTTGCAAGTACTGCAAGTACGGGTCTGAGTATATCAAAACCGAGGCGGATAAGTGCAAGATGTTTATCGACGGCCTTAACAATGAACTCAACCCTATTTTCACGGCTCTTGAGATCTCGAATTTTCAAAGTCTTGTCAACCAAGCTACTGCCACTAAAGCAAAGATGAGAGCTTCAGAAAAACGCAAGCATAATCAATCCCGGAAGGACAAGCGGTCGAGGCAAGATGATTGACCATAATGGATGTCCAAAAAGCCTAAGTACTCAGGTGGAAACACTTTGAGTCATACTCACTTCCAAAAGAGTAATTATATACCAAAACCCTAGTCGGTAATCAAGTCTTAATCCCCAACAATGTATGTTGATAGTACGGGTAATACGGGCAAAGCTTCACAAGTTCCTACTTGCTAATTATGTCAAAAACATCACTCGGGTCAATGTAGGACCAAATCCAATCTGTGTTATCTTTGCGGACGATCTGATCACTACATCAAGGATTGTCCGCAGAATCCGAACAAGCTTCCTACTCGATCTCCAGTGGTTGTTAGTTCAACACCAAATGTTCGAAATAAAGTTCCCCAACTTGTTCACTCGGGAAATTAGGGTAAAGGTAGAAGGCCATCCTCGGCCACCACACATCAGGAATCTCGAGCTTCTGCTCGTATTTAGCACATTCGAGGAAGTGGGGATGAAGAAGCTCCCGTTGTAATCACAAGTACAATAGAGTTAAACTCAATTCCTGCTTATGCTTTGATTGATTCGGGATCTACTCACTCTTTCATATGCTCTGCCATGTTGTTCAAAGCAAAATTGAAACCTGAAACTATAGATTTTAGCTTGATAGTATCGAACCCAATAGGAGGCCTAATGAATATAAACTTTGTTTGCAAAGACACCCATGTGACTATTCGAAATGTACCCTTTCCTATTAATCTTTATGTGCTACCAAACTGTGAGTTCGATCTAGTATTGGGTTTAGATTGGTTGGGAAAACATGAAGCCTGGTTAGATTGTCAAAATAGGAGATTATATTTACGGGGTTTAGGAAAAGAATCGATCCTATTAATAGACAAGAAACTGACATCTATCTTCGCCGCTATGGCTTTACAAGATGAAATTGATTTCGGCTTACCTTGTATGCCTATTGTTTCTGAATATATCGATGTTTTTCCCGAGGAACTCCCTGGTCTTCCTCCAATTCGAGAAGTGGAATTCAGAATTGAAGTTCAACCTGGAACGAATCTGCTGTCCATTACGCCCTATCATATGGCACTTGTTGAGCGAAAATAACTCAAGAAGCAAATTCAAGAATCAAAGGACAAGGGATTCATCCGACCTAGCACATCTCCCTGGAGTGCTCTTGTCCTGTTCGTGAAAAAGAAAGATGGTATGATGCGGCTTGGCATTGATTATCGGCAACTGAATAAAGTGACGATCAAAAACAAGTATCCTTTACCTAGGATCGAAGACTTGTTCGATCACCTTAAGAATGTTGCCGTGTTCTCCAAGATCGATCTTAGATCAGGTTATTATCAAATGAAGGTAAAAGATGATGATGTACCCAAAACAGCCTTCCGAACTTGTTACGGCCATTACGAGTTTCTTGTGATGCCATTCATGTTAACGAATGCCCCTGCTGCGTTCATGGACCTAATGAATCGAGTTTTCAAGCCTTATATAGACAAATTTGTGGTTGTATTCATAGATGATATTCTTGTCCACTCCCGGAACAAGGAGGAACATGCTGAACATCTCCGAATCGTGCTCCAAACGCTCCGAGAACGTCAATTGTTCGCCAAGTTCACTAAATGCGAATTTTGGCTGTCGAAAGTTTCATTCCTCGGACATGTTATCTCGGCCAAAGGAATCAAAGTTGACTCTAGGAAAGTTCAAACTATCCTAGACTGCAGACCTCCGAGAAATGTGAGCGAGGTCCGAAGTTTCCTCGATTTAGCTGGGTACTACCGAAGATTCGTGAAAGGGTTCTCGATGATTGTTGTACCGTTAACCAAACTTCTTAGAAAAGATGAAGCGTTCGAGTGGTCGGAAAGTCAACAACGAAGTTTCGATCAACTCAAACAAGCCTTGACTCATGCCCCGGTTCTTATCCAACCAGAATCTGGAAAAGAATTCACCGTATTCAGCGATGCATCACACTCGGGTCTCGGGTGCTTCTTGATTCAAGAAGGAAAAGTGATCGCGTATGCATCTCAACAATTGAAACCTCACAAGCTAATCCATCCCACTCACGATCTCGAATTAGCGACCATTGTGTTCGCGCTAAAAATCTGAAGACACTACTTGTACGGTGAGAAGTGCAAACTATTTACCGATCACAAGAGTCTCAAATACATCCTGACTCGGAAAGATTTGAATTTGAAACAACGAAGATGGCTTGAACTACTCAAAGATTATGATCTAATTATCGACTACCATTCGGGTAAAGCAAATGTGGTTGTCGATGCCCTTAGTCAAAAATTGTACGCGGGTAACTCCTTAAAATCAAATCCTAGTGAATTTCATTTGAAATAAATCTTTCTTGTTATACGTGTAACCATTCGGTTTCCCCCTAAATAGCCTTGATCGAATTCTTGTAGCTTCCATGGCTATCAATTCACATTTCTGTTTATTCAAGAAACGAGGATTCTTGTCTGAGCTACAAGTGCAATCTAGCTTAATTTCGAGAATTAAAGAATTGCAACAAGTCGATCCCGATCTTCAGAAGATCATTTCAAAGCTTGATTCCAAGCCTAATCCTGATTTCTCCCTAAAGCTGATTGGACTCCTCTATTTCCGAGATACAGTATGTATTCCTGATAACAATGATCTGAAACGAGAGATGTTACAAGAAGCTCATCAAAGTCTGTTCTCGATACACCCGGGATCAGTCAAAATGTATAAAGACTTGAAATCCTTGTACTGGTGGCCAGGCATGAAGTCGGCTATCACTGAATTTGTGTCCAAGTGCCTAACGTGCCAACGAGTTAAAGCCGAGCACGAAGTCCTTACGGGATTACTTCAACCGATCGAGTTACCGCAATGGAAGTGGGATCGAATTACTATGGATTTCGTAACTGGTCTTCCTTGCACTCCAAGAAAGAATGATGCCGAATGGGTGATCGTTGATAGATTCACAAAATCGAGTCATTTTCTTCCTTTTCGAATGAGCCTGAGCTTGGATAATTTAGCCAAGCTGTATATCCGACAAGTGATTCGGTTACATGGTGTGCCAACCTCGATAATTTCCGATAGAGATCCTAGATTTTCATCCCGGTTTTGGAGATCTTTACAACGAGCTCTTGGAAGCAAACTGAATATGAGCACTGCATTTCAGCCACAAAACTGATGGACAATCGGAACGGGTAATACAAGTACTTGAAGATATGTTACGTGCTTGTGTGATCGACCTCGGTAATAACTGGGAGAAATCCCTACCACTCATAGAGTTCGCCTACAACAACAGTTATCAAACATCGATCCAAATGGCCCCGTGTGAAGCCTTGTACGGGAGATGTAGAACACCCTTGTGTTGGTCAGAATTGGGTGAAAACAAAGTCTTGGGACCTCAACTGTTAAGAGAGACAGAAGAACAAGTTCGGTTAATTCATAATCGACTCAAAGAAGCCTTCGATAGACAAAAGGCATATACTGACTTGAAAAGGAGGGTCATCAACAAAATGTTGGAGATAAAGTCTTTCTCAAAGTGTCTCCTTGGAAGAAAGTCTTTAGATTCGGGAAGAGAGGAAAGCTTAGCCCTCGCTTCATCGGACCTTTTGAAGTTGTTAAAAGAATAAGTCCAGTGGCTTATCATCTAGCACTCCCCAGTCAATTCGATAAGATTCACAATGTCTTCCATGTTTCTATGTTGCGGAAATATCGATCTGATCCAACTCATGTTCTTGACCCAAAGAAGTCGAATTGAACCATGATCTATCATATAAGAAAGAACCAATCCGAATTCTTGACCACGAAGTTAGAAAGCTTAGAAATAAAATTGTTTCTCTCGTGAAAGTCCTTTGGAGGAATCACAAAGTTGAAGAAGCGATGTGGGAACCGAAATCAACAATGAGGAAACAATACCCTCATTTATTCATGTCAGGTAAATCCGAGGACGAATTTATTTTAAGGGGGGGAGGAATTGTAATACCCCAAATTCTAGCCTAGTAGAATTGTTAAAAAAATGTGTAATGGTTATATGCTATGGAAAATATGTTTAATGTTCGTATGCTATAGCAATTATTGTTCCATGATTATATGTTGTGGCAAATGTGTCTAAGGGTTGTAGGTATATATATAAGCTTATGGTTATAATAGAAATCAACATGTAAATTATATTATATTATAAGATAGTGGAATTTATATTAGATTAAACCTTATAATAATATGAGATATAGTATAAATAAAGGGCTGATTAATTAATGGATTAATTCCCTTGGTTACAAAACTAACCAAGTGTCACCACCTTAATTATAAAGTGGGACACTTGGCTAGGAGGTAAGTTAGACAACAATTTTGTTGTCATATTCCACATGCATTATCACATTCTTCTCCACCTAATGGAGAGAGAAAAAAAATGAGAGAGTGAAATCTGGAAATTTGGTATTCAAACAAGAAGAAATCGTGGAGCCTGAAGGAATTTAGAAGCTTGAATATGATATTCACATGCATGTTAAAAGAAATCCCATGTAAGTGCTCTTTTATGTTACCCGATTGTGTTAGTATAAATTAGTTGTTGTTGGAAGCTTAGAATTTTAGAAAATTATGATTAGATGCATGTTAAAAGAAATTCCATGTAAGTGCTCTTTTATGTTACCCGATTGTGTTAGTATAAATTAGTTGTTGTTGGAAGCTTAGAATTTTAGAAAATTATGATTAGATGCTTGATTGTTCATATGAATTGCTGGGTTAGTGATTTTATTGAATTTTAAACTAAAATTACAAAATAGAAACATGATCGAACACCAAAACTGCCCAGATTCGTACAAGTAGAACAACATGTAGAAATCTGCGTTTTTGAACATGCTAGAGGCAAAACTGGAAAATTTCCATAGGAAAAAGTTGTAGGAAATTGAATTTTCTATAGGATAATGGTCTTGGAAGCATTAAAATGTTCATAGGATTGCTGGAAAATGAGTTAGGGCAAAACTGACACGTTAGGGACTTAATTGGTGATTAGGGACTGTTTTAGATTATAAATAAAATATTAGTACTTAAATGAACAAAATGAAGGCTGGAAATTACAGTTAATTACAGAGAAAAAATGTTAAAAAGGGATAAAATAAACTAGCAATGGTCCTAAGTTGAAAAGATCACTAAAGTGGGTTAAAACACAAGATCGGCAGATTTGATCATGGAAAATCGCCTAACTTCGAACATTAAACTGTATTGATGTAGAATTGATAAAAAAAAATATGTGCTATACATGGTTAGAAAGCTGGTTGAATAAGCTTTCTAGGGATGTAAAGTAATTGAAAATCCAATATGTATACTGAAAGTTATGGGCAAAATACTGAAGGGTGTCCATACTGCCTGAAACAGGACAGTTTAGTGTATAATGTGAAAAATGTTTGCTTGTATGTGATGTATAGATGAATTCTAATGATGTATTTGTGTTATTAATACATGTAATGATAGAGAAAGAGATAGAAGAAGCTTGTGAGGGCATCAAGGCTGGGCAAACAAAGAAAAGAAACAAGGGGATTAGCATTCAACACTAGCTTGGAGTTCTTGTGAATGTAGCTATCAATAGGGTTGGGACTTAGGTCCTAACCAAGCTTGATTATGATTATGCTTTATTTAGATGCTGCTATGAAAATGGACTTAAATTATATTTGGTAATTAACTAAGGGAAGAATGGTATACACTAAGCTTGATAAATGCATAATGCGTATTAGACCTTGTATGATTGGATGATGTTGTGACATGTTTAATGCCCTGAATGCCATGACATGTTTAATAGCTTGAATGCTTAGATTGGCTACTTTATGAATCATGTTTAAAGAATGATATATTGTGACAATGAACTAAGGTTCACTAGCCTAAGGGCTTTCTGATCTTGTTGAACGTCTAATGACATCTTGGATAAGCTTGATAAATTAGTTGTTGTTGGAAGCTTAGAATTTTAGAAAATTATGATTAGATGCATGTTAAAAGAAATTCCATGTAAGTGCTCTTTTATGTTACCCGATTGTGTTAGTATAAATTAGTTGTTGTTGGAAGCTTAGAATTTTAGAAATTTATGATTAGATGCTTGATTGTTCATATGAATTGTTGGGTTAGTGATTTTATTGAATTTTAAACTAAAATTACAAAATAGAAACATGTTCGAACACCAAAACTGCCCAGATTCGTACAAGTAGAACAACCTGTAGAAATCTGCATTTTTGAACATGCTAGAGGCAAAACTGGAAAATTTCCATAGGAAAAAGTTGTAGGAAATTGAATTTTCTATAGGATAATGGTCTTGGAGGCATTACAATGTTCATAGGATTGCTGGAAAATGAGTTAGGGCAAAACTGGTCATGTTAGGGACTTAATTGGTGATTGGGGACTGTTTTAGATTATAAATAAAATATTAGTACTTAAATGAACAAAATGAAGGCTGGAAATTACAGTTAATTACAGAGAAAAATGGTAAAAAGGGATAAAATAAACTAGCAAGGGTCCTAAGTTGAAAAGATCACTAAAGTGGGTTAATACACAAGATCGACAGATTTGATCATGGAAAATCGCCTAACTTCGAACATTAAACTGTATTGATGTAGAATTGATAAAAAAAATATGTGCTATACATGTTTAGAAAGCTGGTTGAATAAGCTTTCTAGGGATTTAAAGTAATTGAAAATCCAATATGTATACTGAAAGTTATGGGCAAAATACTGAAGGGTGTCCAAACTGCCTGAAACAGGGCAGTTTAGTGTATAATGTGAAAATGTTTGCTTGTATGTGATGTATAGATGAATTCTAATGATGTATTTGTGTTATTAATACATGTAATGATAGAGCAATAGATAGAAGAGGCTTGTGAGGGCATCAAGGCTGGGCAAACAAAGGAAAGAAACAAGGGGATTAGCATTCAAGACTAGCTTGGAGTTCTTGTTAGTGTAGCTATCAATAGGGTTGGGACTTAGGTCCTAACCAAGCTTGATTATGATTATGCTTTATTTAGATGTTGCTATGAAAATGGACTTAAATTATATTTGGTAATTAACTAAAGGATGAATGGTATACAGTAAGCTTGATAAATGCATAATGCATATTAGACCTTGTATGATTGCATGATGTTGTGACATGTTTAATGTCCTGAATGCCATGACATGTTTAATACCTTGAATGCTTAGTTTGGCTACTTTATGAATCATGTTTAAAGAATGATATATTGTGACAATGAACTAAGGTTCACTAGCCTAAGGGCTTTCTGATCTTGTTGAACGTCTAATGACATCTTGGATAAGCTTGAAATGTGCCTTGAACATGCCTGGATTCTTGCCTTGTTTATCACATGTATCTTGATAAATGAACACTAAACTAAATGATGCCTTGGTAGCTAGTGAGTCATAGGTAGTATGGCATGCCGTAGAGTCTTGAGCTCATTTGTGTGTTGGGTGGTCTACGGACCGGGCTAAGGCCCTTAATTGGCGACGGTAGGAGCGATGTGTGTTATGGTCTTTGGCGACAGAAAGAGGGATATGACCAGCACTATGGTGCATCTTGATTTGGTGACAGTTGGTTGGTGACTCGATTACCTAGTCTTGACTACATACCAAGGCCTAAACTTGAATTGATTATCTAATATTGCTACAGCAAAGCTTGGATATCCTATGAATTTGTAATCCAACTTGACTTGAGCTTATACTTTAATTGGATGGTATAATCCTAATAATGCAAAGTTTCTATCACATGTAGATGAAATGAATATTAAATTTATTGATTTTAACTTGTGATATGCCATGACATTTGAGATGTTGCTATGAATCCATGATCTTGATGATGATATGTAATGTTGGCTTGGAATTGACTAGTGATATGTATGCACATGATCATGAAAGGCCATGGCTATGGATTGAGTAAATATATGAAATGATATAATGCGCTACATGATCTAGACTATTCGAATGTCTTGTATTCTTGTATAAGCTTGATGTTCATGAACCTAGCTAGGTCTCATTTGAATAAGATACACTTGAAAACTTGAATAAACTCGCCTAGCTTAGGTTGCTAATTCACTAAGTACTTAACCGTACTTATCACTCTCGTTTAAATTCTTCCCAAAATACATGTTAATAGATTGCAAGCTACGCTGAGTTGGAGGCAAGGCAAGACAAGCTAAAGCACAAGTATGGTTATGACTTTTTGTATACTCCTAGTTGGTGGCCATAGTCTTGTATCTAGATTTCATATTCATGCATTTTGAGTCTAGGAAAGGCTAGATATATATTTGATATGATATGGCATGAATAACTTGCTAATGTGACTTGTTTGGTAGCCTAGTTGATCTAGGTATTATGCTACGGTATATGAGTATGGATGGCTTTATGATGCGATATATGATGTCTTGAAAGCTTTGATGATTGACAAATATATTGATTCGTGCTTTGATTGCATATCATGATTTAAGAATGATGAATGTTCATTTGCTACAACATAGTATTGTTATGCTCAGATGATATTGTAAATGCTATAGCATATTTTGATGATTTTGTTTAAATTGATTAGTTGAGTTAAGAATGCAAGGGTTTAATATTTGGTTTGCTTGGCATTTGAAATGGTTAGTTTAGTCATGTACATGTTGTTCAAATATTATGGTTTGATTGTAAAATGATACGTGATGATTGTTTGATTAGAAGTCTTACTTACCTATTAGGGGTAAGTTAGGCAAAAGTTTTTATTGGTTTATGTTTTTCCTTGCTTGAGTAACACTTCTTATTTGGTTTACGACTAAACTGGGTGAGGGGTGTTACATATACACCCCTTAAAATCGTACCAATACGCCCTTGAAGCTTTTCGATGCGCCTTGTTTTTCTGTCACAACGGCTTTTTCTTGTTTGAGACGGGTACCTATACGCCCACGAACTGTACCGATACGGTAGGTTGTTGAGCAGCATTTATTGTGGGATATTGCACCCCAATGGCTCTATTGATGATCAAAACCACCCAAACGGCTAGAAATTAATACAAGGGTATAAAAACAAGTCTCAAATGCAACAACAACAACCACTAAACCTACAAGCAACATCAAAGCACTCAAATCCAAACTTTGTTCTTTTAGAGTCAAATCTTTGTACCCAACTCATTTTTGTTCTTCATTGTAATTTTTATTGTAAGTTTGGGGAGTGTTTGATTGAAATTAGGTAAACATCATCCTTAGAGAGGAATTTGTAAAGTTTACCAAAAACTCTTCTTTGTAAAAGTGAGTGGATTAAGCTTTGGGTAGAAAGCTTAATCAAATTGTAAGGTTTCCCCCTCATCCAAGAAAAGGGGAAGAATTCAATTAGTGGATTGGTTGAAAATCCTTAATGGGAGCTAAGGTAGTGGATGTAGAGTTCATTGGAGAACTTGAACCACTCTAATTGCCTTGTGTCCAAAATTTTATTCTTCAAATTTCCACCATTAAAATTTTTATTGCCAATTCACCCCCATCTTGGTCATTTGCAATTGTTTGATCAACTCAACAATTGGTATCAAAGCTACACTCATCGGAAGGATTACAACCCTCTTGAGTCGATTCTAGGAGAGTTTGATCAACAACTAGTCAAGCAATGGCATCCACCTCCACTGCCAACCTCTATGAGTCTCAATCTACCACCAAACCACCATTATTCAATGGGGATAACTACCCATATTGGAAGAATAGGATGAGACTCTTCATCAAGTCTACCGACTATATGGTATGGGATGTAGTTGAAGAAGGGCCATACATTCCGATGAAGAGAGACGGTGAAGGAAGACTTGTCCCAAAGGTCTAAGTCAAAATGACCGAAGATGATAGAAGAAGGATGCAAGTCAACGATAAAGCTCTACATGTCATCTTTTGTGCTCTTGGTCCGGATATCTACTACAAGGTGTCATTGGTCGAGAATGCCAAGGAAGTTTGGGACACCCTCGAGACAACATATGAGGGAACTAGCAACGTTAAGGAAACAAAGATCGGGCTACTCAATCTAAGCTATGAAAACTTCAAAATGGATCCCGATGAGAGTGTTTCCAAGATGTTTGATCGATTCTCGGTCATCATCAATGGATTAAAGGGCTTCAGTGAAATCATTCTTGAATACTAGCTAGTGACGAAGTTGTTGTATTCTCTTCTGAAATCATGGGATAGCAAAAGAACATCCATTATTGAAGCTAGATATTTGAAGACTCTCAAGCTAGATGCTATTGTTGGATCTCTACTTACCCATGAGATCATGAAGAATGGAAGAGAAGAAGAAAAGAAAATGGAGGAGAAGAAGTTTGAGAAGAAGAAGATTGGAATCGCTCTTAAAGCTTCATATCATAAAAGCGATTTTAGTGAAGATGAAGATGAGGAGATGGCCATGTTGGCCAAAAAATTCACTCACTTCATGAAGTCCAACCGAGGGAGAAAGTTCAATAGAAAAGGGGACTTCAAGAACAAGAATAAAGAAGAGGAGAAGGACCAAACCATTTGCTATGAGTGCAAGAAATCTGGCCACATTCATTACGAGTGCCCTCAATTGAAGATGAAGAGTTTTGGGAAGAAGAAAAAGCTCAAAGCTCAAGTGGCAACTTGGAGTGACGAGGAGTCATCCGAGGAGGAGGAGGAAGTGGCTAACCTTTGCCTCATGGCTATTGATGATGATCCAAAGGTAAACCGTAACTTATCTAATTTTGATTTTACATATTATGAGCTTCAAGATGCATATGATGAGTTGCAAGAGGTCTATGATGAGTTAGTTGAAAAATATAAAGAGTCAATTTTGAGAAATGACAAAAATATTTCCGATTTGAAAATTCAAAATGAGTCTCTTTCAAAATCTAACTCGGAATTCGAAAAGAAGGTTTTATACTTGATAAATCTTTCGAATGATCTTAAGAAGAAAAATCTTGATCTTGAAAAACTTCTTTTCGATTTTCAAGATTATCACACAAAGGAAGTGGATAATCTCAAAACTTCTATTACTATTGGGAGAAACAATTTTGAAAAGGGAAATTCTTCTAAAACCCAATATGTAAAAAGAAATCCTTTTTATCCTAAACAATGAAATTTTTCTATGCAATCTCAAAGTCAAAGAATTAGGAGTGTTTGGGTTCCTACATAACTCATTGTTTCTAATATTATGAATGATATTGCTTCTTCGATTCCTAGGGAACCATGGTTTTGAGGGCTAACACACATGGACCCAAAATGATTTGGGTACCAAAAACCAAAGCCTAATTTCTTTGTTTGTAGAGGGAGCATTGCTACAAGGCCAAAGCTTCATGTCAAAATTCATGGTACTTTGATAGTGGAAGCTCAAGATACATAACCGATGACAAGAGTAGATTCTTGGAACTAAAGTCAAAGAGTGGTGGAGTAGTAACTTTTGGTGACAACTCCAAAGGCCACATTGAAGGAATTGGATCCATTGGTAATCACTCTTTTATTTTCATTGAAAATGTCTTTTTTTCGGCAACATGTATGATTTATTAAAAAATTATCATACATATCCACCACTACCATGAGCCTCGTTAAAAACCTCTCTACACCTATAGAGGAAAAGAGTACTCATGGTAATGTAAAAGCGATCAAACACCAATACAGAACCAGATAACCGGTCCAAACGGATCCACACCACCAAGACTTAACCAACGCGATGAAACCAAACAGGGCGATCAACACCACTCTTAGCAAGTGCATCCGCAAGTTGATTCACCTCCCGATAAACATGATGAAAACAAACATCGCTCATCGCTGCACACGCCTCATCAATCCTCCTCAGCCATCGCCAAAATTTCCATAGTCTTTTTTCATTGTGAAGCCCCATGCAATAGCCGTCGTCGAATCCGATTCGATCACCAACGGGAAGTGAACAACCTTCGAATCAAGCATCATTTCTAAGGCAAAACATATCGCCTGCAATTCCACCTCATTTGAGTCCGCTATCCCAATCGGCCCCAAAAATAACGCTAATATATGCCCCAACTTGTTGCGCAACACACCACCACATCCAGCCTTCCCCGGCTTCCCCCTCGCAGACTCGTCAACATTAAACTTCAAAGCCCCTGTAGGCGGCCTTTCCCACTTCACGTTTACCCGCAACGATTCATACTGTGGCTGAAAATTACATCGCCATGGGCACTCCCACCATGACGACTCCAAGATCACACCCGGTTGTAGCTCCATCTGAACCCAAAACAACGATCGCATCTTCACCAAAAAGAACACTGCCCCCGGGCCTGCTCTTGTACCATTGAAGATGCAGTCGTTCCTCGCCAACCATAAAGACCACGCGACCGCCGCACAACATGCCAACCACCACTCGCGCATCCTCCCTATGAATAGGCATGCGAAGCACTGGTCTAATAACCCCACGAACTCTCTCGGCTGCACTATCTCCACTTGCCACCATTGGAACAAATACAACCAAACCTCCCACGCAGCCGGGCAGCAGAATAAGACATGGTCCAGCGTTTCCTCCTCTACCCGACACCAACAGCACCGTGCCTCATCCGCCCCAATTTGCACTCCACGAGCTTGCAACATGGCCATCATCGGCAACCTATCCATCATGGCAAACCACATAAAATATTGGACTTTAGGCGGGATAGGCAACTTCCAAATTGCTCCCAATTCCGCACTCACCTCAAGACCAAATGACTGCATCAAATTATACAACCCAGCAACCGAAAAATCCCCAATTATCGATGGAGTCTAAATGAGTCGATCCATAAAATCAGGATAGAGTCAAAACCCCGTAAACATGTCCTCAGTTCACACACCTGCGACACCTCAAAGGACCTCAACAATCGGCCAAAAAAATTACCCCATTCCTCATGCTCAAAACTACCTGCAATCGTGTAATCTCTAACCATCGCTCTTTTGTCGATAGCCAACCGGAACAACCTTGGGAACAACACCTCCAAAGGTTCTTCGACACACCAAATGTCATTCCAAAATAAGATATTTTCTCACGTACCTAGCTTCCAACAAAAATGTGATTTTCCCATGAAATGGCTCACTTCCACAACGTCTTGCACTTCGACTATTTGTCTCCATACCATAGATATATTTCGTACACCCACTGCATTTGGTCTCCATCTTGATGTGTTACGACCATATTTGGCGTCAATAATCTTACGCCACAACGAATCCTCAGTCATTGCATATCGCCACCTCCACTTAGCCAGTAAAGCCAAATTCCGCGTGCGTAAATCCACCACTCCCAACCCCCCAAATCGTCTAGGCCAACAAGCAGTAGACCAATTGACCCTGCTCATTTTCATTTTTGTATCCGAGCCTCCCCACAAGAAACGACGCCTTATCCTATCAATTTTAGCTATGATACTACGCGGAACCAAAAACAATCCCATGTAGTATAAAGGCAACGCTGACAAAACTGAGTTAATCAATAATAATCTCCCTGCAAAGGACAAAGCATCGCGCTTCCAACCCGTCAAACATTTACGGAATCGCTGAATTAATGGTTCCCACATTTGCAAACTCCACGGGTTCACACCCAACGGCAAACCCAAGTACGTAATCGGTAATTCAGCACACTCACACCCCATTATAACAGCAATATTCGCTACTAATTCCTCCTCTACACCTATTCCATATAGTCTTGATTTGGCATAGAATAGGAAATATTTACATGGTGCATTTAGATGACATTCATACATCTCATGTGTGTTTAGTTGCACATGATGAACATGACTCATGGCTTTGGCATAGAAACTTAGGACATGCTAGCATGAGTATTTTAGAAAATTAATTTCTCTTGATCTAGTTAGAGGTTTACCCAAACTTAAGTTCTCTAATGATAAAATATGTGATGCATGCTCTAAGGGTAAACAACATAGAACCTCATTTAAATCCATTAATGATGTCTCTACTAGTAGATGTTTACAATTGATTCATATGGATCTTTTTGGGCCAATTAGGACTATGAGCTTAGGTGGTAAATTGTATGCTTTTGTACTTGTTGATGATTTACTTGGGTTCTATTCTTAAGTACAAAGGATGAGGCTTTAGAAAAATTCATCACATTTTCTAAAATAACTCAAAATGATCTTTAGCTTAAAATTTCTCATATTAGAAGTGATCAGGGAACCGAGTTTCAAAATCTAGGTTTTGAAGAGTTTTTAAATGAAAATGAGATTAGCCACAATTTTTTCGCATGTTGCACTCCTAAAAAAAATGGGGTAGTTGAGAGGAAAAATCAAACTTTAGAAGAAACGGCTAGAACCATGCTTTGTGAAAATAATTTTGGGCGGAAGCCACAAATACCGCTTGCTACATTATAAATCGAGCAATGATTAGGTCAATTTTGAAGAAAACATTATATGAGATTTTTAAGTCTAAAAAGCCTAACATTAGATGCTTTCATCCATTTGGTTGCAAGTGTTTTGTTTTAAACAATGGAAAAGACAATTTAGGTAAATTTGATGCTAAAAGTGATGAAGCTATTTTCTTAGGGTATTCTTTAAAGTCTAAAGCCTATCGTGTATTTAAGAAGAGAACTTTAGTAGTAGAAGAGTGTATTCATGTTGTTTTCGATGATAACCTCCTTCCGAGGAAGGATTCTGGTGATGATGATGATGTAGAGGTAATTGAAGTCATTGATGGAGGACAAACATCAAAGGTGGATGAGATTCCAACCAAAGAAGAAGAAGCACAAGAACCACCTCTTGAAGCCTTGAAGGACTTGGCTCTTAAGGAAAAGGAGGTGACATACCAAAGGGAGTTCAACTATGTCAAAGGTGGTGAAATCTTGGGTGATCCATCCAAGAGGGTAACTACTAGATCCTCTCTCAAATTAATGAACCATGTTGCATTTCTTTCATGCATTGAGCCTAAAAATATCAAAGAAACATTAAAAGATGATTTTTGGATTTTGGCCATGCAAGAAGAATTAAATCAATTTGAGAGAAGTAAAGTATAGAAATGAGTTGAAAGACCTTGTGATCAATCTACTATAGGAACTAAATGGGTCTTTAGGAATAAACTAGATGAGAGTGGTAACATAGTGAGAAACAAGGCTAGGCTTGTTGCTCAAGGTTACACTCAAGAAGAGGGAATTGATTTTGATGAAACATATGCACTCGTGGCTAGAATGGAAGCTATTAGGATGCTTCTAGCATTTTCATGTTACCATGAATTCAAGCTTTTTCAAATGGATGTAAAAAGTGCCTTTCTAAATGATTTTATAAATGAAGAAGTGTATGTCGAACAACATCCGGGTTTTGAGGATTCAAAATTTCCAAATCATGTTTTTAAACTAACCAAAGCTCTTTATGGTTTAATTCAAGCTCCTAGAGCTTGGTATGAAAGACTTTCAAACTTTTTGATTGAAAAGGTTTTGAAAAAGGTAAGGTGGACACTACACTTTTCATAAAAAGATATAGCAATGACATCTTAGTAGTGCAAATTTATGTTGATGATATCATCTTTGGTTCTACTAATGAATGTTATTGCAAAGAATCATCTAAGCCAATGCAAGGTGAGTTCGAGATGAGCATGATGGGGGAGCTCTCATTCTTCTTGGGACTCCAAATCAAACAAAGGAAGGATAACACATTCATAAATAAAGCAAAGTACGTGAATGATATGCTCAAAATTTTCAGCTTGGAGAATGTAAAGCCTCAAGCTACTCCTATGAGCTCTTCTATAAAGCTTGACAAAGATGAAGGAGGTAAGTGTGTTGATTCTAAGCTTTATAGATCCATGATAGGTTCTTTGCTTTACCTTACCGCAAGTAGACCGAATATTATGTTTAGTGCTTCCTTGTGTGCTAGGTTCCAAGCTAGTCCTAAAGAATTACAATTAGTAGCTATTAAGAGAATTTTTAGATACCAAAGAGACACACCTAATTTAGGTCTTTGGTATCCTAAGGATTCTTCCTTTAGCCTTCATGCTTATTCGGATGCGGATTATGGGGGATGCAAGATAGATAGGAAAAGTACCTCTGGGAAATGCCAATTCTTCTGTAGTATACTCGTATCTTGGTTCTCTAAGAAACAAAATAGCGTAACCTTATCTACCACCGAAGTAGAGTACATATCCTTAAGGAGTTGTTGTGCTCAAGTCCTTTGGATGAAGCAACAACTCTTAGATTATGGTGTTCAAGTAAAAACCATACCCCTTAGGTGTGACAACACTAGTGCCATTTGTCTCACTAAGAATCCCATCCAACACTCTAGAACCAAACATATAGAAATTAAACATCATTTCATTAGAGACCATGTGTTGAAAAATGATGTTGTTCTAGAATATGTTGATACCTTGAACCAATTAGCGGATATATTTACCAAATCTTTAGACAAAGAGCGTTTTTGGACCCTTAGGAGAGAGTTAGGTTTAACTAGCCTTTCTTGACCCTTTTAGGTCTCAAATGGTCAAAAAATTTCTTGAAAATTGTTGATAGTCATGATTAAGTTAATTTGCCACCTTTTGCTTCTATGCATTTTGCTAGGTGAAGTATGCATTAATTTTAGCCATTAAAACTTGTTCATATGTCATTCACATGCATTTAGGGACGTTTAAAGTTGAATTTTTGAACTTAAAACTGTAAAAAATACCTTATCTGGTAAAGGAGTATCGATACGGCAAAAACCGTATCGATACGGGTTCGTCAAGGGAAATGATACAGGTCAAACTGTATCGAAACGGTCACGTGTATTGATACGGGCTCGTCAATGTAACACCCCAGTTTAGGGCCCGGGAGTTTATCGGTTTTGATCTAGGATTAGTTCGGGTTAAATTGGATTTAAAATGATGATTTTATAAAAGTTGCATTTATTTGCGAAAATGCCATTAATGAAAATTTGAAAAGGGTTTTATCTTGTTTCTTTTCAAAATCAAAAGGAAGAAAAGCTATCATCTTCTTAAAAGCTCCCTTTTCTCCAAAACCCCTTCTTAAACCCTAAAATCACTATTCCATTGTCCAACCCCTCATCCAAGCAAGATTTTTGAAGGTAATCTCTCCCTTATTTCAGTTCTTACCTATCTAGCTTGTGCTCTTTGAAAACTTTCTTTTAAAATCCATTAAAATGCATTTTGATTTGGTGTTGGGTTTGAGAAAATGGGTAAATCTATGGGTTTTGCATGTGGGTTTCTAATATAATGTTTAAGGGTGTTTTTGATCATACTATGGTGTCTTAAAAATGTTAAAAAAAGATGGCAAATGGTGGGAAACCCGAAATGGGTATAAAAATGAGATTTTTAGACTGAAAAGGTTGAGTTTTGGGGTTGGTTTTAGGCTGAAAATGTGCCTGGTGGTTCCTTTGATGTTAGGGAATGTTTCTAGATGATTTTGGATGTGTTTTGATGGTTGAAATGGATGATTTCAGTGTGGGGTTTGTTTAGAACGAAAATGGTGAAGTTTGGATGAAATTTGTGTTCGAATCGATGTGTTTTGGTTGCAAGATTGAGTTTCCGGGTTGTTGATGGGTTACAAGTGTATTGGTGTCCTAATAGTTTGTTTTGGGTTGCTTAAAATAGAGGAATCGGATTCAGGTGCTTTGGGCGCAATACCGGATACTACTAAGGCTTGAGAACGGTGTTTCGGCTTTCGTTGGGCTTAATCGGTTAGTGGAAACTGTTTTGAGATCTTAAATGCGTTCAATGAAGGTTTTTAGGGTTTTGGTGGAGTCTTAGAGAATAACCTAGACTCGAGTGTAAGTGTATCTATCCTCGCTTGTTTGGTTGATTATGGGTGTTCTCAATTTTGTTGGTGTCGAGCCTCACGTGATGGTTGTCGTTACTACGGTGATGTGTATTCCCACCGGTAGTGACTAGTAGAAGAGTAGAGTGATGTGTAGTCCCATCGGAAAACTACTAGTTGTTGTGAACGGTGATGTGTAGTCCCACCGGGTTTTGGTTATGCATGTGCATACCATGTATTGTAATGATTGTGTTTCATTACATCTTTACTTAAATGGTTTTGCTTTAAATCTAAGATTTATGTTTTAGAAACTACATTGTTTTTGTGTTTTCGAGCTCCGCTTACTAAGCTTTAAGATTATGATGTCTTCTTTTCCAACAATGTAGATCGTTAGTGGCTTGGGAGGCAAGTGGGCAAGGGAGGAGTTTCTCGGAGTTCTCGGGTAGCTCAAAGTATGGTTTATGTTTTAAAATAGCACTTAGACAATGGGATTGCTAGATTTGTATGTTAAGGAGTTGGTGTTCAAACTCCTATACTTGCTTTGCTTATGTTTCAAGCATGTTTTAAGTGGTGATACTATGTTAAATTGAGACTTGATGTGGCCTTGTATGAATTGCTATGCATATTGGCATGTTAGTGTTTTTGAACTTAAGTGTTCATGTGAGCTTAGGGCTTGAAATCCATTTTGGTGCTTGAATGCATGTCTAAGGAGGTGATTAGTGTATTTGCATCTAGAAAGTATGTATGATATGTTGCTTTATGGTTTTTGATGATTCGGTACAAGTTTGGGGACGTTAGGAGGTGTCAAAGTATGATTTCGGCCCTATCTGTGTGTAGATGTTTCGAAATGATCAATACGGTTTTGGAACGGTTGACAGCTCTAGGGGTACTTGTACCGGAACGGGGTGGTGCCGTTTCGATATGTTTCGACACTGTGAGCCCCCGTTTTGAAACCCGTTCTGATACGTTTCGACACTGGAAGCCTCCATTCTGAAACAAGGTGGGACCGTTTCGGAACGGCTTGGTCTCACTTTTAAAATAGAGCCCACGTTTCAGAACCGGCAAGCCTGTTTCGAAACACGGGTAGTTAAATTGGTTAAATGGCATCTCTAAGGATTCCTGAACGTTGCGTTTTAGTCACTAAAGCTTGTATGTTACCTTGTTAAGTTTATATGTATCCCTTATGAAGGTTTTGCCCCGTATGCATGCAATTTGACTAACAACTATATGGTAAGTTTAAATTAATGTGTGCCCTTTGTTCATTCGCATCTATATTCGTTTATCCGCTGTTGTCTACTCACCTAGGGTTAATTGTGATATCTAGAAAAGATAATAAATGAAAACAATAGGGTTGCTAATCGGAGTGAGGCCTTAGCGGGTTTCGCTTCGGTTTTCTCCGTGTAACCCGATCAGTCTGGTCTGTTGGCTACGCCGGGACGAGGGGGTTACATTTGGTGGTATCAGAGCCTCAGTTACGAGGTCTCCCGGGAAGGTAAGCTAGGTAAGTAGGTTTGTTTGGTTGTTTGCTATTGCACGGTGTATGAAAGCATGCTTTAATTGTCCTTGTTGTTGGTTGAAGTTTAGTCAAGTGTTCCCATTGCTAGGTGTTGTTATTGGAAAAAAGATTTTTTGGTTTAAAGAGCTGAGAAATTGGATCCTTGCCCTTGCTAACCTAATGTTTTCTTGTGTGTGATGTGTTTGATGTTTTAGATTCTATCTTGTTATGGTAAGACCGAGAGGACGACCTAGAGCAGGTGACCAGGCACCCGGGGATGTGCCTCATGTTCCTTTTGCTCCCGATGGTAATGGAGTGGGTGGTGAAGGTAATGTGCCTCAGGCCGGTGCACAAGTTGGAGGTGATGGTAATGGACCTCAGGCCGGCGCGAATGTTGGAGGTAATGGAGCTCAGTCGGGTCAGGGTCAAGCAGGTGCGGACATGACCCATTTGATCCAGACTATAGTCGGGGCTTTTTAGACAGCTTTGGCCGGTATGCAAGCTGCAGCACCACCTCAGGGTGCGGGGACAGGTTTACCCCTTGAGAGGCTTCGTAGCTTGGGCAGAGTTGAATTTCGTGGTTTGACTCCCGAGGGTTCAAAAGCTTGGCTCGAGAGTACTACACGCATCTTGGGTCAGATGGAGTGCTCAGACACTCGTAAGTTGGGTTGTGTTGTCTCCTTGCTTCAGGGAGATTCGTATGCTTGGTGGACCACCGTTACTTCGGGAATGGCAGAGGTGAATGTCACTTGGGAATTCTTCAGAAATGCCTTTAAGAAGAAGTATCTCGTAGTCCGATATCAGGATGAAAAAAACAGAGAGATTATGGCCTTGGTTCAGGGTAGCAAGACGGTGTCCGAGTACGAGGTTCAGTTTGTGAGGTTGAGCCAGTATGCTCCCGAGTTGGTTCCCAGTGAGAGGGAACGGTGTGAGCATTTCCGATATGGTATGACTAGAGACGTGAAGACATATATGCTTGCCTCTGACTACACTGAGTTTGATGTTTTGGTCTCTAGGGCCAAAGATATCGAGCATAACTTAGGCTCTAGTGCTCGTGCTAGTGGGTCCGATTCCGGGAAGAGACATGCATATTGGGATAGAGATCATGCCATGAGGCATAGAGATAGGAGGTATCAGCCCGATTCGAGGCATAGGGGCGGTAACCATGGACGGGGCCATCAGGGCCAAGGAGCTGTTGTTCACACTCCTGAGTGCACTAGATGCGGGAGAAGCCACCAGGGCGAGTGTGTGGGTACCTTTGGGGTATGTTGGAACTGTGGTTCCCGAGTTCATTTGAGGTGTAACTGTCCACACCTGGCTAGGGGCGGACCGGCTCCAGCTAGAGGTTTTGAGCATCAGAGAGGCCGTGGCACGGTCGTGGTAACTTTCAGCCTAGGAATGATGGTCAGAGGAACTTAGCTCATGTGGTGGCAGTTCAGCCCAAGGGTGGAGGACCGGCTAGGGTGTATGCACAGCGAGAGGCTGGGAATGACACGGATGTTATAGCAGGTAATTTCTCAATACAGTCTTTGACTTTGCTTTCTTTGATAGATTCGGGTTCGACACATTCGTATATTTTGGGTGAACATGCAAGGTCCCTATATCTACCGTATGAGTGGTTAGAGGTAGGTGTAAATGTTACTAGTTCTTTCGGTGATACTGTGGTAGTTAGGAAGATGTATAGGAGGTGTCCCCTGATGATTCAAGGCCACGTGCTTCCGATTGACATGACGGAATTGTCGTTCTATGGTTTTGATTTGATTTTGGGCATGGATTGGCTCATAGATCATAGAGCTAGGGTAGACTTTGAGACCAAGAGAGTCTCCTTGAGGCTTGCACATGATTTTGAGGTTGTAGTAGTTGGCGAGAACATTAAGCTCTTGTCCAATGTTGTTTCTGCTCTAGAAGTTTAGAGATTTGTGGATTCGGGTTGTCAGGCATACTTCGCTTATGTGATGAATCCGAATATGAGTGAGGTTAGACCGCAAGACATCAGAATAGTTTGTGATTTTCCGAGTGTTTTTTCGGAAGAGTTAACGGGTTTGCCTCCGGATAGACAAGTTTAGTTTGCTATTGAGACGTATTCTAATTCTGCACTCGTGTCTATTTCTCCGTATAGAATGGCACCGAAAGAGTTGAAAGATTTGAAGACATAGCTTCAGGAGTTGCCAGATAGAGGTTTCATTAGGCCTAGTATTTCTCTGTGGGGAGCTCCGGTTTTGTTTGTGAAGAAAAAGGATGGCAGTATGAGGATGTGTATAGACTATAGGCAGTTGAACAAGGTAACAGTGAAAAACAAGTATTCTTTGCCTCGGATAGATGTCTTGCTTGATCAGTTGAGAGGTGCTTCAGTGCTTTTGAATATCGATTTGAGATCCGGCTACTATCAGTTGAAGGTAAAAGATGTGGACATACCAAAGACAGCTTTTTGTACACGTTATGGGCACTACGAGTTCTTGGTAATGCCTTTCGGTTTCACTAATGCTCCAACAGCATTTATGGATATGATGAACCGAGTGTTCCACAAGTTTTTGGATAGGTTTGTGGTAGTGTTCATAGACGATATCTTAGTGTACTCTAGGACCGAGGAAGAGCATGATGAGCATTTGCAGCTAGTACTATAGACTTCGCTTGAGAATCAGTTGTATGTCAAGTTGAGTAAATGTGAGTTTTGGATTAGGGAGGTGGTCTTCCTAGGTCACGTGATCTCGGCCAATGGGATTAGTGTGGATCCCAAGAAAATAGAAGTCATAGTGAGTTGGAAACAACCAAAGTCGGTGACAGAAATCCGTAGTTTCCTAGGCTTGGCGGGGTATTACCGGAGATTTGTGGAAGGATTTTCGAAGACTGCAACATCTTTGACTAAATTGCTTCAGAAGAATGTTCCGTATGAATGGTCAGATGCAAGACAACAAGCGTTTGAGAAGTTGAAGAAAGCTTTGACCGAAGCTCTTATCTTGATTCAGCCTGAACCGAAAAAAGAGTTTGTGATTTACAGTGATGCCTCGTATGTAGGTTTAGGTTGTGTGCTTATGCAAGAATGTAAGGTTGTGGCCTATGCTTCGAGACAGCTGAAGGTTCACGAGAAGAACTATCCCACTCATGACATAGAGTTAGCCGCAGTGGTGTTTGCTTTGAAGATTTGGAGACATCACCTTTATGGTGAGAAGTGCATTGTTTATACCGACCACAAGAGTTTGAAATACTTGATGACATAGAGGGAGTTGAAACTTAAACAGTGTAGGTGGTTAGAGCTCCTTAAGGATTATGACCTTACGATAGAATACCATCCGGGTAAGGCAAACGTAGTGGCCGATGCTTTGAGTAGAAAAGTGGCAGTTGAGTTGCAGGCCATGTTTACGAGGTTGAGTGTGTCAAACGATGGTGGTTTGATAGCCGAGTTACAAGTTAAACCTCCATTGGCTCAGTTGATTCGAGAGAAACAGTTGCAAGATGAGTCTTTGACACCTCACGTGCAAGATATAGCCGAGGGTAGGCCTACAGAATTTTGCTTTCGTGAGAACGGGATCCTATGTTTCAAGGATAGGATAGTTGTTCTGGAAGATTTCGAGTTGAGGCGTATTATCTTGAATGAAGCACATAACAGTCCATTCGCTATGCATTTGGGTAGTACGAAGATGTATCGTGGTTTAAAAGAAGATTACTACTGGGTAGGGTTGAAGAAAGATGTGGCCGAGTTTGTGAGTAAGTGTAAGGTATGTCAGGGAGTTAAAGTCGAGCATCAGTTTCCTTCAGGTTTGTTACAGTCATTGAAGATTTCAGAATGGAAGTGGGAACGTATTACCATGGATTTTGTATCGAGTTTACCGTTGACTCTTTCGAAGAAGAATTCAGTGTGGGTGATAGTCGATAGATTCACTAAGTGTGCTCACTTCATACATATTCATACTACCTACACCTTAGATAAGTTGGCCGATCTGTACATTAGTGAGATAGTGAGACTGCATGGGGTACCGAAATCGATTCTATCAGACTGAGATCCGAGGTTTACAGCTAGGTTTTGGGAGTGTTTGCATCGTGCCTTGGGTACTTGGTTGAACTTCAGCACTTCGTATCATCCGCAGTCAGATGGTCAGTCGGAGAGGGTTATTCAGGTGTTGGAGGACATGTTGAGGTGTTGTGTCATCGACTTTCAGGGTTCTTGGGAGAAGCACCTACCGTTAGTGGAGTTTGCATACAACAACAGTTATCAGGCTAGTATTCAGATGGCCCCGTATGAGGCTCTGTATGGTAGAAAGTGTAGAACACCTATTTGTTGGGCCGAGGCTAGATAGAAGCTTGTACCGATGCCCGACTTGCTTAAGGGCACTACCTAGAAGGTAAAGTTGATCTGTGATCGCTTGAAGGCAGCTTCAGACCGACAGAAGTCGTATGCCGATTTGAAGAGAAAAGAGATAGAGTATGTAGTAGGCGAGAAAGTGTTTTTGAAAGTCTCACCATGGAAAAAGGTAGTGAGGTTTGGTAGGAAGGGTAAGTTGAGTCCGAGGTTCATTGGACCTTACGAGGTAGTTGAGAGGATCGGTCTCGTTGCGTATAGATTGAGACTCCCGATTGAGTTAGAGAATATTCATGATGTGTTCCACGTTTCTATGCTTCAGAAGTATAGATCATATCCATCTCACGTAATGCCAATGGAAGAGATCGAGTTGAACCCCGACTTGTTGTATGATGAAAAGCTAGTTGAGATTCTTGCTACGGACATGAGAGTGTTGCGTGGGAAGTCTATCGAGTTAGTCAAGGTTTTGTGGAGACACCGATGTGTGGAGGAGGCTACTTGGGAGAGAAAGGGAGACATGGAAAGATAGTTTCCGTATCTCTTTCTGTCAGGTAATTTCAGGCACGAAATTCCTTAGGTGGGGGAGAGTTGTAACACCCCGATTTAGGGCCCAGGAGTTTATCGGTTTTGATCTAGGATTAGTTCGGTTTAAATTGGATTTAAAATGATGATTTTATAAAAGTTGCATTTATTTGCGAAAATTCCATTAATGAAAATTTTAAAAGGGTTTTATCTTGTTTCTTTTCAAAATCAAAAGGAAGAAAAGCTATCATCTTCTTAAAAGCTCCTATTTTCTCCAAAACCCCTTCTTACACCCTAAAATCACTATTCCATTACCCAACCCCTCATCCAAGCAAGATTTTTGAAGGTAATCTCTCCCTTGTTTCAGTTCTAACCTATCTAGCTTGTGCTCTTTGAAAACTTTCTTTTAAAAGCCATTAAATTGCATTTTGATTTGGTGTTGGGTTTGAGAAAATGGGTAAATCTATGGTTTTTTCGTGTGGGTTTCTAATGTAATGTTTAAGGGTGTTTTTGCTCATACTAGAGTGTCTTAAAAATGTTAAAAAGATGGCAAATGGTGGGAAACCCGAAATAGGTATAAAAAATGAGATTTTTAGGTTGAAAAGTTTGAGTTTTTGGGTTGGTTTTAGGTTGAAAACGTGATTGGTGGTTCCTTTGATGTTAGGGAATGTTTCTAGATGATTTTGGATGTGTTTTGATGGTTGAAATGAATGATTTCAGTGTGGGGTTTGTTTAGAACGAAAATGGTGAAGTTTTGATGAAATTTGTGTTCGAATCGATGTGTTTTGGTTGCAAGATTGATTTTCCGGGTTGTTGTTGGGTTACAAGTGTACTGGTGTCCTAATAGTTTGTTTTGGGTTGCTTAAAACAGAGGAATCGGGTTTGGGTGCTTTGGGCGCAATATCGAATACTATGGTGGCTTGAGAACGGTGTTTCGGTTTTTGTTGGGCTTAATCGGTTAGTGCAAAACTGTTTTGAGATTTTAAATGCGTTCAATGAAGTTTTTCGGGGTTTGGGTGGAGTCTTAGAGACTGTTCGTTCTCATCTATATTCGTTTATCCACTGTTTTCTACTCATCTAGGTTCAATTGTGATATCTAGACAAGATAATAAATGAAATAAATAGGGTTGCTAATCGGAGTGAGGCCTTAGCGGGTTTCGCTTCGGTTTTCCTCGTGTAACCCGATCGGTCCGGTCTGTTGGCTAGGCCGGGACGAAGGGGTTACAGTCAAGGGAACTGATACATGTCAAACTGTATTGATACAGTATTAAAGTTGAATTAAAAATTAGGGAAAACGCGTATCGATATGCTCAACAAGTGTACTGATACGGTCTCGATGAAATGTTAAATTAGGGTTGTACTTTGCCAAAATCACTTTAAAACTTTTCCCCTCTTTTTCTCCACAAACCCTAGCTGCACATCCCTATAAAAACCCCTCAATTCCTCAAATGTTTCACATCAAACTTAAAATTCGTTGTGGGTTTTTCATCTACACATCAAAGCAAAGCTTTGTCAACAATATTGTGCATTCACATCAACCCATTCATCCACTCTAGTAAATCAAGGTATCAATTTTCTTTTCTTTTTGATTCTCGTTTGTTTTTAGTAGTCGTTTTAACTTAATTTTAGTATAAAACATATATATGTGATATGGGTTTTCAAGTTTTTAGAAAAAAACTTTTCAAAATCCAAAAATCTTTTATTCGAATATAATTTTATATCGTATATTTTTTGTAAAAAAAATTTAAAAACTTTTTAACCAATCTTTTCTTTTATACATGTATATATTTTTTAACATTAAAATTGATTTTCAAATACCTTGAATTATTAGAATTTATTGGATTGAATGAGATGTTAATTGCATACATATTCGAATTGTTTTGATGTTTTCAGGGTTATGGCACCGACAAAGAAAGCGAGACGTTACCTTACCACTACGTCTGATCCTATGGACTATGATGAGGGTAACCCTAAACCAAATATCCTTATATAATCCAACGTTGTTTTCCAACCCCTTCGGATATGTCACGTTATAAGTTTTTTCAAGGTTTCACTCTTAGGGAAGAACGTGTCGTGTCTATTCTGTTTTTAAACTCCGAACATTTTAAATTTCAATTCCTTCCTTTGATTCGACAATGGAAATTTATAAGTTTTTTGAACCTTCCTCCCATTGTCTATCGAAACTTGGTCACAGTTTTCTTTTCTAATGCTATATGCATTCATGATGAAGATAGAGAACATGTTGTTGCTATCGAGTCACACCTTATGGGCACTTTTCAAATTGATCAAGATGTTCTTTGCAAAGCATTTGGTTTTCAAAATATAGGGATTGATGATAAGAATTCCTTAGGTCATGGTCCTCTAGGTTCCGTAAATGTTTTAAATGCTCATGACCGAATTCTTCATCTTATTATTACATGGTTTTTTCGTCCATCGGGAGGGAAATTTTCAACTATCCGTCAAGTAGACGATTTTTTGCTTAGGTGTTTTCGGGAGGGTAAGCGTCCTAACCTTTGTCAAATCATGTTTTCCGACCTTGTTTATCTAGTTCAACTCCGTCACACCGACAAAGTAAAATCCTTTTACTATTCTACGATGTTGAGTCATCTATTCCATTCCCTTAAGATTGATGCACACATGATTTTCCTGAACTCCTTGGCCAACCTATTGATGAGCGTTCTCTCTCTCGTGCTCACTTCTCTTATGCCGATAATGAAAGGGTTCGTGTCCCTTGAGCTCCTCGACAAGATGATCCACAAGCTCCATCAAGCTCCCAGGGTGCTCCGATTGCTTCTTCCACCATGGACAATCTCATGACTTTCCTTAATGAGAAATGTTGCATGTAAAAGAGTCTATCGCAATTGAGTGCAAGTGTACACGTCGCAAGTAATAAAGTGATACTAGAGTATCGGATATCGTCTCCACAGGGACTGGGCTAACCCTTTCCTTTGCTATCTGCACAAGGGGAAAAAGAATGATTTAAGATATTGTCACGAAAATAATAAAGAATACTTAAATAAAAGAGTAGAGATATCAAGATAGAGAGAATGGGCTGGTATTGAATTGCTCAGTAGTGCAGGTATTGCAGAGTTTAGGAAATCCAGTTCTGTCGTCGCGCCCGTCGCGGCAGCACCTGTCGCGACAGCAGTCCGTTGATTGTCGCGGCAGCAAACACTCAACTCCGTACTTTCAAGTTTGGCAAGAATCCCAGATCTACCTTGGCCTATCCCTAGGTCCAAGTCTGTCGATGATCACGTCTTGATGATACCTCCCGGCGTGAATCGAAGGGTGAACACCGATGTGTATGAATTCTTCTTTAGCCACTTAACCTCGCCCTATCCTTAGGCACGAGATAGTTCAACTATAAACTAGAGAACTTGCTCTTATTTCTTTCGTATACTTAACTCTCCCGATGCTAAGTAAATAGATAACCTCACAATGCTCTCCCGATGCTCTTGCAAGATATTAATAACCAAAATAAGAGAACTTGAAGTTTATTTTATTGAACTGAAAATACCTAAAACAAAACAACCCTTGCAACTACTTTACAAATCAACCTGTGGCCCTAGGGGGAATTTAGAACATGTCGTGGGTAGGAAAACAGCAGAATTTGGGAAGGAGGCTAGGGTAATCCGTTCTGGGTTATGCCTCTAGGTTAAGATATATGCCCTTATATAAGCTTTGGGCTCAAGTTAACTAATTTAACAAGGATTACAACTTTAAATTAAAGTATGATTCTAATAAAGACTAAATCTTCAAGGAATCTACTTTCCAGCTGTCCTCCTTGTTTCTTGGGATTATCTCTCCTTGAACTTTGGGCTTCGAATATCTTCTGATCTAGGGCTTGGGAAAATATGGTGATTTCACACTAACAGACGGGCTGAATTTTCTCTATCTGTCGAGGTCCACACTGCATCTTCTCCACAAAACTGCTGTCGTCCTTTGCTGTCACGGCGGCAACCATGGCAGCAACGTCCTCCTTGACTGCTCATTCCAGATTTTCTGCATCGCTGCCCAGCGCCTGCCACAATTGCTTCCACGGCTGCTGCCCTGGGTGCTGTCACGGCTGCTGCCCTGGGTGCTGTCACGGCTGCTGCCCTGGGTGCTGTCACGACTGCTGCCCTGGATGCTGCCACGGCAGATACCTGCAAAAGTAACCAAATTTTAGCAGTATCTGCGCAGTTTTATCTAAATGTGATGTTTATGCAAAACTTAACCTAAAATGCAGTTAAACATGCTTGAGTGCAGCAAAAATAAGGATAAATGATGGGTAAAATATAGAACTTTTAAGCACTGATCACACCCCCAAACTCGAATCTTTGCTTGTCCTCAAGCAATTCAGACCTAAAAGAAAAATGAAATATTTTTGTTTTAGCTTTCAAACAGTGACCTTTCCCTTACCCGTCGTTCGTTCCCTGTGACGGCAGCACCCTGTCAGATAATCTAGGATCTGTCCGGAATCTCTCTATAGTCCTCGTGCAGTGTGTGCATGCTTGTGAACAGTTATATGCCAAGACTCTCTTAGTTTCACTAGAATATTATTCTTTAGCTTGTTTAGAGTTTTTCTTACGAGACTGATTTCTTTCTTTTTCTTACTAGAGCCAGAATCGGGCACCTCTAGTTATTTCCTTTTTTTCTAATTTCTTCTCTTTTCTACTAGAGCCAGTATTTCAGGCACCTCTAGTTAACTGTCTAGAGCCGGTGATAGGCACCTCTAGAAGTTTTTATCTGGTTATATGCCTAGAGCCAGTGGTAGGCACCTCTAGGTTTCCCGAGATTCTAGTCTCTTTTCTACTCTAAGTGCTAAGTTTTCTATTCTAGTTTGGCTAAAAGAAGTCTAAGCAGTATAACAGTCACAATGGTGTTTAAGTTTTCAGAACTATAGAAAGGCTCTAAACTTCTCCTAAAACTATCCTAAAGTTGCTGCCACGACAGGGCTGTCACAGCAGGTAAGTTCAAGTCACAGTTTTCAGCCAAAGTTTTCAATATTTTCATTTGTTTTTTTTCATAAAATAAATGCGACACAATTAAAACTAAATGCAATATTATATTAATAATTAGGAGGACTGCCTACCCCCAAACTCAAGGGTTGCATTGTCCTCAATGCATGACACAAAAGATGAAAAACAGAAAGAAAAAAATGACAGAAAAGTTAAACATCACAAAAAGATAATATATATAGCAGGCGACAGAGAAGAAGAAAAAGAAAACTTAAGTTGTGTGGCTGTCGTCGCTGCTGCTGGAGCTTTGGATGAAGAGCTGTCGGCGGGCAGTCTCTTTGAACTTTGTCGGAGGAACTGTGGGTGCTGCCCTGAGAGTATGAGTGCTGCCGCGACAGGGGTGGAGGCAGAGCTTCCTCGGGTTGCTTGTATCGTCATTGCAAGGGTTTTCTCTGTTTACCTAATAACAAAAACAAACTAAAAACCAATATCAAATTTCTAATTCCTAAAATAATAAAGATAAAATAAGATAAAATTAAAATAAAATAAGTTAAATTAGGAGTGCCTTGAGGGGCATCTCCTAAAGTAACTACTCCTTGTTCTATTGATGCTTGATGGGTCGTTTCCGGTACTTCTTGAAGTCCATCCGTACCCTCCATCTGGTGATTATTCTCATGGTGGGGGCTCCTTTCTTTCTTTTCCCTTTGTAGTCCATTAAGTCCTCCCTTCTTGGGAATGTTTCTGAGGGCATGAATATATGATTAAAAAAAATCAAATTGACATTCGGCCACAAACTTACCTTGTTTTCGTTGAATGTTGTTGTGGTTGAATGTAGCCCTTGCTGTCGTGTCTGCTGCTGCGGCAGCCAGTTATTTTGACAGTCCGTTGTCAGGTTACTTTGCAGGTCAATGGGACATTGGTAAGTTCCATCACTCTCTATGCCAAATTCTGTTGACCACTCGTAGATCTCCATCAGTAGAGACTTTGATGATTCTGTGTCCACCGGTGTTGGTTCCTCTAATACCTGCAATGGAATTGGTGAGTTTTTAAAGAATTCAAAAGGTTCGTTTATTACCTGCTCATATTCCATTAGCGAGGCATTGTCATCGGGTTGCTCTTCTAGGTGGTCGTGCGAGTGCCATGACAGGGATTGATGTGTGCAATCTTGGTCGGGCATAACCGAGGTAGTGGGTTGAGAGTTTTCCTCGCATGTGATTGCTGCCGTGACATTCTCTTGAATTTCACTCAGCGTTGTCGCGGTGTTGCTCCATTCCGGCTCCTCGATCATTGCTATGTCAAGTTGTTGCTCAGACTCATCATATGTTGGGTATTCCTTCACATGGGCATCCTCGTCATCTTGCCTCAGGATTTCAGGTTCTTCCGTGGCATGAATGAGGACCGGTCTGCTCAAGAGTGCATCCATCTTGGTGATACTTTTGTCCATAGAAGCCGACACTTCTTGAGTGAGTGCCATGAAGGCTTGCAGTGTGTCTTCTAAGGATTTTGACTGCTCTTGAGGATGATGACATTGCCGGGGCAGGTCGGGTTCTGCAGCAAAACTGTTATTGTATAAAAAAATTTGCGGGTTTTGATCGTACCATAAAAAAATTTGCTGCTGCGGTATCGGCATTTGCTGTCCCTGTTGCTGCTGTGGCGGCATCTCTTGTTCTTGTTGTTTCCATCGTTGGTTGTCCATATATTCACCGAAAAATTGGGGACAACTTTCGAGTGCATAATTACTTTCACGGTAATTGCAAGAACTTTCCCACATCAGCTCTCGAATGGTTTTTCCTGGCATGTTGATGCCCTTGAACCTGTATTTTCACCTGAGTTTTTGTTAAAAGATAAAAAAAATAAAAATAAAGAAAAATAAAGAAAAGTGCAGAAGCTAGGGTAAGAGTGTGTTGCCAGTCCCCGGCAACGGCGCCAAAAACTTGTTGCGTGTAAAAGAGTCTATCGCAATTGAGTGCAAGTGTACACGTCGCAAGTAATAAAGTGATACTAGAGTATCGGATATCGTCTCCACAGGGACTGGGCTAACCCTTTCCTTTGCTATCTGCACAAGGGGAAAAAGAATGATTTAAGATACTGTCACGAAAATAATAAAGAATACTTAAATAAAAGAGTAGAGATATCAAGATAGAGAGAATGGGCTGGTATTGAATTGCTCAGTAGTGCAGGTATTGCAGAGTTTAGGAAATCCAGTTATGTCGTCGCGCCCGTCGCGGCAGCACCTGTCGCGGCAGCAGTCCGTTGATTGTCGCGGCAGCAAACACTCAACTCCGTACTTTCAAGTTTGGCAAGAATCCCAGATCTGCCTTGGCCTATCCCTAGGTCCAAGTCTGTCGATGATCACGTCTTGATGATACCTCCCGGCGTGAATCGAAGGGTGAACACCGATGTGTATGAATTCTTCTTTAGCCACTTAACCTCGCCCTATCCCTAGGCACGAGATAGTTCAACTATAAACTAGAGAACTTGCTCTTATTTCTTTCGTATACTTAACTCTCCCGATGCTAAGTAAATAGATAACCTCACAATGCTCTCCCGATGCTCTTGCAAGATATTAATAACCAAAATAAGAGAACTTGAAGTTTATTTTATTGAACTGAAAATACCTAAAACAAAACAACCCTTGCAACTACTTTACAAATCAACTCGTGGTCCTAGGGGGAATTTAGAACATGTCGAGGGTAGGAAAACGGCAGAATTTGGGAAGGAGGCTAGGGTAATCCGTTCTGAGGTTATGCCTCTAGGTTAAGATATATGCCCTTATATAAGCTTTGGGCTCAAGTTATCTAATTTAACAAGGATTACAACTTTAAATTAAAGTATGATTCTAATAAAGACTAAATCTTCAAGAAATCTATTTTCCAGCCGTCCTCCTTGTTTCTTGGGATTATCTCTCCTTGAACTTTGGGCTTCGAATATCTTCTGATCTGGGGCTTGGAAAAATATGGTGATTTCACACGACAGACGGGCTGAATTTTCTCTATCTGTCAAGGTCCATTTTGCATCTTCTCCATAAAACTACTATCGTCCTTTGCTGTCACGGCGGCAACCATGGCAGCAACGTCCTCCTTGACTGCTCATTCCAGATTTTCTACATCGCTACCCAGCGCCTGCCACGATTGTTGTCACGGCTGCTGCCCTGGGTGCTGTCACGGCTGCTGCCCTGGGTGCTGTCACTGCTGCTGCCCTGGGTGCTATCACTACTGCTGCCCTGGATGCTGTTACGACTGCTGCCACGGCAGATACCTACAAAAGTAACCAAATTTTAGCAGTATCTGCGCAGTTTTATCTAAATGTGATGTTTATGCAAAACTTAACCTAAAATGCAGTTAAACATGCTTGAGTGCAGCAAAAATAAGGATAAATGATGGGTAAAATATAGAACTTTTAAGCACTGATCAAGAAATTCACAAACATGGAAGCTGGGTTTGCAGCCATTGACACTCGATTAACATCCTTGGAAGATCGAGTCAAGGGTTTTGACACTCGCTTCACATCGTTGGAGGATCAAGTGAAAGCCATAGCTCTTCAACAAAACTCCATGGATGTCTCTCTCACCGCTTTCCATGGTGTTTGGCTTAATCAATCTAGGAGGCATCAACCTACTCAAGACGATGAGGATGAAGAGGACGAAGATGACGATGATGGTGGGAACTAGTAGTTTTGCATATCATATCATGTCATTTAGTTTCATTGTTATTGCACCTATGCTTAGAACTCTATGTTTTTTTTCTTTATGTTTTAGGATTTGAGTTTCGACTTGTTACTTTGAACTATTTTTTTGCTTTCAATTTGAAGTTTGCATTTGAATTCAATAATATTATTGTTGCTATTATCCTACCTTGTGCTTTTATGTTTGATCTAACAGAAAAGGGGGAGAAGGATTATAGAGCCAATTTTGAAAACTTGTCTTAAATTAAGGGGGGGTAAGTTTTTCAAAACTTTCAAAACTTAAAAATTTATATTTGGTTTTGTTATATCAAAAAGGGGGAGATTGTGAAACTAAAATTGATTTTGATATAACAATTTAACTTATGGACTAAATTGCAAAACAATAAATTTTTAAGTATTTTTCAAAGTCTCCCATTTTGACTAGCCATTTTGAACCAAACCATATTTCAAGACAAAATATACTTAAAGGTTCAAATTTCACTAAGTCTTTTCATGTGTTTTCAAGCAAAACTTAAACAAAACGCCCAGGCGTATCGATATCCTTATGCGTATCGATACGATTTTCAACACTGGAATTTTAATTGTTCATAGCGTACTGATACGATTTATACTTGTATCGATATGATATTCATCTTGGCAAGACTTTAATCTATAGCGTACCTATACGCATTGTAACCGTATCGATACAGTTTTCTTATCAAAACATTATTTTGCTATAGTGTACCGATACGGCACGTCACCGTATCGATACGATATACTGACCTTTGAAAAATCCTTGCATTTAATTTTCGACCGTTGACTTGTCAGTTAGATGGTATCCTAAATTTTAAATGACCATTGAACCGTATCGATACGCTAGGGGAGCATACCGATATGCTTCTTATCAAAACCAAATACAAGATTCCAGTGAGCAAAATCCATATCGATATGGCTAATCGTATCGATACACCCCTTAAAATCGTACCGATACGCCCTCGAAGTGTATCGTTACGCCTTGTTTTTCAGTCACAACGGCTCTTTCTTGTTTGAGACAGGTACCGATACGCCCACGAGTCGTACCAATACGGTAGGTTGTCGAGCAGCATTTATTACGAGAAATTGCAGACCAACGGCTTTATTGATGATCTCAACCACCCAAACGGCTAGAAATCAATACAAGGGTATAAAAACAAGTCTCAAATGCAACAGCAACAACCATTGAACCTACAAGCAACATCAAAGCACTCAAATCCAAACTTTGTTCTTTTAGA
Organism: Hibiscus trionum; assembly: GCA_030270665.1. Lineage (NCBI taxonomy): Eukaryota > Viridiplantae > Streptophyta > Magnoliopsida > Malvales > Malvaceae > Hibiscus > Hibiscus trionum. The sequence goes on from BSYR01000007.1 coordinate 12,931,343, forward strand.
GTCAAATCTTTGTACCCAACTCCTTTGTGTTCTTCATTGTAATTCTTATTGTTGGGGAGTGTTTGATTGTAATTAGGTAAACATCATCCTTAGAGTGGAATTTGTAAAGTTTACCAAAAACTCTTTTTTGTAAAAGTGAGTGGATTAAGCTTTGTGTAGAAAGCTTAATCAAATTGTAAGGTTTCCTCCTCATCCAAGAAAATGGGAAGAATTCAATTAGTGGATTGGTTGAAAATGGTTAGTGGGAGCTAAGGTAGTGGATGTAGAGTTCATTGGAGAACTTGAACCACTCTAATTGACTGGTGTCCAAAATTTTATTCTTCAAATTTCCACCATTAAAATTTTTATCGCCAATTCACCCCCGTCTTGGCCATTTGCAATTGTTTGATCAACTCAACATATATGTTGTCTTGAAATGCTTAGAAGTATGCTGAATAATTTGATCCATGTCTTGATTACTTGATTATGAGATGTATGAAGGTTGTACTCTTGCTATGCTTTGTCCTTGAATGCTATGTTATCTTTGAGATTGTAATGCCATGTTAGTATAAGCAATATGAATAGATAAGTTCATGTATGATATGATCTATTTGCCAAGGTCTAGGTTGTTTTAGATGTATTATATGTATAATTTCTTGATTAGAAAGCATGCCCTATTCGAATGAAGCTAGGAAACTTAATTGGTCCTTGTAGTTATGTGAACCATTCGAATAGATTGATTTATGCCGAGCTTGTCTGTGTTAGCATCGTATCATATTATTATAGTATAAATCAAATATGATAACATGATTGTTGGCAAATGAAATGTTATAGTTTGAATGTCATGCTTGGATGATCTTGATGTGTTCCTATGATTCGAATGCTTATTATGATGATGGGATTTGTTTACTCTTCTTGTTTGATTCATGTTGTTTAGGTTAGATAGTGGTAACCTATATGCTTGTGCACTTGTGTTAGTGATTGAATGATATATGAATCTTGTTGTTGCTTGTTTGATTAGAAGTCTAACTCACCTATTAGGAGTGAGTTATGAAAAAAAATTAATTGGTTCGTGTTTTCCTTGTTTGAGTAACACTTCTTAGCCAATTTAGGATTAAACCGGGTGAGGGTGTTACATAGGCTCAAATAGTTACATGTCAATTAATCAACACAATTCATATCTATACAAGTAATTTAGAGGCATGCTTAACAAGATAAATCATTATCCAGTAAGCACCAAATGATCAAGACCTCAACCTAGGCCATAGAATAATTAAGGAATTGAAGCATATGACCATAAGCACTCACCAAACACAAGTAATCAATCTAATCATTATTTAAACCATTAAAAATCATTTGATCACAACTATGAAGTATACAAAGCATTAAAATAAAACCAACATATTAATCATTACATACAATCATCGTCTAACGTAATATAAAATCAATCGAGTTCTCATTTTCTAAATAAACAATCTATCCCAATATTCTACCCACATTGCCTTATTACAAACAATATTAATACTATAACCATACCCTTTGAATACGTTTGTCTTGGAATCCACTTTGTCTCGGACCACGACCCCAAACTTGCTTAATTCACTGAATTGACGGGCGAAAAGAGAGCGTAAGCATATAATGCCTAGTGAGTGCGCTCAAAATGGGTAAAACGTCAATGCAATTTTAAAACAAAAACCGATATTAGAAATTCATATTAGAGCAAGTCAAACACACCATTTCCAAAGCATTTAAATAAACCATGCTTGTTCAAAACATAAACATTATGCTTTCATAACAAACCTTTTATTCTCAAATCATTTAATAAAACATGTTTGATCAAAACATAAGCGTCATATCTTTCGGCTTAAACCATGCACTCATTGCAAAATAGAGTATGTGTATAAAACCAACACACTTGCTTAATTCTTTTGAAAGCATAACATGCATAATCACCATATGCATCAAAACACTTTTTCACAAGTCTCATGTTTAATCAAACCAAAGAATTTCTCATTTGTTTCCAAAACAAAACATGCACTTAACATTTCCAAAAATATGCATATTAAACCATATGCAACATGTATCATGGATCAATAGTAAATCCCATTTGCTAGCCTTCAACTTAAGCTTTCCCATGCATAACAACCTATATGTTAGGCTTAAGGAGTAAACATGTATAAACCAACATTATACAACACAATCCATCAACATGATACATCATCAATTATATTGGTTTTCAAGTGATCATAAACAAGGTTTCACTTTACAAAATATTACATCGGATACACGGATTCAACAAGTGTTCACACAACACTTCATACATTCTCACTGGCAACACACAAGGTTCAAACACGGGAGTTTTGGTACACATAAACCCCTCCATCGTCGTGACACTCATGGTGGAGTATTCGGTACACCGTACAAACCCCTTGACACCACTCATCGGTAGATGTATAATCCACTAACGGGAGTTTTCGGTACCCATAAATTCCTTCACCGTTAGGGTACTTCGATGGAGTATTCGGTACACCGTATAAACCCCTCAACATCCAAGGTGACTTATTATAGTGCAGTATCAATCCTGTGGCCGGCCAACTATATCCGATAATATTTTAAACTACATCACTTGCCAATATAATGCATTACTAAGCATTAACACACTGTTTTCATATGGATCAATCAAAACATTTATCCAATGCACATCATCTTGCATTAACAATGTTTAAGAACATTAACAACTTATGCATTACTTCCAAAAGCATCAACAACATTTAATAACCATTTTCCAGCATTAAACCATGCTCAAATCATGCATAAACAATAGTCAAATTCATCCATGTTTTTAAACTAAAACATGTAAATCAAGTCTTATATCAAACTGATATTCAAAAGACGAAAATAGGGAAAACTTACTTCCGAGCATAGCTAAGATTGCTAGACTTTAACTAAACTCCCAAAGTCATAATTCAAACATCTCTATAATACCAAAATATATTTACACTCACCAACATATCATCGTCTTGGTGCCAATGTCTCAACGCCAACGCCTAACCAAAAAACGTCCAAACACTTGCCATCTTCCACAAGAAAATAAAAGGATCAATATAAATTGCACCACACCAAAGTAACCACTTTATTATAGTATTTTCCCCTTGCACAGTACACCATAACTAAACGAACCAATTCCATTTCCCTAACATCCTATTTCCTTACATAGTCACGTCACAAGCAGGGAATCGTTTCCCAGCTTCTTTCTTCTCTTTTTATTACTGACGATAATGCTCTATTCCAATCACCTTTTCGTTTTTTTAATAAAAACAATACCCCTTTATGAATTAAATGAACAGAATTTATTATTTCCCAACCTTCAGTAGATTACAATACGCACAACAGGGGCAGTAGCACCGCACCCCTGCCCTGGGACATTCGCCCCACTTCAACATTCGATCTTTTTTTTAAGCTTTACATCTCCTTACAAGAAATTAATCAAACATCTAAGGTGCATCCTCATCTTTGATCCAACAATTCAACCAACACTCTACCAACGTGAAAACATTTAGATTATATCTAACCCACAAGAATAATTCTGAACCCAGTTAAAACATTTAAATTTCATCAATCAAATCATGATCCACTCATTATCATCTAGAAATTAAATTAATTAATTAAAATTCATTTTAACATCAAAAGGCAATAGAATTGATAGAGAATCAACGCAAAATAATTAGGAGAATCTTGAGAGAAAAAGAGGGATAAGTTTAGATATAGCTTTCTTTCTTGAGAAAATAATAGCCGTCATCAAATTCTAATTGGAAATAGATAGTAAAATTCTTATTTAATAAATGGGTCAAATAATTCCATAAAACCATAACTTTAATTATTTTTACAAAAAATATCATTACTAATATTTTACAACCTTTTTTAAAATAGTCACCAGTTAATTAATATTAAAACAACCCAACTAAAACTATTCAAACTCAATTTCATCCTTTCTGAAACTTATTAAATATACTTTTCACAAATACTTGTCACAATAAATTTATCGGAAATCAATTTAATTATTCAAATTATTTTTTGGAATTAATTAATTAGCTAAAACCTAACCCAAATTTCCAACCCGATTCTGATAATTAACCCAAATCTTCTAGCCCATTTTCCGGGGCGTTACAATGTATAAGCATGATTACTTAGTGATGTAGCTTAAAGAATCTAAAGCATGGAACAATAAGTCCATCCTTTCATTTAAATCTTTTACTTATGCACATATAAATTTTAAACTTGGACAACAAGTTCACCATTCTAAGTCAAGATATTCACACAAATTACACATATACATAGGTGGTTCGATCTTAAACGTTTTCATGTATACATTTAAGTAATCGAATAGAGCTTTTCTATTCACCCAAATGGATACTCCAAATAGAGATTACTTACTATGCAAATCATTGTCATGACTCATTACTTATAATATAAGCTTTCTTGGTATCTTTTATCATAGTCTTGTAATTCAAGCAACATGTTACAGTTGTATATCTTTTGATTTAAAGCATCCATAGTATCATTAATTAATGAGTATGCATTCATATATATATAAACGATCCAGAATATACTTGTACAAAAACGATCCAAAATATACTTGTATATATTTCAAATCTTGTATAAAAACATATAAGTTCACAACAGTCCATTAGATACTTATATCTTATTCAAAACTGTTCATAAAACATATGTATATATTTATAAATTCAAAACAGTCCATGTATACTTGTATCTTTTTCAAAACTGTCCATAAAACATATGTATACATTTATAAAATCAAAACAGCTCATGTATACTTGTATCTTATTTAAAACTGTCCATAAAACATATGTAAACATTTATAAAATCAAAACAGTCCATGTATACTTGTATCTTATTCAAAATTGTCCATAAAACGTATGTATACATTATAAAATCAAAACAATCTAAGTGTACTTGTATCTTATTCAAAACTGTCCATAAACATATGTATACATCTATAAAATCAAAACAGTCCATGTATACTTGTATGTTATTCAAAACTAACCATATAAATCTTGTATATAAAAATATAAGTAAAACAGTCCAATATTCATATATATACATATAGGTGATCAAATCAGTCCACTAAGATTCATATTTATGCAAAACAGTCTCATTTACATGTACACACAATTACATGTTCAAATCAGTCCATTAAGACTTCAATTCAAGCAAAACAGTCTCCATTACTTTTTGAACGTTACATTTCACATATATAATTAAATAGGTGCTACTTATCATGCAAGTTATCAAACATGGTATAATATAAACATGGATTATTGATCACAAGTAGTGTTTAGATAATCCTTTAACTTGATTTACAAGCTTCCTTATTTGTCTTTAACATGGCCTTCAAGAGCATACATTCCTTATCGCACACATGTATTTCTTGTCATACCAGTTATCAAGTTCATCCTACCATAACACAAGTTTTCTTGGTACTTAAGACATCAATTATAGCATATTATAATTATCTTTTTCTTAGCATATAAAATATTTGTTGAACTTTATGTGCTCGATTTCCTTCAACCGTTCTAGCTCGCCAAGTGGTGGAGAAGTTGGATATTTGGGTGATTTTGTGGGAGGTGAAAAATAGACAATAGACGCAAGGATTTATAGTGGTTTGGCCTTCTAACAAGCACCTACATCCACTATCTTAGCTCCCCACTAAGGATTTCAATCAAATTCACTAAAAATTTCGTCCCCTTTTCTTGGATTAGGAGGAAATCGTTACAACGATCAAGCTTTCTACCCAAAGCTTGATCAAGCACTCTCTTACAAGAGAAATTCAAAGCAAACTAGAAAAGCCATCTAATAGGAAATTGTTTGCACAATTAAGCCCTCACCCAAAACCTAAACACTTGAGCAAATTTAACAATGTTTAGCTCACAAGTGTTGTCTTATACAAGAAATGTACAATAAAACTCTAAAGATAATTTGACATTATAATGTTGTTGAAAATTGAAGGGTTAACCATCTCTTGATGCTTGGGGGTCCCTTTTATACTCCTAATTGAGTTTGTAGCCGTTGAGGATCGTTGGGGTTGAATTAGAGCCGTTGGAGCCTTTATTTCCCTCCATAAATGCAGTTATGCAGCTTGGCCTATCGATACCCTTGAAATTGTTTCGATACGGTCCCAATAAAGAAATAGCTGTTAAGTTCCTGCAGCTGGTGCGTATCGGTACGGTCCTGCAATTTAAAAGATCGTTGGGAAATTGACCGTTGGGGGTGGTTGGGCGTATCAGTACGCGATACAAATGTATCGGTACACGAACTAGTCGTTGGGCTATTTTAAAGCACACTCTATCGATACGACTAAGCGTATCAGTACGAGTTTTGGCTACTGGAAAGTCATTGTAGTTAAAACCCTAAAGGGTATTGATACGGTACTCTACAGTATCGATACGGTTACACTTAAAGCATGGTTTTGACTACTTTAAATCATTCCAAAGCTTTGTAAAACCTTTTAAACACATTTTCAAGTTGTTTTTGACTAAAAACATATTTTAAATTCTTTTCAATTTAGTCCAAAACATTTTTCAATTATTATATCAAAACAATTAGTTCTACAATCTCCCCCTTTTGATATAATAAAACCAACTTGAAAAATTGTTTGAGATTCTCTCCCCCTTTGTATTTTAAAAATTTTGAATAAGAGATTTAAAATTTAAATGAGATTAAAGCTCCCCCATATTCTCTTGAAAAACTTGAAAAAACAATTTTTCAAAATATTTCTCCCTCTTTGTTATATCAAAAAGAATTTAAAATGACATTAGGCTCAAAATAACTTAGGAGATAAAAAGAAAATTGACACAATTAAAATTTTGGTTTTAAAATTGTCTCTCTCTTACTCAAAGCATCAAACAATGTTAGTCCAACATTTATGATAATCTAGTTAAAAAATAAATCAAATTAGACAATTAAAACAACTAGATTTTTACCATACTTGAACTCAAGGAAGGATGTGAAGCCTTCCTTCTTCAAGTGTTCTTCCTTGTGTGCATGGAGCTCCCCCTAAAATTTGGACTTGTTGATCAATCTCCATCACACCTAGGCAAGACAATCAAGTAATTTTTGTATCCAAATTGCATTGGATCCATAAGCATTAGTTGCACATAGTTTAGTCCCCTTAGGAATCCATTTTTCAATTTCATCCTTTTTAGTGGAAGTGATTAGTTCTTTTGGAACCCAAACACTTCTAAAACAATTTCCATTCAAGAATCTAGGGGCACTAGATTGTCTAACATAAAAATTTGATTTTCCTAAATTGTTTTTCTTTTGAAGTTCATTGAAAATCAAACATTTTTCCTTCTTAAGATCATCAATTTCTTTTTGACGATCTTTTTCCATCGTTTGAAGCAAGTTTTGTAAGTCTAAAACTTTAAGCTCTAAATCTTTAATTTTTGCTTCAAACTCTAAATTGGTTTTAGAATGCAAATCATTTTCGGTTTTTACTTTGAAATCAATTTTTTGTTTTTCGAAAATGAAGCCTTGAATTCAAAAACCAATTCATCATAGGCTTCTTGTAACTCATCAAAACAATATGAATTTGAACTAGATGAGTTAGAAATTACCTCCCCTTCATTGAGGGCCATGAAGCATAGGTGGGCTACCTCATCATCGGTGGAGTCTTCATCACTCCAAGTTGCCACATATGCTTTCTTTGAAGATGATCTCTTTTTGTTGGACTTGTGGGATTCCTTCATCATCTTCTTCGATTCATGCTTGGATTTATCTATTTCGCTCTTCATGAACCGAGTGAATTTCTTGAAGAGATAGGTCATCACTTCATCTTCGCTTTCCTCCTCACTTAGTTATACATGATGGCATGTGGATAATTTGAGAGCAACGACACTCGCGTTGATGCCTAGCTCCATGATCTTCTTCTTCCCCATCTTTCTTATCTCTTCCATCTTATTCTCCTCTTCTTTGTCTTTCTTCATGATTTGGTGAGTGAGAAGTGACCCCATGAGTTCATCAAGCTTCAAGGTCTTGAGATTCTTGGCTTCGATGACGGCAGTCTTTTTTCGAGTCTCATGACTCGGGAAGGGAGTAGATAAGCTTTCGGGCAAGCTTTTCTTCCAGAATGACTTCTCCATAGCCTTTTACTCCATTGGTGATGGTGGAGAAATGATGAAACATCTTCTCAATGTCCTCTTCCGGATCCATCTTGAAGTTTTCATACTCGTGATTGAGGAGGCAAATCTTGGACTCCTTTACTTCATTTGTTATATCGTATGTTACTTCAAGCTTGTCCCATACTTCCTTGGCACCCTCACAAGAAGACATCTTCTCATAGATGTTGAGGCTAAGTGCACAAAAGATGAAGTGCAAAGCCTTGCAATTTAGTTTCATCTTCTTAAGTCATCAGCACTCCAATCCGCCTTGCCTTTTTATGGTATGAACGGACCATCCTCAATAATGTCCCAAAGCTTGTAATCTTTGGATTTGACAAAGAACATCATTCTTGTCTTCCAATAAGCATAGTTGGTCTCGTCGAAGAAGGGTGGCTCGTCGATGGATTGCGCCATTGAACCGGTTGTTTGAAATGTTGTTCGAGCTTGTCAGATCACCTGAATAGGATGTTAATCCTCTTCAATTGAGTCAAGCTCTGATACCAATTGTTGAACTTTATGTGCTCAATTTCCTTCAACCGTTCTAGCTCACCAAGTGGTGGAGAAGTTGGATATTTGAGTGATTTTGTGGGAGGTGAAAAATAGACAATAGACACGAGGATTTATAGTGGTTTGACCTTCTAACAAGCACCTACATCCACTACCTTAGCTCCCCACTAAGGATTTCAACCAAATTCAATATGGATTTCGTCCCCTTTTCTCGGATTAGGAGGAAACCGTTACAACGATCAAGCTTTCTACCCAAAGCTTGATCAAGCACTCTCTTACAAGAGAAATTCAAAGCAAACTTGAAATCCCTCTAATAGGTATTTGTTTGCACGATTAAGCCCTCACCCAAAACCTAAACACTTGAGCATATTTAACAATGTTTAGCTCACAAGTGTTGTCTTATACAAGAAATATACAATATATCTCTAAATGACGAAGAGCTATCGAGAGAGGCTTGAAGAGTGGGAGAGTTGCAACACAGTTTGAGGGCTGAGAGGAGAATTCGAGGACGCTTGATTTTCTTTCTTGCTTGCTTTATAAACTGCCATAACTTTTACAATTTTTATGGATGTTATTTTCTTAGACATGAGCTAAATACTTTGTTTGAGTTTATTGTTTTAAGATTCTATGTTTTAATTATCGTTTAATAGTATAGCCTTTTTTCCTTATATATTATCTTCATTGTTCTTCATGCATAATTATTATAAGAGCTATCGAGAGAGTTCTTTTAATTATTTATCTGTGGCTTAATATCAAGAGAGATAAGTTAGATAAATGTGAACAATGGAGCTTAAGATGTTAACTCGGGTTCTAATCCAGCTTAGAGATAAGTTTAGGATTTCAACGACTAATAAGAAGAACTTGAATAAACAAGAAGTTGTTAGGGGTTCACGCAGACATGCATTACCATAGCTTCTTGTTGTTAACTTCTAGGTATCGAGAGAGTCTAGCAGTTTATTAAAAAAACATGTTGAATAGATGAAGATATAATTGGTTTACGCAGACATGTATTGCCAACTGCTATAGCATTCGAACAGTAATCAACATAGTTCTTAGACAATAATCCTAACATCTATAATCATTTGAATTTTTTCTACAACATCTTTTGTCCTTTGATCATTGCTTCATCTTTATTTTTTATCGCATTTAGTTTATAACTTTTATCACCATATCATCTTATTATTATTATTATTATTATTATTATTATTATTATTATTATTATTATTATTATTATTATTATTATTATTATTATTATTATTATTATTATTTCAATAACTCTTAAGTGTGATTGCTTTGAGTTTATCACTCCAATTCTTGTGGGTTCGACACTCGATACTTATCACTTTATTACTTATGTGACGGGTATACTTGCTCTAATTGTGCATACTATATTTTACGCATTATATTCCCATCTTTAACAAGGGTACCGGTACTCTAACACGAGTACCGGTACGGCACCCCTGGGTATAGATACTCACATGCGTACTTATACTGCCATTTCTTACTAGAAATCTTAAATTTTCTCAAGTACCGATACACGTCGACCCATACCGATATGGCCCCTAATCGTGTACCAATACGGCCTAATCTCGTATCGATATTCTACTCTCATGTTCATACAATCTATACGAAATACAACGTTACAACGCTTTATACAATTCCCTAAAACTTATGGAAGTCATTAGGATTTGTTTGTTAGCGCATTTAATTTTTAATAATAATTATCATCTTTGTGATCGTTTAATAAAATATTTATTGGTATTATCCCTTAAGCATAATTTCCATTAAATCACGTCAAACCATTCGAACTAGCATACAAGACATCACAATTTATCAATTAGTCAACCAATCATCAATTAATTATACGAGTATTTCAAATGACCCTACATGGTCTTTAAGGCCCCTACGAGTCTCGACATATTCGTAACACCACCAAGCATCTCATAAATATCAGTCTCATAATACAAGTCTCTAAACATGCTTATTTCTCGTCTACCTATTTCGCAGACACTAACATGCAAGGTAATTACACTTATGATACTCATGAAGTATTTCAGAGTTCGACGTATACTAACCTCAAGAAATTATTGCTAAATCCTCGCTCGATCTCTGCAAAAAGCTCATTTTTTATTCGGTATTCGAGCCCGAACAATCCTCATAGAAATACAAATACCATAATTTTAATTAACATTATACTTTAACTAACCCATAAAGGGAAAAAGCACAAAAATAGCTTACCGTGTATGAATTTTGGAAAACGAACTGCACCAAGAGACTCAGAACGTCAAAAATCCCTTGGGTAGGGTCCACTAGAAAAAGTCAACGGTTGGTCAACCATTTGTCAGGGGTGCAGGTGATCCTGTCCTACATAGACCATGTTAGCTATGGTGCACCCTAGGTGCGGGATCCGGTGTGCGCAGGTGTAGGTGCACCAAGTGAGGCAGATCGGGTGTGGCGTAGGTGCACCTGGTAATGCAGATCAGGTGTGGCATAGGTGTACGGTTGCATCTGTGCACCCGTCCCAGCAACTGATGCACGCCCACGTGTAGGCAACGACGCGTGTGGTGTATGTGGTGGCCTGCGATGGTCGGATGGAAGCTGCGAGCTTTATATTTACTCTTCTACAGCAGGTGAATCCAATGGTGCCATCAGTTTGTGGCGAAGGACGACGGTTCGTGTTGTTTGAGCTTCACCAAATCTTCATTCTCCTCAACTCGGGAACGAAAATGACCTAAAAGCTCCCCCTCTCTCTAAAATCTTCATCTTATTCTCAATTCTCTATCCACTATATTATTCTGATTTTTCACCCATCCCTAGGGAAAAGTTAGAAACGTTTAATGCCCCACAACCTCTAATGGGTAAACTACAAAATGGTCGTACAAAGTTTTCAAAAAAATTTACACTTATTCCCTTAGAGTTTCACCTAATTCCAAAATGCTCACCATATCCATTAATTTAAAGTTTTAGATTCTTCAGTTTCAGGCCCTCCAAAATAAATTATTCAAACCTAATGTTTGACCTGAATTACCAATTTAAAAATCGGGTCATTACACATCATACTTTTTGAACTCTGGTGTTTTAAATTTGGGTGGAATTTCAACATTTGGAACTAGGCTAAGCTCCCTAATGTTCATTCCAAACGATATTTCTTCTTCTTCTCGGGTTGTAAATTTCTCCTAAAGGTCTTTGTTTTGAAAAATTCTACCTTGACCTTATTCAATCTGTCAATTTAATCCAAGTCTAGAAGATTTTCTCCAAAATTATCCCCTTGATTAACATTCAACCCTTTTAGGACATGGGTAGACACGTCTGTCTGATGTAATGTTGTTCCTTCCCTGTGAAATGTTGTCTCTTATGGGGGGTCTGATAATGCTTGAGATAAAACACGGGTAATATTGGGGATCTTTACTCCACAAAACCATTTCCTCTCTAAGCTTCGGGATCTCATATCCTCATCCATTGGGCTATTTATTCCATCATGTCTTGTTGAGACTTCATTATAGTGTCCTTCAAATCTTGTTTAGTTCTTTCTATTTGTCCTCTCAAATCTTCCATCAACTTGGCAAAGTTCTCATCCATTCACCTTTTTTATATCGAGTATAGTGTGGGTGTGGAATCTTTGATTATCAAAATTCTACCATGGAGCCTCCCAACAATTAATATTATTTTTTCATATGAATTAATACATCAAATGTATTATCAAATAAAGCACCAAATTAAGAACAAACATTAGCAATGAAATATAAATAAAATGCGGGAATGAATGTAAATAAAGGTGTTGATTCCATAGGTGACCACCCTAGAACAACTTTAATTGAATAAAAGGTTTCGATACATTAGATATTAGATTTTTACAAATAATATTGAGCCTTTAACACCTTGGTTCTTCATCTAATTGACAAGTCTGCTCCTCTTCATGGCTTGACGTTCGATCGACATTCTATCTCGATACGATCGCCTCCAAGTTTGGCTTTGACTCTTCTTTTTCACTACCGCTTTAGGTCATTTGATGGGTGATCATTGGAAGAATTGCTTCATAGTTTGATTGACGCCTCTTCTAGATACTGCCCCATGCTTGTGCTCTCTTCTACATGATCGTGAAAACCTCTTTTCATATATGAAAGCATTCTAACTTGATGACCACTTGCGAATCAACACCATATGTGGATGCAATGCAAGTGAACGAGTAATTAACATAATATGATGATTTCATGCAACTACAATGCAAATGAATAGTCTATGCTTGTGTGATGCAAGAATCAAATTTCAAAAGAACATACAAATTAGTACCAATGATTATTGCACATAATAAAAGACCCACACAACATGTTTTATTTACAGAAAATAAATCTTACCCCATCATGGTTTCTACCCGCATGTTCTAGAATAAATAAACCTTATCTACATGATATCTAGTTCTCTAGGGTTTTCGCATGGCTCTAGTGGGGGTAGGCTCATATGATTCTCTATATGACTGTTCGGTTCTAAAAGAGTACCTGAATTGTCCTCGCTATCCCCTACTAAGGGTAGCAAAGCCCTCGATCCTCACACATAATAGGTTCTTTTGAATCGCGTTAAATTCAAGAGGAACCATTTTCCTACGACTACACGGATAAACAATATTCTCACGAAAACGTAAGACATATGAGCCCTGAAGGTATTTACTAGGCCTACACGAATAAACAATATCCTCACGAAAGAAATAGTGTTTAACCGCAGTTAAACTTTAACACCCCAAAAGTTAAAAAAAATGAATGATGAAAATAAAAGTGTTTGCAATTAGGGGGTTTTGAACCCATGACCCTTTGAGTGGAAAACACGTGACCTAGCCATTTGAGCTAAGGTAATTTCTGGTTGTAACTTACCATAATTACCTCTTAAGTTATTCGTCTAGATATACTGAAAATAAAAAAATGGAACCGTTCAACTACCCACATGTCTGCTCATTTTGAGTATGGAGAGAACTTTCTAGATCTAAAACTCCTCCCCAAACTCTTCAGCTACCTAAATCGAATGCCACTCCGATCTCCTTCTCCGGTCGTTCGTGGCATGCACCGCCGCCTCCTTTGCGCTCGGCGTTAGACCCTGCTCCTAGCCCACCGTCCCACTCGCGCGTTAGCGCCACCGTCCGTCGCGAGGCATGGTTCAAAAGTTCGAAAAAAACCCTAAGTGCAACCTTCTATTTTCTCCAGCAATTTCGTCATTGTCTGCCGTCCGTTCACCACGCCAAGGCCACCGTCGAACTACTTGTCCCAAGGCGAGCAAAACCCTTATGTTTGATCGCCCATCCGACGTCGACAGAAGCCTCATCGGAGCAACGAGTTTTTCGACCGTTCACCTTCATTTTAGGTAAGATCCGGTGAGATTTCGGCTTCTTTTATGATGTTGTTGTTGAATGGGGTGTTTTGGTGAGCTAACCATGCTTTTCTCTTTGTTTTTCCGGCCAAATCGAGGCTTTTGGGGCTTCCGACGACACCACCGACGGCTTTCCGATGAGTTTTTTCGGCGAGATCTGTTAGGTTAAATGAATCAGGTTCAACCCGGTCTGAACTGGCCCAACTCAGTTTGAGCCCAAACTCGAACCGAGCCTCGACCCGTTGACCCGACTCGTTGACCCGGTCCGAGTCAACCCGTCCACCGAGTCAACTCAGCCCGAGTCAGCTCAGTGAGTCAGTCGAGTCAACTCAGTGAGTTAACCCGCCGAGTAAACTCAGTTGACCCCCTGTTGACTACTGACGTCTTGCTGACGTTAGTGTTGACTTTGACCAGTTGACTTTGACCCCGTTGACTTGCTGCCGTCAGCGTTGACTTTGACCGTTGAATAAAAAGTCAACTTTTCCGAAAATTCCTATTTTATGTTTTTCGATGTTCTGAGTTCGTTTTTGAACCCCATTTCATAAAATTCTAACCCAAAAGTCTTCGAATCTGACCTTGAATCCGAACTTGTTTATATACTTAATTATTTGGTTAAGAGCTTGTGAGTAAGGTCTGATCATGGAATTTGTGTAATTGAAGGTATTCTCGGTTCCTTGGATATACGATGTTGAGGGAAGTCGAATTCAAGTTCGAGTGCAATCGAATGGGGTTTCATGAATCGACCGATATAGCTCGGAGTTAAGGTAATACAATACTACCCCTTGTATGCTTTATGTACATGTTGATATCCGATTAACGCATGCATGCTTATGATGAAGTGTTTTGTAAACTCTGCTTAAGTCGAATCAGATACGAGAACATAAGTATGGAAATTATTAAAACCAAGATATTCGAATAAGAATACTAATAGACCAGAAGTACCGAAAGTTATTAGTAATAAATGTTGCGTGTAAAAGAGTCTATCGCAATCGTAGTGAAAGTGTACACGACGCAAGTAGTAAAGTGATACGAAGTATCGGATATCGTCTCCACAGGGATTGGGCTAATAGCTTCACCTTAAATCACTGCACGAAAGTAAAGAAAATAATTGAGAAAATTGTCACGAAAATAATAAAGTAAACGTAAATAAAAGAGTAGAGAATTCAAGATAGAGAGAATGGGCTGGTATTGAATTGCTCAGTAGTGCAGGTATTGCTAAGTCCAGGAAATCTAGTTCTGTCGTCGTTCCCGTCGCGGCAGCAGTCCGTTGCTTGTCGCGGCAGCGAACACTCAACTCAGTACTTCAAGTTTGGCAAGAATCCCAGATGTGC
This sequence comes from Hibiscus trionum, assembly GCA_030270665.1. NCBI lineage: Eukaryota > Viridiplantae > Streptophyta > Magnoliopsida > Malvales > Malvaceae > Hibiscus > Hibiscus trionum. Next base: position 12,946,692 of record BSYR01000007.1, read on the forward strand.
CTTGGCCTATCCCTAGGTCCAAGTCTGTCGATGATCACGTCTTTGATGATACCTACCGGCGTGAATCAAAGGATGAACACCGATGTTGATGAATTCTTCTGTAGCCACTTGACCTCGTCCTATCCCTAGGTCCGAGATAGTTCAACTATAAACTAGAGAACTTGCTCTTATTCCTTTCGTATACTTAACTCTCCCGATGCTAAGTAAATTGATAACCTCACAATGCTCACCCGATGCTCTTGTAAGATATTAATAACCAGAATAAGAGAACTTGAAGTTTATTTTATTGAACTGAAAACTCCTAAAACAAAACAACCCTTGCAACTACTTTACAAATCAACCCGTGGCCCTAGGGGATATTTAGAACATGTTGAGGGAAGGAAAACGGCTAGGGTTTTGGGAAGAAAGCTAGGGAATCGGTTCTTCCTCCTAGGTCGAAATATATGCCCTTATATAGGCTTTGGGTCCAAGTTTTCTAAAATAGCAAGAATACAACTTTAAATTAAAGTACAATTCTAATAAAGACTAAATCTTCAAAGAATCTACTTTCCAGCCGTCATCTTTCTTGCTTGGGATTTTCTCTCCTTGAACTTTGGGCTTGACATTCTTTTCGATCTGGGGCTTGGAAAAATATGGTGATTTCACACGACAGACGGGCTGAATTTTCTCTATCTGTCGAGGTCCACTTTGCTTCTTCTCCTCAAAACTATTGTCGGCCTCTGCTGTCACGGCGGCAACCATGGCAGCATCGTCCTCCTTGACTGGTCATCCAGTTCCAGCTCTTCTGCTTCACTGCCCAGTGCCTGCCCTTTATGTCTGCTACAGCAGCAACCTGCGAAAAACAACCAATTTCAGTAGAAACTGTGCCTTTTAATATATTTGTGATGTTTAACTGTAAACTGACCTAAATACAATAAATAATGCTTGAATGCAGCAGAAATATGGGTTAAATAGGGGGTAAATAATAGAACTTTTACACACTCAACACACCCCAAAACTCAAGTTTTTGCTTGCCCTCAAGCAACTAAGACCTAAAAGAAATAATAAATATTTTTGTTTTGGCTTTCAAACAGTGAACTTTCCCTTACCCGTCGTTCGTTCCCTGTGACGGTAGCAACCTGTTGGATAATTTAGGATCTGTCCGGAGTCTCACTATAGTCCTCATGCAGTGTGTGCATGCTTGTGAACAGTTATATGCCAAGACTTTCTTAGTTTCACTAGAATAATTCAGCTTTTAACTCAAATTTTTATGCCAAAGTTTATCTTTTGAAGGTACTTTTTCATGCTCCTTTGATTTTTGTTTTGACTCGATTTCTCTATATTTTTTAAGCTAAAGTTTCATTAGAGCCAGTTTTGGGCACCTCTAGCTAACTTCCTAGAGCCAGTTTTGGGCACCTCTAGGGCTGTTGAGTCTCTTTTGCTAAACTTCTTTCCTAGAGCCAGTGTTAGGCACCTCTAGGGGCTATTCAAGTGCTAAGCTTCCTATTCTAGTTAACTAAAAGAGTTCTAAGCAGTATAACAGTCACAAATGTGTTTAAGTTTTCAGAACTATAGAAAGGCTCTAAACTTCTCCTAAAAACTATCCTAAAGCTACTGCCACGACAGGGCTGTCACAACAGGTAAGTTCAGTTCACAGCTTTCAGCCAAAGTTTTCAATATTTTCATCATTTTTTTAAGAGAGAAATAAATTAAGTAAAGACACAAATTTTTAAACTAAGATGGACTCCATTAATGGAGGTATGCCACCCCCAAATTCGAGGGTTGCATTGCCCTCAATGCAAATGACAACTAAAAACAAGAAATAAAGCATTACATCACAAAACATATAGCAGGTAGCAAGAATAAGATAAGAAACTTAAATTTTAATCGATGTCTTCGTTGCTGCTGCTGAGTTTAATCTGGCGGCGGGCTCTAGCTTTCGGAGCTGGCTGGGGCACGGGGGAGGCAGGTGTGTTCTTTGCTTTGGCCTCCCGTGGTGGCTGGATTCTGGTTGGGGAAATGTGAGGGGGTTGCTCCACCACCTGAACTTCAGAGCTGCTGCTGCTGCTCTCCCCGCTGCTGCTGCTGCTGGCTTTTGGCAGGTTACTTTTATCTGCCATCCGCTTCTGCCTCTTTACTGGTGAGAATTCTTTCGACAAATTCCTCTTGATGGAGGGTTCAGTATCACTGGCGGCCCAAACAGAAGAGGAGGAGAACCCAGCAACAAAGGCGTCAAGGTCCTCTGATGCCATTCGACGTTTTGTGCCACGGGCAATTGGTTCGGCACGGGTGCTGCCTGCTGCTGTCGGGGCAGGCGATGGCGTTGATGCGGCAGAGGTTGTCTGTGGGGTAGCAGCAGGTGTAGGAGTGTGGGCAGGTGTAGTGACAGTAAACTAATGTGCTGGAAATGTGGGGAAAGCAGCATCAGGGAAATTTAAAAAAATTTGTATAAAAGTTACCGTAGAGGCAGCAAAATCCCTGATGAAGGTCATTAAGCCCAGCTGTCGTTCCTCCAACTTCTTAATGGCAGCTAAGATCTGGGCGGAGGAGTCTGTCGAAGCGGCTGCTGCAGCAGCTAGTTCAGTGTTTGGCTGCTCTGTCGTGTCGGTTGTGGTAGCAGCTGGGTCGAATGACGACAGCGGGGTGGCAGTGGTCAGCTCCATGAGGCTGAGGATGTTCTTTTCAGTCCAACCTTTCCCTTAGACTTGAAGGTCAGTGGTCACTTCTGGTACGTCATGGCCACGACAGAGTGAGGTGATGAGGTATGGGAGGTAAAGCGGACCCGTCAGTCTGTGTGCGCAATCCAAGATGCTTTCACGGATATAGCTGCCCACGTTAATGGGTCTCTCATGTAGTATGGAATGAATTAAGGCTAACCTGGGCTGGTCGACCGTTGTATTGTGTGACGACGACATGATACGCTTTTTGATAAAAGCATTCCATAATTTAGCCTCTGGTAGCAGTTGAGTCCTCTTTACCGTTCGTGGGTTCTTTCGGTTGGTGTTCCATTGAGTGCCCTCATCTGTCAGTTCTGCCATTACAGCATCATAGGCAGCCGGGTCAAGGGTGTTGAGGAACTGTTGGTGGGCACCATCATTGTTGCCGATGTAGAAGCCATATAAGGTGTTAATGTACTCTGCTTCAAACGGCACTTCTTTCCCTCAAACAATCAACGTTGTCACTGTCCTGCTGCTGATGGCAGCATAAAATTCTCGAACCAGTGTGACGTTCATCTCTTTAGGTTTTCCTCTTGCGATGTATAGATAAATCCTCGCTCTTCCCCCATATCTCTGCTGGCAAAGGAACGTGGGGGAGTTGTTGTCGGTGTGGAACTGGAGGCAGCATTTCGTCGGGTTTTCCTCGAAGACATTTTTGTGCAAGGGTTGTGGAAATAAAATGAAAGCAAATAAAAACTAAAGAGAGAGAAAGTAAGAAAGGCAAAGGTGAGTGAGAATGAAAAATGAAACGGGGTTATATAGAGAAGGAATTGCTGCCCGTTGAAGCTGTAACGGTAGGCGCGAATAACGGGGCCAGCTAGTAGACGTTAGCGTGTCTGACACGCGTTTCCGCGTCTGTCGTGATAGCGTGATGACAGCCTGTATTTTCCGCGTCTGTCGCGGCAGTTGTAGCGACATGCTTCAAAATTTGGGCTTTATTGGGCTGGTGGGTGGGTGGTGGGCTGAGTTCACTTCTCCTTTTCTTCTTGACTCCTTTATTTCCTAAAAACAATAAAAATAAAAACATTATTCAAGTAAAATAAATCTTATTTCCTAATAAATAATAAGTAAATATAAATAAAATTTAGGTTAAATTAGGGGTGCCAGGTGGGGCATCTCCTAAGGTAACCACTTCCTGCATTCTTGAGGCTCCAGTCCCCTGATAATGCTTTAAGCGCTGTCCGTTGACTTTGAATTGGTGCCCGTCTTTTAATGATCGGATTGTGATGGCACCATGAGGGAAAACCTGTACGACTTGGAACGGGCCAAACCATCTAGATTTCAGTTTCCCTGGGAAAAGTTTTAGTCTAGAATTGAAGAGCAATACAAGCTTCCCTGGGCAGAACTGTCGTGGCAGCAACTTCTTGTCATGCCACTTCTTAGTTTTATCCTTGTAGATTCTTTCATTGTCATAGGCCATTGTCCGGATTTCTTCAATTTCGTTCAGATCTAACAGCCTTTTCTGCCCTGCCTTGTCCAAGTCCATATTCACTGCCTTGATCGCCCAGTATGCTCTGTGCTCTATCTCGACAGGTAGATGACATGTTTTCCCATAAATCAATCGGTATGGAGACATTCCTAATGGAGTTTTAAAAGATTTCCTATATGCCCATAATGCGTCATTGAGGAGTAAAGACCAATCCTTCCTAGTTGGTTTAACCATTTTCTCAAGAATGTTCTTAACTTCCCTATTAGATATTTCAGCTTGTCCATTGGTTTGTGGGTGATATGTTGTCGCAATCCGATGCTTGACACCGTATTTCTTCAAGGCAGCAGCGATAACCCTGTTGTCGAAATGTCTCCCTTCATCACTGATAATCGCCTTAGGGATGCCGAACCTAGAAAAATGTTTTTGTGTAAAAACCTTTAGACGGTCTTGGCATCATTCTTTTGAGTGGCGATGGCTTCAACCCACTTAGATACATAATCTACTGCCAGGAGGATGTATAGATTCCCACATGAGGATGGGAATGGTCCTATAAAATCAATCCCCCAAACATCGAAGACCTTGACTTCTAGGATGTTCTGCAGTGGCATCTCGTTTCTCCTTGAGATGTTTCCTGTCCTTTGGCACCTGTCACAATTCTTGTAGAAGTTTTGAGCATCTTTGTACAGTGACGGCCAATAAAACCCTGACTGCAGCACCTTGGCAGCAGTTTTGTTGCCTCCTAAGTGACCTCCATATTGTGAAGCATGGCAGTGATGAAGTATGTCTTCCTGCTCTTCCTGTGGTACACATCTCCTTATAACCTGATATGCACAGATTTTAAAAAGAAGAGGTTCGTCCCAATAATAATGCTTAACATCATTTTGGAACCTCTTCCTGGCTTGAAAATTAAGATCAGAAGGAATTATTCCGCTAACTGAGAAATTAACGAAATCAGCATACCAGGGGAGTTCAGAAGACTTATCTGCCGCCATCGCTGTCGCGGCAGTGATTGCGGCAGCAAAGAGCTTCTCGTCTGGGAAGGTCTCCATTATGTTTGTCTCATCTGTTGGTAGACTCTGTCCCTTCTCCAACCTTGACAAGTGATCTGCTACTTGATTTTCTGTCCCCTTTTTGTCCTTGATTTCAAGGTCGAATTCTTGCAATAGCAGGATCCACTGTATCAATCGAGGTTTAGCATCCTTTTTCGCGAACAAATACTTCAGGGCAGAATGGTCTGTGTGCACTATTACCTTCGTTCCAAGTATGTAAGAACGAAACTTGTCAATGGAGAACACCACATCTAATAACTCCTTTTCTGTGGTGGTGTAGTTCACTTGGGCGTCGTTCAGTGTCTTGCTGGCGTAATATATGACATGAAATAATTTGTCTCTCCGCTGCCCAAGTGCTGCCCCGACAGCATAGTCACTAGCATCACACATAATCTCAAATGGTTGTGTCCAGTATGGTGGCTGTACTATTGGGGCTGTTACCATTTTTCCTTCAGAACCTTGAATGCTTCAGTACATTCTTCATTAAAGTCAAAGGGTCGGTTCTGCTCTAGAAGATGGAATAGGGGTTTGGTGATTTTTGAGAAATTCGCAATGAATCTTCGATAAAAACCAGCATGTCCCAAGAAACTTCTAATACCCTTGACTGTGGTTGGCGGCGGCAGCTTTTCGGTCACTTCTATCTTGGCTCTGTCGACTTCTATCCCACGGCAGCTAATTTTATGGCCAAGGACTATCCCTTCATCCACCATAAAGTGGCATTTTTCCCAATTTAAGACTAGATTTGCTTTTTCACATCTTTCAAGTACCTTTTGTAAATTGCCTAGGCAGCTCTCAAAATTGTCCCCAAAGACTGAAAAATCATCCATAAAAATTTCAAGGAAGTCCTCCACCATATCGGAGAATATGGCCATCATGCACCTTTGGAAGGTGGCGGGTGCATCGCATAGTCCAAAAGGCATCCTCCTAAAAGCATGCGTTCCGTAGGGGCATGTGAAAGTCGTCTTTTCTTGATCTTCCGGTGTGATGGCTATTTGATTGTAACCTGAATAACCATCAAGAAAACAATAGTAAGGTTTACCCGCTAGTCTATCAAGCATTTGATCAATAAAGGGTAAAGGAAAGTGCTCCTTTCGGGTAGCTTTGTTGAGCTTCCGATAGTCCATACAAACCCTCCAACCGGTCACAGTCCTGGTTGGGATTAACTCATTGTTTTCGTTGGTCACCACGGTCATTCCTCCTTTCTTTGGAACGCATTGCACCGGGCTTACCCATTTGCTGTCGGAGATGGCGTAAATTATACCAGCATCTAACCATTTGATTATCTCTTTTCGCACCACCTCTTTCATCGCATGGTTTAGCTGCCTTTGAGCATCTATAGTCGGCTTATGATCATCCTCTAAAAGGATTTTATGCATGCATAACGCCGGACTAATGCCTTGAATATCAGCTATCGTCCATCCAATTGCCTTTTTGTGCTGCTGCAGCATCCCTATTAACTATTGTTCTTGTTCCTGCATCAACTTTGAAGAGATGATTACGGGCAACGTATCATTTGAACCAAGAAAAGCATATTTTAGCTGCCCTGGCAGGGGCTTCAGTTCTAAAATAGGGGGCTCAACAGTTGATGGCTTTTGGATTGCATGATTATCTGAAGTATAATTTAAGGGTTCGAATAACTTACCTGGACGATCGCCTATCCAGTTTACTTCCTCCTGATCTTCAGTATCAGATGAATCAGATTTTGAGGAGTTGCTGTCGTCGTTGCTGTCGTGACAGTCCTGTAAGTGGCTGCCGAGGCAGTGACCAATTTTGATGTCGTGACAGCCAGACCTGATGCAGGGTTGGTCAAAGGTAACTTCAGTGATAACCTTGCATTCCTCTTCTGCATCAGCCTGCTTCATAGCTTGGAGAACATTCAACTTTATTTCTTGATCGTTCACTCTCATGGTGAGTTCTCCTTTCTCCACATCAATCAGTGATCTTCCCGTGGCTAAGAAGGGTCACCCCAGGATGATTGGTGCGTTTTCATCTGCTTCACAATCTAAAACGAGAAAGTCAGCAGGAAAAATAAATTTATCCACTCTTACCAGAATATCTTCGATTTTTCCTTCCGAATGAACGTAAGAGCGGTCTGCCAACTGCAGAACTACTGTCGTGGGTCGGGCTTTTCCAATACCTAATTTCTGAAAAACAGATTTTAGCATTAAATTAATACTAGCACCAAGATCACAAAGTGCCTTACGCACATATTTATCTCCGATTACACAAGGTATGATGAAGCTCCCCGGATCCTTCTTTTCTGGGGTGGTTTCCTATGAAGAATACTCATGCATCCTTCTGTCATCTTAACCGTTTCAAATTCCCCAAGTTTAGATTTCTTCGACATGACATCCTTGAGAAATTTGGCATAACCGGGCATCTCCCTCACGGCATCTAACAGCGGAATGTTAATATGAACCTGCTTAAAAATATCATAAATCTTTTTTAGCTGAGATTCTTGCTTCACTTGCTGTAACCGTTGAGGAAAATGAGGTGGGGGACGATAATCAGCAATACGTCCTTCCCACTGCATCCGAATCTGAGGAGGTTTGGTTTCAATATTTTTTTTGTCGATTCTGCTGTCGTAACAGGTTTATCGACAGCAGGTTGTTTGTTACCTGTCGGGGCAGCTTCCTCGGCAGGTCTGTCCAAGGCTGGTTTTTTTACTGTTTCAGCTTCCTTCTCTGGCCCTGGTAGTTTCTTCCCACTCCTAGTAGTAATGGCTTTACACTGCTCATGTGTGGGCTGCCTAGCATTTTCAGTATTGCTAGGGAATCCTCCAGTCTGCCTTGGCTTGATATGCTGGGAAACCTGACCCATTTGTGTCTCCAAAGATTTCAGAGTAGCTTCATGATTTTCATCCGCATCTCTGTTTTATCCATGAATGTTTCTGTCTTCTTAACAAACTGATTCATGTTCTCAATATAAGTACCTGTCTGAGACATGAAAGTAGCCAGAGTTTGTTCCAGTATAGTGTTCGTGGCAGCTGGTGGCTGTTGTTGCTGCTGCTGCGTGTGCTGTCGAGTTAGCAATCTAGGTCCTCCCTGATTTTGATTATTGTGTGCTTGAGGATTCAGGGCATTATTAGGATTACTCCAAGAGAACTTGGGATCCTTTCTCCAGTTGGGATTATAGTTGTTGGAATTGTAATTCGGCTTATAGTTTCCAACATATTTTCCCTCTTCTAACTGTATAGGACACTCATCCGAACTATGATTTCCCTCACAGATTTCACATACCTCTTCGACAGCAAATCCACCTGTGATTTCATCGTGCTGCCGGCTTCATAATCCTTAACAGCTAGAACCCGTTTACCCCCCTTCTTGCTGTCGGAAACTGTTCCTCATTCTTAGCCAAATTTTTCAAGACTTGCATTGCCTCGTCCGGGTCTTTATCCAATAATAATATGTTTGCTGCTGAATCAATTCGAATACGAGTTTGTATGTTGGCAACATTATAGAACTTAGTTACCTGACTCCAGACGAGGAATCTATGCATTGGACAGTTCCGTAGAAGAGTGGTAAATCTGTCCCAGCCCTCGTGCATCGGCTCGTCATCTTCCTGTTGAAAAGTAGCAATTTCATTACGTAATCGCTCAGATAAGTGTGAAGGATTAAAACGAGATAAAAATTCACGAGACAAATCTGCCCAAGTTCTAATTGAACCCGGCGTAAGTTTATTCCACCAAGTCTTTGCTCTGTCCCTCAATGAATGGGGAAATAACTGAAGTCTCAGTATCTCAAGATTAACTCCTGGCAGTCTAAACGAACCACAGATTTCCTGGAACATTTTTAGATGCTCCCTAGCATCCTCTGTAACAGCACCACTGAATTGACCGGCATTGTTGATCATGCTAAACATAACAGGTTTCAGTACGAAGTTGTCAACTTCTATGTCCGGCAGCATGGTTTCCAGTTCTACATGATCGTTCAACATGTAGTCACGACAAGACCGTCGTCCGGTAGCGTTATGCGGGTTGCTGACAGGCGGTCTAACCTCTCCATCTCCAACAGGAGGGTCGTCTCCTCGGTATGCCATCGTCTCTAACTGTTCCTTAAGGTACTCGTTCCTGGCTAGTATGTGACGAATTCGGTTCTTGAGATTGAATGAACGTTTGATTTCCGGATCTAATGGATACTCAGGATCTTCACCTCGTTTCGATCTGCGCATAAACAAGAAACCTTGTGAAAAGCAAGAGTTGAACACACCAAAGAAAAACAGAAAATAAAAAATAAAAACAAAAAGTGCAGTAAAAGAAAAGGTAGAGTTATGTTGCCAATCCCCGGCAATGGCGCCAAAAACTTGTTGCGTGTAAAAGAGTCTATCGCAATCGTAGTGCAAGTGTACACGACGCAAGTAGTAAAGTGATACGAAGTATCGGGATATCGTCTCCACAGGGATTGGGCTAATAGCTTCACCTTAAATCACTACACGAAAGTAAAGAAAATAATTGAGAAAATTGTCACGAAAATAATAAAGTAAACGTAAATAAAAGAGTAGAGAATTCAAGATAGAGAGAATGGGCTGGTATTGAATTGCTCAGTAGTGCAGGTATTGCTAAGTCCAGGAAATCCAGTTCTGTCATTGTTCCCGTCGCGACAGCAGTCCGTTGCTTGTCACGGCAGCGAACACTCAACTCAGTACTTCAAGTTTGGCAAGAATCCCAGATGTGCCTTGGCCTATCCCTAGGTCCAAGACTGTCGATGATCACGTCTTTGATGATACCTCCCGGCGTGAATCGAAGGATGAACACCGATGTTGATGAATTCTTCTTTAGCCACATAACCTCGTCCTATCCCTAGGTCCGAGATAGTTCAATTATAAACTAGAGAACTTGCTCTTATTCCTTTCGTATACTTAACTCTCCCGATGCTAAGTAAATTGATAACCTCACAATGCTCTCCCAATGCTCTTGTAAGATATTAATAACCAGAATAAGAGAACTTGAAGTTTATTTTATTGAACTGAAAACTCCTAAAACAAAACAACCCTTGCAACTACTTTACAAATCAACCCGTGGCCGTAGGGGATATTTAGAACATGTTGAGGGAAGAAAAACGGCTAGGGTTTTGGGAAGAAAGCTAGGGAATCGGTTCTTCCTCCTAGGTCGAAATATATGCCCTTATAGAGGCTTTGGGTCCAAGTTTTCTAAAATAGCAAGAATACAACTTTAAATTAAAGTACAATTCTAATAAAGAATAAATCTTCAAAGTATCTACTTTCCAGCCGTCATCTTTCTTGCTTGGGATTTTCTCTCCTTGAACTTTGGGCTTGACATTCCTTTCGATCTGGGGCTTGGAAAAATATGGTGATTTCACACGACAGACGGGCTGAATTTTCTCTATCTGTCGAGGTCCACTTTGCTTCTTCTCCTCAAAACTATTGTCGGCCTCTGCTGTCACGGCGGCAACCATGGCAGCATCGTCCTCCTTGACTGGTCATCCAGTTCCAGCTCTTCTGCTTCACTGCCCAGTGCCTGCCCTTTATGTCTGCTACAGCAGCAACCTGCGAAAAACAACCAATTTCAGTAGAAACTGTGCCTTTTAATATATTTGTGATGTTTAACTGTAAACTGACCTAAATACAATAAATAATGCTTGAATGCAGCAGAAATATGGGTTAAATAGGGGGTAAATAATAGAACTTTTACACACTCAACAATAAATAATACGGTTAAATCCGCAACTCGATCAATGGTGTCTAAGATTCAATGCCCATAATATGGAGTAAAGGATATTGGATATGAGATCACAGAAATGCCCTTGAGGTATAAAAATGACTAAACTGCCCCTAATAAAGAAAGTGACCCAAAATCTGTATTCGACCTGATTGGAAAATTACCCTACCTAAGATGTATGTTCTATTGGAAAAGACTTCGGCATCGTTATTCAAATGCGTGTGATACTAAAAGAAACTTGGATTTCCCGCCGAGCTCTGTATAACATATGAAGGTGAATTTACTGGAAATATCGTTGTATTCTTGAGCTGATCCTTACGACAGTAATGGATGAATTAATTGGAATATCGTAATGACCAGAAAGACTGTAGTGCCTTTGAGCACCGAAATTCTTAATTAATAAGAATGACGATTTTACCCTTAAGTTATAAAATGAGTAAAACGTCTGTAAGGACCGAAGGAATCAAAACGACTTAATCTCTATCGAGTACGTAAACGATGGAGGTGCTAAATAGTAAAATTTGACGAAAATGGTAGATTTATCCCAATTTTCAAAATGACTGAAATGCCATCTTGAGTTAAATAGGCAGTTATGCGTTTGATGGAATTATGGGATTTCTAATAAGACTTTAAGGGCTAAAGTGCCCCTAACTGTTAGGAAGCACACTCATGTATGTTAATCACTCCTGATATTAATATAAGGTAGGAAGTTTTCCGCACAAAATATAAGTTCGGCTACTCTGTGGCAAGTCATGTGGTGAATTATGAAAGCAACCGTCCAAATATATATTAAATATTGTAAATCGTCATTTTATCATTTCTAGGATAAAATACAAAATCACCCCTGATAGTTAAAAGACTAAAATACCCTCGTTGGCCAAAGGAATTAAAATAACTTTGAATGTATTCGATATCGTAAAAGATCTTGACATAGAAATCCCTGAATGTCTGATTGGAAGCCTGAAGAGCAAATAGAATTTCCTGAGCGACTACTTGTGCCTCGTTGGTATGAATTACCAAAACGCCCATGTATGATAAAATGACCATAATGCTCTTGTAGGCTTAAATGACTAAATCACTCATGATATATTTGAACTTTCTAAGATCTTGATGTATCAATTCTTGAATACATGGTATGAATCGTTTTACGAACCCTTTCTAATAGGGATCTCGTTTTTGAAATTCGTCCAAATTGTTAAAAGTTCAATGTGTCCCATTCCGTAAATACCGAGTATCCTTAAGAAATAAACTGTTCTATCTAGTGTGTTCCATGTGTGCTATATTCTATTGAATGAATTGTATAATGATTACATATTAGTAACCAATCTAACGATTTAATCATGAACAATGCTATGTTTGATGAATGTTCAATTGCTATTGAGATTGCATCACTATGTTAGAAAATGAGATGAAATGTTGAACTGGATATATGATGACATTCTCTGCCTACCTAATGTATGTCTGCTCAATCTGTATACTTGGTATGTTATTGCTTGATCTGTGATGGTATTGCCTGATTGTCTGATGAATTTGATATCATGATCTGTTAGCTTGACCTATGATGGTACAATCTGTTTGCATGATGAATGATGAAAATATCTACTCTGCTCAACGGTATGCCCATTTATCTGTCAAAAGCATGGACCTTCTGTTTCTGATACTCTGAATAGAATATGTCTGTCACATGTATTTTGTTACTCATGTCTAAAATCTGAACACCGATTTCTATTTGGGGTATACTGTTGGGTTATGTTATGAAGTTTCTGCAGGTGCAGCCCTGATCCAGCTGGTAAATCCTTATGGACTCAAGGTATCCCTTGAGTAGGTGCTGATGCTTTAGCACGGGTAAATCCTTATGGACCTAAGGCAGCCCCTTAGGTGGCACCTATGCCCATCGGGCCTAGGGTAAGTCCTTATGGATGCAGTTCTGGGGGACTGCATATTGGTGTAAGGTTGGAGGGTAGTTACTAGTAAACCCTTGTATGTACTTGAACATTTGCATTGAATTGTTATATGTACTCATGATATGATTGGTATGCATTTATGCTTGTTTGATATGCACCTATTAGAACAAACTAGACATTAAACTCGTTGTTTCCATCTTCGTAATCTATCAGCTTGTATAATTCCCGTTTGTTACTCGATGATTCAATAAAGAACAAGTACCATTATTCTCAAGTATAACGTTACCCTGAAATAACGGAAAGGAAAAGAGGCATGTTACTGCTTGGAACATCATGAAAATGTTATGCCTACCATATATCTGCATGAGCTTATATCATCTTTTGGTAGTTTTGTATTACTGAGCTTTTCCAAGCTCACGTTGTTTTTACCATCGCAGGTTAAAAGAATATAGCATGGTATAATGTTTGACATCAGTATTCGGAGTTCCCTCGGCGTTGCCTCTAGAGTACGGTACTATATAGTTAGTGGGCATGTATGTCATATATGTCATGTATTGTTTTATGATAGAGCCTGTAAAGCACTTTCTGAAATTTCTGTTAAGCGTTTAAATGACTTCTTGAAATGTTATTTTAAACAGAAGTTGATTTTATAGTTTAATAAATGTTTTGAGCAAAAAAATGTTTTTACGTGTATTTTTACTGTGGGTCGCTCTTGTGACCCTAATGTGACTTCCTAGGATCCGTTGTAACACATAGGCGGGTCTATGGGGTTACATAAACGAACGGGACGAAGCTCGGGTATAGAGCTTTATGTTATGCCAAATTTTAAAATGTGTTAAAATTAACTCGCATTTCTAAACAAACTTTAATTTAAATTAAACTTGAACTTGTAATTTCTGACTATTAATACAAAAGGTAATTGTGTTTTGGCATGACTCTCTTTTTGTAAAAAAACAAAAATTTACTCCCTAGCGGAGTCGCCAACCTGTAATAACGATGTATTAGGCTCAATGAAATTTTAGTAATGGTAGTTTTTGAAAACCCTGGTTTATTTGAAAACCTGGTTTTAAATTTTTAAAATTGGAGTCCTCACCGGTCACTTGGGTTAGATAGACTAGACGCCAAAAGGTAACCAGAGAAAATTACTTTTTAGGGCTAGGGATTCAGTTACGTGTGGGGAATATTTCGCCCCCACCACGTCCAAAATCGTTACATAATCGGTTACCACGTGTCTTAATATCAAAGCTTGCGAGTTTGAGTGAAATTTAAGTTAAATCCCGTTTATAAATGCAAGTTCATTTTAAGAGCCCCATTGTAACGCCCCGGTTTTGGGCTTAGAAGTTTTGGGCGTTGACCGGTTCGGTCAAAGTGCTGTTCGAATCTAAAAAGGTGAAATTAGGACCTAGTTCGGGTTGAATTAAAAATATGGAAAAATGTTCTAAAATCCTCTTTTAATATATATAAGTGAACTGTGAAATCAATTTTACAAAATGAGGGTTGGAAGGGTGACATTTTGGCTAGTGACCAAAATGTAATTTTTGAAAAACTGCGTGACTATTTTAGAAAGGATTGAAACTTTGAATCTTTAAGGAGCTATTTACCCAAAGGGAGTTTCTCCAGATTTTTCTAAGATATTTAATGTTTTAATTCTGATTTTAAACAAAAGGAAAGTGGAGAGAAGTTATTTCTAACCAATTTTCCTAAAATTTCATTTTCCTTTTCTCTCATTTTCTCTCAAGCCAAACATCTTTCTCCAGAGTTTTTCTTCTGATTTTGCCACTTAAATCTCTCTTTTCAATCCTCTTTTGATTGCTAATCATCTCATCAACAAAACCTCACCAATTGCCATTTGATTCTTCAAGCTTTTTGGTTCTAAAAGAGGAGAAACTCAAGTTTGGAGGTAAGAACGTCCTTCTCCTCTGAACTTCAAGTTCTTTACTGAAATTCCTAAGTTCTCAATCCTTAATTGATGATTTATAATGGTTTTTAAAGTTGTGTAATGGGTCTTGGCTTAAAATGCAAGATTTGATGATTTTGATGGATTTTCGTTGGATCTGTTAAAGCAGTGATTTGAGGTGTATTTTTGATGTTAAATGAATGTTAAATTGATTGGAAATTGAGTTTTAACTAATGCAATCCCGGATAGGTTGAATTTCCTAAGTTTAGCTTGTGATTCTTGGTTGTTTTTGGAGTGATCTTGTGGATCTGTTGTTGCTGAAGGTATAAGGATGTTGTTAGGTCCTTTTTAGATGTTAAATGATGTTTATGGATGCTTAGTTTTGATGGTTTATGGCTGGGCTTTGTTGAGGAGTTGTTTGGATGCATTTTCGGTTGTGTTTGGTGGCCGAAAATGGAGTGTGGATGAGAGCAGCGAGTTTAGGTGCTTTCATTGAAGCTATTAATGCATGATGATGCATTAATCTACTGTTTTGATGTGTTTAAAACAGGGGAGTCATCTTTGGATCCAAGTGGTGGTGATCCGGAAGCTTGATTTGGTGTTTCGGCAAGAGGCGAAACGAAATCGGTGAGTGGATTTTGGTTTCGGCTTTGAAACCAGTGTTTTGGAGGTTTGGGAGCTTAGTTTAAGTCTAAGCAACTTAGCTAAGCTCAAGAGTAAGTTTTCGGATAAACTAACTTGGTGATGGCTATGTATTTGGTTGAATGCAATGTGGTGGTTTGCATGTTTTTAAATCTGTTTGAAAGCATATCTAGCATGTTTATTTGCTGTGATTTAAAGCCATGTGATGAAGGAAACTCAAGGTAAGAGTTCCTTGTTTTTTGAACATTGTTATAATGTGGTTGATGCTTTAAGATGCATGATGTTTATGGCTTTGTAAAATGCTTTAAAACAGTGGATTATTGATGATAAATGATGTATATTGGCAAGTGATGTTTTGAAAAGGTTAAGGTCACTAAGGTGTTTAAAAGTCCTTGAGTGAGCCTTGTTTGCTTAAGAACATCAAGGTGGTTAAAAGTCCTTGGATGATTCTTGTTAAGGACACAAAGGTGGTTAAAAGTCCTTGTGTGGTCCTTTCCAAGGTGTTTAAAAGTCCTTGGGGCCAAGGTGTTTAAAAGTCCTTGGGGTGACTCATGTCATGGTGTTTAAAAGTCCATGGGCCAAGGTGTTTAAAAGTCCTTGGGGTCAAGGTGTTTAAAAGTCCTTGAGGTGAAACTTGTGAAGGACACAAAGGTGTTTAAAAGTCCTTGTGTGGTCCTTGCCATGGTGTTTAAAAGTCCATGGGCCATGGTGTTTAAAAGTCCATGGGGATAAGATCACAATGGTGTTTAAAAGTCCATGTGTGAGTCTTATGTTGATCTTGTTAAAAGATGGTAATTATCACTTGTGGCCAATATGACATGTTATGATATGAAGCATGAAATGCTTGTTTAAGATTGCTTGTGAGCATGTCTAAAGGTATTTTGAAGTATGATTTATAAATGAGTTTTATAAATGCATTATTGTGTGGTTTTAATGAGCATTCCTCACTAAGCTTTTGCTTACGCTCTCTCTCTTTTCTTAAACCAATAATGCAGAGCATTAAGGTGCATTGAGGGCAGCAAGGAAGGCAAGCAATCAAGTGAAAGCTAAGCTCAAGTATGGGAAGGTTTTCTTAAACACCTTTAGCTTTTGGCATTTGGCAATGGGGAACCTATGTGGATGTTTTGGGAGATGTTTTGAACTCCTTAAGTTTGTTTAATGTTGATGTTAATGTTGGTACATGTAATTGGCCATTATGAGGTTGAATTGAAGTATTGATGCTTGAATGGTTTGCTAAGTAGGAAGCATGCCTTTAGATTGGGGCTTTTCATATGTGATGCCATGATGATGTTTGGTTGATGCTTATATGTCTTTCATATGTTGAATTTCTTGCTGGCAAAGTTTGGTAGCTTTTGGAGCATGTATGGTTGATCAATTGTGGTTTTTAGTAGCCTTTTCTATGCAATCTGTGCAGGCCGTATCGGAACAGTAGCTGCCGTTTCGGAACGGGTGCCTTATAGCAACCCAGGCGTCCGAAACGGAAAGGCCACTGCCAGCCCTCGTTTCGGTACGCGTTGCGGAACGGCCCCGCGTTTCGAAACAGGCTCTCCCTGTTTCGGAACGCATGACCGTTGGGGGCTGACATTGGCAGTTATATGTTTCAAAATGTTTGCATTTTGGTCCTGAATCTTGTATGTGCAATTGTGTGAGTTCGGGATGTCCGTTTGAGCTGAAATTTGGCAGAGAAGCATGAAACCTGATTAATTAAAAGTTGGTAACTTTAATTTGGGCGAAGTCTTTATAATTAACAGAATTTACATTTTGGTCCCTAAAGTTGTAAATTGTTCAATTGGGTCCCTGTTTGATCTCTGATGTTTATGATCTTTGAGTATGTTGTTTGAATGATCATAACTAGGGTTAATGTACATCTAGACAAGTTTAAAAAGAAAAAAAAAGGGTCGTTAATCAAGGTTGACTTTCGGGTTGACTTTGGTTTTCCCCGTGTGACTTTCTTAATTCGGGTCAACCGTCTAGGCCGGGTTAAGGGGGTTACATTTTGTGGTATCAGAGCTGAGTTCTCGAGTAATTGGGAATGTGTATGTGAATGTTTGAGGTATGTATGCTTTGTATGCTTGTTGGGTGAAAGCATGTTTAGTGAAATGCATGTATGTTGCAAATGAGATGTATGCTGTGATGAAGCATGTTGTAGGTACCCATTGCCAAATCAAAGCTAATGAAATGATGTTGATTTTAATTGGAAATGAGCTTGATTACTTGGATTGCTTACCTTGCTGGGCCTGACTTTGTTTATTTGCATTGTGATTGCATAGTTAGAGTATGGCACCTCGTAGAGAGTTGAGGAGTAATGTGCGAGCTACGGCTCAGAATGAGAATGAAAACGAGGAGAATGTTGAGAGTGCGGTTTTACCTCCTCCACCTGGTGGTGGTGGTGCTGAGGCTGAGGAAGCTGGAGCTGCAGCTGGTGCTGAGGCTGCTGGACCTGAGGCTGGTCAGGGGCAAGCTGTTCCTGACATGACGGTATTAATTCAAGCTATAGCTGGTGCTTTTCAAGCAGTGGTAGCTGGAGCTCGTGGAGCTGGGCATCAGGAAGATGCTGGAGTTAGACTACCTTTGGAGCGTTTGCGCAGTTTAGGAGGGACTGAGTTCAGGGGTATGTCTGCTGAAGGTTCTGAGGCTTGGTTAGAGAGTACCAAGAGAATCTTGGGTCAGATGAGTTGCACTGATGTGCAGAAGCTTGGCTGTGTTGTGTCCTTGCTGCAGAAGGATGCATATACGTGGTGGACAACCACTATTGCTGGGATGGCAGAAGCTGATGTGACTTGGACATTCTTTCAGAATGTGTTCAAGAGAAGGTATCTGGGTGTGAGGTACCTAGATGAGAAAAAGAGGGAGTTCATGTCTCTTACTCAAGGGAGCATGACGGTGGCTGAGTATGAAGTGCAGTTTGTTCGACTCGGTCAATACGCACCTGAGCTTTTCCCGGATGAGCGAGCGAGGTGTGAAAGGTTCCGTTATGGTTTAGTGACGGATGTGAAGATGTATGTGCTAGCTACCGAGTATGATGATTTTGATGTGTTGGTGGGCCGAGCCAAGGATATTGAGATGAACTTGGGTTTATCTGCTAGAGGTGCTGGAGCAAGTACTGGTAAGCGAGCGGCTGAATATAGTTCTGGTGGTGGACGGAACAAGAGGGGACGTGATCAGAAGTATCAGTCCTCGGCTAAGCGAGGTGGTGGAGCACCTGCTCGGGGAGGCAACGCTAGGGCTGATCCGAGTGCTTGTTGGATATGTGGTTCGCATGGCCACATGAAACGTGATTGTCCTCGTGCTGTGAGGGAGGTGCAGGCTCCTGTTGCGGCAGCTGGTAATGGATGCTAGAACTTTGGATCTACGGATCATTTGAGGCGTGAGTGTCCTATGTTGGCCGGTGGCCAAGTTCGTGCTCCTGTTGTTGCAGCACCGCAGAGAGGTCGTGGGCGCGGCCGTGGTAATTTCCAGCGGAGAGAGGAAGGTGGCCGAGGTGTAGCTCATGTTGTAGTTGTACAGCCAGAGGGTGGCGGACAGGCGAGAGTGTTTGCTCAGCGTGAGGGGAGGAATGACGCGGATGTGATCGCAGGTACTTTTACTCTGCAATCCTTGTCATTACTTTCCTTGATTGATTCTGGATCTACGCACTCTTACATATTGCGTGAGCATGCTGAATTGCTTGGTTTGCCTGTTGAGTCTTTGGATGTTGGTATGCGTGTCACTAGTTCTTTTGGTGAGACTGTTGTGACTCGGAAGCTGTATAGAAGGTGTCCTTTGGTTGTTCAAGATCATGTTTTTCATGTTGACCTCATGGAGTTACCTTTCTATGGTTTTGATGTAATCCTTGGTATGGATTGGCTTGCTGAGCATCGTGCTGTGGTGGATTGTGAGAATAAGCGAGTTTCGCTGAAGCTTGCGGATGATTATGAAGTTGTAGTGGTTGGTGAGAATGTGAAGTTTCTTGCCAATGTGGTGTCTACCTTGGAGGCAAGCCGGATGTTGAGGCAAGGTTGTGAAGCTTACCTAGCTTTTGTGATGAATCCTAGCTCTAAGGAGTTGAGGGTGCAAGATATCAGGGTTGTGAAGGAGTTTCCTGGTGTGTTTCCTGAGGAGTTGCCTGGTTTACCTCCTAATCGCGAGGTGGAGTTTGGAATTGAGCTGTATGAGAATACAACTCCTGTGTCCATTACTCCCTATAGAATGACACCTAAGGAGCTGAAAGAGCTGAAGACGCAGTTGCAAGAGTTGCTTGAGTGTGGTTTCATTCGGCCGAGTGTGTCGCCTTGGGGTGCACCGGTCTTGTTCGTGAAGAAGAAGGATGGCACTATGAGAATGTGCATTGATTACCGTCAGCTGAACAAGTTGACTATCAAGAATCGGTATCCTTTTGCCGAGAATTGATGATCTCTTTGATCAATTTCGGGGAGCTGATGTGTTCTCTAAGATTGACTTGAGGTCAGGGTATTACCAGTTGAAGGTGAAGGATGTGGATGTGCCTAAGACAGCTTTCAGGACAAGGTATGGGCATTATGAGTTCCTTGTGATGCCGTTTGGTTTGACAAATGCTCCTGCTGCTTTCATGGACATGATGAATCGTGTGTTTCATGAATACCTGGACAAGTTTGTTGTGGTGTTCATTGATGATATCCTCGTGTACTCGCGTACTGAGGAGGAGCATGAAGAGCATTTGAGGATTGTGTTGCAAGCCTTGTTGGAGAATCAGCTTTACGCTAAGCTGAGCAAGTGTGAGTTCTGGTTAAGTGAGGTGGTGTTTCTTGGGCATGTAGTCTCTGCCAAGGGGATTCGTGTTGATCCCTAGAAGATTGAGGCGGTGATGAATTGGAAGGTTCCTAAGTCTGTTCACGAGGTTCGTAGTTTCCTTGGTTTGGCAGGATACTACCGAAGGTTTGTAGATGGGTTTTCTAAGATTGATGCACCTTTGACGAAGTTGTTGCAGAAAGATGTTAAGCATGAGTGGACGGAAGCGAGACAGCAGGCTTTTGAGAAGCTTAAGGCGGCTTTGACGCAAGCCCCTATCTTGGTTCAACCTGAATCAGGGAAAGAGTTTGTGGTGTATAGTGATGCGTCCTATGTTGGTTTGGGATGTGTATTGATGCAGGAGGGTAAGGTGGTGGCTTATGCATCGCGACAGTTGAAGGTGCATGAGCGCAATTATCCTACGCATGACATTGAGTTGGCTGCGGTGGTTTTTGCCTTGAAGATCTGGAGACATTATCTGTATGGTGAGAAGTGTACTGTGTACACGGATCACGAGAGTTTGAAGTATCTGATGTCTCAGAAGGAGTCGAACCTCAGGCAGCGACGTTGGGTGGAGTTGCTCAAGGATTATGATTTGACGATTGAGTATCACCCTGGGAAGGCTAATGTTGTAGCGGATGCCTTGAGTAGGAAGGTAGCTGTTGAGTTGAGGGCTATGTTTGCCGGTTTGAGTATTTCGTGTGATGGTGGTCTTGTGGCTGAGTTGCAAGTGAAACCATCTTTGGTTCAGTTGATCAAGGAAAAGCAGTTGCTGGATGATTCCTTGGTGTCTCATGTTCAGGATATCGCGGAGGGTAGACCTTCGGATTTCTGCTTTAATGATGATGGAGTGTTGTGTTTTGGGAGTCGGATAGTAGTGCCCAGTGATGCTGTGTTGAGGCGTGCTATTCTGACTGAAGGTCATAATAGTCCTTTTGCTATGCACCCTGGTAGTACTAAGATGTACCGTGATCTTCGTGATGAGTACTATTGGGTGGGTTTGAAAAAGGATGTTGCGGAGTTTGTGAGCAAGTGTTTTGTGTGTCAGCGAGTTAAGGCTGAGCATCAGTTTCCTTCAGGGTTGTTGCAACCGTTGAGAATCCCTGAGTGGAAGTGGGAAAGGGTTACCATGGATTTTGTATCTGGTTTACCCTTATCACCATCGAAGAAGAATTCGGTGTGGGTGATTGTGGATCGCCTGACGAAGTGTGCGCATTTCTTGCCTGTGCATACTACGTTTTCTTTGGATAAGCTTGCGGAGCTGTACATTGCTGAGATTGTGCGGCTGCATGGTGTGCCAAAGTCGATTGTGTCGGATAGGGATCCGAGGTTCACATTGCGTTTTTGGCAGTGTCTGCATCAAGCTTTGGGTACAAGGTTGAATTTCAGTACATCTTATCATCCTCAGTCGGATGGTCAGTCTGAGCGTGTTATTCAGATTTTGGAGGATATGTTGAGGTGTTGTGTGATTGAGTTTCAGGGCTCTTGGGAGAAGCATTTGCCTTTGGTTGAGTTTGCTTATAACAATAGTTATCAGGCAAGTATTCAAATGGCACCTTATGAGGCTTTGTACGGAAGGAAGTGTAGGACTCCTCTTTGTTGGGCTGAAACGGGTCAGAAGTTGGTTTCGATGCCGGCTTTGTTGAAAGGAACCACCGAGAAGGTGAAGCTCATTTGTGAGCGTTTGAAGGCAGCTTCTGATCGGCAGAAGTCTTACGCGGATTTGAAGCGTAAGGAGATTGAGTATGCGGTGGGTGACCGTGTGTTCTTGAAGGTTTCGCCTTGGAAGAAGGTGATGAGGTTTGGCCGGAAGGGTAAGTTGAGCCCTAGGTACATTGGACCATACGAGGTGGTTGAGCGTGTGGGTCCTGTTGCGTACAGGTTGAGGTTACCTCAAGAGTTGGAGAAGATTCATGATGTGTTTCATGTTTCTATGCTCCAGAAGTATAGATCTGATCCTTCGCATGTGATGCCTGTGGAAGAGGTGGAATTGAATCCGGATTTGACCTATGATGAGGAACCGGTGAGGATTCTGGATTCGGATAGCAAGGTTCTTCGTGGCAAGACCATTGAGTTGGTAAAGGTGCTGTGGAAGCATCATGGTGTTGAGGAAGCCACGCGGGAGCGAAAGGATGACATGCTGAAGCAGTTTCCTTATCTCTTTCCTTCGGGTAAATTTCGAGGACGAAATTTCTTAAGGGGGGGAGAGTTGTAACGCCCCGGTTTTGGGCTTAGAAGTTTTGGGCGTTGACCGGTTCGGTCAAAGTGCTGTTCGAATCTAAAAAGGTGAAATTAGGAAAACCTAGTTCGGGTTGCATTAAAAATATGGAAAAATGTTCTAAAATCCTCTTTTAATATATATAAGTGAACTGTGAAATCAATTTTACAAAATAAGGGTTGGAAGGGTGACATTTTGGCTAGTGACCAAAATGTAATTTTTGAAAAACTACGTGACTATTTTAGAAAGGATTGAAACTTTGAATCTTTAAGGAGCTATTTACCCAAAGGGAGTTTCTCCAGATTTTTCTAAGATATTTAATGTTTTAATTCTGATTTTAAACAAAAGGAAAGTGGAGGGAAGTTATTTCTAACCAATTTTCCTAAAATCTCATTTTCCTTTTCTCTCATTTTCTCTCAAGCCAAACATCTTTCTCCAGAGTTTTTCTTCTGATTTTGCCACTTAAATCTCTCTTTTCAATCCTCTTTTGATTGCTAATCATCTCATCAACAAAACCTCACCAATTGCCATTTGATTCTTCAAGCTTTTTGGTTCTAAAAGAGGAGAAACTCAAGTTTGGAGGTAAGAACGTCCTTCTCCTCTGAACTTCAAGTTCTTTACTGAAATTCCTAAGTTCTCAATCCTTAATTGATGATTTATAATGGTTTTTAAAGTTGTGTAATGGATCTTGGCTTAAAATGCAAGATTTGATGATTTTGATGGATTTTCGTTGGATCTGTTAAAGCAGTGATTTGAGGTGTATTTTTGATGTTAAATGAATGTTAAATTGATTGGAAATTGAGTTTTAACTAATGCAATCCCGGATAGGTTGAATTTCCTAAGTTTAGCTTGTGATTCTTGGTTGTTTTTGGAGTGATCTTGTGGATCTGTTGTTGCTGGAGGTATAAGGATGTTGTTAGGTCCTTTTTAGATGTTAAATGATGTTTATGGATGCTTAGTTTTGATGGTTTATGGCTGGGCTTTGTTGAGGAGTTGTTTGGATGCATTTTCGGTTGTGTTTGGTGGCCGAAAATGGAGTGTGGATGAGAGCAGCGAGTTTAGGTGCTTTCATTGAAGCTATTAATGCATGATGATGCATTAATCTACTGTTTTGATGTGTTTAAAACAGGGGAGTCATCTTTGGATCCAAGTGGTGGTGATCTGGAAGCTTGATTTGGTGTTTCGGCAAGAGGCGAAACGGAATCGGTGAGTGGATTTTGGTTTCGGCTTTGAAACCAGTGTTTTGGAGGTTTGGGAGCTTAGTTTAAGTCTAAGCAACTTAGCTAAGCTCAAGAGTAAGTTTTCGGATAAACTATCTTGGTGATGGCTATGTATTTGGTTGAATGCAATGTGGTGGTTTGCATGTTTTTAAATCTGTTTGAAAGCATATCTAGCATGTTTATTTGCTGTGATTTAAAGCCATGTGATGAAGGAAACTCAAGGTAAGAGTTCCTTGTTTTTTAAACATTGTTATAATGTGGTTGATGCTTTAAGATGCATGATGTTTATGGCTTTGTAAAATGCTTTAAAACAGTGGATTATTGATGATAAATGATGTATATTGGCAAGTGATGTTTTGAAAAGGTTAAGGTCACTAAGGTGGTTAAAAGTCCTTGAGTGAGCCTTGTTTGCTTAAGAACATCAAGGTGGTTAAAAGTCCTTGGATGATTCTTGTTAAGGACACAAAGGTGGTTAAAAGTCCTTGTGTGGTCCTTTCCAAGGTGTTTAAAAGTCCTTGGGGCCAAGGTGTTTAAAAGTCCTTGGGGTGACTCATGTCATGGTGTTTAAAAGTCCATGGGCCAAGGTGTTTAAAAGTCCTTGGGGTCAAGGTGTTTAAAAGTCCTTGAGGTGAAACTTGTTAAGGACACAAAGGTGTTTAAAAGTCCTTGTGTGGTCCTTGCCATGGTGTTTAAAAGTCAATGGGGATAAGATCACAATGGTGTTTAAAAGTCCATGTGTGAGTCTTATGTTGATCTTGTTAAAAGATGGTAATTATCACTTGTGGCCAATATGACATGTTATGATATGAAGCATGAAATGCTTGTTTAAGATTGCTTGTGAGCATGTCTAAAGGTATTTTGAAGTATGATTTATAAATGAGTTTTATAAATGCATTATTGTGTGGTTTTAATGAGCATTCCTCACTAAGCTTTTGCTTACGCTCTCTCTCTTTTCTTAAACCAATAATGCAGAGCATTAAGGTGCATTGAGGGCAGCAAGGAAGGCAAGCAATCAAGTGAAAGCTAAGCTCAAGTATGGGAAGGTTTTCTTAAACACCTTTAGCTTTTGGCATTTGGCAATGGGGAACCTATGTGGATGTTTTGGGAGATGTTTTGAACTCCTTAAGTTTGTTTAATGTTGATGTTAATGTTGGTACATGTAATTGGCCATTATGAGGTTGAATTGAAGTATTGATGCTTGAATGGTTTGCTAAGTAGGAAGCATGCCTTTAGATTGGGGCTTTTCATATGTGATGCCATGATGATGTTTGGTTGATGCTTATATGTCTTTCATATGTTGAATTTCTTGCTGGCAAAGTTTGGTAGCTTTTGGAGCATGTATGGTTGATCAATTGTGGTTTTTAGTAGCCTTTTCTATGCAATATGTGCAGGCCGTATCGGAACAGTAGCTGCCGTTTCAGAACGGGTGCCTTGTAGCAACCCAGGCGTCCGAAACGGAAGACACCGTTCCGAAACGGAAAGGCCACTGTCAGCCCTCGTTTCGGTACGCGTTGCGGAACGGCCCCGCGTTTCGAAACAGGCTCTCCCTGTTTCGGAACGCATGACCGTTGGGGGCTGACATTGGCAGTTATATGTTTCAAAATGTTTGCATTTTGGTCCTGAATCTTGTATGTGCAATTGTGTGAGTTCGGGATGTCCGTTTGAGCTGAAATTTGGCAGAGAAGCATGAAACCTGATTAATTAAAAGTTGGTAACTTTAATTTGGGCGAAGTCCTTATAATTAACAGAATTTACATTTTGGTCCCTAAAGTTGTAAATTGTTCAATTGGGTCCCTGTTTGATCTCTGATGTTTATGATCTTTGAGTATGTTGTTTGAATGATCATAACTAGGGTTAATGTACATCTAGACAAGTTTAAAAAGAAAAAAAAAGGGTCGTTAATCAAGATTGACTTTTGGGTTGACTTTGGTTTTCCCCGTGTGACTTTCTTAATTCGGGTCAACCGTCTAGGCCGGGTTAAGGGGGTTACACCCATTATTTCGAGAAATAAACAAAAATCACCATCCACGTCTCACATACTAACCGAGTTTACCCTCTAATAATGAGACACCGCATTAGCAATTTATATATTAGAGTACGTGATACGTAAATAAATAAAGACATGTATACATAAAGGGCATAAAATAAATATACAAAATTAAAATTCAATTAATTAACCAACTTACTTGGACCATGTATAATGCGAACCATGCCCCCGAGTGGATCACTACAAGGTCGTAGAGAAGTTATGTACAAATATTAAATACATGAATTAAATTTGCAAGAAAGTAAATGGACGGAATTGAAATTAAATAAATTAATAATTGAATTGATTGCAAAGGTCCGAGAACAAAAGGGTAAGAAAATAGGCATTGGTTGCTGGTATCGTTGTCCATTTTGGATTCTTGCTGAATATGTGTCCTTTTTTGTATGCAGGGAAGGATGTAGAAGAGGGGCGAAGAAGATCCAATTGATGATGTGGTGGGAAAGTCATGGGTAACTGAAAGGGTTGCTGATGTGAAGATTCTTGAAGGGGTACTAAAGAGTCAACGACGCCCTTGGTGTGGGCCTGTTAGGCTCCTTGGGCCAATGTAGGGTTGTGTAAATGGGGCATGGTTCCTTGTATGTAAATGGACTCTGGACATATTTAATATCCCAAAAATATGTTTTAGAAGCATGGAGATATTTTTGTATAATTTTTAATTTGAATTAAGGTCTTAATTTAGAACCTCGGAACTAAAAGAAAGATATGGAAAGGATTAAACCACAATGTTTGAAAATTTAAGAATTGCATGGTGAACCATTGAAAGTTCAATGGCAATACTTGATCAAACCATGTGTAACTTGGAGAATGAGCTCCATTTTTCATTTTCACCGACGAAGAGAAAGAGATGGAGAGTGCTCAAGCCTATTTTTCATGGAGATTGAAGGTGTTTGATTGTGTTAGTCAAATTGGTTTCTCTTTGTTCGATATTTATGAAGTAAAGATAAATGGAGTCAAGAAGGTGAGTGTGAAATTCTTATTCTTATGTGAATCTTGGTTAGGAAGAAATTTGAATCTAGAATAAGAATTTATTTGAAAAGTTTGGATTCAATGCTAATTTTCTGTGCTGAATTTAAATGATTGTGAACTGTCAGATTTTTGGAATTCATATCCTTGTGTTTGTATATGATTGGATAGGTTCCGAGTAAAGTTTCAAGGGCAGCTTCGATTGTTTTGTGTATCATTTAGGGGCTGCGGTATGTAATTATACTGTTTTGGTCAGCTAATGAAACAGGGGAAATCGAATAATTGTAAGTGAACACCGTTTTAATGAAAATTTTAGGTGTTAAAAACTGCCCTGCATACAGTTCTGAAATGCTGGAATTTAGCTTAATTTAGTGCAGTTTTGAAAGGTATTAAAGCACTGTTTTGATAAGTAAATGAATGTTGTTTGAAATGTAGTCTTGAAATTGGATGGAAAACAACCTTAAAACTGCCCTAAGAATACGGTTTTGATATGGACAAAATGCCCACCAATTAAGAGGGATGCTTAGTGAATGCTCAAAAGAGATGTTTTGCAGGTAAGGGACTGTTCTGGAATTACGTATATAAAAACAAGGATGTTAGCATACTTGATAACAAATGGACTGTTTTAGTATGTTAGAAGTATGAAGGCTGTTTTCTGCACTTATGTGTTTACATTCTTAAATTTTGGCTGTTTTGAATGGTTTGAACAATCAGAGACTGTTTTGAAATGAAAATTGGTGGACTGATTTTTAATGAATTATATGTATACAAATTTAATTTGATAGATTTGAATGATTTAATGTGTATGAGTGTGAACTCCTTTGTTTGGCGCATATTTGAAGGATGGAATTGACTCTAATACACATAGTACATTCTTGTTATATTTTTTTTAGACCAAGAAGAAGCTAGGAAGGAATCAGATAGGTAGCGAGTTGTGGTTAAAGGATTCAGGTATTCAGTAACTTTGGAAAAAGAGGTGAGTGTAGTTTAAAGACTCGGGGAGGAATTAACAATCCTCCTGAGCATTGCGTTTTAATTGTGACTACTTTAAAATTGTTTATGCATGATGTGAAAGTGCAAGCTTGGAAGCAAGGTGAGTGCTTTGGTGAAAAGGGTGGTTTTATAATGAAATGTAATTGAAAGCATGTTTAGAATATAAAATGCCAATCTGGTTATGGTTGCTTGTTTGAGTTCGAATGATGATCATGTGAATAGATGTGGTCATTTGTATAACTATGAACAAATCTATCATGAATAGTTTATATGTTTTGATAAGAAAAATTGGTCTCAAACCATTCGAATAAGAAAAGTGGTCAACATAATTTACATGTGGTAAACGGATAAAAATCCTCTGCCCCTTTTCGGTGCCCCTACTTATACCCCAACACTAAAAAACACAACAAAATTAAATTCCAAGCCCTAACCTGAATTCTAAATCTTAAACCCTACACCCTAACCCTAAAAAATACACCATACCCTAAATTCCCTAAACCCTAACCATAACCCCTAACCTAAAACCCTAAACCCTAAACCTAATTTTGAGTGTGTGGGTATAAGTAGGGGCACCGAAAAGGGGTAGAGGATTTCCATCCGTGGTAAACATACCCTTATTCCATTGGAGCTTAAAGTATCAATGCTCACTATGATTGCTTGTGAAATGAAAAGTGCATATTGAGGTGCAAAATTCTATGTAATCTTGATAAGAATGAATACATTGAAAGTTATGAATGAATTACAAATGAAATGTTGGCTATAAGGCCTTTTGAATAAGTGGATTGAGGCGTGGGAAATCACATGTGATCATGCATAAATGTAAACCCTTATTGAAGGGAGAATGAAGTCCTTGAAAGGATATATTGATATGGAGCGATGCTCATCATGTTTAAGAAATGAAAGGAATATGTTAATGACTTGGTCTCGAGTCAGTCTTAGATATAGTTGGCATGTTATAGAGTCCATAGAGCTCAGTGTCGGGGTGGGCTACGGTCTGAGACAGTGGTCCATATTGGACGAAAGTAGGAGGGATGTGTATGTGATCACTTGGCGACAGTAAGAGGGATTGACCGGTACTCCGAGTATCATATGTTTTACGGGCAACAATTGGTTGGGGACTCGTGTATCTAGAATGGCTATCGATTCTCAAGGTTATATTTATTGATAATATGAATGAATTGGTGAGACTGAAGAAAAAATGGAGTCTTATTTGCTAATGAATAAGTAACTTGTTTGATTGAATAGATAAACATGATATATTTATAGTAATGGTTACATGTTATTGAATGATTAGAAATCTTGCTTTGTTATGCAAATGTAGTTAAATTCTCGAACGATATGGGGGATTCGAAACTCAAGGCTATGTTAATGAACAACAAAGAATGAAATTGTTATGTTAAATATGAAATGTGATGACTTGCTTGCTAAGCCACGTGATTACTTGATATGTGTTAAATACGAAATGTGATGACTTGCTTGCTAAGCCATGTGATTACTTGCTTGCTAAGTGATGTGATATGGAAATTGAGAAAGGCTTGTAAACTCTATGTAAATTGAGTATGTATGGTTGATATCACTTGAAGTAGCCATTTTGAAATTAGATAAATTTCAGGAATGAACAAATGGAATCGATTGACTTACTTAGGCAAGCTGTGCTTAATGCTTTTAAGCTATCAATTGCAAAGAAAGAAACAATGCCCGACTCACTAAAGAAATCTGAGTTATAGTATAAGTTATTTATTGACTTATAAAATAGAGAGCTAAGCTTGGTCGAATACTAAGAGTAATAGAAAATGCTTTATTTAATTAAATGATAAATAAATGAGTATGAAGCTTGTTTGATTAAATGCTAAATGTGTATGAAATGTATATGTTTTGATTGAATGCCAAGATAATAAGGAATTGTTTGCTAAATCACACGTTAAATGAATAAGTATGACAATTCTTGGTAATTGTCTGTTAGAAAAGGGGACCTTTCTTAGGTCTTTTATAGATCCTTGGCTTATAAGCTATAAAGTATTTTATGTCGAATGGGTTAGTTATATAATATCTGGATGTAATGGGTTTTGGTTTAAGCTTAAACCAACTCAATTTAGTGTTCCAAGTCTGAAGGAGTAAGTAAAGATTATTAAAAAAAAATTGGAATAAACAATTGAATCCTTAAGTTTTAACTATAATTGAACCTAAAGGCCAACTTTGTACTTTTGGGATAATCGAATTGAATAATGCCTTGTGAACCAAGTAACTCACTTAGTGATGTGAAATTAAAATGGGAATTCATTTCTAAGCTGTGTGTGTAAAGTTAAAGAAATTAAGGATAATTATATTAAAAGAAACTAAGATGTCTTTAAGCTTGATAATTATGTGATATTGATCATGAAAGCATCGTTTATGTCACGTGAGATGTAATGGTAAATTGTAATTTATCTTTGGAATATATCGTTTAATTCGGGGAGTGCACACATTATGATTTATTGATAAGAAATTAATACTTGTCGATATATTAGATAATCTGGATAAAATTTCTACCATATAAGTCTTCTAGTCATGTAATTCAAGATATGTTGTAACAATTTTACTGATTGGAATATCATGCATCTTATGAATTGATAACCTTTGAGGAAAATGAATCCAAGAAAGTTTATAAATAAAGTAGAAAGAATTTTAGTGATTACTTACATGACAAGTAAGGTGAAATGTATGAATTAAACTATCTTGTAAAAAGAGATGATCTATGATAAGATACTTAATTAGGTATGGAGAATTCGAATGAATAAACATATATTTTGATATGGGCATACGATCAACCTAAAAGCCAAAATGAGATAAACCTATTGGTGTAATAATAATAAACCTTTGGATTACTGTTTTAAAGGTTATGCTTTGCATGAAAGGAAGACTATGTTTTTAATAGGTTATTTTGATGTTTTATTGTAATAACTTATATGTCAAGCAATCTATACCATCGAGTTGTTATGATATCACCTTATGAGACAGTTAGGTTAGAACCATGTGAATGTATCTTGTGAACATTCAATCACGTTAGTACTTACATGGAACTCATTAATCTTGGTGAAAGAATAATGAATAAGTTTAAATAGTTCTTTTATCGTATTAGAACCTTGCACTACCTCACTAAGCAATAGCTAATCATTATTATTTTTAACCACATTTCAGGTGGTGGATTCTCAGGTTGCTTCCGAGCTGGACACGATCACCGGGAAATCTCGTATGGCTCGAAACAACCTTCTTAGAACTCTTAGGATGGTGGCACATGTTTATTAATAGGCAGTATGCATTTAAACGCATCTCTGATCATGTGTGTATATATAAAAGTTGCTCTTATGAGCATTCTAAGTTGTAACGTGCCTGTATACATATTATTTGAGTAATTTATTCAGCACGGCTGTATGATTTCCTGATAGATATGATATGCTAGGTTCGATGCTCGTAAAATGGTTAATATAGTCAGCTTGAAGGTTTGATATGCATAATGAATGGTTGGGGCTTTGCTTGTGATAATGGCATTGGATTGAAAGGTGGCTATGCATATGGTAGGATAGTGTATTTAAGAAAAAGGAAATTTAATAGGCATAAGAAAAGATTTTAGTTACACCTAGTGTTTCGGGCATTCTAAATTGGTATCATTAATTTGTTGAATATGAAAGCTAACCAGTTAAACTATATTAGAATGCGATTGGATATTTATAAGTTAGGTTCGGATGGCATGCATATTTGTCAAGGTTGATTGCTTTATAGTCTCGATCGAATGTAGATATTCATACATGGATGTTTGATATCTGTGGTTGAACGATGTTAAATTGTTAGACCGTAGGCAGACCATGTAGTCAGGTATATGTTATTGGTTGGTGAATGTTCACAAGTAGTTCAAGGTTAATGTTGTTTGTCTATAAACCTATGTGATTGGTGGAGCTTATGCCATTCTTGATTATTGTGAATCATATATGTAACCCCCTTAACCCGGCCTGGACGGTTGACCCGAATTAAGAAAGTCACACGGGGAAAACCAAAGTCAACCCGAAAGTCAACCTTGATTAACGACCCTTTTTTTCTTTTTAAACTTGTCTAGATGCACATTAAGCCTAATGGTGATCACACAAACATCATACCAAAAGATCACAAACATCAGAGATCAAACAGGGACTCAATTGAACAATTTACAACTTTAGGGACCAAAACGCAAACAATTCAAAACATATAACTGCCAATGTCAGCCCCCAACGGTCGACCGTTCCGAAACGGGAGACAGCCCGTTCCGAAACGCGGGGCCGTTCCGAAACAGGCATAGCCCGTTTCGAAATGGGGGTCTGGCAGTGGCCTTTCCATTTCGGAACGGCCCCTCCCGTTTCGGACGCCTGGGCACGATTAAGGCACCCGTTCCGAAACGGTAGGTGCTGTTCCGAAACACCCTGCCCAGATTGCTCCAAAACTCCACTTTAAACATGCAATTACACAACCAATCATGCTCCGAATGTCACCAAACTTTGCCAACATGCAATTCAACATATAAGGAACATATTAGCACTAACAATTCAACCAAACATCATCATATGCGAAAAGCCCCAATTCTATAGGCATGCTTCCTACACAAGCTAGCTATTCAACACCAAACTTCCAAAACAAGCATATAAGGTTCCAATTCAAAAGCCAGCAAACACATCAACATTTAACATACTTAGGGAGTCTCCAACACCTCCCAAAACATATACATTGGTCCCCCATTGCCAAATCACCCAAAAGCTAAAATGTACTTATAAAACCTTCATACATTGAGCTTCACTTGAACTTGATTGCTTGCCCTTTCTTGCTGCCCTCAAGGTACTCTAATGCTCTGCATTATTGAATTAAGAAAAACGAAGAGAGCGTAAGCAAAGCTTAGTGAGGAATGCTCTTAAAAACCATCCAATAATGCATTTGTAAAACACTTTATAAAACATGCTTCAAACCATCATTTACACATGCTCAAAAGCATTCTTAAACATGCATCTCATGCATCAAATCAAAACATGTCATATTGGCCACAAGTGATAAATTCCATTTCTTTAAACACAAGTTCATCAACTTTCACCCCAAGGACTTTTAAACACCTTGGCCCCAAGGACTTTTAAACACCTTGGCCTATGGACTTTTAAACACCATAGAATGTAACACATCAAGGACTTTTAAACACCTTGATCCCAAGGACTTTTAAACACCTTGGCCTATGGACTTTTAAACACCATAGAAAAGGATCACCTAAGGACTTTTAACCACCTTAGTGTCCACAACATGAACCATCCAAGGACTTTTAACCACCTTGATGTTCATAAGTAACAAGGCTCACTCAAGGACATTTAACCACCTTAGTGACCTTTACATTTTAAAAACATCACTTGCCAATATACATCATTTTCATCACTTACATCACTGTTTTAAAGCATAAAACCAAGCCATATTCATCATGCATTTAAAAGCATTAAACCACTTCATTCCAATGTACAAAAGCAAGGAACTCCTACCTAGAGTTACCTTCAACATATGGCTTACATTATCAGCAAAAACCATGCTAAAACATGCTTCCAAAACAGTATGTAAAACATGCAAATAATCATTTTGCATCACAACAAAATCATGGCCACCACTAGAGAGAAATTCCGAAAACTTACGCTCGAGCTTAGCAAAGTTGTTTAGACTTAAACTAAGCTCCCAAGACATTGGTTTCAAAGCCGAAAACCCAATTTCACTCACCGATTCCACTTCGCCACTTGCCGAAGCACGAATTCAAGCTTCCGGATCAACAACTCTTGGATCCAAAGATGCCTCCCCTGATTAAACACATTAAAGCAGAGGTTTAATGCATCATCAAGCATCAAAAGCTTCAATGAAAGCACTCAAACTCGCTGCTCTCACTCAACCTCCATTTTCGGCCACCAAACACAACCGAAAATGCATCCAAACCACTTCTAAACAAAGCCCAGCCATAAACCAGCAAAACCTAACATCCATCATCACCATATAACATCTAAAAACAACCTATTAACATCCTTATACCTCCAGCAACAACAGATCCACAAGATCACCACAAAAACATCCAAGAAACATAAGCTAAACTTAGGAAACACAACCTATCCGGGATTGCATCAATCAAAACTCATTTCCTTATCAATTTAGAGTTCATTTAACATCAAAAACACATCTCAAATCACAGGTTAATCAGATCTAACGAAAAATCATGAAAAGCCATCAAATCTTGCATTATAAGCCAAGATACAATTCCAAACTCAAAAGCCTTTAATTAAACATCAATCAAGAGTTGATAACTTGGGAATTTCAGTAAAGAACTGATAGTTTAGAGGAGAAGGACGTTCTTACCTCCAAACTTGTGATTCTCCACTTTTTGGAATGAAAATCCTTGAAGAATCAAGAAGCAATTGAAGAGGTTTTGAAGATACAATGATTTGGAATCAAATGAGAGTTGAATGGAGGGATTTAGGTGAAGAAATCAGATCCAATTCTCTGGAAAAGTAGTGTTTGGTTTGAGAGAAAATGAGAGAAAGAAAATTTAGCAAAGTTGGTTACAAAATCCAAAAATAGCCAAAATGGCTTCCCTCCAATTTTAATAACCTTTAAAATCAGATTTTAGACTTAAAATATCTTAGAAAAATCTGGAGAAATCATCTTTGGATTAATAGCTCCTTAAAGATTCAAAGTTTCAACTCTTTATAAAACAGTCACCAAACTTTCGAAATTTACATTTTGGTCACTAGTCAAAATGTCATACTTCCAAAACCCATTTTTTAAAATTGATTTCACAGTTCACCTAATTATATTAAAAGATGATTTTAGAACATTTTTCCATATTTTTAATGCAACCCGAACTAGGTTTTCCTAATTTTACCTCTTAAGATTCGAACAGGACTTTGACCAAACCGGTCAACGCCCAAAACTTCTAAGCCCAAAACCGGGGCGTTACAATATATGAGCTAGAAATTATTGTATGATGATGATGTGATAAAAGAATATGTGCTGATTTTGGATGATGTAAAGCATGATGAACATGAAATGTTATTGTATGTTGTGTTATGCTTGAGGGAAATCGGGGTGCTCATTGCCTTATTACACTAGTTAAATGTTTTTGTGAACTTGGATCCTTGCTTGAGGCTGGCCTAAATCATGGTTTGATTTGTTTTTGTTGTTATGCCTTGTTAAAAATAGCACTATGGGTCCGAGGAGAGAGCTTAGGTCGAACACGATAGTGCCTGCGGCTGAGCATGGCAATCAGGGTAATCAGGGGGTTGAGAACCCAGCTGATGAGACTTTACCTTTGACGCCACCTGGGGTGGACAGCCGAAGTAACAACGACAAGCTGGTCCAGGATTGGGTGATCTAACGCCATTGGTTCAGGAGATCACCGGAGCGTTTCAGGCCGTGGTACCCGGAGCACATGTTCAGGCCCCTGCAGCTGGGCAGGTGGGCTTGCCTTTGGAAAGGCTGAGGGTTTAGGAGCTGTTGAGTTCTATGGAATGTCTCCTGAGGCGTTGGAAGCCTGGTTAGCTAGCACGATTCGTATTATGGATCAAATGGGATGTAGCGATGTGCGCAAGCTGGGATGCGCGGTTTCTCTGCTCCAGGGTGACGCTTATAGTTGGTGGACGACTATCACCGCTGGTATGGAACCCAGTGAGGTAGATTGGGAGTTTTTTAGAAATTCCTTTAAGAGGAAGTATCTTGAAGTGAGATACTTGGATGAGAAGAAGTGCGAATTCATATAGCTTGCTCAAGGGAATCTCTCAGTGGCTGAGTACGAGTTTCAGTTCGTACGTTTGAGTCAGTATGCTCCTGAGTTGATGCCGAGTGAGAGGCATCGTTGTGATCGCTTCCGATATGGGCTGGTGCAGGAAGTCAAGACTAATATGTTGGCTACAGACTACACGGATTTTGATGTGCTTGTATGTCGAGGTAAGGACATCGAGCAGAACTTGGGTCTGACATCTCGTGGAGGTGGTCCTAGCTCTGGTAAGAGAGAAGTTGAGTCTAGTTCCGGTGGTGGACGGAACAAGAGAGGTCGAGATAGGAGATATCAGCCCGATGCGAGGCGAGGTGCTCCAGGACGGGGTGGTCAGGCTCAGGGAGGACGAATGAGGTCTGAGCAGCACATGTGCTGGACATGCGGATCGAGGGACCATCTAAGGCGAGATTGTCCATGCACAGCTAGGGAAGCACAGACTCTTGTTGTGGTATCAGGGAATTCTTGCTGGAACTGTGGTTCAACAGATCATATGAGGCGCGAGTGTCCTCTGTTGGCTGGTGGAGGCCAAGGACGTGCACCTACTGTGGCTGCACCTCAGAGACGTCGTGGGCGTGGCCGAGGAAACTTTCAGAGGAGAGATGAGGGGCAGCGAGGCATTGCTCATGTTGTAGCAGTTCGGCCTGAGGGAGGCGGTCCTGTGAGGGTCTATGCTCAGCGCGAGGAGTGCAATGATACCGATGTCATCGCAGGTACCTTTGTTCTACACTCTTTATCATTGTTGGCTTTGATTGATTCTGGATCCACGCATTCTTATATATTGAGTGAGCATGCGTAATTGCTTGATGTACTTGTTGAGTTGCTTGAAGTAGGAATGCAAGTGACTAGTTCTTTTGGTGAGACTGTAGTCACTAGGAAGTTGTACCGAAGGTGTCCCTTATTTGTTCAGGGTCATATTTTTCTTATGGATTTAAAAGAGTTACCCTTTTATGGTTTTGATGTGACCCTTGGTATAGATTGGTTGTCTGAGCATAGGGCAATGGTTGACTTTGATGTTAAGCGAGTCACCCTAAAGCTTGTTGATGATTATGAGGTGGTGATAGTAGGCGAGAATGTGAAATTCTTGTCTAATGTGATTTCAGCTTTAGAAGCAAGACGTATGCTAAGGTTGGGATGTGAGGCTTATCTTGCCTATGTGATGAATCTTGGTTCAAAGGATGTACGTGTGCAGGACATCAGAACCGTTTGCGATTTTCCAGGTGTCTTTCCAAAAGAGTTGTCTAGGTTGCCGCCAAATAGAGAAGTTGAGTTTGGTATTGAGTTGTATGAGAATTCGACTCCGGTGTCCATTTCTCCCTATCGCATGGCACCTAAAGAGTTGAAAGAGTTGAAGATGCAACTTCAGGAGTTACTTGATAGAGGGTTCATCCGGCCGAGTGTGTCACCTTGGGGTGCACTGGTCTTGTTTGTAAAAAAGAAAGATGGGACAATGCGGATGTGTATAGAATATCGGCAACTGAACAAGTTGACGATTAAGAACAAGTATCCTTTGCCAAGGATTGATGATCTCTTTGATCAGTTACGAGGAGCCTCGGTGTTTTCTAAGATAGACTTGAGGTCAAGGTATTACCAGTTGAAGGTGAAGGATGTGGACGTACCTAAGACGACCTTTTGAACAAGGTACGAGCATTATGAGTTCTTAGTGATGCCGTTTGGTTTGACCAACGCACCTGCTGCTTTCATGGACATGATGAATCGTGTGTTCCATGAGTTCTTGGATCAGTTTGTAGTGGTGTTCATTGATGATATCCTTGTGTACTCTCGTACCGAGGAGTATCATGATAGACACTTGAGAATAGTTTTGCAAGCATTGTTGGAGAACCAGTTGTATGCCAAGCTAAGTAAGTGTGAGTTTTGGCTTAGAGAGGTGGTCTTCCTTGGGCATGTTGTATCGGCTGAGGGTATTCGTGTTGATCCGCATAAGGTTGAGGCAGTGATGAGCTGGAAGGTGTCTAAGTCGATGACGGAGGTGCGAAGTTTTCTTGGCTTGGATGGGTATTATCGTAGGTTTTTCGAGAGTTTCTCAAAGATTGCTGCACCTTTGACCAAGTTTTTGCAGAAGAATGTTCGCTTCGAGTGAACGGATGCGAGGCAGCAAGCTTTTGAGAAGCTGAAGGAAGCTTTGACACAAGCTCCTGTCTTGATTCAACGTGAATCTGGTAAGGAGTTTGTGGTATGCATCTAGGCAGTTGAAGGTGCATAAGCGTAACTACCCTACTCACGATCTTGAGCTTGCGGCTGTTGTGTTTGCCTTGAAGATTTGGAGGCATTATTTGTATGGCGAGAAGTGTGTGGTGTTCACGGATCATAAGAGCTTGAAGTATCTTATTTCTCAGAAGGATTTGAATCTTAGGCAACGTCGTTGGGTGGAGTTGCTTAAGGATTATGATCTTTCGATCTAGTATCACCCGGGAAAGGCCAATGGTGTGGCCGATGCTTTGAGCAGAAAAGTGGCTGTGGAGTTGAGGGTGATGTTTGCTCACTTGAGCATATCACGAGATAGCGGTCTTGTTGCTGAATTGCAAGTGAAACCATCCCTGATCCAGTTGATCAAGGACAAGCAGTTGCTTAATGATTCTCTTGTCCCTCATGTTCAGGATATTGCAAAGGGTAAGTCTTCGGATTTCAGTTTTAATGATGATGGTCTTCTGTGTTTTGGGAGTCGGATAGTGGTGTCGAATGATGTTGAGTTGAGGTGCACTATTCTGACTGAAGCTCATAGTAGTCCTTTCGCTATGCACCCTGGTAGTACAAAGATGTATCGTGATTTGAAGGATGAGTACTACTGGGTGGGGTTGAAAAAGGATGTTTTTGAGTTTGTTAGTAAGTGCATGGTGTGTCAGCGAGTGAAGGCTGAACATCAGGTACCTTCTGGGTTGTTGCAACCTTTTAGAATCCCGGAATGGAAGTGGGAAAGGATTACCATGGATTTTGTGTGTGGTTTGCCTTTGTCACCGTCGAAGAAGAATTCGGTTTGGGTGATTGTTGATCGCCTTACGAAGTGTGCACATTTCTTTCCTGTGCATACTAGGTATACCTTGGATAAGTTGGTAGAGCTGTATATTGCTGAGATTGTACGGTTGCACGGGGTGCCAAACTCCATAGTGTCGGATAGGGATATGAGGTTTACGCCGCAGTTTTGGGAATGTTTGCATCAAGCCTTGGGTACACTGTTGAATTTAAGTACTTCTTATCATCCTCAGACGGATGGACAGTAAGAACGTGTGATCCAGGTGCTAGAGGACATGTTGAGATGTTGCGTTATAGATTTTCAGGATTCTTGGGAGAAGCACTTGATGTTGGTTGAGTTTGCGTATAAAAATAGTTACCAGACAAGTATTCAAATGACTCCATACGAGGCATTGTATGGGAGAAAGTGTAGAACCCCTCTTTGTTGGGCAGAAGCTGGGCAAAAGTTGATTTCGATACCGGCTATGTTAAAAGGAACCACCGAGAAGGTGAAGCTCATTTGTGAGCGTTTGAAGGCAGCATCGGATCGGCAAAAGTCTTACGCGGATCTGAAGCGTAAGGAGATTGAGTTTGCGGTTGGCGAACGTGTGTTCTTGAAGGTATCGCCTTGGAAGAAGGTGATGAGATTTGGGCGTAAGGGTAAGCTTAGCCTGAGGTTTGTTGGACCATATGAGGTTGTGGAGCGTATTGGTCCTGTGTCATATCGGTTGAGGTTGCTTCCCGAGCTGAAAAAGATTCATGATATGTTTCATGTCTCGATGTTGCGGAGGTACAGATCGAATCCTTCGCATGTGATGCCTGTTGAGGATATAGAGTTGAATCCAGATCTGTCTTATGATGAGGAACCGGTGAAGATCCTGGATGTGATCAGCAAAGTTCTTTGTGGCAAGACGGTAGAGCTGGAGAAGGTGTTGTGGCAACACCGAGGAGTTGATGAGGCCACTTGGGAGAGCAAGGCAGACATGTTGAAGCAATTTTCGCACCTTTTTCCTTCAGGTAAAATTTCGAGGACGAAATTTCCTAAGTGGGGGATAGTTGTAACGCCCTGGTTTTGGGCCTAGATGTTTTAGACATCGGATCGGACCGGTCGGAAACGGTTCGAATCGTGTTAGGTGATTTAAGGAACCCAAGGATCGGGAAAGGATAAAAATATGGTAAAAATTGCTAAAATCCTCTAAAATCATGTTTTAGGGGTTGGTCAAATCAATTTTACAAAAAGAGTTTGGGAAGTGGTACATTTTGGGTAGTGACCAAAATGTAAAGTTTCAAAACTGTGGAAATTACAAGATTTCAAAAAGGAGTCAAAATCTTAGAATCCTTAGGGAGCTATGGTGCAATTACACCTTCCTTAAATTGACATGTTTTTTAAAAGGATTTTTAGATGATTAAATAAAAAGGATTTTTATTTAATTAAAATGTTAAAATAGAATAATGGGAAGTTTTTCACGTAACTAACTTTCATTATTCAGCAAAACCATTTTATCAACACTTTCTCTAGAATTCTTTTCTACCAAACACTCTCCCTTTGATTTCTAACCCATTTTCAAGAACTCTCTTCAAATTCTTCAAGGTTTGTAAAGGAAAAACTTGTCAATCATTAATGAAGGCAAGGAATGGAGGTAAATCTTGTTCTCAACCTTCAATTTAGGTTCTTTATTAAAATTCCCAAGATCTTTGGCTTCTAAATGTTGTTTTTGGTTGAGATTTGATAATAGTTTTGATTTAAGATCAAAATCTTGCAAAATTATGATTTAAATCTTGATTTTCGGATTTGTGTTGATGAGCTCTGTTTTGGATTGGTTGTAATTGAGTTTTGAGTTGATTATTATGTTGGAAAGGGGCTTTGTTGTTAGAGATCCCGAAATCCTTGAGATCCTTGAATTTCTTAAAGGTTTTAGTTGGGTTTTTGACGTGAAGTGATGAAGTTATACTTGCTGGAGGTATAAGGATGGGTTTAGGTTGTTTTTAAATGTGTTTTGATGTTTATAAATGGTTGAAAGTGATGTATGTTGGCTGGGCTTGGTTTAGGAAGCAATCGATTGAGTTTTCGATTGTTTCGGATGGGTAAATTGGTGTAGTTTTGGTGAGCAACGAGTTTGTGTTTAGTTGCTGGTGTTGAAATGCATTTTAATGCATTTGGATCTCTGTTTTGATGCTCTAAAAATAGGGGATCTTGATCCGGAAGCAAACGAAGCATTGTTGGAGGCTTCGGAGGGGTCATCTTCGCGTCGGCAAGCGAGGTTTCGTGTATCTGTGAATGGAAATGGATTTTCCAGCTTTGTAACGCTTTGAGCGTGGTCTCGGGAGCTTAGTGTAAGTTTGAAACACTTAGCTAAGCTCAAGAGTAAGTGATTCAAAAGTCTCTCTCGGAATGTGCTATGTTTTTGTTGGAAATGCACTTGATTTGAATGTGGTTTAATTATTGTTTTAAAGAATGTTTTTTAGCATATAGGATGCTGGTTTTTAATGCCATT
The DNA here is from genome assembly GCA_030270665.1 of Hibiscus trionum. NCBI lineage: Eukaryota > Viridiplantae > Streptophyta > Magnoliopsida > Malvales > Malvaceae > Hibiscus > Hibiscus trionum. The sequence goes on from BSYR01000007.1 coordinate 12,987,424, forward strand.
TTGTTAAAGATGCACTTGGTAGGTGATCCTTGGATTTATGAGATATATGCATTTGAGTTTAAGCATGTTTATGCTTGTGAAAATGGCATTGTGATTCATGCTTGTAAAACAGTGAATTGTTGATATTGAATGATTATATTGGCAAGTGATGGAAATGGTTTTGGTTACTTAAATCGGTTATAGTTAGCCGGCTATAGGATTGGGTGCATCGTGAATAAAGTCGCCTTGGATGTCGAGGGGTTGTGATTGTGTCGTAATCTCCATCCAAGTACCCTAACAATTGAGGCTAAGATCACAACGGTGGATAGTTTAATCCCGTGTGTGAGTCTTGTGGTATGTGTCTTGTACTCGCGTTAGTGGAATTATACAACTACCGATGAGTGATGTTGAGGGGTTGAGATTGTGCCATTAATCTCCATCATGGGTGTTGAGGGGTTGTGATTGTGTCATGTATCTCCACCTTGTGTAGTCTGGTAGTGTGTATGAAGCGTGTGGGACAACGCTTGTAATCCGCGTATCCGATTGTGTCAATTGTGTTGGTTTTGGTATGGTTTGAGATTGATCACTTGCGAGCCAATATAATGTTGATGATTAATGATTAAGCATGAGATGCTTGAGAATTATGCTAGAATGCATGTGATGCTTGGTTTAAGCATGAGCAAAGGATTTTGCTGTTGTTTTTAAATATGCTATGAGCATGTGGTTTTAAAAGTGCATTGATGCTTTAAGAGCATGTTTTAAAGGAAGGCATGAGTTTGCAAATGATGATATGTTTGTTTTATAAAATGCATTGATGAGTGTTTGGTTTTAGCGATCCTCACTAAGCTTTATGCTTACGCTCATTTGTTTCATCAATGCATAGAATTGAGCAATCAAGGCAGTCCAAGAGCAAGGGTATTCCAAGAGTTTTTGGATAAACAATGTATGTGGTTTACCCTTAGTGTAATAAGAGGCAATGGGTGGGATTTCTACTCTAGGTTTTGTTGGTGATGTTAAACATCTTGAGCATGTTTGGTATATGTTTGTGGATTTGTAAATGGCCTCTAGTTGGTTCATGGTTTGCTTGTTGTGTTTTGCCTATGCCATGGTCTATATCTCTAAAGCATGCTTGAATAGCTAATATTCCTCTGTGATTTAATGTGCTTAAGGGTTATGTTATGCTGTTTGTCGAAGCTTACGTGTTTAGTAAGTTGATTATAGCTTGTATGTATGATCTAAGCTTGTTTAGATGTGGTTAAATGTGTTTAAGTGGCGTTTGAAAGTGCATCTCTGGTATGCGTATCGATACACGGGGTTGAGTATCGATACCCTAAGGCCAAATCTAAACTTTTCACCTTAGGTGTACCGATACGATTTGCCTGCGTATCGATACGCCTAGGCAAATGTTTGAAGCTCGTTTCGGTACGAGCTTGGGCGTATCGATACCCTTCTCCCAACAATTGCTACTTTCGATTTGCGTATCGATACGGGGAGAGGCGTATCGATACGGATTCGTTATTTTCAGTTAATGGAATCTTGGAAGTTCTGAATTTATGCATTTTGGTCCATTAGTAATGATTATTCAATTGGTTGAGTTTGGATGGTCCGTTTGTGATGAAATTGTTGGCATGTTACATGGTAAATCATGGATTGGTAACTTTAAAAATTGAAAAGTCTATGTATTTTTTGTAAATTACAATTTGGTCCCTAAAAGTTAAAAGTATGCAATTGAACCCCTAAATGATCTCCGATCGCTTTGTCATTTTCTTCTAAGTGCCTTGTTGGACACATAGGATAATAATGTGCATCTAGAGAAGATAAAAATAAAAAAGGGTCGTTAATCGAGGTTGACTTTTACGAGTTGACTTCAGTTTTCCCCGTGTAATCTTCTTAGTTTGGGTTGGGCGTCTAGGCCAGGCTAAGGGGGTTACAATGGTAATCAAATATTTTGCACCGATAAAGTTTAATATAGTATTGACTAGTTAATCTTTGATATTAGACTCTAAATCGATTAAATCATTGTTATTGGACCCTATTGGGTAGCATCGAAACATTATAGTGACTAATTGTGGAAAAACTGGGAATTCGGAGTCAAAATTATAAAACATTGAAAATTGAGGGACTAATCTTGCGATTAGCCCCTCCTCAATTAATATTTTCATACGTGGGATAATCTAGTGAGATTACTTCACCTAAAGGAAAGCCTTTTACTTCAAAACATTGTAGAATAGTGTAGAACTAATGTTTTGTTATAATAATTGAAAAATAGTTTTGGAAAAAGTTAAAAAGAATTCAAAACCATTTCTATGTTCAAACAACTTGAAACTAAGTTTATGGGATATTTCAAAAAGGTTTTAAGTGTTTTCAAAGCCAAATTTAACAAAACCATCCAAGCGTTTCGAAACGCCCCTAGGTGTTTCGATACGGGTCTTTACAGTGGCAAAACGTTTCGATATAGCCTTGTCTATTTTGAAACGGGCTTTAATCTGGGTGAGATTTTTGCATAGCGTTTCGATACGCCTATGTGGCATTGACCTCAACGGTCATAAACCCCCAACGGCTATTTTCCAACGGTAATTTAATTTGCAGCCTAATTGTCAATGGTACCGAAACGGGTGGTAACTGTTTCGATACAGCCATAAGGGTTTCGAAACGGCCATACGCGTTTCGATACGGCCAGCTGCATCAGCCTCCAACGCCTAGTTCTGAAGAAGGCCGTTCCAATACGGGCTCGACCGTTCCGAAACGGACATCACCAGAACTGCAATTAATGTGGGAAATAAAGTCTCCAACGGCTCCAATTCAACCCCAACGGCTAGTAACGGCTACAAACTCAAAGAGGAGTATGAAAGGGACCTCCAAGCATCAAATAATGGTTAATGCTTCAATTGTAATACAACATATGATCAAAATGTGTCTTAGTGCTTAAGTGTCAATTCTTTGTATAGACAAACACTGGTGAGCCAAAATTGTTATATTTTCTCAAGCGTTTTTAGGATTGGGTGAGAGCTTAATTGTGCAAACAAATACCTATTAGAGGGATTTGAGTTTGCTTATTTTTATCTCTTTGTAAAGAGGGTTTGATCAAGGCTTTGGGTAGAAATCTTGATCGGTTTGTAAGGGTTTCCTCCTAAGCCTAGAAAAGGGGACGAATCAATAGTGGATTGATTGGAAATCCTTAGTGGGAAGCTAAGGTAGTGGATGTAGACCTTGGTGAGAAGGTTGAACCACTATAAATCATCCTGTCTTTATCAATTTTAGCTTCCACACCTCTATCACCCAAAATCCCACTTCTCCACCACTTAGCGAGCAAAAACGGTTGAAGAAATCGAGCACCCTTAAATCCCAACAATTGGTATCAGAGCTTGGCTCAATTGAAGAGGATTAACATCCTATTGAGAAGATCCAGCAAGCTCGATCATCATTTCAAACAACCGGCTCAATGGCGCAATCCATCGACAAACCGCCTTTCTTCGACGAAACGCACTATGCCCATTGGAAGACAAGGATGAAGTTCTTCATAAAGTCAAAAGACTACAAGCTTTGGGACATAGTAGAAGATGGTCCGTTCGTGCCTCAACAAAGCAAGGCGGATTTGAGTGCCGAAGATCGCAAGAAGATGGAGCTTAATTGCAAAGCCTTGCACATCCTTTTTGTGCTTTTGGCCCCAACATCTATGAGAATATGTCTTCTTGTGAGAGTGCCAAGGAAGTTTGGGACAAGCTCGAAGTTACATACGAGGGGACAAACGAAGTAAAGGAGACCAAGATCGGGCTCCTCAACCTAGCGTGTGAAAACTTCAAGATGGATCCGGAAGAGGACATTGAGAAGATGTTCGATAGGTTCTCCACCATCACCAATGGACTTAAAGGTTATGGAGAAGCCATCCCGGAAGAGAAACTTGTCTGAAAGCTCATCTACTCCCTTCCCGAGTCATGGGACTCAAAGAGGACCGCCATCATCGAAGCCAAGAATCTTAAAACTTTGAAGCTTGATGAGCTCATGGGGTCACTTCTTACTCACCAAATTATGAAGAAAAACAAAGAAGAGGAGAAGAAGAAGGAAGAGATTAGAGCCATGGGGGAGAAGAAGCTCAAAGGGCTTGGCATCAACACAAATGCCATTGCTCTCAAATCCTCCACATGCCACCATGTAGATTCAAATGAAGAAGAGATAGTTCATCTCTTCAAGAAGTGTGCCCCTTACATGAAGAAAGCCTTGAAAGAACTTGAACGAGAATCCATTAAGAAGAAGAGGGCAAGCACTTCAAGCCATAAGAAGAAGGCATATGTGGATACTTGGAGTGATGAGGACTCCACCGACGATGAACAAACAAATCTTTGCCTTATGGCCATCGAAGAAGATTCAAGGGTAACTTCTAATTCATCTACTTCATGCTCATATTCTTTTAATGAATTACAAGATGCCTATGACGATTTGGTTTTAGAATTTAAAAATCACATTTTGAAAAACAAGAAAGTAATTTCAAATTTAAAAATTCAAAATAACTTGATTTCTAAAACCAAACTTGAACTTGAAGCAAAACTCGAAGAGTTTGAACAAAAATGTTTTGATTTACAAAATTTGCTTCATAAAGTTCAAGAAGAAAAGGAATTGATTTCCAAAGAGCTTGAAACAAGAAATAATTTTGGAAAATCAAATTTTTATGTAAGACAATCTAGTGCCCCTAGATTTGTAAATGGTAAAGTTTTTAGAAGTATTTGGGTCCCAAAAGGACTAAGTACTTCAACTAAAAAGGATGAAATTGAAAAATGGATTCCTAAGGGGACTAAATTTTGTGCTATTAACGTCTATGGATCCAAAGCAATTTGGATACCAAAAATTACTTGATTGTCTTATGATAGGTGTGATGGAGATTGATCAACAAGTCAAACATTGAGGGGGAGCTCCATGCACACAAACAAAGACACTTGAAGAGGAAGGCTTCACATCCTCCCTTGGATTCAAGTGTTGGTAAAATCTAGTTGCTATAGTTTGTTTAATTTGATTTATTTTTTTAAATTCAACTAGATTATCATGTGTTGAACTAACATGCCTTGATGATGCTTTGAGTAAGGGGGAGCCATTTTAAAACCAAAAATTCTCATTTTTGTAATCTTTTTAAACCTCCTAAGTTATTTTGAACTTAATGTCTTTTGAATTCTTTTTTATATAACAAAAAGGGGAGAGTTTGGTTTGAAAAATTGTATTTTCAAATGAAAAAGGGGGAGCTTTACTTACTTTTCAATTTTTCACATCTTATTCACATTTTCAAACTTGAAGGGGGAGAATCCCAAACAATTTTTCAAGTTAGTTTTATTATATCAAAAAGGGAGAGATTGTAGAACTAATGTTTTGATATAATAAATCAAAAATAGTTTTGGACAAAGTTAAAAATAATTCAAAACCATTTCTATGTCCAAACAACTTGAAACCAAGTTTATGGGATATTTCAAAAAGGTTTTAAGTGTTTTCAAAGCCAAATTCAACAAAACCATCCAGGCGTTTCGAAACGCCCCTAGGTGTTTCGATACGGGTCTTTATAGTGGCAAAACGTTTCGATACAGCCTTGTCTGTTTCGAAATAGGCTTTAATCTAGGTGAGATTTTTGCATAGCGTTACGATACGGCCACTGCCGTTTCGATACGCCTATGTAGCATTGACCTCAACGGTCACAAACCCCCAACGGCTATTTCCAACGGTAATTTAATTTGCAGCCTAACTGTCAATCGTACCGAAACGGGTGGTAAATGTTTCGATACGGCCAGAAGGGTTTCGAAACGGCCATAGGCATTTCGATACGACCAGCTGCATCAACCTCCAACGGCTAGTTCTGAAGAATGTCGTTCCGATACAGGCTCGACCGATCCGAAACGGACAGCACCAGAACTGTAATTAATATGGGAAATAAAGTCTCCAACGGCTCCAATTCAACCCCAACGGCTAGTAACGGCCACAAACTCAAAGAGGAGTATAAAAGGGACCTCCAAGCATCAAGTAATGGTTAATGCTTCAATTGTAATACAACATATGATCAAAATGTGTCTTAGTGCTTAAGTGTCAATTCTTTGTATAGACAAACACTAGTGAGCCAAAATTGTTATATTTGCTCAAGTGTTTTTAGGATTGGGTGAGAGCTTAATTGTGCAAACAAATACCTATTAGAGGGATTTGAGTTTGCTTATTTTTATCTCTTTGTAAAGAGGGTTTGATCATGGCTTTGGGTAGAAAGCTTGATCGGTTTGTAAAGGTTTCCTCCTAAGCCTAGAAAAGGGGACGAATCAATAGTGGATTGATTGGAAATCCTTAGTGGGAAGCTAAGGAAGTGGATGTAGACCTTGGTTAGAAGGTTGAACCACTATAAGTCAAGCATTCTTAAATCCCAACAAATAAGATTGAGGAAACTTACTCGAAAACTTTGAAAGCATACACCTCTCCTAAACTCTTCATCTTCATCATCTCCTACATAAGCAAGCACCTCCATTGGAGCTAGCTTCAAGCTTCGTTTTTCTTCAATTTATTGTTACCTAATCGTTGCTATCGATCGGGTAAGCTAATTTCCTCAATAGGTTATTGGATTTTATGGATGTATTGAGTTTAATCCTAAGCTACGGTTTTGACCATCCATGGATATCTCCTCGTTGTCATCTATATTAAGATCGGTTATCGATTTTGATGTTGTTATATTGATTTTGATATCGTATTATCGATCATAATAGTCTCCTATTGATTTCCTAGCTCAAGAAGTTGGTAAAGAGCAACCATCGTCTCCATCCAAAGCTAGGAACAAGGGAATTGTTATCCGAGAGCCATAGGAGCATCGGATTTTACGGTAAGTGTATTCGGAGTCTCGGGATTAGGCGAAAAGCCTTCCTGAATCTTTTATTGTTGTTTTTGATCATTTAGCTAATTTCACTATTGAGGAAGTTACATCAGATTGTTAAACGGACACCTTGGTAAGTGTCGGTAAGTTTGTTATTGTATATCGGACATAGTTATGGGTATCATCATTGTGCATTGTCATTGATATTGTCATTGTTATTGGAATATTGTAAAGAAATCATCGGATATTGATATTGATATTGAACCATGAAACAGTGATAATGAGACATATTTGTCATTGAAAATATTGAAATCATTGGTCATTGGAATTCTCATTGAACATTGAATATGGATATGAACATTGAAACCTTGGATTTGAATGGACAATGGATACAATTGGCATTACATAGAATTCATGAGCTCATTGTACGGGTGGACTACGATCCTAAGGCTATGGCCTATATTGATTTGGCGAGGCATAGGGATGTGTATTGATATTGGTCATATTGGCGAGGCAGAGGGACTAGACCATTCATTGTTTTGGCGAGGCGTAGAAATTCGCGTATCCACTATCTTGATTCAATCCAAGGATTAAGGATGAAATGAATATGTTAAACATTGTTATTGATGCATAGTATTGACATTGATGAGCATGAGAGCATGTATAAAGATACTTGTCACATTTTTGTTCATTTTTTTAAGACAGTCTCACTAGGCAATGTATGCCTAACGTGTCTCATCTCATGCATTTCAAGTTGAAAGATCGTGTGTTGGAGGATCGGATAGTCAAGGCAATACAAGTCACTAAAAGCCCTAAAGTAATGTGTTTTGACTTATGAACTCCTAGCAAGGTGGAAAAGTAGTTAAACTAGTCATTTATGCCTATTTTGTTATGTTTGTGTGATGTCTATGTCATAATATGGTTGATGACCTTAAATGGCCCTTTTGTTTTGGCTTAAAGTAGTTTAAAAGTGCATACTTAGCTCATAAAGTTCAAAACATAGTAAACGTATTCGTTTGGTCATGAAATTTGGCATGCTGGTAGTTTATACCATTGAAATGTTGTGTGTAAAGTTTCATTGCATTTGGACATCGTTCGGTAGGTCAAATCGAATAAAAACCAATAAAAATCTGTCATTACATGTCAGGCCGTATCGAAACGGGTGATGGCTTTTCGATACGGGCAAGCATAATTGAAACTAAAGAACAGGGGCGTACCAATACGATCTATAGCCGTTTCAGAACATTTTGTCACTGGAATCTATTGTTTCGATACGGGTTCATGGTGTATCGAAATGGGTCAATGTCAAAGTCAAAGGAAGTCAATCCGATACAGGGGGTTGTCGTATCGAAACGGTCTAAAGAATAAAGTCAACTTGGGTTGACCATCATCCACTTGTTTCGGAACGGCACTAAGGTGTTTTGATACGGGGTTAGTTAAGTTAGTTAAAGGCATATAAGACAGATTACAATGTTCACAATTTAGCCACTGGATTTGAAAGATTAAATTGAATGAGCTAATGGACTCCAAATTGTATGAAATTTTATCAGTATGTTAATATTGTGGTGAATCTCAAGGTAGTATAATCAATTGCATCAAAGGACCCCTAATTTGTCAAATTTATAGTTTGGTCCCTGAAACTTATAAAGTTGGGAATTAGCCTTGAATGATTAATTACTGCTTCGTATGGATCAATTGGACTAAGTTACATTGTGTTAATGATTCATTGTATGTTATTGTTTAAATGCTACTCCCTCCGTCCCACTAAATTGTCACATGTTGGTCAAAATTGTTCAACTTTGACTATAATTTATTTAAAAATTTTAATTAATTAAAATTTATAAAATATATATTTAAAAACTACTTGATTCAAGGTTTTTAAAATGTATTTTTTTTATATTTTTATCAATAATAAATTTTAAATTATAAGAAGTCAAACTTAAAAAAGTTTGACTCAAATGTGACAGTTTAGTGGGACAGAGGGAGTAATATTAAACTGGAATTTTTATTGCAACGTTCAATGTATTGATCATCGGTATCACCTTCCGACCCGGTTCTCGACCAGACCGTGAAGTGGGTGTTACATTTGTGGTATCAAAGCTAGATTTTAGTCGATTCTAGGACTAAACCAAAGCTTGTTGCATTGTTATTGTGTTACTTTGCCACCTAAGAGTTATATATTGCGTATATTGTGACTTGTAGACTAATCCGATCTTTCATATAAATATGTCTGAAACTAATGAAGCTCACATAGACGAGCTTGCCACCGGCTCCTTGACGCATGGCGAGGAGATTAGAGGAGGAAATCCTCAGAACCCACCACAATTGCAGGACCCTCATGTTCAGGGTACCGAGCCTGCAGCACCTACTGCTCAGGCTGAGTGTTACGAGAACATGGACGACATGTTCAGACAGTTTATGATAGCTATGAGGGCCGAACAAGTCGTGCAACCTATTGCTCCTACTGTTGAATACACTCAAGCACCTGTGGATAAGCTCTAACAGTATCGAGCTTATACTTTTACTGGACAAGATGATGACAACCCTGAAGTTGCCAAATACTGGTTGGACAACACCTTGCAGATTTTGAATAAGAAACTTCAGTTCTAAGATGAGCACAAGCTCGAGTGTGCTATCGTGTTGTTGGCTGATGAGGTGCTTCATTGGTGGGAAACTACCATATTGGCAGTCTCTGAAGATAGGGTGACTTGGTAGTTCTTCCTTAAAGAATTCTGCAAGAAATATATCAGTGAGTTTTACCTTGATGAAAGGCAAAGCGTCTTCCTTCATCTCAAACAAGGTGTTCGACCGATCGAACAGTACATCCATGATTTCTGCAAGTACTATAGATATAGTGCAGAATATATTAAGAAGGAGGAAGAAAAGTGCCAAATGTTCATTGCAGGGATCAATGATGAACTACGCCCTATGTTTACTACACTCAGCATTTCTAATTTCCAAGATCTTGTGAATCGAGTTAAGGCCACTGAAGCTGCACAGAAAGCTCAACGAGCTGGTGGGTCTGGAAAGTCTGAGAAAAGGTTTAGGGATGATTCCCGACCTCTGAGATGGAACAAGAAAGTGAGATATCAAGGCCCCAAACAGAATATCTATCTGCAGCCCTCCCGATCTGGAAACATTAAGAGGCCTCAGTCTGTGACGCAGACTTTTGCTAAAGCAGCGTCCGTTGATAGCATTAGAGGTTCAAATCGAGGCAACCAGCATCCACTTTGCAATTATTGTCAGAATAGGCATCCAGCGGGTCAATGTCGTAAGCAGACTGGAGCCTGTTACTATTGTGGTGAGAAGGGTCACTTTATACGTGACTGTCTTTCGAATGCAATTAAATCTACCGCTACACCGACTATTGCTGCTTCTCCTGCTCAATCCTTTCAAGGTAAAGGATCGAAGCAAGGATCCTCGGGAAATTATGGGCGATCAAGTGGTCCAGGGAAACCGTTTAATAAGAAAGATTCAAAAGCCCCTGCCCAAATGTATTATGTGAGGAGTAGAGAAGAAGAGGGTGAACCTAATGTCATTGCAGGTACAATTGAGCTATATTCATTTTCCTTATATGCATTGAATGACCATGGTTCTACTCACTCTTTTATAAGTACCATTGTAGCTAAGAAGTATAATATGTCTTCCGAACCAATAGCATCAAGAATTTCTGTAACCAATCCCTTAGGAGATTGTGTCACCGTGAGGGTAGTGTGTAAGAACTGCCCCCTAATGATCCAAGGGATTCCTTTTCCGGCCAATTTGTTGGCTTTACCGATTCATGAATTCGATCTCATCATAGGCTTAGATTGGCTTGGTGAACATCAAGCCTGGGTAGATTGTTGTAAGAGGAAATTGTACCTTCGAGGTCTGGGGAAGGAAAATGTTGTACTGATGAATGAAAAAACTCCATCATTGTATGCTTTGACATTGGAGACAAAAGGTGAATCACAATTGCGAGACATTGACACCGTATGTGAATTTCCAAATGTCTTTCCTGATGAACTTCCGGGATTGCCCCCAACCCGTGAAGTGGAATTTGGCATCGAGGTGCAGCTTGGGAATGCTCCAGTTTCCGCTGCACCATATCACATGGCATCTGTGGAATTAAAAGAATTAAAGGCTCAGATTCAAGACTTGTTGAACAAAGGTTTCATTCAACCAAGCTATTTGCCTTGGGGAGCACCGGTTCTCTTTGTAAAGAAGAAAGATGGTTCAATGCGATTGTGTATTGACTATCGACAGTTGAATAAAGTAACCATCAAGTACAAATATCCATTGCCTAGAATAGACGACATGTTCGATCAACTAAAAGATGCTTCTGTGTTTTCCAAGATCGATTTAAGGTCGGGCTATTAACAAATGAGAGTTAAGGAGTGTGATGTACTGAAGACTACCTTCCGTACAAGATATGGACACTACAAATTCTTGGTGATGCCCTTTAGGCTAACCAATGCACCGGCCGCCTTTATGGATTTGATGAATCAGGTTTTTAGACCCTATCTTGATAAATTTGTAGTGGTGTTTATACATGACATATTGATCTATTCCAAGAATGAAGCAGAACACTGAGATCATCTTCGTATTGTGCTTGCTTCAAACCTTAAGAGATAAGCGGTTGTACGCGAAGTTTTCTAAGTGTGAGTTTTGGCTCACTGAAGTTGCCTTTCTAGGACATATTGTGTCAGCTTTGGGTATTCAAGTGAACCCGAAGAAAATTCAAGCTATTGTAGATTCGCACCCACTGAAGAACATTGGTGAAGTCAGAAGCTTCATTGGGCTTGCTGGCTATTATCGAAGATTTGTGATTGGGTTTTCTATGGTAGCCGCTCCTTTAACGGAAAAAAACTCCTTTTGTTTGGACTGAGGTTCAACAACAGAGTTTCGACCAATTGAATCAAATATTGACCCATGCACCAGTCCTAACCCAACCAGAGTCCGGAAAGGACTACACGGTACATTAATGCATCACACCTCGGGTTAGGATGTGTATTGATGCAAGAAAGCAAATTCATCGCTTATGCTTCGAGACAACATAAGCCACACGAAATGAATTATCCCACTCACGACCTTGAATTACCTGCAGTTGTCTTTGCATTGAAAATCTGGAGACATTACCTCTACGGAGAAAAATGTTATCTTTCCATCGACCATAAAAGCCTTAAGTACCTATTGACTCAAAAGGAGTTGAACCTTCGGCAACGGAGGTGGATAGAACTCTCTAAAGATTACGATCTTGTCATTGATTACCATCCGGGCAAGGCCAACGTTGTAGCTGATGCACTCAGCCGCAAACCTTTGCCTGGTAAGAATTGACAATAAATTTGGAGTTACATGTATTGTATGGTGCATTAACTTATTGCAACATTGCCATATTGTAGCCACTCGAGCAATTAACGCTCACTTTCAACTTTGAAAGCATCATTGTCTTGTAGCTGAACTTCAAGTTTAGTTTACCATCGTTTCGCGAATGATTCATTGTATAATCAATTGCATCAAATGACCCTTAATTTGTCAAATTTATAGTTTGGTCGCTAAAACTTGTAATAGTTGGGAATTAGCCTTGAATGATTAATTACTGCTTTGTATGGATCAATTGGACTAAGTTACATTGTGTTAATGATTCATTGTATGTTATTGTTTAGATGCTAATATTAAACTGGAATTTTTATTGCACCATTCACTATATTGATCATCGGTATTACCTTCCAACCAAGTTCTCGACCAGACCAGGAAGAGGGTGTTACACCTTTACTTCGTTTATTCCCTCGTATCTGACTTCAAGCTTGACCCATACTTCCTTGGCATCTTCGCAAGAGGACATCTTCTCATAGATGTTTGGGCCAAAAGCACAAAAGAGGATGTGCAAGGCCTTGCAATTAAGCTTCATCTTCTTGCGATCATCTGCACTCTATTCCGCCTTTACTCTTTGTGGCACATAAAGACTCTCTTCAACAATATCCCAAAGTTTGTAGTCTTTAGATTTGATGAAGAAATTCATTCTAATCTTCCAATGTGCGTAGTTGGTCCCGTCAAAGAAAGGTGGTTTGTTGATGGATTGTGCCATTTGACAGGTTGATTGAATGTTGTATCGAGCTTCCTAGATCGCCTCAATAGGATGTTAATACTCTTCGATTGAGCCTAGCTCTGATACCAATTGTTAAGCTTTATAGGCTCGATTTACTTCAACCGTTATGGATAGCCAAGTGGTGGAGAAGTTGAATTTTTGGGTGATTGAGGTGAGGAAGCTAAAAGATAAAAGACACGATAATTTAGAGTGGTTCGACCTTCTAACTAGCACCTACATCCACTATCTTAGCTTCCCACTAAGGATTTCACAACCTATTCACTAATTGATTTGTCCCCTTTTCTAGGCTTAGGAGGAAACCCTTTACAAGGATCAAAGCTTTCTAACCCAAATCTTGATCAAACCCTCTCTATAAGAGATAAAGATAGGAAAACTAAAATCCCTCTTACAAGGTTAATATTTGCACTCTTAAGCACTCACCCAATCTTAAAACACTTGAGCAAATTTGACAATTGTGGCTCACAAGTGTTGTCTATACTATGAATGTACAATTTAGCTCTAAAGACAATTTAACATCATATGGTTGTTGACAATTGAAGCATTAGTCTTCCCTTGATGCTTGGAAGTCCCTTTTATACTCTCAATTGAGTTTGTAGCCGTTGAGGACCGTTGGGGATGAATTGGAGCCGCTAGAGACTTTATTTCCCGCCATAAATGCAGTTCTGCAACTGCCCGTATCGAAACGGTATCATCATGTTTCGAAACACGACTAAAATAGAAAGAGTCGTTATGAACATTAAAGAGGTCGTATTGAAACACATTGGGTCGTATCGAAACGCCCGTATCGAAATGCCTAGTGTTGTATCGGAATAGCCTGCAATTTAAAAGGTCGTTGGGAAATAGCCGTTGGGGTTTTAGCCGTTGGGGTATATGCCACGTAGGCGTATCGAAACACCAAAGGGTGTTTCGAAACAACACATGTTCGTATCGGAACATGTGAGTCATGTATCAAAAAAGGTTCTGCAGTTTCAAAACGTATCGATATAGTTTATGCATGTATCGTAACGGGTACATTAAAAGCACAGCTTTGGCCACTTAAAAACATTTCAAACATTGTCAAAACCTTTTTAAACGTCCTCAAACTTATTTTCAAGTTGTTTTTGACTTAGAAAGTATTTTAAATTCTTTTCAATTAAGTCCAAAACATTTTTCAATTATTTTATCAAAACATATATTTCTACACACACTCTTAAACAAGAGAATTCTAAGCAAACGAAATCCCTCTACAAAGGTTGATGTTTGCACGCTAAAGCACTCACCTAAATCCTAGAACACTTGAGCATACATCGACAATTTGAGCTCACAAGTCTTTGTCTATACAAGGAATGGAAATTTAAGCACTAAGACAATTTTGCATCATAATGTTGTTGAGTTGAAGATCATTAGTCTTCTATAGATGCTTGGAGGTCCCTTTTATACTCCAATTGAGTTTGTAGCCGTTGGTGATCGTTTGGATTGAATTGGAGCCGTTTGGGCATTTATTTCTCGCAATAAATGCAGTTCTGGAGCTGTCCGTATCTATACGCTAGTAGTCGTATTTTTACACCTTTCTTCAGAACTAGCCGTTGGTAGGGGTGAGCAAAACTCGACTCGTCTCGAAAAAATCGATATTTTTTTTCAATTTCGAGTTATTTGAGTCAACTCGATTAACTCGAAAAAATTTCGATTTCGAGTCGGTTTGAAATTTCCCCAACTCGAAAAATCGAATTTTACAGTTTTGCAATTTAGTCACTAATTTCATTTTTTTCAATTCCTCCTTCATTTTAAGTCCATTTTTGACCAAATTTGAACCACGTATTCCTAAACCAGTGTAGAATATGTATTTATCTTCAATTTATATTTTTAAAAATAAATTTCATATTTTTTCAATTCAGCCCCTTAACTTTGTATGATTTCCTCATTTCTTTAATATATCCTTCGTTTTAAGTCAATTTTGACCAAATTTGAATCGCATGCTCCTAAACCACTGTAGAAACGAGAATACCTATTTAGCTTCAATTCATATTTTTAAATTAAATTTCTTATTTTTGTAATTTAGCCCCCCAACTTTGAATGTTTCCCATTTCTTCAATTCCTCTTTCATTTTAAGTATATTTTTGACTAAAACTAAACCACATGATTCACTAACAATATATAATATCTATATAACTTCAATTCATATTTTTAACAAATATATTCTTTTTTCAATTTAGCCCTTTAACTTTATATTTTATTCAATTTGATCATTCAACTGATTTTTTGAATTTTTTCTTTACATCAATTTATTGACTCATTTATACCTCCATCAATAGTTTATCCCCAAAAGTTCCTTATTTAAAAATAATATTATAAATATATTTTAGAAGTTTGGATGATATTTTTTATTAAATAACATTACTAATCTTACTTATGCATGTGAAAAATAATATGAAGAAATATATATGCATATCTTATATAATTAGAGAAAGTCGTTTAAATTGGAATCATATTGTACTATAACATGGTAAATAATTACAATTAAATTTGTATAGGAACTCGAAAATTCGACTTGACTCGAACTCAACTCGAATTTCATAAACTCGAATTGAATCGAAAAAATTCCAAATTAAGTTCAAATCGTAAAATATGACGCGTCAACTCGAATAACTCGAAATTTTTTGACTCAACTCGCTCGAATGCTCACCCCTAGCCGTTGAAGTCTGATGCAGCATGTCGTATCGAAACACCTTGGGCCGTATCGAAACACCCGTTTTAGTACACCTTGTACCGTATCGGTACAGTCTGCAATTTAAATAGCCGTTAGGAAATACCCGTTGGGGATTTTGAGCCGTTGAGGCTTTTGCCACGTAGGCGTATCGAAATGCTAGACAACGTATCAAAACGACCCCGATCCGTATCGATACGGCCAAGGCATGTATCGGTACGAGTTTTGGCAATTTCAAATTGACTGTAACTGAAACCCTAAGGCATATCGAAACGGGGTATTGTAACCACCTTAGCCCGACCTAGACAGTTGACCCGAACTACGAAGATTACACGAGGAAAACCAAAGTCAACCCGAAAGTCAACCTTGATTAACGACCCTTTTTTTATCTTGTCTAGATGCACATTAACCCTAAGCGAGCTCTCATGAAACATATATGGGAAATACACAGCGATCGAACAACAAAGAGGGACTCAATTGCACTTAACACAAGTTTAGGGACCAAATTGCAATTTCTGTAAATTAGAAGGTCAAAACGGTTTTTAAGGTTACCAATATGAAATTAGTCACATTACATGCTACTCTGCCAAAAATCAACTTAAATGGACATCTCAAATACCAACAATTGCAACATCAACATTCGGGACTAAAATCTAAAGCTTGCAAACTTTAGCACCATTCAAATCAGTGCCCAACGGTCACCTGTTTCGAACCGTTCACCTGCCGTATCGGAACGAGAACCGAAACAGCGTTGACCGTTCCGAAACGCGGGTTGGTTCCGAGACTGGTTCCGAAACAAGGCCTTCCAGTAGCCAAATCGTTTCGGAACAACCTCCAGTCGTTTCGAAACACGAGGGCCATTATAGGCACCCGTTTCGAAACGCCAGAGAGTGTTCCGATACAATTTGCCCAGAAGCTGCAGATTTTGCTGGTTTTTCATACATAAATCCATTCAAACTCATCCAAATGACTTTCCAAACATACCAACAAGTCATCAAACCTATAAGGTGCATGTTTAGAACTCCTAAACACATTCATAGCATCAAACATGAATTTCACATGTCTAGAGGCATGCTTCCTATTATTCAAAGCCAAATAAGCAACCAAACTTCAAAACAACCATTTAAAGGCCATTTACAAGTTCAAACCAACAAAGGCAACAAGCCCCAACTTAGGGAGTTCAACACATCTCCCAAAACAAAGTTTAGATTCCCATTGCCAAGTTACCAAAACTAATAGTGTATGAAAACATCACCATACATGAGCTTGGATTCCCTTGGACACACTTAGCTCCCTTGTTGCCCTTCAACACCTCAATTATCTGCATTATTGGTAAAAGAGAGCGTAAGCACAAATGCTTAGTGAGGCATGCTCTAAATAAAACCAATACAACAATGCATTTTAGAAAACACTTTCACAAAGCTTTTAAAAACACATGCTCATCTCTTTTCATGCAACCTTGCATACTTTACAAGCATCTCATGCTTCATTACATTCGATTCATTATATTGGCTTCCAAGTGATAGATCATAACCAATTCAACACAAAAACACAATCGGATACGCGGATTGCAAGTGCTGTCCCACACGCTTCATACACACTACCGGCTTACAAGGTGGAGTTTAACGGTACAATCACAACCCCTCAACACCCGTGATGGAGTTTAACGGTACAATCACAACCCCTCAACATCATTCATCGGTAGTTGTATAACCCACTAACGAGATCACGGGACACATAACACAAGATCCACACACGGACTTTTAACCACCGTTGTGATCTTACCAAGACTCACACACGGACTTTTAACCACCGTTGTGATCTTACCTCTCTCGTTAGGATACTTGGATGGAGTTTTCGGTACAATCACAACCACTCAACATCCAAGGCGACTTTACTTACGGTGCACCCAATCCTATAGCCGGGCTAACTATATCCGATTCAAGTACTTTAAAACCAATACATCACTTGCCAATATACATCAAATACCATCATCAATTCACTGTTTTAAAGCATTAATCAAAGCCATTAAACATCATGCATTACCATGCATCATTACCAAACTAATAACATGTCAAACCAAGGATCTCTTACCTTGAGCATCCTTCAACACATGGCTTTCAAAACTAGCATTAATCATGCTAAAACATGCTTTCAAAACAGTAATTAAACATGCATTTCATAACCAATGCATCAAACCACAACATAGCACATCCGAGGGAGTTTTTCCGAAAACTTACTCTTGAGCTTAGCTAAGTTGTTTAGACTTAAACTAAGCTCCCAAAACCTTCAACTAATCGTTTCAAAGCTGGAAACCCAACTCCACTCACCAATTACGTTTCGCTTGCTTGCCGAAACGCCAATTAAGCTTCCAAATCAACTCCAAATGTGTCTGAAGATGTCTCCCATGTTTTAAACACATCAAAGTAGAGGATTAATGCATCACCATGCATTGAAATCTTCAGCCAACACACCTAAACTCGCTGCTCTACCTAACACCAACATTTCGGCTACTAAACACAACCGAAATCACCTCCAAACTCTTCCAAAACTTTACCCAGCCAAGATCCATCACTTCTAACCATTTCTAAACATCAATTAACATCCAAAATGAACCTAAACTCGTCCTTATACCTCCAGCTATAACAGAACACCAAAAACACCTCAAAAACCACCATTTTCATAAGCAAAAACTTAGGAAATACAACCTATTCGGGATTAGATTGATAAAGCCTCATTTCAACATCATTAGACATCCAAAATACATTAAAGAATCATCTCAAAACAGAGCCCAAGCAATCACAACGAAATTCTTCAAGATTTCTTCCAAAATCTTGAGTTTTAAGCCAAAATCATGTCTCCAACATTAAAACCATTTATAAAACTTAAATTAAGGATTGACAACTTGGGAATTTCAGTAAAGAACTGAGTATTTAGAGGAGAAGAACAATCTTACCTCTAAATGGTGATTTCTCCTTGATTTGGGCCAAATTCCTTGAAAATTCAATGAGGAAATCAAAAGGATTTGATGCAAGATTGACTAGGAACTAATGGATGATAGAAATCTCATCATTTGAAGTGAAGATCAATGCAAAAGTTGCTGGAGAAAAGTGTTTGGATGATGGGATTTTGAGAGAAAAAGGAATGAGAGAAAATTAGGAAAAGGTAGTTATGAAAATCCAAAAAGTAGTTTCTCATCTTTATTTTATTTAATTAAACATTAATTAAATCACCCAAATTAAGGAAAAATCTGGAGAAAACTTTTTTGGGTAAATTAGCTCCTTAAAGATTCAAAGTTTCAATCCTTACAAAACAGTCACCACTAAACTTTTCAAAAATCGCATTTTGGTCACTACACCGAAATGTAGTATTTCCAAACCTTATTTTGTAAAATTGATTTCACCACTCTCTTATATATATTAAAAGAGTAATTTTAGATATTTTTCTATATTTTTAAAGCATCCCGAACTAGGCTTTTCCCTAAAACCTACTTTTATATTCGAACCGAAAATCAGACCGGTCCGGTTTAGACCCTAAACTTCCAAGCCCAAAATTGGGTGTTACAGGTATACCGTATTGATACGCTCACATTGAAATCTTAGGTTTGAGTACTTTAAAACGTTCCAAAACACTTTGAAACCTTTATGAGAACTCCTTAAACATATTTTCAAGTTGTTTGGACTTAAAATCACTTTTGAATACTTTTCAATTTAGTCAAAAACTATTTTTCAATTATTATATCAAAATAAATATCCTAACAATCTCCCCATTTTTGATATAATAAAACCAACTTGAAAATTGTGTTTGGGATTATAGATTCAATAGAGATTAAAGCTCCCTCTTATTCAATTGAAAATTCAATTTTTTAAATCAATTACCATTAGCGGTAATTATTGTAATATTCACAATTCAGCACTTTTCATAATGTGCTTTCTCTCAAAACTTATTGCTCTTCTGGAGCATCAATATTTTCAGTACTTTGAGATATAGTGCTCTCATTATCCCTTGCATTTAAATGGTAAAATATTTCGTATGCTTATGTTAAGCATATACCTTCACTATAAATTGTATTTGATAAGTAATCATGTTAAACAAAATAAATAAATGTCATAATATATATATATATATATAAATCAATAGAACAGACAACAAATTAACTAATTAAAGAATATTCTTTAGGCGTTAAATTAATATATAAAGCATAAATAATTAATGCATAAAGTAAATAAACATAAAAGCAAAGTAAATTAAAAGAAATAAATAATTCTCTTCAAGGTTACGAGAATAATTAGATGATGATTTATTCCCTTCAAGGTTTATAAAGAAATCAACAACGTCCAAATAAGTTGGATCAATAACGTGCAAATGAGTTGGACCAATATCATCTTCATCATTTTTCGCAAACAAAATTTGCTTCTATTTTCTTTCTTTTATCATTCAATGATTGTTGATTTTTTTCAGCGTACGACAAGTACGATACCAATGATTTATAACATCGCATTGGTAATAAAAATGATTTCATTTCTTTAGAATGATCTTTATCACTCTTGTCATCCTTATAACCTCACTACCGGTGAGTAGAAGTATTCTTAAAATGACCATAATGTCTATGTCCATGGCCTCGACCATGACCACAACTACTAATGTGGCATTTATTTTTTTCATTATAAAATCTCACATTATTCGCGTGATAAGTAGAGTATGTTTTTATTAACATATCCTTATCATTGATATTTAGTAATTTGGATCATATCGAAGTTATGTCACTAATTGAATAGTGATTTACCATGTTTGCATTCACCTCAGGGAATGAAACAGATCCAATAACCGCATGGAATAAACATCATGCTTGCATTCACTTCAGGAAATGCCTCTCATAAAACTTTTTGGATCAAGACGAATTTTCGTAACTTGAACTTGGTAGAAATAGTCGATTTTTTCGACACATGAGAATTATTGCTTTCGAGAAAGATCATCATGATTTATCGGACTTTAAAATCATAATTTAAAGAATAAAATAAAAATAGAGTTTATCGATATTGATTTTTCTCTCGAGTACAATGAAGGAATAGCAAATGACCAAGACACATTTTCATAATCTCTTTATTGACTGTCATGTCTTTTTCCAAGTCATTCAAAGATATCATATAAAACTGGTTAAAATATTAATTTTCATCGATCAAATAAAATAAAATAAAATAAATATTAATCTTAAATTATAATATGATGTAAACATAGGGGTGTTCATTTCGGATATCCGATCCGATCCGATCCGAAAATTCGGATCACCTAAATAGCGATATGTATCCGATCCGAAAAAACCGGATATCCGAAAATTCGGATATCCGAATTTTCGGATCGGATACTCGGATATCCGAATATCCGAAATTTATGAATTTATTTGATTAATTTTTTTAATTTAATGGTTCTATCCATGAAAAATTTAGGTTTTCGAATATAAAAATTAATAAATTATTGAATATAACAATATTTGTATCAAGAAATTTCAATTTTTCATATATAACAAGTAAAAATATCGAATATAATAAGATTTATACCTATAAAAAAAATTGAATTTTCGGATATCGGATAATCAGATATCCGATCCGAATGTAAAACCACTATCCGTATCCGATCCGAAATTTTCGAATATCCGATCCGAATTATCCGAAAAATAAAAAACGGATCGGATATCCGAAATTTCGGATCGAATCAACGGATAATCGGATCGGATCAATCGGATTGGATTTTTTTGAACACCCCTACATAACAGCCCGCTAATCTCCCTTTTCTTTTAATCACGTGCACAAAGACGGAACCAAGTAACTTGGCTTTATATTGTTTTTCAATTTTATTTAAAGACAAATTCTTTATAATCAATCCCATGTTTTTACTAATCCAATTATAACCAATACAAACTAATCCGGCGAAGAATGCCTATCATTTATGATTTCTCGTTTAATTATTTACAATTACCAATAGGACTTTAATGTTTTCTTTATTAAGCTAATAAACCTAAATTTATAAAATTAAATCCAGCGCACCATCCTTTAAATTTTGTTTAAACAAAATTCTTTAATTTCTTTAACAAGCGCATAATCCAATACGTAATAAAAAATATGCATGATGTTTATCAACTAGGTCTTTATGGCTTTATAAGTAATCAAAACCATATATATTGGTTTAAATGCTACATCGAATAATATTTAAGTAGTAATTTATGTGCATCAAAGATTAAGCTTAGAAGTAGTAATTGTGCATCAAAAATCAAGTTTATCACTACGGTCATTCACTAAAATCATGTAATAAGTATCGAATTTACCTACAAAACTTAGTTCATCCTTGATCACCCATGAAATAATCACAATCTCCTTATTTTACAGGAACCTTAAAAATCAAAAACACCGATTTAAACTAATAATAATAAAATTAATTTTAAATATATATGTATATATATAACACAAATGTAAAAGGACTCATCTTTGATTCATGCTAGAATCAAATTCTTTTCAGCAACTCCTTTAGGATTCGAACGAAAAACACCTTAGTTAGTTAGAGTCTTGTGCTGATAACGTGTTGTGAATAAAATAACGAAGAACGATAACAAGAATAAAAGAACAAAGAGATGAGAGAAAGAGGGAGATTTGTATTATTCTCAATATTGACATAAGTACAATGTCTTCAGCAAATCATCTATTTATAGGCCTAAGAAGTACATAATACATTGAACTCTAATTAATGGAGATAATATTTCTAATGATAAAGTAGATCAAATATCTAGATAAAGTTTTTTGAAAGGAAATTTTATTTAATAATAGCTCAAACACCAAACATCGGCCTCATTAAAAAACCTCCCTAAAACCTACGGAGGAAAAAGAGTGCTCGATGCTCGTGTTTTTTACAAACAAGCAAAACACATGTTATTACAACATTTCCATTAGTACCAGCCTACACATTCGAACCTCCTGGACTGCCTAGAAACCTTATTGGCATCAACATTGCCTTTTGCGGAGAAACCTTCACGTCCTAAAACAGTACAATCGTTACCTGACTCACAAATTCTATCAATCCAGAGAGCATCCCTGACTCGGGGAGAAACATGCATCCTTAATATCCAAGATTCGCCATAACCCTACTTTTGCTTTGCATCCATCTGCCGCCAAATTTCTACCTTTAAACTGGAGAAAACCACACTAAATCTTCATTCCTGAATATACCTTTTTTGGCTAGTCTATCAGCACTTTTGTTCAAGTCTCTGGGAATAACATTAATACTCCACTTGATCTCTGCAGCGTCCTTCAATGTTGGTAATAAAATATGTTTAAAACATGCAGGAGCCATCGTCAGTTGTTTGAACCAATTAACAACTAGACTACAATCACATTCAATTAGGAGAGGGAGTGTCTTTGCCCATCTAGAAGAGTTAAACAACTTCAGCGCTTCAACTATCGCCATAATTTCTACTGAGGATGCATCCATACAACCCACTGCTTTTGAAAAAAATTAGTAAGGTTTTTGACTCGCTGTTTCGCAGAATTTCCCCTATACCTGCTGCACCAAAACTGCCCATCGCTGCTCCGTCCACATTAAATTTGAGAAACCCTTTGCTCGGGGGACTCCAACTGTTCTTAGGCATAGGCTTGTCTTTGAAGTATAATCTTTTGAAAGACTGCGACAGGTTACACAAATCGGATACTTGAACAACATAATTAGACCATTTGGCTTTACACCACCAAGCCAACCTAATCACCATCAAGTCAAACATCGAACTAGTCGAGGGAATTTTCTTCTTAAAAACTCCATCGTTTTGCCCAAGCCAAATAGTCCACACCATACTAAAAAAGCCATCCTCCAAACTTGGACGTCCCTGAATCTCGACTGGCATTCGAACCACCAATTTAATAGGTCTCTCGGGTTACTTGGCATTACGAGATGAATATCCCACATTTTACACCACTTTTGCCACAAGGACCATGAAATCGAACATGCACAGAATAAATGACTAGGCGTTTCCTCTGCAACGCCGCACAAAACACACGAGATAGATGAATTTGAAATCATACCTCGTTTTCTAAGCTCGGACTTTGTAGGGATTCTACCCTGAACTAACCTCCATACAAAGCTTTCCACCTTCGTTAGGGCTAAATTAGCCCAAACCTTAGACCAAAACTGCTCTGATTCCAAACTAGGATCGTCCAACAATCTACAGAACTCTTTTGGGCTATAGACCCCATTGGATGATGCCCTCCAACGCAAACTGTCCTGCGGTAATCTTCCAGGTTTTGTAGAATTAATGGCGAAATTAAATTTATCCCACACTGATTTCTCCCAGTCGAACAGACTCCTTCTAAGCTGAATCTCCCATCTCCAAACACCCCCTTCCAACCCACTGAAATCCTCAATCTTCCCCTCCTTCTTCAAAGCTAGTGCAAAGATTCTCGGAAACCGAACTCGTAGGGGAGCATTCCCTACCCACACATCCTCCCAAAACCTAATTAACTTACCGTCATCTACAACATGAATTAGGTTGCTTGAGAAAGGGTTAGTGGCAGATTTGAGAGGTGAGGTAATTCCTCTCCAAATCCATTACTTAATATTTTTACTGAGATTGGTAGGTACGAGGCAAGAAGACTTTCTCTCGTATTTAGAAAGCATCACTTTCCTCCAAAGCGCTTCCGGCTCAGCCCCGAATCGCCAAATCCACTTATTTAATAAAGCCCTATTTTTGAGTTTCATGTCTCTCAATCCTAACCCACCTCTACCTTTAGGCTTGCATAAATCCTTCCAGCTTAACCAATGTACTGTTCTCCTCTCGGCACTGCCCCATATAAACTTTGCGATCAATTTATTCAGTTGGTTGGAAATCGTAGCAGGCATTTTGAATAACGACATGTAGTACACCGGGAGATTGGACATGACTGCTTTTACTAACACCATTCTACCACTGAATGACAACATTCTAGCTTTCCACCCAGCCAACCTTGTTTTGAATTTATTCACAACTGGAGCCCAAAGCACCACTGAGTTCTTTGTGCAACCTAGAGGCAATCCAAAATACGTACAAGGAAGTTTTTCTATAGAGCATCTAACCTTTGCCGCCCACCCTTCAAGAATTTATGTGTTCAAGTTAATACCTATTAGTTTAGACTTGTGCAGGTTTAACCGTAGCCCCGACGCAAATTCGAATCCCCTCAACAGCCTGATCACATTTCTCATCTGCGATTCACTCGCTCCACATAAGACTATCAAATCGTCTGCGAACTGGAGATGTGATACCTTGACATTACTGCTACCTATCTGCACTGCTTCAAAAAATCCCCTGTTCATTGTTGATCTTAATAGAGCACGTAAACCTTCTGCGACAAGATTTAAGAGTAAGGGTGACAAGGGGCACCCTTGTCGAAGGCCTCTTCGAATGCCAAAAAATGGAGTCGGAGACCCATTTACAAGAACGAAGATTTTTGCTGAAGAGAAGCAATAAAGAATCCACTATCTCCATTTGTCCCCAAAACCCAATTTCTTCAAAATGATCATTAAGAAACCCCAATCCATTGAGTCGTAGGCTTTCCTGAAATCAGCTTTAAAAATAATGCCCGTCATCCCACTTTTCTTCATATAGTCTATGATTTCATTGGAGATCAACGCGCAATCTAGTATCTGCTTCCCCGGACAAAACGCAAACTGGGTCTCGCCTATAAGATCCATCATCAGCCCTCTCAGTCTAATAGACAACACTTTCGCCAAAAGTTTATACATGCTCCCAACGAGGCTAATAGGCATGTAATCCTCTATCGAGCTTGGGGAATTATTCTTTGGAATTAGGACTATATAGGACAGATTGAGATTTTTATCTGATAATGATCCACTATGAAATTTTGAGAAAAATTTTAGTATGTCCCCTTTCAGCACATTCCATTACCGCTTTACGAAACCCAAATTGAAACCATCCAGCCCCGGGGCTCTAGATCTATCCATGGACCACAAGGCGCTCTTTATCTCCTCTTCGGTGAAATTTTCCTCAAGTTTTAACACTTTGTCAGGATCCACCATTTTCATGTCAAAGTCAAGACTAGCTACTGGAATGGTTTCCGAAGTGTTATACATGTCTTCATAGAAATTGAATATTGCCTTCTTTATTTCTTTCTGATCAGTCACAACAACTCCATCGAAGTGTAAAAGGGTTATCAGATTCGCCCTGCGTCTAGACGAGGCCACCAAATGAAAAAAGCTCGTATTTTTATCACCCGCTTCGAAACATTTTAGGCGAGATTTCTGAATCCATTCCCTTTCCTCTATGGATAGCAATGCCACAGTTTCGCTCTTAGAGACATTAACTCAATCTTATGTAATCTATCTGCTTTCCCGCCTTGGATTAATTCCTCAAGTTCCGAGACTTTTTCCTCGAGTTTGGAACTAGATTCAATGTTCCTTTTTGATCTGTTCTGAAGCCATTTTCTGGTATGAGACTTACTGCTATTCAACATTACACTGATTCCTTTCCCTTTTGACATGGTAACTGCCTCATTCACTACATCTTCATAACCAACCTCATCTGCCCAAGAGTCAAACCACCTAAAAGGTTTGATGCCTCTATCCAGATGGAATCTACACAACGAGATATGGTTGTGATCGGAAAGCTTGCTCGGAAGTAGTTTCTGTATAATGTCGGGCCATTTTTGCAATATTTCTGGGGACAACAAGAATCTATCCAATCTACAGAAAGATGTATCTTCCCTTCTACTGCTCCAGGTGAACGGACCACCACTCAACAGGAGATCAACAAGGTTTATATCCTCGATGAACTCTTCAAAATCGCCCATTGCCTTCCGATGCATAGAGTCTCCCAATTTCTCTTCTGGCTTTCTCACAATATTGAAATCTCCCCCTATCACTACAGGAAGGTTCAAATCATCTATTAAACTCCTCAAATCCTCCCACAAGACTCTTCTTTCAGAGTGGATGTTTGGCGCATATACATTAATTAGCATGCACTCTATATCGCTGTTCAGTACCTTCCCTACTAGGGCTATGAATCTACTGTGGATGATGTTGCTCTTGTGACTAAAGAAGGTCTCATCCCAGCAAGATATTAAGCCCCCTGAAGCACCCGAAGAAGCCGAATACACAAAAGAGAAATTATGCCCCCTTCCACAAAGTTGAGAAATTAATCCCTCATTAACCACCTCACGTTTCGATTCCTGAAAGAATATAGCCCACAGTTTCGATCTAAAGACCAATCTTTTGATGGAGGCTCTCTTGATCCCACTGCCCATCCCTCGTACGTTCCAGGATAAAATTAAATCAAAACCCATATAAATAAATCGGTTCTGCACTTACCAACATAATAGGATTCTCCTAATTAGTTGGCCCACGCCCCAAACCGCTCTTTTCGCCTTCTGTCTGCGCTATCCTCCTCACCACTTCTTCCTCATCAGCCTCGAAAACCAGCCCCGCTGCTTTGCAGAGCTCAACGATTTGTTTAGCTTCCTCTTTGACCTCCTCATTCCTTCCACTAAACTTCTGCGATCTCTGTTTCTCCGTTTCCTTTGTCGAAACCACACTTAGGTCCTCTGAACTTGGCACAAGAGTTGCCCCAGTTGAGTGTAATTTCACCTCCCGATAATGTCTAGACTTAGGCCTCCACAACTCTGATTCACCATTTTTACTTATGTCTGTTATATAAATATTTGAGGCCCTTTTTTTCATATTGTCAAGCTTGTATCTGAAAGATAACGGACTCACGCCAGCTGGGTTTTTATAACACTTGGGCCTAATATCAACTAACCCAGACGCTATGTCCAATTTTGAGTTCGAGAGCTCGCTTGAACTCGACAAAATCTTTGAGGCCTCCGATGCACACTTTATGGATACTTCAAACAGGCCCATATCTGACTCATTTGGGATCGATTTGACTTTTGCTATCGTGGCGTTGTGGTGTGCTAACGTTAAACTTTCTAGGAGCTTATCATTGGCAGTATCGTTATTAACTATGTAGGGCCCAGGCGCTGCGGAAACAGCCTTTTGGTCCCCATGTTCCATGAATCTCAGATCTCCCCCGTCCTCGTTCTCGGAGCCCGCCGCAATGGCATTAACCTTTCTCTCACAATCTTCGGAACGACGACCTTCCACCTCCTCTTCGTGACTCTCCACCTTCTCCGCGGTGGAAAACTCTGGCGCCTCCTCGTCGATCCAGCATCTGGCGTCCTCGTAATCGCTCGTCGATAATCTAATACAGTAGTAGATGTCGTTTATAAAAAGATTTGCGAAAGGAGGCACGTCCGATCGATGCTTAACTCCTATCAGAATTCTAACTGAATTGAATCTCTTCTTCGGTGCAGCCTCTTCCTCTACCTTAAAAACTTTGCCCCACCTACTAGCTATGGATTCGAAGACTTTCACATCCCAAGCATGGAGTGGGATGTTGTTGAGGGTCAACCAGACCTTATGCTTATGGTTCTCTTGAAAATGGTCAATGGTGTCTATATCCTCAAACCAAGACAACAACATTTGTTGTTTCAGGTCCATGAAAATGTTTATTTGTTCCTTTTCATCAAACTGAATAATCACGAAAAAGCCCGACCAAGTACACACTTTAACTTTAAACCCGTCTGCTCTGAGCACTTGTTGGACGAAGTTGGCATCGTACATCCCTTTGATCTGGCCAACTAAACTCTTCTTAATTCAGCACATGTCCCTTTGTGTTAGACTAAAACAAAATGGTTCACCTACATTTGTTTCCTTGCCTTTACTCGATTGATTACAGCTTCCTTGTATATCTGTTTGCTTCTTCTTTGTGTCCGCAATTGGTTCAGAAACATCTACCATGAGGACCTCTTTGAAGGATCTTCCATCAGTGACTTTCGACCAGAACCTATTAAACGTCTGTGATTTCCTAGGGTTTTTGTAAAATCTCTCCAAAGGGCTCCTAACACTTTTCGGACCTTCAACCTTCGAAAGATCCATGTAAACCTTAATGTTGAAACCATCGAATCTCCTGTTGTTACCCTGAGCGACCGCCCTCTCTGCTTCCTGTCTGGTGGAGAACCTAACGAACGCAAACGTATCTCTCATTCTCAACCTTTTCTGGTTGAAGTAAGCAATGTAAACGTCGGTCACTTTGTCGTACACTTCAAACGCTTCCCTGAGAGAATTCCTATGCATTCGTTTGCTCACATAATTAACGAACACAATGACTCATTTTCTCTCCGGTACCCCTGCCTTGTTCCTCTCCTTGGAGACTATGCCTTCACCCCTGCCTACCCTGAAGCCTTCCCTGCTGCCTCTCTTACTGACTCGCCTGCTCTCATGCTCAATTGCTCTCCTGCTCTCCATTGCTCTAATACGCTCAAGTGTAATTGCCCATGATATCTAGATAAAGTTCTTATCATGATAAACATCCACATAGATAAATATTGGGTAAACTACAACGGAGGTTACTCAATTATGGGTAAGGTTAAATTTGGGTCACTCAATTATTAAAAGTTACATTTGGGTCACTCAATTATGGGTAATGTTATATTTTGGTCACCCAATTATTAAAGGTTACATTTGGGTCACTCAATTATGGGTAATGTTACATTTGGGTCACCCTTCATATTTTAAAAAAGTATATCAATTTGTGTATTAGATTAATTAATGATTTCAAATGAAGTACTCTAATGTTAACGAGGGTATACAAGTGATTTGGAAGAAAAAATGACTAAATTGATGTACTTTTTTAAATATGAAGGGTAACCCAAACGTAACTTTACCCATAATTGAGTGACTCAAATGTAACATTTAATAATTTGGTGACCCAAATGAAACCTTACCCATAATTGAGTGACCTTCATTGTAGTTTATCCATAAATATTCATAACAATTATTAAAATAAAATATAGTTAGAAAATATTAGTATAATAATACATAAATAAAATATTAGAAAATAAACAAAAAATTTTAAAAAATGCCAATCAAAGGAATCGAACTCGTGTTAAATTTAAGGGTAAAGTACACAGACCATCACTGAACTTTGGTAAAAAACAAAAACAAAATGGTAACCAAACTTTCAAAAATCACAAAATGACAATTAAACTTTATGTTTTATAACAAAATGGTAACTAGACGTTAAATGTCGTTAAATGGCTGTTATAAAATTTGGTATAATAACACATTTAGTCATTCATATTTATACATTCAATTAATTTAGTCCTAATTCAAAATAATTCACTAAATTTAGCCCTCGTTATTTACGCATTCTTTCAATTTGGTCCTTAAAGCAAAATTCTAAAGTATGGTAACATGATAAATAACTACAATTAATTTTTTATAGGAAATCGAAAACTCGACTCGAATCGAAAAAAATTCAAATAAAGTTTGAGTTGTAAAATATGACGAGTCAAATCGAATAACTCGAAATTTTTTGACTCAACTCGATCGAACGCTCATCTCTATCTTAAGATATGACGCGTCAACTCGAATAACTCGAAATATTCGAACATTTTAAATCATTTTTTCTTTTAAATCGAATATTTTTAAAATATAATATTTAACATTTTCATATTTAAATCACATCGATTATTTAATAACAACTTTAAATATTCGATTTAAAAGAAAAAATTGATTTAAAATATTCGAATATTTAATTAAATTTTTGTAGGAACTCGAATCGAAAAAATTTCAAATAAAGTTTGAGTTGTAAAATATGACGCGTCAACTTGAATAACTCGAAATTTTTTAACTCGACTCGATTGGAAGCTCATCTCTATCAGAAGATATGACGCGTCAACTCGAAATATTCGAATATTTTAAATCATTTTTTCCTTTTAAATCAAATATTTTTTAAAATAGAATATTTATATTTTCATATTTAAATCACATCGAATATTTAATATCTACTTTAAATATTGAATTTAATTTAAAAATATTCGATTTAAAAGAAAAAATGATTTAAAATATTCGAATATTTAACAACTATTTTAAATATTCAAATATTTAATAACTAATTTAAATATTCGAATATTTTAAATCATTTTTTTTTCTTGTAAATCGAATATTTTTAAATTAAATCGAATATTTAAAGTAGTTATTAAATATTCGATGTGATTTAAAAGAAAAAAATGATTTAAAATATTCGAATATTTCGAGTTATTCGAGTTGACGTGTCATATCTTAAGATAGAGGTGAGCGTTCGATCGAGTCGAGTCAAAAAATTTTGAGTTATTCGAGTTGACGCGTCATATTTTACAACTCAAACTTTATTTGAAATTTTTTCGATTCGAGTCGAGTTTTTGAGTTCCTATAAAAATTTAATTAAATATTCGAATATTTTAAATCAATTTTTTCTTTTGAATCGAATATTTTAAATCAATTTTTTCTTTTGAATCGAATATTTTTAAATTAAGTCGAATATTTAAAGTAGTTATTAAATATTCGATGTGATTAAATATGAAAATATTAAATATTCTATTTAAAAAAATATTTGATTTAAAAGAAAAAATGATTTAAAATATTCGAATATTTCGAGTTGACGCGTCATATCTTAAGATACAGGTGAGCGTTCGATCGAGTCGAGTCAAAAAATTTCGAGTTATTCGAGTTTACGCATCATATTTTACAACTCAAAGTCTATTTGAAATTTTTTCGATTTGAGTCGTGTCGAGTTTCCGAGTTCCTATAAAATTTTAATTAAATATTCGAATATTTTAGATCATTTTTTCTTTTAAATTGAATATTTAAAGTTGTTATTAAATAATCGATGTGATTTAAATATGAAAATATTAAATATTCTATTTTAAAAAATATTCGATTTAAAAGAAAAATGATTTAAAATATTCGAATATTTCGAGTTATTCAAGTTGACGCGTCATATCTTAAGATAGAGATGAGCGTTCGATCGAGTCGAGTCAAAAAATTTCGAGTTATTCGAGTTGACGCGTCATATTTTACAACTCAAACTTTATTTGAATTTTTTTTGATTCGATTCGAGTCGAGTTTTCGAGTCCCTATAAAAATTTAATTGTAATTATTTATCATGTTACTATACTTTAGAATTTTGCTTTAAGGACCAAATTGAAAGAATTCGTAAATAACGAGGGCTAAATTTAGTGAATTGTTTCGAATTAAGACTAAATTAATTGAATGTATAAATATTAATGACTAAATGTGTTATTATACCAAATTTTATAATAGTCACTTAACGGCATTTCACGTCTAGTTACCATTTTGTTATAAAACATAAAGTTTAATTACCATTTTTTGATTTTTGAAAGTTTAGTTACCATTTTATTCTTTTACCAAAGTTCAGTGATCGTCTGTGTACTTTACCCTAAATTTAAAAAACTTTTATTTTTTTATTTTCCATTTTCCGAAAACATTTTCAATAAAAAAATAAAAACATTATTTTTATAAATTTAAAATTTCACTCATTTTCTAAAAATCATTTTTTAATTTTCAACGAAACACATTTTCTTCGTTGTTTTTTATTTTCTAAAAAAACGAAAACAAATACATTTTCGATTTTGTAGAACCAAAAGACCCTAATCACTTTTTTTTTTCAACTGTCAAACCTCAATGTACTTATTTCCCCCCGTTTTCACTTTTCCCTCCAAAAACTTTCCATCTTATTCCCTCACCTTTTGAAACCCTAATCCCCTCTTTGGTAACTCCGTATATTCTCTCCTCCAAAACTCTTGTTCCCTTAGCAGTTAGACCCCAATTTTTTGCTCTCTTTATATGCAAAAATCTCTGCTTTTCAGGGATTTAATGTAGATTTGAAGTCGCTGATGAGTTGGTAGTCAAAAAGAAAAAGATGGGCTCTCTTGGAAACGACACTGGCGACGTTAAATCGTCTGGAATGAACCCAAGCACCGATTTTTCACATCCTGAAATTCAGCCCTTTGAATTTGATTCTCAATTCTCATTTTTGGGTACGTTTCCTTCTTACTTTGATGTTTCTTTTTGAAGCGTTTCATGACGTTGTCAATTTTTTTTGTTCTTTCGACTTTTTTTTTCTTCTAATTTATGGTCAGATGTTTATGCTTTAAATTATTTAAATTTATGCGAAATACTGATTTTTGTGTTAAATATGCGTTTTTGAAAAATCAATTAGGTGACAAAGCTGATGGGGATGATGAAGAATTAAACTATCTACAAAGTACAGTTCCTTTTGATGATAATATTTCTCCGGTGGAAGATGGATTCGAGACCCAGTTTCTCAACCTTGGTGGGGAAACTCAAGTGTTGAACTTAGATGGTGAAACACAGGTGTTGGATGATTTAGATTGCTTTGAGAATATGGAGACACAACTGTTGGATGAATTTGATGACAAAATTGTGGCCGATAGTGACGGTGAAGGAACAGAAGGCACTGAGTTATTAGATCATGATGGTGAGGTCTTGAACGATGAGATAGTAAGCAGAGACTGTGGTCGATCCTTGGGTCAGGTGGAGAAGAAGGGATCTTTTGAGCAACATAACACTTCTAAGGATGAAAAATTGAGTTTAGGTATTTTTTCGTTATGAACATTTAGAAAATATTGGAGTCTTGGCTAGAAATATTTGTATGTTTTTCTAGCTAGGAAGTTGTCATTACTCATTAGTGTCCGAATTGAAGTTAAGATGTGTTGTGTATGTCAGGAATCAGTGGTGCTACAGCGACACCAGATGCCAAAGCTGAGCCCAAATCAAAAGCTGGTATGTCTTCAATAGCTTTTGCATGATTAAAAATGCTCGACTATTGTCAAGGTTTTCTACGAATTTCGCAATAGAAGATTGGCTTATTTGAACCAACTAGTTATTGTCCAACCCGAAGTGGTGAGGCTTATTACTGACAATTTGACAAAGGTGTCTGGTTAAATTCTGAAGAACTTTTTGTATATCCTTGTTCTCATCGTGCTGCATATGTTGTCATAAATTTATGTGTAAGCTACCTTCATGAACCTATACACATTTGTTTCCGGAAAATGAGTGGAGTAAATTGAGGAAATTAATGAGATTGATACTGTATCTCATCAACATTTGGGCACTGTTCCTGCCTCAATCTTGAATTATTGCAATGATGAGCTACTATCTTTGATTAGTAACAGTTTCTTTCGAAAGCATTTTTTAAAGCAATTTACTTCTGTAAGTAATTGGAGTTTGGAAGCATAGTCGTGGAAACTAATGTATTGTCAATTTGGCTTATACATGGTCCTTCCATTTCTGTACTAACATTCACTATTTTCTATAGGATCTGTACCAAGATTTACTTCAGTTCGTGCAGCATCCTTGCGTGCATCTGGTCTTGCAGCTCGAAATGCCGTAATAATGATGAGAACTCAGGGACAGTGCACAGTCGATATTAATGGTTTAAATTCTAATGTTGTGGAGAAGATAAATCAGGGACATCATCAGGGTAATAATGATGAGAACTCAATCGGTTTAAGGCATGGAACCAATTCCAGGGTTGGTTGTTCGGCTGTGAGAAAACTTTTTGCCGTAAGTCCTTGCCGCAGTGAAATTGCAGATGCAAGGGAAGATGTACTTCAGTTTGCTGCACATGACGATGACGGTTCTTTAGCAGGCTTAAGTTATATTGACTCCCAAGAGCCTGGGGAGTTATCACAAGCTAATGCACTGAATTTTGTGGAAAAGCTTGTAAATGATAATATGGCGGAGCTTGATGTTGAATTTGATCTGGGGAAGAGTACTGGGGGAAAATCAAAACTTATTTCATGTGCAATAATAGGGCCACAAAACTTGGCCAAGAAAACAATTGAAAAAAGCACTGCTGACAAAACACAGATTTTTGATTGGGATGATGCTTTGGAGGATGAAGGAGGGGGTGATATTTATTGTAAAAGAAAGAAAGAATTCTTTGGCAGTGGAAGTCACGCACAGAAGACTTCTAACCATCCCCGTAATTGTAAAGGAAGGAAACTTTATGAATCTTGCAACGAAGACCGTCCAAATGCCAATGATAACGGGGTAGTTGATTCTGATTCAAAATCATTGTTGTGCAAGTCAAAAGGTAATGCCAAGCCAGCACGAGAAGGTCAAATGGATTTTAGCAAGAATCTTTTGAACGAGTTTGATGAACAGTGTAACTCAGGTTCCTCAAAAGGACAATTGGAAACTGCTGCTGCTGAAGTAAATGCAGGTTTTGACACTCAGATGGCTGCTGAGGCTATGGAAGCCTTGTTCTATGGGGAGGTGGCTACTGATCAGAATGGTAATCAAGGTTTCCAGAACACATCAAAGGGTTCCTCAAAAGGCGTGTTTAGTGGAAAATCCAAGAAGAGAGTTGCTTCTAGAGAACCCATGGTGAGAAAGGGTGTTTCTTGTTATGATGTTGCTCCAGTTACAAGGAAGTCCAAGAGAACTCGAGAATCTTCAGTTTTGAAGAATAAATGTTCTAAAAATGTTAGGAAGGTGTGTGATACAGAGCTGCTTAAACCGAAATCAAAGAAAGCTAAATCAAATACTGACGAGAACCAAGTTGCTGGTGGCATTGATACGACCAAGATGCCCTCTAAGAGTATCAAGCAAAGAAAGGCAGGTGGAGCTTTCGCAAAGAGTCAACATCATGGTACTGTTAGATCAACTAGGGGCAGCTCAATAAAGAAACAACATCCTGAGGAGGTTCATACTGTTACACCCATCGCTCGTCGAACGAGGCAGTCCTCGGTCATGAATACACAAATGGCTGAAGATCCGGCTAGTGATTATAGAAAAGGTAAAAAATTTAAAAAAGATGTTTTCCTTCTAGAAAATGGAACCAGGAGTACAGATGTTACAGCTGCTGAGTTATCATTAGTGTCAAATGCTGAAGGGCAACATCCTAAGTTGAGTTCCTACCAATCTGGGGAACATGGAAATGCCAAATCATGTAATAATGAACAATTGCATTTGGAGTTGATTGCCGGGAATAACAGCAACAGGGGATTGAACTATCCCAAACATAGAAGATCCTCCCGCAAAATGTCTGTTCATGTTGGTGAATCTGGAAACTTGGAAGCACAATCCAAAAAATCAGTTCAGCCAGATGATAATGGACAATTGATTCCTGTGGTAAAAAGGTTCAGAAGAAACAATAGGAACACTTGTATTCCTCCAACTACTATGAGGATGACACGATCATCCCGGAATACTTGTACCATTCCATATTTTTCAGACCAGAATTCAGAAGGAAAATTATCACATCAAAGTTCAGATAAACAAGGTTCAACGGATGATGCAGTTAATTGCAATTCTACTGAGATGAATAGGAGGATGAAATCTACCAGAATAATTGGACTTGAAGCAGCAGAGGAAATACAGCACTCCAGTGGAAACTGTGTTGCAATTTCTTCACCAATTGCAGAAAGTTCAGCTTTGAATGTTGCTTCTGACACGTCCCCGGAAGAGAAATCAAGATCACTTGGTTCTGTATGCACTACGCCAGTTAACTGCCCGACACCCGTCAATGCTGCATCACCTGTTTGTATGGGTGAAGAATATTTTAAACAAACCTGCAAGAACCTTTCAAAACCTTCACACATCAAAGAACTTCAAAGTTTAAACTCCATTGAGCCAGAACCCATTTCTCCTTTGAAAGATACGAGGAAGAGAAGGGATTTGGCCAATGTTAGAGTCTTGTTCAGCAATCACCTAGATGAATATATAATTAACCAGCAGAAAAAGGTACTAGTAGTTTCTGATATCCTAAGCTCTTTAATGATGTACAACCTCTTCTAACTAAATTTTATGCCTCAATTTTGTCACCAGTTCTTGGCCCGCCTAGGCATCTCTGAGGCATCATCTATTCTAACCGCAACACACTTTATAGCGGATAAATTTGTGCGCACAAGGAATATGTTGGAAGCAATTGCTTCTGGGAAACCAGTTGTCACACATTTATGGCTTGAAAGCATTGGGCAAGTTAATATTCATATGGATGAAGAAGCTTATGTACTGAGGGACATTAAAAAGGAGAAAGAGTTTGGCTTTTGCATGCCAGCTTCTTTAGCACGTGCACGCAAGCGACCCTTATTACAGGTAAAAGGTTTTTATGCTTACCTTGTTGCATTGGTCACATATTCCATCGAGATCTTTATTATAGTGAAAATTATGCAGGGTCGAAGAGTTCTAATCACCCCAAATATAAAGCCGAGTAAAGAAACAATTGTGCATTTGGTAACAGCGGTTCATGGTCAGGTATGTTGCGGTTTCCCAAACAATTCCATCTAGTGGCATATGGAAAAGATTGATTAATTTTAACCCTTGGTGCTTTTACTCGATGCTTCCGGTCCTATTAGAATACTAACTTCTTTCCATCTTGATTCTGAATGACATGGTTTCCAGGCCATAGAGAGAATTTGTAGGTCTGCTATGAAGGATGACAAAGTCCCAGATGATTTGTTAGTTCTATCATGTGAAGAAGATCATGCAATCTGTGTTCCTTTTCTTGAAAAAGGTTATAAACTTGTTCTTAAATCAGCTCCTACATGTTTTGCGAAATACGGTTTTTATTACAACTTTTTGCCATCTTTATGCTTTCAGGGTCAGCAGTTTATAGTTCCGAGTTACTACTGAATGGAATAGTTACTCAGAAACTGGATTATGAGAGGTTGGTACTAAAATGACTCTTTTTGCTTCATCATGCAACCTCAAATGGTTATCCAAGGCCTTCTTGACTAGGACCCTCCTGTGTTATTTTCTTGTTCACATGTCAGAATTGTGTCGACGATTCATCGAATGATTCTTTCTTTCTGCTATGGGCTTTTTCCATTGTTCTGAATTGGCTGAGCTGATGAATGATTTTCGTTTATTGCTTTCCTAACATGGTTGTATGTCGACTGGCAGGCATCTTCTCTTTGCAGATCATGTTAGACGAACACGCTCCACCATATGGCTAAGGAAGGATGATAAATTCCTCCCTGTAATGAAGCATAAATGATGGTTTCATTTTTCTTTTTTAAATTTTCTAGGGACAGTATCTTTTTTGTTAGATATAGGATTTAGAACCCAAGTGATCTGTATTTATCATAGGATTAGTTTAGCTGTATACTGTATTGCATGTCTAGCGTGTGTTTTCTTTAAATTGTTCATAAATGATATCGATATAGTATTATTATGATCTACACTTTTTCTTCATGAAATTTGCTGATCCATATATTTGATCAAAAAATAACTACCAAGGTGTAAATTAGAACGTACCAATATTATTTGATCAAAGTATTATTATTCTTGTTGTACCTCCGCCAAACACCTCCTAAAATTCGATGTGGCTTTTTGCCCATCTACGACGGGTGAACCACCAAGTCTCTTCTTCGCACCACGCTCCAAGTATCATGGAGCTCTTTCTCCAGACCCATAAGCTTCGGAGGCCATTGCGCTGACAAGACACTCATCATATTCAATTGAGCTCGTAGCTTGACAATCGAGTTACAACTTATCAGCTCGTCAATAGCCATCACTAGGCCTGACACGATCCCATCAAACATCACTCCGTCTACAACACCAATGGGCTATAAATACCCTTAAGATCGAAGGCAAAGGGGATGATCGAACAATGGTCCTTGATCACTTACCCTCTCTCTCATATAATTTTGACGACCGATTCTACATTGTTTGCGGCTCTCGGCCCCAGTCAACCAGGGGTGAACTGCTTGATTTTATAGGCAACCACCGTTCCCCGTGGCTCTCCACCCATCTCACGATAGGCGAACCACCAAAACCCATCCTAAAACCTTCTTTTAGCCACCATCTTCGTCTCCTTGTCTGGTGCCCGCTCAAAATCGACATCAACAATTAGTGCGGTAAGCGTGGAACACTTTTCGGCCAAGAGAATTAGTCATGAAGTCTTTCCCGACTTTGAGTCGCCTCGACTACGAAAAAAGAAGGAAGAAGAAGAAAGGAAGGGCTAGCCATACCTCACCACCAACAAGTGAGGGCGGCACCGTGGGACTGACGGGATAACAATGTCTCACCATGCATGCTGATGGCGATAAGCCAGGCGTGGGTAAGGATTTACTGCCCCACATAAGTTTGGGACCACTTGAAACTATGGGATAAACCAACCCCTTGGCAGAATGGTCGACGCAAGTAGGCAACGACATTTCGCACGCACTCACCAACAACTAATGCTACGAGCGTGCGAGATGTAAACACGAGAAAGGTGCTAGTCACACGATTTCATGAAAGATGCCTCCGACCGTAGGATGGAAAACCATCAGTAAAAGTTATGAGGACCAACCGGAGGAATCGAAGTTCCGCAGACAGCTGAGCCGGGCATACACAGGAAGCACCACCAGCCGAGGACTCTCCATCTCCTTTGTAACATTTTTACATATAAATTGTTATTCGCTACCTCAGGATGCTTATAATGTAGATATTCCCGTAACAAATATCTCCCGATGCACATGTAAAAATACACGAATTATAGGGTAACATCCGCTCTTTAACCGCCTCTGTATGCAGGATCAAAGATAGCGCAGAGGACCCACCCCCCGAACATATGGAATAAAAGCGGAACTTATGCCACAATGAATGTTCTACAAACATCTCACCGACAAACACCACAAAAACACACTTATCCAAACCTTCGGGTATCGGGGAAACCCGCTTTATTCGAACACCTTAGGAACTTGGTGCAATCCAAAGGGAAAATCGAAATTACTACTCGCATGCATGAGTAATTGCATATCTATCCACATATCTACATTACATATTTCGGGCCTCCTCCCGCCTGTATATCACATTCGAATACGACTGTTTCTACAAAAGGGACAGAAATGGCTACGTCGTACTTTATAACTAATTCTACAAGAAGCGTAAAGACATCTCCTATGGATCATCGCCATCCCCGCACATTTCACAACGGGTTTTCGACCATCTCGTAGATGTCTCTCCAATGGTCATATTCGGACCCCTACTCTCGACTAATACTACAAAAAAAAATAAAGGGAGCCCTCGTCCCATTGATGACCTAAGCGTCGTGATTCTACAAGGACGAAGGAGTCTACATTCCCCATGCCAATAGAAGCATGCAAATATATATTGTTTCTACAAACTCGCAAGCTCCGCTGAAAGAATATCTCCACGCTTCTCAGGAGAAACCCTCCGAGAGCATAAAAGAGATACCTCCACCTATAGCGCTTGATGCTATAAGAGTGTCAAAAAAGATTCCACCAATAGCGCTAATTTCTACGAAGGTGCAAGATGCCTCAGCCCCACATACGATAATCTCTCTAAGGGTATGAGATGCCTCATGAGGCTGATACCTTCATCTCACCAACGCCATGAACATTGTGATTCTAAAAAGACGGTGAAGCTCGTGTTTCGTGCCTCCGAGGAAACTAGTGGGCTAAGCCTAAACATATCTCTCAGCACCTTTACCGACGAAGCCCACTTATGCTCCGAACACTAAATGATATTCCCTATTATGGCCTACCAAGATGTCCTCGGAGCAACTTCATACTCCTCCAGCACCTCACGAGCAAACTTGTGTAACGGCAGATGGAATATCGCTTCCAGCAAGTAGAGTGACATGTAGAACCACTCCGACACTCCATCCGCCCCAAAACCATGATAACTCAGGTGCACCTTCCCTGCCGGGATATCGAAGTCGAAGTCGAACCCCGACCACAACAGGCCACGACACTCCAACATTTTAACGACTTCATCCTTTCTCGCCTGACACTCGTTATCGACCTTGAACACGTCGATAGGCTTGTTTTCCTCCGCCCTCCTAGCGACCGATTCCCTCATCTTCTCAATTGACTTAGCAGTTCCCATCATCTCTCCCACCCAAAATCGGACAGAGGCAAACCCAAAAAACAAGGGGAATATAAACTCTAAGAAAAGAGGAGGATGCAAATAGAGTCAGAGATGAAAACCTTCAAATTTATAAAGAGGCGTGACCCTCTATGAAAAGCCCGAATTCAAACAGCCCTACCATGGGCCAATCAGAAAATAACACGCGCACTAACGATTAAAAGACACAATTGTCACGATAATGACGACACCCGACCGAGGAAAGTCCTTTTCTCTAAGCGGAAGTGAACCATCAATTTCTGTCTCAGTTCATGCCAGTTTATGACTCCTTCAACTAAAGGGGTATTGGTGTTGTACCTCCGCCAAACGCCTCCGGAAATTCGTTGTGGCTCTCTGCATGTCCCACGACGGGTGAACCACCAAGTCTCATCTCCGCACCACACTCCAAGCATCACGGACCCCGGAGCTCCTCCTCCGGAACCATAAGCTCCGGAGGCCACTGCGTCGAGAAAAGACACCCATCATATTCATCTAAGCTCACAGCCTGATAGCCGAGCTACAACTTGTCGACCCCGTCAATAGCCATCACTAGGCCTGACACGATCCCACCAAACATCACTACAACACCAAGGTGCTATAAATACCCCAAGACTGAAGGCAAAGGGAATGATCGAACAACGACCCTTGATCACTCACCCTCTCTCTCATATAATTATGACGACCGATTCTACATTGTTTGCGGCTCTCGGCCCCAGTCAAAACCAGAGGTGAACCGCCTGATTCTACATGCAACCACCGTTCCCTGTGGCTCTCGGCCCCAGTCAAAACCAGAGGTGAACCGCCTGATTCTACATGCAACCACCGTTCCCTGTGGCTCTCCACCCATCTCACGATGGGTGAACCACCAAAATTCGTCTTCAAACCTTCTTTCAGCCACCATCTCCCCCTCCTTATATGGTATCTCTCAAAATCGGCATCAACAATGCTAAACTTATAAATTCTTTTTTGCATAAAAGTGCATATCAACCGGATTAAGTTCGAGTCTAACCGGATCAGACTAGATTAGTTTGGAGTGCAAAATATTTTTTCGAGTCTCGTTTCACTTCAATGGAGACTGTTTAGCTGGACTTTTTTGCTATGGATATGGATTTATACATAGTTGCTGTGTTGTGTTAGGTTGTAAAAGTGAACTGGAAATGCTTATTTAAGGAAAAAAAACATCATAAAAAAGACAGTTAACGTTGTAACACAACGAAAACTTAACTTCCTCTTCCATAGCAACATCAACCTAATTATGCACTAACTTACTCCTTCTTCCTTGGCAATGGCATCATCCTATGAAAATAGCATATGGTTCTCTCTCTTCAAATCTCATTCAAAATTTCAGCTTCAAATGTATATACACCAAGGCCTTGGTAAATATGCAGGAATGCCTCATTTTCACCAGATCCAATCATGCTGGGCTAGAATTTTCCACATCCCGAGCTTGCATATTGCAACAGAACATAAACAATACATTGATCGTCATAGCTATCCCGAAACTAAACGCTCCTGAGAGCAGTATCAC
The DNA here is from genome assembly GCA_030270665.1 of Hibiscus trionum. Classification (NCBI taxonomy): domain Eukaryota; kingdom Viridiplantae; phylum Streptophyta; class Magnoliopsida; order Malvales; family Malvaceae; genus Hibiscus; species Hibiscus trionum. The sequence continues at coordinate 13,029,278 of BSYR01000007.1, forward strand.
AACAACAGGCTTGAGATGGAGCTGCAAAGACATTCAGAGGAAAACAAGATGGTGAGTTTCAGTTTCCAGATGTATTCGCGGATATATACTTTTAGTGCAAAGATTCAGAAACATTTCTATTGATACCGTTAATGAGGCTCACCATGAAATATAGTACATGAGCAATTAATACGACGAGTGCGAACTCGAAAGCTGCGTATGTCCATATACAGTCCTTGATTGCTGCAAGCCAAAAGAGCAGTCTTTAAAGGTCACAACTCAGACAGAAACGTAATTTCTGAGGCTCGGACATACCGAGTGTGACTGCAAAGATAGATGCTAAGAGGCCAAGGATAAACGCAAAGGGTGCTGCGATCAAAATTGCTCGAGACTTCAAGCTATGAATCTACAAAAATGGCAAGGTATAAGATCGACACTGTCAACCTACTGTTTTAGATAGATCACCTAAATATGTAACAGATGTTGGCCCATAACTTTTTCCACTCTTCATGCTTTGTTTACCAACTAGGTTGAGCGGTTTAGGGGATTTAATAGGCTCATAAAACATACCAGTAGCTGCTCGAGGAAGAAGAAATAGCATACTATGCTAATCAACACAAGCAGCGCAACATCCTGCCAGGAACTGCAGATTTGAGGTATGCTTTTTAATTAAAGAGAAAAGAAAGGCTAATTCTCATTTAACGCAAGATAGTTGATATTACCTCACGGATTGTGATGGTAAGTCCTGAGAATTAATACTCCTTGGAGCAGCTCTATTACTCATTTGAGAGTTAGGCTGCAACCACAGTAAAGTTACAGGTAAGTTCTGCACTTGTTGTCTGCATACCTCGCAGTTTTTGTTTCCTTTCGTGCTAAACCATTTAATGGCGCATGTCTCGTGCACGAGTTGAAGGGCACCTTTGCAGCTGCATTCCATTTTGAGCATATTTCCTTCTTCGCATACATCTAAACAGATTCGACACAAAGCTTCCTCCTCAGGAATCTCCTCATCGTTGCTTTCCATAGGAACAACATTAACTTTATCTGCATCACCATAGGAACCAGAAAATCAACCTCAGAAACCAAGACCAACTAACCAACCTCGTAAATTCCAAGTTGCAAGTTTGGAACAATTCACATAGTCAAATGTATTTGACTAAGCAGCTCAAATTATAGGATAATTTAATTACAATCATCACCATTTGCAAAAAGATGACTCAAGACAGTTATGTTACTTAAGCTTGAGCGAGAGTATCCGAGTTCCGATATAGGTATGTGTTCATCACGAGGGTCATATCCCATAGTCATGTTCGAACATATGTTGAGAAGAGATATTTCAAAAGGAGAAAAAAGAAAGAGTCGGAGCAACATAGCATGCCTGACTAGTGTGAGGACCGACGAGTTGAATGAAAGAAAGTAAAAGGAAACTGAAATGATAGATTTATAGAAACAGAAAATTAGTCACAATGAGTATGTACCATCACGGTTAGCTGCATGGACAAAACAGAAAATAGTCACAAAGAGTACGTACCTTCACAGTTAGCTGCATGGACATCAAAAGAAGCCGTTCGTACTATAACAACATTTCGTCCGGGAACTGATAGAGATCTTGAAACAGCAGCACCCTTTTCTTCTTCCTGCATAAAAATTACGGGTTTCAAAAGGTCTTGGGAAGTAAAAATCCATGACTATATCTGCTAAAGAGAAAATTCCAGGCTGCAGCAGACAAAACTATGATTCGAAGTTCATAAAGTAGTCAGAACCAAATTATACATACATTTGCTTTATCCTGTTCATCGGATAATTTTACCGAAGAAGGCACATTCGTAGACCGGAACAGATTCGATGCGGGAAGAGACGACCATCTTTTCCAATTAAATGGGGAACGGAAACTAGCCATGTTAGGACTTTTGGTACTTGTCTTGCTGTCTGGCATGAGGAGCGAGTTTCACTCCCCATCAGATATAACAGTAATGCCTATTTTCTTGAAGCTCAAGGCACACAAGAAGCCTCCTGATGATGAAGTACCTCCACCAGAAAGTATATGTTTGAAATAAAAACATTATTAGCGTAGTTTTGCAAGTATTTTCATGGTATTAGGACATCTTCTTTATTTAAAAGTATCCTTAGGAGTCTGTACTTTCATGGTATCAACATTTATTGGAACCCTAACAGAATGGAAAATTTGCCTGCATTTCATAACCTTGAGTAATTTCTTCACTAATCTACCCTAAAACAAACAAATCATGACAATTACACACAAGGATCTTTCTTTTGACTGGATAAATGATCAAATCTGAAATCGGATCAATGCCAACAACTCCAAAATCACAGGTCTTACCTTGATGACGAACAAAAGGGAGATGGCTATTGCCTTATTCTTTCCAATATTCAGAAGGAACAATCCCTCATCGATTTGATTACTATATGGAACAGAGAAAAAGAATGAAAAAAAAGGGGGAAAAACAATGATCCTAAAAATGTGCATATAAGAAATTCCCCATGGTGTTGCTAAAATATTTCTTTTTGGGATGAGTCTGAAGCTTATAGATGGAGAAATGATTGCAGATGTTGAAATATGAATCTTACACTTATCTCATAATTATTTTATTCACAATAATTGTATAATCAGTTAAGGTAAGCTCCAAGTTTAGCATTACCAATTTCGAACTATGTTGTGAGTAGTTTAATTATTATTATTATTAATGATTATAACAATTTGAATAATTTATTTTTTCTTAAAATTTTAAATCTGATTCTATCAGGTAAGCCTATGGATTTAGGAGTAATAATTCTTTTGAAATTTTATTATGTTGATTTTTTTTAGGGTAACCTACCTTCAAAATCACTAAACTATGAGCTCGATTATGTTTCAACTGATGTACTATGAGTTTTTTTCAATTAGATTATTAAATTTCTATAATCAGACACTTAGTTATGACTTTTCGAAATTGCTGACATGTTATTTTAGTAAATTTGTATAATTATACATTTAGTTCTTATTACTTATACTCTTTATCATTTTAATCTTAATTTAAATTTAATTATAAATTTAATCTTATAATCAAATGATGACATGTGTCACTATCGGATAAAAGAAACTCATCGATTATTGACGTTGTGCCAAGGAGATCAGTGTTGTTCTCGACGAAGGGGGGCCAAGACTGGATTGTAATGGAGATGCTATTGTTGCCACGCGCCCAAAAAGTAAGCCCAAGAATGCTAGTGGAGGAAGAGAAGGCGATGATGGAGAGGATCCGGAATGGGCAAGTTGAGAGTTGAGTTCAAGATATGCGTACATAATTGAGGACTTTAGCTGAGTTTTGGTAATTTCTCGTGGATAATGGAATGAGCCAATGATTGATCCTTGAATTATCAAATAATTTAGTCATATGGCAGAGCACAAGGAGTTTATCATCAATATGACGATGGGAATGGAAACCAGAAGCACGATCAGGGCCTTCATAGTCCACAACAATAAAGCCATCAATAACAGTAACACAAGCATGAGACTTTTTGGTAGTACCAGTGAACTAGATGGTCGCGGCTATGGAATCTGGGACGGAGGACTCGTATAGTTGATAGTCAATTACATGAGTTAATAGCTTGTAACGAATTGCATAAGCTGATTTGACTAAGTGCATTAACTGATTGTATATAAGTGTTTGGTAAAATTAAGGGTAAACTACATAAACAATCTCCGATTATAAGGCGTTTTTTGTTGAGTCTCCTAACTATGAAAAGTTATAGCATGGTCCCTGACTTAAAAAAGTAACAAGTTGGGCCAATGTCATTAATAATTTAACAGTTGATTATGTAGAAATTTACAAAAAAGAGCATAATAACACATTTCGTCCTCCATATTTACACATTCAATTAATTTAGTCATAATTCTAAAAAAATTAATGAATTTAACCCTCTTTATTTACAAAAGTTAGGTTCGGGGTTTACCAAATTAGATTGGAGGGTAGAGGGGTGCCTAGTGTCGAGGCCCTCTCATGTTAGCCTACTATCTCGCCTCGACAAGCCTATTGTACACCGGGTAGGTACAACCCAAACTGACGGATAAGCAGTTCCCGATGGTGCACCAAGTAGGAGGCACAAGTCAATATGCTTCATGAAGACCATATACAGAAAGTGTCCTTGTCTGGGACATTTCAACGTTTACTCCCGTCATTCCTGGTACGTTTCTTTAGCTCTTTAGGGGGAAGTGGCCTGGTGTTGAGTCTCCACCATCCTCCTCACCTGGGCTAGCGACCGAGCTTCCTTGGTGTAAGTGACCTACTCCTATGCCCATGTCCGGCCTAGGTGTGCGGGTAGTGGGGCCTAGTGGTTGGCGCATTGTCTCCCTAGGAGAAAGACCCGAGGACGGTTTGGGGCCTTAGAGCCCCATATCGCGCTTGTGGCTGAACTGTGCGGGTTATAGTCTAGCTTACGTTAGGCCCTGAAGGATTCGATATATGAAAGTCCTTGTGGGTGGCGAACTTGAGAAGGCTTTATCGAGACAAGACCTTGGACGAGGGGCATGAGAAAGGCTGACTTGTCGGGTTAACACCCCGTTCAACTACCGTACGACATGCGAACCGAGCATAAATGAGGCATGTCCGAGCATAAAAGCCAGTTTTGTTGAACATTTCTATACATATGGTGTGTAACCCCCTCGTCCCAGTCCGAACGCTTGACCGATCCGAGTGGGCTACACGGGGATAACCGAGGCGAAACCCGTTAAGGCTCCACTTCGGTTATCGACCCAAGAAAAACTTTTTCATTTTTATTATCTTTTCTAGATGAGATATTAAATCCTATGTGAGAAAAGCAACAACGGAAGAAACGATGAGGTAAACGACCAACAACCCAATTAAAACAGCCAATTTTAATCTTAAAAAGCAGGCCGTATCGGAACGCCCATAGGGTGTTTCGATACGCCTTGACTAGGTCAACGGGCCAAAGTCAACCTGAAGAGACCTTTTCGAAACAGGGGTGGCCCGTATAGAAACGCCCTCAACGGTCAACTTCTCGTGGTCAACGATACGAAGGCCGTTCCGAAACACTAAAGCCTGTTTCGATACTTCATTTTATCGTCAAATTCTCAGATTTCCAGTAGCAAAATCGTACCGAAATGGCCCCCTAGCATACCGAAATGCCTGGCCCGAAACAAAGGGACCGTACAGAAACAGGGCCAACCGTTTCGAAACGCCCTCTGTCTGCAGATTGGTTTTAGCTGGTTTTTGGTACAAGGCTGTCCCAAAAACACCACTAAGACCCCACACAACACACAAGCATAAACTCTAGATACAAGACATCCTATACGAACATGCTTAACACTCATCGAACATATAAAAACCATACATTAAGAGATCAACACAACCACATAAGATTCATACATGGCATTCAAGATTCATGCTTCACAAACATACACTTAGGCATTCAAGGTAGGCAATTTAAACATGGTTTACAACAAGACAAGGCATCCAAAAGCCAAACAAACATTAACATATAAAGGAGTCTAGACATGCTCCTAAAACCAAACATCCACATACGTCCAAAAGCTCAAACAAAAAATACATGTCCCATTGCTTGACTATTACACCTTATAACTAAAATGTCCATACTTGAAAGCTAAGATAGCACCACAAAGCACACTTGGAGGCCCTCTCCTTGCACAAGCTACCCACGAACTACGGATCTGCACTGTCGAACAAAGAGAGCGTAAGCATAAAGCTTAGTGAGGGTAAGCTCATTAAAACAAACCTCGACAATGCAGGGTCCAAGCACGAGCACAACCAAGGTAGAATGCATGATCTTACCTTCGATCCACATAAGCCAAAATACACATGATGCATGAACATATACTCATAATATGCCATGCTCAACAAGTCCATATCCACATCATATGTGAACACATATATTAATCCATATTGGCAACACATCTCAAATCATATTGGCACACATATAATCTCATATTGGCACCTAGCTATGACTCGAATACGCGGATAACACATTGGAACTCACATCCAACAACAACCATTACCTTACGGTGGGATTACACTCATCACCGTTCACGCGGAGGGGATTCCACTCATCCTCACGCCCCGTCGATGGGATTACACTCATCATCGACTAACATATATATAAGAAGGTTTTCCGGGCGAACCCGTACTCCATCTTGATGACTACCATCATCAAGACCACGCGCGCATTTGACTCACGTGTGCACACTAAACATCCTAATGATCGATCATTTGTACCCAAGCATACTAGTGCCAATACTAAACACAATCCACAACATCATTTCATATCAACTTCCGTGCTTAGCACGTACTCACCGTGATCACCATCATGCACAATCCACATGCATATCACAATGCATCACAACCATGCCTCAACATACATGTATAACACATTATACATAGCCATTATAACACAAGTAAACATGAGGCATAAACAACAATTAGAGTTTAACCAAAGTCTCTATCTAAAGCTTGGGATCAGGCTACCACTCTAATCCCAACTCTAGGTGGGTCTACCAAGCCCAACCTAGTCCACATGCTTGAACCAATACTCAAAAACCATTTAAAAACATTTAACCACTCACCGACTAATCCAAGCTCAACCCACTAGCCGATCAAGCTTCTAACGATTCCGGATTTGTTCTCGATGCTTCACCAACACAAATTCTTGCCTCTAATCAACTCAACACAATCAAAACAACCTCAAATCAGTTCACACATCAATGTAGCAAACCCGAAACACTACTCAAGCATAAAACACATGATTTCAAGCTATGAACAACTCCCAAAACCTAAATCCCGAGCAGCCATCAAACCCAGCCCAAATATCATGATTTCAACCTTTTTAACACTCTTAAATGCTTCCAAAACAACCCCAAACTATCACCCTAACATCAGCCCTCAAATTCCAACACTTAGCAACCCCAAAACTCAACTTAAAACCCTTCAAAACCCCCATCAAAACCCAAACCCGGAAATCCTTATAAAACACTTTAATATTCACATATGTTGGACCTTATGGTTCATAAACAACTTATCTAACAACAATAAATCAAAAGCTTTGTTAAAAGTTCATAAAGCTTCAACCTTTGATAAAATCTTTGAAAAACCCAAAACCTAAAATACATGGTTTTAATGAAAACTAATGGTCCCATAATGAAGAGGAAGATAAGGCCAAGTCAAAAAACGTGATTACCTTTCAAAAATCACCAACAAGAAGCAAAGGATGTGATGGAATAGTGAAATGGGGTAGAAGAGCTCTCTAAGTCGTTGGGTTTCAAATGGGAGTAAGGAAGAAGATGAGCACATGTCTTCTTCTTTTGTTTTTGTTTTAATTTAACAAAGAAATCATATTTACTATTATGCCATTAATGAAATGGCTAAAAACTCTCATCTCCTAAAGTCCATGGAATTTGGACTTAGAAGATAGGCCCAACATAGACTTTAATTATTTTGCAAACACGAAGCCCATAAAAATATTTTATTATTTTAATTATAAAACTGAAACTTAAAATATTATTTTAATATTATTTTCACCCGACCCCCAAACCCGGGTGTTACAACTCTCCCCCACTTAAGGAATTTCGTCCCCGAAATTACCTGACGGAAACAGATACGGAAACTGCTCAAGCATATCAGCTTTCCTCTCCCACGTGGCCTCTTCCACACCTCTATGTCTCCACAACACCTTGACCAACTCTATGGTCTTGCCACGCAACACCTTGCTATCAGAAGCAAGTATCTTAACAGGTTCTTCGTTATAAGACAAATCCATATTCAACTCTATCTCCTCAACAGGCATAACATGAGACGGATCTGATCTATATCTCCTAAGCATCGACACATGAAAAACATCATGGATCTTCTCTAACTCAGAAGGCAATCTTAAACGGTAAGCTACTGGCCCAATCCGCTCAACTATCTCATACGGACCAATAATCCTCGGACTCAACTTGCCTTTCCGGCCAAATCTCATTACCTTCTTCCACGAAGATACTTTTAGAAACACTTTCTCATCCACTGAGAACTCGATCTCCTTTCTCTTCAAATCTGCGTAAGATTTCTGACGATCGGAAGCTGCTTTCAAATGGTAACAAATCAACTTCACTTTGTCGGTAGTTCCCTTAAGCAAATCTGGCATAGGTAACAATTTATGACCCGTTTCAGCCCAACAGATCGGAGTCCTACATCGTCTACCATACAAAGCCTCATAAGGAGCCATCTGTATACTAGCCTGGTAACTGTTGTTGTAGGCAAACTCAACTAAGGGCAAGTGCTTCTCCCAAGAACCTTGGAAGTCAATCACACAACAACAGAGCATATCCTCCAAAATCTGTATCACTCGCTCTGACTGTCCATCGGACTGCGGATGATAAGAAGTACTAAAATGCAAACGACTACCTAGAGTACTATGCAAACAACTCTAGAACCTCAAAGTGAATCTCGGATCTCTGTGTGAAACAATAGACTTTGGAACTCCATGAAGCCTCACAATCTTGCGAATGTACAAATTCGCCAACTTGTCTAAAGAATCTGTGGTGTTCACTGCTAAGAAGTGAGCACACTTAGTAAATCTATCAACTATTACCCAAACAGAGTTCTTCTTCGAAGGAGACAACGGTAACCCTGCCACGAAGTCCGTGGTGATCCTCTCCCATTTCCATTCGGAATCTTCAAAGGCTGTAACAAACCTAAAGGAACCTGATGTTCTGCCTTCACTCTCTGACAAACCATACAACGGCTCACATACTTGGCTACATCCTTCTTCAAACCAACCCAGAAATAATCATTCTTCAAGTCACGGTACATCTTGGTACTACCTGGATGCATCGAAAAAGGACTCGAATGTGCTTCACTCAGAATCAGACGTCTCAACTCAACATCTTCAGGTACTACGACTCTGTCTCTGAAACACAACACATTCTCACCACTGAAGCTATACTCGGTCGGTCTACCTTCCGCTATGTCCTGAACATGCGGAACTAAAGACACATCTTGCAACTGTTTCTCTCTAATCAACTGAATCAAAGAAGGCTTCACTTGCAACTCAGTGATCAAACCACCATCACCGGATACACTCAACTTAGCAAACATATCTCGCAACTCAACTGCAACTTTTCTGCTCAACGCATCGGCTACTACATTTGCCTTACCCGGATAGTACTCTATGGTCAAATCATAGTCTTTCAACAGCTCAAGCCATCTTCTCTGTCTCAAGTTCAGCTCTCTCTGAGTCATCAAATACTTCAAGCTCTTATGATAGGTGTAAACTATGCACTTCTCACCATACAAGTAATGACGCCAAATCTTCAATGCAAACACAACTGCGGCTAACTCAATATCGTGAGTAGGATAGTTCTTCTCATGTACCTTCAACTGTCTCGAAGCATAGGCAACAACTCTTCTTTCTTGCATTAGGACACACCCTAAACATATGTAGGAAGCATCACTATAGATCAGAAACTCTTTACCTGAAACTGGTTGTACTAACACTGGAGCATTCGTCAAAGCTTCTTTCAATTTTTCAAAAGCCTTCTGTCTCGCATATGACCACTCAAACTTAACTCCTTTTTGCAACAATTTAGTCAAAGGAGCAGCTACTCTAGAGAAACCATCAACAAATCTCCTATAGTAACCGGCTAATCCTAGGAAACTCTAATCTTTGTCACGGACTTAGGTTGTTTCCACTCAACAATAGCCTCAATCTTCGACGGATCAACACGAATACCTTCAGCTGACACATCATGGCCAAGAAACACAACTTCTCGAATCCAGAACTCACATTTACTAAGCTTAGCATACAACTGATTGCTCATCAATCTATATAAAACAAATCTCAAGTGCTCATCATGCTCTTCTTCTGATTTCGAGTATACAAGGATATCATCTATGAAAACAACTACAAAACGGTCTAGATAGTCTCTGAAAACTCTGTTCATCATATCCATGAATGCTGCTGGTGCATTCGTGAGCCCAAACGAAATCACAAGGAACTCATAGTGACCATATCTAGTCCTAAAAGCTATCTTCAGAACATCACATTCTTTTACCTTCAACTGATAGTACCCTGATCTCAAATCTATCTTCGAGAACACTGAAGCACCCCTCAACTGATCAAACAGATAATCTATACGAGGCAACGAATACTTCTTCTTCACGGTCAACTGATTCAACTGCCTGTAGTCAATACACATTCTCATACTGCCATCTTTCTTCTTTACAAACAACACAGGAGCACCCCAAGGCGAACTACTAGGCCTAATGAAACCACGGTCTAACAACTCCTGAAGCCGACTCTTCAAATCTTTCATCTCTTTCGGAGCCATACGATACGGAGCAATAGAAACTGGAGTAGACCCTGAAATAGTCTCAATCACAAACTCTACATCTCTGTCAGGAGGCAAACCTGGTAACTCTTCTGGAAACACATCCGGAAAACACAAACTGTTCTGATATCTTTCGGTCTAACCTCACTCATATTCGGATTCATCACATATGCTAAGTAAGCCCCACAACCGGAATCCATCAACCTATGAGCCTCTAAAGCTGACACAACATTCGACAAGAACTTAATGTTCTCGCCTACTACTACTACTTCGTAGTCATCAGAAAGCTTCAAAGAAATTCTCTTCATCTCAAAGTCTACACTAGCTCTGTGCTCAACTAACCAGTCCATACCCAAGATAATATCAAAACCATAGAATGGAAGCTCCATCATATCAACGGAAAACATATGACCCTGAATCTTCAGCGGACACCTCCTATACATCCGTCTAACTACAACCGTCTCTCCAAAGGAACTAGTCACATGCATACCTACATCTAAGATCTCAACAGGTATGTCTAACTTCTTTGCATGCTCACTCAAAATGTAAGAATGCGTAGAACCCGAATCAACTAAGGAAAGCAAAGACATAGACTGTAACTCAAAATTACCTTCTATCACATCAGTGTCGTTCCCGGCCTCTCTCTGAGCGTAGACTCTAGCTGGTCCACCGGCCTCTGGCTATACGGCCACAACATGAGCAAGGTTCCTCTGTGCCTCTATCCTAGGTGCATCAGCCCTACGCTGAAAGTAACCACGGCCGCGCCCACGGCCTCTCTGATAATCAATGGCCCTCGCAGAAGCCTGAGCAAGATTCGGTGCTTGTGCCGCCTGATGCGGACACTCCCTCCTAAAGTGGTCCCTCGAACCACAGTTCCAACAAGCATGGAAGTTACCCCAACACTCTCTAGAATGCTGTCTCCCACAACGTGTACACTCGGGCAAACGCCCTCCAGCTCTATGGCCCTGGTGGCCTCTACCATGGTGGCCACCGCCACGTCTATGGTCAAACTGCTGTCTGCCACCCTGATGCCTCTTGGCATCTCCACGGTCAAAGTTATTATGTCTCTTACCAGAACTAGATCCTCCTGAACGCTTGGTCAGCCCCAAACTATGCTCGATGTCCTTGGCCCTAGTAACCAAGACATCAAAATCTGAATAATCTGAAGCTAAGGTGTACCTCTTAACTTCCTCATGAAGCCCATATCTGAAACGGTTACAACGGTCCCTCTCAGTAGGAACCAACTCTGGAGCATACTGACTCAAACGAACAAAACGAATCTCGTAGTCAGTCACTGAAGCATCTGCTTGAACAAGAGCCACGAACTCTCATTTCTTCTCATCAAGATATCTCGGCCCCAAGAACCTCTTCTGAAAAGCAGACTCAAAGAAATCCCATTCAATCTCAGCCTCAGGAACCCAGTAGTAATGGTGACCCACCAGGTGTAGGCATCACCCTGAAGTAACGAAATCACATAGCTCAACTTGCGAGCACCCACACAACCCATCTGAGCTAAGATGCGGACTGTCTTCTCCAACCACAACTCGGATCTCTCAGGTGTAGATCATCTGAAATCTTCTGCTCCTAGGCTACGGAGCCTCTTTAACGGTAAACTAGTATCATCACCTCTCGGCTGAGCTGCAGCCTAAGCCCCGGCAACTGCGGCCTGAAATGCTCCCGCTATAGCTTGTACAAGCGGAGCCATATCTATTCCCGCAGGACCTTGGCCACCCTGACCAACTTGAGGTCCCGCTCCCTCAACTCCAGCCTCGCCTCCCGCTTCAGGCTGAGGAGGTGGTGGTGGAGGAGCTCCAACTCCAACAGCAGACTCTTCCACATGAGCCTCTACTCCAGCCAGCTCATTAACAGGAGCCGAAACACGTGGTTCCTGACGAACAAACCTCGGTCTACCTCTATGCCTCGACATACGCGCTCACAGATAACAACTACAACAACAACAAAGCACAAAAATAGGGTTAGCAAGGGCAAGGGTTCCAAGTGGCTCAAGTATGTTCCCTCACTTAAAAATCATTTTTCCGATGTAATAGTAGCAATGGGACTCTACACAACATGCTTCAAACAAAACAACATCCATACACGCTCAAACAAGCATACAACAAGGCATACTTGATAAACAAGCAAACATACTTACATGACAAGCAAACACCGTGCATTTCAATACAAGAACTTAACTTACCTCACTTACCTGTCCAAGGTCTTGGAAACCTTAGGCTCTGATACCAACAAGTGTAACCCCTCGTCCCGGCCTGGACGCTTGACCGATCCGAGTGGGCTACATGGGGATAACCGAGGCGAAACCCGTTAAGGCTCCACTTCGGTTGCCGACCCAAGAAAAACTTTTTCATTTTTATTATCTTTTCTAGATGAGATATTAAATCCTATGTGAGAAAAGCAACAACGGAAGAAACGATGAGGTAAACGACCAACAACCCAATTAAAACAGCCCATTTTAATCTTAAACAGCAGGCCGTATCAGAACGCCCATAGGGTGTTTCGATACGCATTGACTAGGTTAACGAGCCAAAGTCAACCTGAAGAGAATGTTTCGAAACATGGGTGGCCGTATCAAAACTCCCTCAACGGTCAACTTCTCGTGGTCAACGATACGAAGGCCGTTCCGAAACACTAAGGCCCGTTTCGATAATTCATTTTATCGTCAAAATCTCAGATTTCCAGTAGCAAAATCGTACCGAAACGGCCCCCTAGCGTACCGAAATGCCTGGCCCGAAACAAAGGGACCGTACCGAAACGGGGCCAACCATTTCGAAACGCCCTCTGTCTGTAGATTGATTTTAGCTGGTTTTTGGTACAAGGCTGTCCCAAAAACACCACTAAGACCCCACACAACACACAAGCATAAACTCTAGATACAAGACATCCTATACGAACATGCTTAACACTCATCGAACATATAATAACCATACATTAAGAGATCAACACAACCACATAAGATTCATACTTGGCATTCAAGATTCATGCTTCACAAACATACACTTAGGCATTAAGGTAGGCAATTTAAACATAGTTTACAACAAGACAAGGCATCCAAAAGCCAAACCAACATTAACATATAAAGGAGTCTAGACATGCTCCTAAAACCAAACATCCACATACGTTCAAAAGCTTAAACAACAAATACATGTCCCATTGCTTGACTATTACACCCTATAACTAAAATGTCCATATTTGAAAGCTAAGATAGCACCACAAAGCACACTTGGAGGCCCTCTCCTTGCACAAGCTACCCACGAACTACGGATCTGCATTGTCGAACAAAGAGAGCGTAAGCATAAAGCTTAGTGAGGGTAAGCTCATTAAAACAAACCTCGACAATGCAGGGTCCAAGCACGAGCACAACCAAGGTAGAATGCATGATCTTACCCTTGATCCACATAAACCAAAATACACATGATGCATGAACATATACTCATAATATGCCATGCTCAACAAGTCCATATCCACATCATATGTGAACACATATATTAATCCATATTGGCAACACATCTCAAATCATATTGGCACACATATAATCTCATATTGGCACCTAGCTATGACTCGAATACGCGGATAACACGTTGGAACTCACATCCAACAACAACCATTACCTTACGGTGGGATTACACTCATCACCGTTCACGCGGAGGGGATTCCACTCATCCTCACGCCCCGTCGATGGGATTACACTCATCATCGACTAACATATATATAAGAAGGTTTTCCGGGCGAACCCGTACTCCATCTTGATGACTACCATCATCAAGACCACGCGCGCATTTGACTCACGTGTGCACACTAAACATCCTAATGATCGATCATTTGTACCCAAGCATACTAGTGCCAATACTAAACACAATCCACAACATCATTTCATATCAACTTCCGTGCTTAGCACGTACTCACCGTGATCACCATCATGCACAATCCACATGCATATCACAATGCATCACAACCATGCCTCAACATACATGTATAACACATTATACATAGCCATTATAACACAAGTAAACATGAGGCATAAACAACAATTAGAGTTCAACCAAAGTCTCTATCTAAAGCTTAAGATTAGGCTACCACTCTAATCCCAACTCTAGGTGGGTCTACCAAGCCCAACCTAGTCCACATGCTTGAACCAATACTCGAAAACCATTTAAAAACATTTAACCACTCACCGACTAATCCAAGCTCAACCCACTAGCCGGTCAAGCTTCCAACGATTCCGGATTTGTTCTCGATGCTTCACCAACACAAATTCTTGCCTCTAATCAACTCAACACATTCAAAACAACCTCAAATCAGTTCACATATCAATATAGCAAACTCAGAACACTACTCAAGCATAAAACACATGATTTCAAGCTATGAACAACTCCCAAAACCTCAATCCCGAGCAGCCATCAAACCCAGCCCAAATCTCATGATTTCAACCTTTTTAACACTCTTAAATGCTTGCAAAACAACCCCTAACTGTCACCCTAACATCAGCCCTCAAATTCCAACACTTAGCAACCCCAAAACTCAACTTAAAACCCTTCAAAACCCCCATCAAAACCCAAACCCGGAAATCTTTATAAAACACTTTAAAATTCACATATGTTGGACCTTATGGTTCATAAACAACTTATCTAACAACAATAAATCAAAAGCTTTGTTAAAAGTTCATAAAGCTTCAACCTTTGATAAAATCTTTGAAAAACCCAAAACCTAAAATACATGGTTTTAATGAAAACTAATGGTACCATAATGAAGAGGAAGATAAGGCCAAGTCAAAAACGTGATTACCTTTCAAAAATCACCAACAAGGAGCAAAGGATGTGATGGAATAGTGAAATGGGGGTAGAAGAGCTCTCTAAGTCGTTGGGTTTCAAATGGGAGTAAGGAAGAAGATGAGCACATGTCTTCTTCTTTTGTTTTTGTTTTAATTTAACAAAGAAATCATATTTACTATTATGCCATTAATGAAATGGCTAAAAACTCTCATCTCCTAAATTCATGGAATTTGGACTTAGAAGATAGGCCCAACATAGACTTTAATTATTTTGCAAACACGAAGCCCATAAAAATATTTTATTATTTTAATTATAAAACCAAAACTCAAAATATTATTTTAATATTATTTTCACCCGACCCCTAAACTCGGGTGTTACATGGTGTCCCTTCAAGCGTGGTTTGACTCTACGTGAAGCGCTCCGGTAAATGGAGTAGGCAGGGTAGTGTATTGTCGGTTGATCTCACTCCAAGTGCTCCCATGGGTGGAGTAGGCAGGGTGGTTTGGCTTTACGCCGAGCGCTCCCATGAATGGAGTAGGCATGGTGGTCGGGGTTCACGTCAAGCGCTCTCATGAAGGGAGTAGGCAGGGTGACCCGGTTTCACGCCAAGCGCTTTAACATGTGGGGTAGGCATGGTGGGCTAATTTGGTGACACATTTGGCGAATGTGCTTAATGCAGAGGAGCAAGCCGTTGTGTGAGGAGTCATGACTCACTTCCTTATGGCGAGATATGTTAGTTTTGTGTTTTATAGGTTGATAGTCGGATTGTGTAGCAAAATGAAAGTACAAGCCACATGTTCGAGTGAGTTTGTGGTTCGTTATTTTGTCTTTTGCTCGAGCAACAATCAAAGTATAAGTAGGGGATCATGATCTAGCAATTCAGGTTGAGGAAGCGGAACCATGTCATAATGGGTTCAAGATTGGTCGGGATGGTCACGCATGAGCAGCGTGGTTATAAGGGGCGATCGAGAGAACCCAGGATCGATGCTTGAAGTATTTGCTTGGATGTTTAGACGATGGGACTCAAATCAAGAATGAGCTGTCACAGATGTCCATATCGACTCATCAGGTGATGTGGACCTGATGTCAACATCGATGAGGACATCAATAGAATAAGTGGGGGAGAATGTTGAGACTCTCTCATGTTAGCCTAGCAAGACGCTGATGCGCGGGATCTGGAGTGTTGTAGCATAGCTAAGGGATTTCGGCTCTATGATCAGAGGGTCCTCCACAACTTCTATAGAAATGTTCACACTATATCATGATTTACACGTAATTACAGCTTGTGTACTTCCACATGGAGCTCTACGCAGGCAATGCTGTTGTATAACAACATTTCAACTTCTTTCTCTTTTGTGGCTGCAATCACATGCTAGTCAAGCCTGGGACATCACTTGTTGGTGGTGCAAGCCTCCTTAACACTCTACCATTCTAGTGTCCACCTGCTTGTACGTCTTCAATGCTTGGTTGGACTTAATATCGACGATATGACCTGATATTGTTTGTCGATCTTATGCTTTGGTGTTGCATGTCCATTTTCCATTCCTTTCGCCATAATCTTTCTAACGACACCTTTCTCAAATTGCTACTCTCCTTGGTATTTTATATTTTTGGGCAATGGCGGATGCATGCAGTTCTCTAAGTGAACAATTGTATCTTCTTTTTTTTCGAAAATAGGCTTAAATTAATGTAAATTATTTTCTTAAAAAAGTTAATTTAATGTGTAAAAGTAAAAAGAAATTCCATACCTATCATGGTAAAAAATTATCTTTGACACTTATTTGTTGGCATCTTCCCTCCAACTATTCACATGGTGCTCCATCGGGTCTAGGCGTAGTCTTTCTTTTTCTTGTGTTGATCAACTTTGATTCTAGCTATGAATCTGAGGTGAGATTGTGTGCTTGAACTATAAGCCTATAAAGACAACTCACTCTCACCACACCAAATGCAAGTGGTTGTTCACGATGGTTCATACAGTGAAAAATATAGTATGATTCACCCCTTGTGACGTGAACGGGGGGCTATGGGTTTGACGTCTAATTAGGAAGAATCAAGTCACTATGAACTCATCGGACTTCTAAGACAGGATAAATGGGCAACAAAAGGTTATTCATTCTATCGACTATTGATCAGAAGTGTAGTGTGGGATATAAAACCGGAGTAGCCGATTATGTGGTTTCTCTTTGATAGAACTATTTCGAATAGGCAAGGGTATACCACAACTCTAACTTGACGTCACCAATTTACAAGTCTAAATATGAATATTTTCAATTTTTCTAAATATTCACCGACTACAAAAGACGGAGGAACACGGGCATGAACCCTAGACTCTTCATTGATACAAGGGTAATCTCAAAAGAAAAAAAAGGCTAAGTTAGTGGTAATCTTTCCCATGAAAAGACAATGAGTGCTCATCACATTGAAAACAAAAGCATCATCTTTGAACCCTAGGAACATGATGTGTGTCAGTAGAACCAATTGTGTGTGTTTTTTAAAGAGCATAATGTCCCAATCCCATATTTCTCTCACCTTTGTCGTCAGCAAAAGCAAAGACCGATCAACTTGGAGTTTCAAAATTCCCACAAAAGTGCCTAAAATCCCAAGTAGTTTTGGCATTTCCGGACAGTGGTTAGAAGCTCGTTGTCGGTTGCTTGCAGGGAAGTTCAAATATCACTGTAAATGCACTGTTACTGTTCAACTATATAACTTAACGGTTGGTAACCCATGTGCCTTAGACAAGTCGCTAAATTAGGAGCGATTGTCACCCTTACTCATCCTCACATCATATCAAACTCTTTTTGCTAGGGCTTTTGAAACTATACTTTCTTCTACAATAATCGAATTTTAGATTAAGAGTGAGCCTAATGTCACGCCCCGTCTAAGAGCACCAGGGCCAACCATGGCCAAATAAAATGCCTTGGGCGTTTTATGGCCAAGCATGCCCACGAGAAGCTTCTAGAACGGCCTAGAGATACCCACAACCATCTTGAAACGTCCCCACATGAATCTAGGAGGTTCCGGGAGATCCTACACAAGTCTAGAATGATCCAAGAGGCTCTCCAAAGGTTCAGAGACACCTAGAATGCCTTGGAAGATTCTAGAAGACTCTAGAAGATTCTTGAAGGTTCCAGAACATTCTAGAAGAATCTGGAACATGCTGAAAGCATCTAGAACATTCTAGAAGGATCTAGAATGTAATAGAAGATCCTGGAAGACTATGGAAGAATCGAGACTACTCTAAAGATGTCTGGAACTCTCTAGAAGCTTGTGGATGATTAGAGATTTGTATAGATAAATGTAGAACTATGGGGAGTTCTCTAGAACACTTTAGATAATTAGGGACATGTATAGAATTCTCTAGAACATTATGGGTCTTTTAGATATTTTGGGAGGCAAAATATGAGCCATCTGATCAAATCAATCTCTACCGTCCATTGAGGAGGTTGGAGACTATAAATAGGCCAGCTAGGGTCATTTGTAACATATCCCACAATCCTACAATTCACATAAGTTCTCTCTTGTAAAGCTTTTTTAAGAGTTCAATACAATGTTTCTTTCCTTGTAACTCTCTTGCCTTCTCCATTCTCGTGTGTGTTTAGCTATAGCATTCGCGTAGGAAAGGCTTTCTAACATTGTGTAGGGAGTGTTAGCGCCACGCGGATCGGTTTGAGAGAATAAGTCCGTGACAGTTGGTATCAGAGCGTGTTACGATCGTTGGGAGCATGGCCAAGACATGCAAGAACCAAGTTGCTAGCCCGTCGGAGACCGGGGTCACGCGTGACCAAGGTGGGCTTGAAGTAAAGGCCAACCTTGTGGAGACAAGGCCTCGTGCCAAGTCCAAAGACACACTCTCTAGCTTGGAGTCACGCTTGACTTGCATGGAGGAAAACGTTGTGGCCATGGGTGCCCAAGTGGACGACCTTCAAGAACGGGTTGAAGGCCTTGAGGTGGAGGATGCTGGGATCCACACGCCCGTGAGGGCCATGAAGATCAAGCTAGAGGAGACCTTGCGCGCGGAAATGGGTGAAGTCCGCGATGCACTCATTGGAGAGCTCACAAAGGTACTTGAGTCATTCCAACGTGAACTTGCCAACGTGCATGCCCAACTAGAGACGTTGCAAAGCGACCTTGCATTGTGTAAATGTGCCATGGCAGCCGGGCCAAGAACCACCATGGAGGCTAGAAGGGTCGAGGTGCCCAAGCCTCAAACCTTTGCGGGATCACGCGACGCTAAGGAAGTAGATAACTTCCTATACGGCTTAGAGAAATACCTTACCGCGATGGGTATTGTAGATGAGGCATCCAAGGTTTAAACTGCCTCACTTTACCTCACCGACACCGCCATGTTATGGTGGAGGAGAAGGCGTCTAGACATCGAGAGTGGTACGTGCACCATATCTACCTTCAGTGATTTTAAGAAGGAGCTCAAAAGGCAATTCTATCCGGAGAATGCCGAGGATGAGGCAAGAGCTTGCCTATGAAGGTTGAAGCAATCGGGGAGTATCCACGACTACATGATGGAGTTCACTAGTTTGGTGCTCGAGATCCCCGATATTTCCGAGAAAGACTCACTCTTCAACTTCATAGATGGTCTCCAAAGTTCGGCCAAAACCGAGTTAAGGCGTCAGGGAGTCCAAACCCTTGCTGATGCCATTGCCGTGGCCGAGAGTCTCATCGACTACTCTAGCCACAAGGAGACAACCTCTAAGCCGAGGGATGAGAAGAGCAGTCATGCTAAAGGTGGGGGAGACAAGGGCCATCACAAGGAGGGCCATCGAGAAGGCCATTCACCAAGGCACCGAGAATCGTCCCCTTGGAAGGGCAAGGACAAAGATAAGTCCAAGGAGTTCCAAGGAACGAGGAAGTCACCACCAAGAAGTTGCTTCATTTGTGACGGTGACCATTGGACTCGTGAATGTCCACAACGACAAGCCCTTAGTTCACTCCTAGCCAAACATCGAGAAGGTAGTGACACCGACAGTGGCGATGAGGGTGCACAAATGGGATCCATGCAACTGATTTCAGTACTTCAATCGGTCGAGGGCACCGATAGGAACAAGGGGAGTTCCACCCATAAGGGACATCACCCGAGGGACTTAAGCCAGGGTCGATGCTTGACGTGGAGCAAGAAGATAACCAACCATCTCCAAAGGCTGAAGGTAAGGCCGAGTCACCTACCAAGCTTGCCCGGGGTAAGCAAGGTGGCGTCAACAAGGGTAAGCCCACGAGAGGGAATCGTGGCAACACGAAGGCTAAGTCCGCGCCAAAGGCTAGCACAAGGGTGAAGTGCTACCTATGTGAAGGACCTCATGTGATGAGGTCATGTCCCATACAAAAGCGACTTGTTGCCTTCATCAAAAGAGTTGATGGCAAGGCAAAACCCGGTACGATAGCCCAGGATCGAGCTATTAAGCCGAGGGTGAAGAAGTGGCGAGTTGGGAGACAAAGGAAGTACGTCAACAACACCCCAACAGCCCCACCGAGACGCGACGAGGGTGTCATGAGCTTAGGTGGGGGAGAATGTCACGCCCCATCTAAGTGCACCAAGGCCAACCATGGCCAAATAAAATGCCTTGGGCGTTTTATGGCCAAGCATGCCCACGAGAAGCTTCTAGAACGGCCTAGAGATGCCCATAACCATCTTGAAACGTCCCCACATGAATCTAGGAGGTTCTAGGAGATCCTACACAAGTCTAGAACGATCCAGGAGGCTCTCCAAAGGTTCAGAGACACCTAGAATGCCTTGGAAGATTCTATAAGACTCTAGAAGATTCTTCAAGGTTCCAGAACATTCTAGAAGAACCTAGAACATGCTGGAAGCATCTAGAACATTCTAGAAGGATCTAGAATGTTATAGAAGATCCTAGGAGACTATGGAAGAATCGAGACTACTTTAGAGATGTCTGAAACTCTCTAGAAGCTTGTGGATGATTAGAGATTTGTATAGATAAGTGTAGAACTATGGGGAGTTCTCTAGAACACTTTAGATAATTAGGGACATGTATAGAATTCTCTAGAACATTATGGGTCTTTTAGATATTTTGCGTGGCAGAATATGAGCCATCCGATCAAATCAATCTCCATCGTCCATTGAGGAGGTTGGAGACTATAAATAGGCCAGCTAGGGTCATTTGTAACATATCCCACAATCCTACAATTCACATAAGTTCTCTCTTGTAAAGCTTTTTTAAGAGTTCAATACAGGGTTTCTTTCCTTGTAACTCTCTTGCCTTCTCTATTCTCGTGTGTGTTTAGCCATAACATTCGCGTGGGAAAGGCTTGCTAACATTGTGTCGGGAGTGTTAGCGCCGCACCCGCACGTATCGGTTTGAGAGAATAAGTCCGTGACACTAAGATATGAATAATATAACCAACAACAAGTTGATTTATTGGGATGAGACATTAGATTCCTTAAGTAAGGTCAGAGGTTCGACTTTTGAGTCTTGAGGTTGTGCAATTGAGTTGGGACTTGGGACGGTCCCCCCATAATGTAACAACCCAAATCTCGGGTTAGTGAATCGGGTCTCGAGTCCGAATTATGGGGCTTTATTTTGGAAGACTAAGTTAAGGGCTATTATGTTGGGCCCATTATTTTGGAGAAGGAAGTTTGAATTTTAAATAGGGTTGTTGGTGGAAAAGGAGAGGGGGAAGATATTATAAGGAGAGAGAAGAAAGAAAAAGGAAAAAGGTGGATAGTGGGAGAGAGAAGAAGAAAGGTGAGAAAGTAAGGGGGAGAACTTCAATCTCCGATCTACGAAGATTGGGTTGTCCGTTGTCGACACCTCCACCACCATTGTGTTCATCTCGTCGAGACGAATTCGTTGGAACTAGCACCGTCGTCACTGGAGATGCCGTCGGAGGGGGTGAGAGAATAGAAGTTCCAGGTTTTTGAGTTGAGAGGGTTAGAGGACAACCTGTTGGTGAAATTTGGTCACTGTTCGCCGTTGGCGGTCACCGCATGCGCCACAACGCGCTGTCGCTGGGCATGGGCATCGTCCGGCCGGCTAGGCTGTTATAACAGTTGGGCTCCGCTGTGGGCTTGAGTTTTTGGGCCAAGTCAAGCCGTACTACCAAGCCACAGGCCAAAGCCGACCCAAGCTAGTCCATCAAGCTGGCCTTTGAGCCGAGCCGAGCCGCCATCAACCGCCGCCGCCGCCATTGACCGACGTTGACTTTTTCTGGGGGACCCAACCCAGGGGTTTTTCGAAGTTCTGAGTCTGATGGGATGCATGAAATTAATATAGTTTCATATCTGTTGTTATATGAGCATTATTTGGGATCGAATATTGAACCAAGTGGAGTATTCGGGAAGCTTATACGAGGATTCATCGCTTTGGCTTAAGGTTAGTACACCTCAGACTCCTATTGCTTCATGAGCATCATAAATGTGATTGCTTTGCATGTTAGTACCTGCAAATTTGGTAGATGATGGATATTTATGTGTGGAGACTCGATAATTATTAGATGCATGATGATATTATGGATACGTTGAGACTTATGGAGGCTTTAGAGACTGTGTAGGGTTGGATGAGAAGCTCGCATGATTATTCGATGACTGTTTGATTGTTTGAGATTTGATGGAATTATGCTTAAGGGTTAAATACTCGATTAAAAGATTATGAAGCTGGTAATTAATAATAATGGAATGAATGTGCTAGTAAACAAACCACAACGACTTTTATAAGCTTTAGGGATCGAATAAAGTGTTATAAAACTGTAATTCAAGGAAAGGGTGCAAACCAGTGATGGTACGACACTTGGACGTACCGATACTTGTGGAAATCAAGGATTTCCAGTGTAACCCCCTTAGCCCAGCCTAGACGCCTGACCCGAACTAAGAAGATTACATGGGGAAAACCAAACTCAACTCGTGAAAGTCAACCTCGATTAGCGACCCTTTTTATTTTATCTTTTCTAGATGCACATTATTACCCTATGCGATTAGTAAAGCGATTAGGCGAAATCGACATAGCGATCGGAGTTCAATTAGGGGTTCAATTGCATACAATTGCCTTTTAGGGACTAATTTGTGAACTTCAGGAATTTCAAGGACTAACCAGTTTTTAAGATTACCAATCCAAAAATAATCATATAACACGCCAGCGTGTCAAACCGCATCTCAACCATACCATCCAAACTCAACCAATTGAACAATCAACATTTAGGGACCAAAACGTAAGGAAGAGGAACTTAACACAATTCAAATTCAGCATTCAATGGTCGAGCGATTCGAAACTTTAAACCCTGTATCGGAACGACCATTTCGAAACAAAGAATGTCGTTTCGATACGCGGGGGCGTTCCGAAACCTCAAGGAACCCGTTTCGATACGTTGGTTCACAGTGGCCAAATGTTCCGAAACATGCCTTCCTGTTCTGAGACACCATGGTCATTACAGGCCGTCGTTCCGAAACGGACAAGGGCGTTCCGAAACGCCTGGGCCTGCAACTTTCCAATTTGATGGTTTTTAACAAGTTTTCCTCTCTGGAACCATTCCGACACTTGTTCCAACACACATACAACATGAGTAAACATCAAAGACCACCCATACGAAACACAAACTAAAACATGGCATCACTCTTGCAAGCTATAAGACTATAGGCATGCTTCTTAGTTGACAAAATAGCAAAAAGGATAAAAACCACATTCACGCTCACACCATCACTCAAAGACCATTTACAAATCCAATTAAGCAAACTAAACATGCTCAAGGTGTTTAACACCACCAAATATAACTAAGAGTAGAAATCCCTCCCATTGCCTCTGATTACACTAAGGTAGACCACATACATTGCTTAGTCAAAATGCTTGGATTCCTCTTGCTTTCTTGCTGCCTTAAAAGCTTAATTCTCTGCATTGATGAAACAAATGAGTATAAGAGTAAAGCTTAGTGAGGATCGCTAAAAACCAAACATTCATCTATGCATTTTATAAAACCAACATAACATCATTTGAAAACTCATGCCTTCCTTTAAAACATGCTCTAAAAAACATCAATGCACTTTTAAACTCCATGCTCATAGCATCATTAAAACCACAACAAAATTCTTTGCTCATGCTTAAACCAAGCATCACATGCAATCTAGCATAGTTACTAAGCATCTCATGCTTAAACATTAATCATCAACATTATATTGGCTCACAAGTGATCAATCTCAAACCATATCATAACCACAACAAAAGACACAATCGGATACACGGATTACAAGCGTTGTCCCACACGCTTTATACACGCTACCAGACTACACAAGGGTCACACACGTGATTAGACCATCAACCGTTGTGACACCCGTGGTGGAGTTTAACGGTACAATCGCAGCCCCTCAACACCACTCATCTGTAGTTTTATAATTCCACTAACGAGAGTACGAGACTCAAACACAAGATCCACCCACGTGATTAAACCATCCACCGTTGTGATCTTAACCTCAATCGTTAGGGTACTTGGATGGAGTATACGGTACAATCACAACCCCTCGAAATCC
The DNA here is from genome assembly GCA_030270665.1 of Hibiscus trionum. Lineage (NCBI taxonomy): Eukaryota > Viridiplantae > Streptophyta > Magnoliopsida > Malvales > Malvaceae > Hibiscus > Hibiscus trionum. Next base: position 13,053,864 of record BSYR01000007.1, read on the forward strand.
AAGGCAACTTTATTCACGGTGGACTCAATCTTATAGCCAGCTAACTATATCCGATTAAAGTAACCACAAACCATTTCCATCACTTGCCAATATAATCATTTAACATCATTATTCCACCGTTTTACAAGCATAAACTACAATGCCATTTTCACAAGCATAAACATGCTTAAACTCAAAAATGCATACATTTCATAAATCCAAGGATCACCTACCAAGTGCATCCTTAACAAAATGGCATTAAACACCAGCATTATCAATACTCAAAACATGCTTTGAACAGTAAATAAAATCACATTTAATTCAGTGCATTTTCCAACAAAAACATAGCACATTTTGAGAGAGACTTCCGAATCACTTACTCTTGAGCTTAGCTAAGTGTTTCAAACTTACACTAAGCTCCCAAGACCACGATAAAAGCGTTACAAAGCTGAAAAATCCATTTCCACTCACCGATACGCGAAACCTTGCTCGCCGACGCGAAAATCACCCTTCTAAAGCCTCCAAAAATGCTTCGTTTACCTCCGGATCAAGATCCCCTGTTTTTAGATCACCAAAACAAAGATCCAAATGCATTAAAATGCATTTCAACACCAACAACCAAACAAAAACTCGTTGCTCACCAAAACTACACCAATTTACCCATCCGAAACAACCGAAAACTCAATCGATTGCTTCCTAAACCATGCCCAGCCAACATACATCACTTTCAACCATTAACAAACATCAAAACACATCTAAAGACAACCTAAACCCATCCTTATACCTCCAACAAGCATAACTTCATCTTTTCACCTCAAAAACCCAACTAAAACCATCAAGAAACTCAAGGATTTCGAGATCTATATTATCAAAACCCTTTCTCATCATTATAATCAACTCAAAACTCAATTAAAACCATCCAAAACTGAGCTCATCAATACTTATTCGAAAGTCAAGATTTAAAACATAATTTTAAAAGATTTTGATCTCAAATCAAAACTATAATAAAAACTCAGCCAAAAACAACATTTAGAAGCCAAAGATCTTGGGAATTTCATTAAAGAACCTAGATTGAAGGTTCAGAACTGGATTTACCTCCACTCCTTGCCTTCCTCAATGATTGACAAGTTTTTCCTTAACAAATCTTGAAGAATTTGAAGAGAACTCATGGAATTTGTTTAGAAATCAAATGGAGAGTGTTTGGGAGAAAAGCAATCTGGAGAAAAGAGGTGGGAAAATGGTTTTGCTGAAATGAAAGTTAGTTACGTGAAATGAATTCTGAATTTCCCAATTAACCCATTTTAATTAAATAAAATAATTTTTATTTTAATTATCTAAAACCCTTTTAAAACACATGTCAATTTAAGGAAGGTGTAATTGCACTATAGCTCCTTAAAGATTCTAAGATTTTGAATCCTTTTTGAAATTTTGCATTTTTCCACAGTTTTGAAACTTTACATTTTGCTTACTACCCAAAATGTACCACTTCCGAAACTCTTTTTCTAAAATTTATTTGACCAATCCCTTAAACATGATTTTAGAGGATTTTATCAATTTTTACCAAATTAGTATCCTTTCCCGATCCTTGATTTCCTTAAACCTCTTAATACGATTCGAATCGTTTCTGACCGGTCCGATCCGTTTTCAAAACATCTAGGCCCAAAACTAGGGCGTTACAACTCTCCCTCACTTAGGAAATTTCGTCCTCTAAATTTTACCTGAAGGAAAAAGGTGCGGAAACTGTTTCAGCATGTCCGCCTTGCTTTCCCAAGTGGCCTCCTCAACTCCTCGGTGTCGCTACAACACCTGCACAAGCTCTATTGTCTTGCCACGAAGAACTTTGTTGCTCACATCCAGAATCATCACCGGTTCCTCATCATAAGACAGATCCAGATTCAACTCTACCTCCTCAACAAGCATCACATGCGAAGGATCCGATCAGTACCTCCGCAACATCGAGACATGAAACACATCATGAATCTTTTCCAACTCGGGCGGCAACCTCAACCGATATGCCACATAACCTATACGCTCTACAACCTCATATGGTCCGATGAACCTCGGGCTAAGCTTACCCTTACGCCCAAATCTCATCACCTTCTTCCAAGGCGATACTTTTAAGAACACACGTTCGCCAACCGCGAACTTAATCTCCTTACACTTTAGATCCGCGTAAGACTTTAGCCGATCCGATGCTGCCTTCAAACGCTCGCAAATGAGCTTCACCTTCTCGGTGGTTCCTTTCAACATAGTCGGCATCGAAATCAACTTCTGCCCCGTCTCTGCCCAACAAAGAGGCGCTCTGCACTTTCTTCCACACAAAGCCTCGTACGGAGCCATTTGAATGCATGCCTGGTAACTATTGTTGTAAGCAAACTCAACCAAAGTCAAGTGTTTCTCCCAAGAACCCTGAAACTCTATAACGTAGCATCTTAACATGTCCTCAAGCACCTGGATCACACGTTCCGACTGTCCATCCGTCCGAGGATGATAAGAAGTACTGAAATTCAACCGTGTACCCAAGGCTTGATGCAAACATTCCCAAAACCGTGATGTAAACCTCGGATCCCTATCCGACACTATGGACTTTGGCACCCTATGCAACCGCACAATCTCAGCAATATACAGCTCTGCCAGCTTATCCAAGGTGTACGTAGTATGCACAGGCAAGAAACGTGCACACTTCGTAAGGCGATCAACAATCACCCAAACCGAATTCTTCTTCGATGGTGACAAAGGCAAACCAGACACAAAATCCATGGTAATCCTTTCCCACTTCCATTCTGGGATTCTCAACGGTTGCAACAACCACGGAGGTACCTGATGTTCATCCTTCACTCACTAACACACCATGCACTTACTAACAAACTCAGCAACATCCTTTTTCAACCCCACCCAGTAGTACTCATCCTTCAAATCATGATACATCTTGGTACTACTGGGGTGCATAGCGAAAGGACTACTATAAGATTCAGTCAGAATAGTGCGCCTCAATTCAGCATCATCTGGCACCACTATTCGACTCCCAAACCAACAATGGACACATCACTATAGACCACAAACTCCTTACCAGATTCAGGTTGAATCAGGACAGGAGCTTGCGTCAACGCTTCCTTCAGCTTCTCAAAAGCTTCATGCCTCGCATCCGTCCACTCAAAGCGAACATTCTTCTGCAACAACTTGGTCAAAGGCGCAACAATCTTCGAGAAACCCTCGACAAACCTACGATAATATCCAGCCAAACCAAGAAAGCTTCGCACCTCCGTCACAAACTTAGGCACCTTCCAGCTCATCACTGCCTTAACCTTATGTGGATCAACGCGAATACCCTCAGCCGATACAACATGCCCAAGGAAGACCACTTCCTTAAGCCAAATCTCACACTTGCTTAGCTTGGCATACAACTGATTCTCCAACAATGCTTGCAAAACTATTCTTAAATGTCTATCATGATCCTCCTCAGTACAAGAGTGCACAAGGATATCATCGATGAACACCACCACAAACTGATCCAAGAACTCATGAAACACACGATTCATCATGTCCATACAAGCATCATGTGCGTTGTTCAAACCAAACGGAATCACTAAGAACTCGTAATGCCCGTACCTTGTCCGAAAAGCCGTCTTAGGTACCTCCACATCTTTTACCTTCACCTGGCAATACCCTGACCTTAAGTCAATCTTAGAAAACACGGACACTCCTCGAAACTGATCAAAGAGATCATCAATCCTTAGCAAAGGATACTTGTTCTTAATCGTCAACTTGTTCAGTTGCCGATAATCTATGCACATCCGCATTGTCCCATCTTTCTTCTTTACAAACAATACCAGCGCACCCAAGGCGAAACACTCGGGCAGATAAACCCTCTATCAAGAAACTCCTGAAGTTGCGTCTTCAGCTCTTTTGGTGTCATACAATAAGGAGCAATGGACACCGGAGTCGTATTCTCAAACAACTCGATACCAAACTCAACTTCTACGTTTGGCGGCAAACCATGCAATTCTTCCGGAAAGACACCCGAAAACTCGCAAACAGTTCTGATGTCCTGCACACGTACATCCTTCGTACTAGGATTCATCACGTATGCAAGATAAGAATCACAACCCATCCTTAGCATACAACTTGCTTCCATGGCCGAAACAACATTAGACAAGAATTTCACATTCTCCCCTACTATCACCACTTCATAATCATCAGCAAGCTTTAAGGTGACTCGCTTAACATCAAAGTCAACCACCGCTCTATGCTCGGACAACCAATCCATGCCAAGGATCGCATCAAAACCATAAAAGGGTAACTCCATCAAATCCACAAGAAAAACATGACCCTGAACAGACAAGGGACACCTCCGATACAACTTCCTAGTGACTACAACCTCACCAAAAGAACTAGTCACTTGCATCCCTACCTCAAGCAACTCAACAGGTATGTCAAGCAAATGCGCATGCTCACTCAAGATATATGAATGCGTGGATCCATAATCAATCAAAGCCAACAATGATCAAGACTGAAGAACAAATGTACCTGCGATGACATCGATATCATTGCGCTCCTCGAGCTGAGCATAGACCCTCGCAGGGCCGCCTCCCTCAGGCCGAACTGCCATAACATGAGCAATGCCTCGCTGACCCTTGTCTCTCTTTTGGAAATTTCATCGGCCGCTCCCACAGCCTCTCTCAGGTGCAGCCACAACAGGTGCACGTCCCTGGCCTCCGCCAGCCAACAGAGGACACTCACGCCTCATATGATCTGCTGAACCACAATTTCAGTAAGAATTCTCTGTTACCACAACAGGAGCCTGTGCATCCCTAGCCGCACGAGGACAATCTCGCCGCAGATGACCCCGAGAACCACACGTCCAGCACGTGTTTTGTTCTGCCCCCATCCGATCTCCCTAAGCCGGTGCACCATGTCTAACATTGCCTCGCCTAGCAGCAGGCTGATATCTCTTATCTCGACCTCTCTTGTTCCGTCCACCACCGAAACTAGACTCAGCTGCCCTTTCCAGAGCTAGAACTACCTCTACGAGATGATAGACCCAAGTTTTGCTCGATGTCCTTAGCTTGACATACAAGCACATCAAAATCTGTGTAGTCCGTAGCCAACATATAAGTCTTGACTTTCTGCACCAGACCATACCGGAAGAGATCACAATGATGCTTCTCACTCGGCATCAACTCAAGGGCATATTGGCTCAGACGTACGAACTGGGCCTCGTACTCGGCCACATAAAGATCTCCCTGAACAAGCGACATAAACTCGCGCTTCTTTTCATCCAAGTATCTCACTCTCAGATACTTCCTCTTAAAGGCACCCCTAAAAAACTCCCAATCTACCTCATTGGGTTCCATTCCAGCCGTGACGGTCGTCCATCAACTATAATCATCACCCTGGAGCAAAGAAACAACGCATCCCAGCTTGCGCACATCATTACATCCCATTTGATACATGATACAGATCGTGCTAGCCAACTAGTCTTTCGACGCCTCAAGAGACATTCCATAGAATTCAGCGGCTCCTAAACTCCTTAGCCTTTCCAAAGGCAAACCCACATGCCCAGTTGCAGGGGCTTGAACATGCGCTCCGGCTACCACAGCCTGAAACGCTCCAGTGATCGCCTGAACCAACATCGTTAGATCACCCAATCCTGGACCAACTTGTCCTTGTTGCTCCAGCTCTCTACCCCCAGGTGATGGCGGAGGAGGTAAGTTTCCACCAGGAGGGACATCAACCCCTTGGTTACCCTGGTCGCCCCGCTCAGCCGTATGCACTACCGTGTTCGACCTAAGCTCTCTCCTCGGACCCATAGTGTTATTTTTAACAAGGCATAACAACAAAACAAATCAAACCATGATTTAGGCCAGCCTCAAGCAAGGATCCAAGTTCAGAAAACATTTAACTAGTGTAATAAGGCAATGGGCACCCCGATTTCCCTCAAGCATAACATAGCATATCATATACATCATGCTTTACATCATCCAAAATCAGCACATAACCTTATCACATCATCATCATACAATCATATCTAGCTCATCTATGCTTGACAACAATCAAGCATGGCATAAGCACCAACATTTCATCAAAAAATGCTTTTTCAAACAACATACCTCAAATCATACCAATTTCACTTACCATCATGCCCGATTCTTTCGTAATCTGGCTCTGATACCAACAAAGTAACCCCCTTAGCCCGGCCTAAACGCCTGACCCGAACTAAGAAGATTACACGGGGAAAACTGAAGTCAACTCGTAAAGTCAACCTCGATTAGCGACCCTTTTTTATTTTATCTTTTATAGATGTACATTATTACCCTATGTGGTTAGTAAAGCGATTAGGCGAAAACGGCACAGTGATCGGAGTTCGATTAGGGGTTCAATTGCATACAATTGACTTTTAGGGACTAATTTGTAAACTTTAGGAATTTCATGGACTAACCAGTTTTTAAGATTACCAATCCAAAATTAATCATATAACATGCCAGCGGGTCAAATCTCATCTCAGCCGGACCATCCAAACTCAACCAATTGAACAATCAACATTTAGGGACCAAAACATAAGGAACATGTACTTAACACAATTCAAATTTAGCATTCAACGGTCGAGCGTTTCGGAACTACAAACCCTGTATTGGAACGGTCATTTCAAAACAAGGGATGCCGTTTCGATACGCGAGGGCGTTCTGAAATCTCAAGGAACCCGTTTCGATACGTTGGTTCACAGTGGCAAAATGTTCCAGAACTTGCCTTCCTATTCCGAGATACCATGGTCATTATAGGCCGTCGTTCCGAAACGGACAAGGGCGTTTCGAAACGCATGGGCCTGCAACTTTCCAATTTGCTGGTTTTTAACAAGTTTTCGTCTCCGGAACAATTCCGACACTTGTTCCAACACACATACAACATGATTAAACATCAAAGACCACCCATACGAAACACAAACGAAAACATGACATCACTCTTGCAAGCTATAAGACTATAGGCATGCTTCCTAGTTGACAAAATAGCAAAAAGGCTAAAAACCACATTCACAATCAAACCAGCACTCAAAGGCCATTTACAAATCTGATTAAGCAAACTAATCATGCTCAAGGTGTTTAACACCACCAAATATAACTAAGAGTAGAAATCCCTCCCATTGCCTCTTATTACACTAAGGTAGACCACATACATTGCTTAGTCAAAATGCTTGGATTCCTCTTGCTTTCTTGCCGCCTTAAAAGCTTAATTCTCTGCATTGATGAAACAAATGAGCATAAGCGTAAAAGCTTAGTGAGGATCGCTAAAAACCAAACATTCATCAATGCATTTTATAAAACCAAAATAACATCATTTGAAAACTCATGCCTTCCTTTAAAACATGCTCTCAAAAGCATCAATGCACTTTTAAACCCCATGCTCATAGCATCGTTAAAACTACAACAAAATCCTTTGCTCATCCTTAAACCAAGCATCACATGCAATCTAGCATAGTTAATAAGCATCTCACGCTTAAACATTAATCATCAACATTATATTGGCTCACAAGTGATCAATCTCAAACCATATCATAACCACAACAAAAGACACAATCGGATACACGGATTACAAGCGTTGTCCCACACGCTTTATACACGCTACCAGACTACACAAGGGTCACACACGTGATTAGACCATCAACCGTTGTGACACCCGTGGTGGAGTTTAACGGTACAATCGCAGCCCCTCAACACCACTCATCGGTAGTTTTATAATTCCACTAACGAGAGTACGAGACTCAAACACAAGATCCACCCACGGGATTAAACCATCCACCGTTGTGATCTTAACCTCAATCGTTAGGGTACTTGGATGGAGTATACGGTACAATCACAACCCCTCGAAATCCAAGGCAACTTTATTCACGGTGGACCCAATCTTATAGCCGGCTAACTATATCCGATTAAAGTAACCACAAACCATTTCCATCACTTGCCAATATAATCATTTAACATCATTATTCCACCGTTTTACAAGCATAAACTACAATGCCATTTTCACAAGCTTAAACATGCTTAAACTCAAAAATGCATACATTTCATAAATCCAAGGATCACCTACCAAGTGCATCCTTAACAAAATGGCATTAAATACCAATATTATCACTACACAAAAAATGATTTGAACAGTAAATAAAATCACATTTAATTCAAGTGAATTTTCCAACAAAAACATAGCACATTCTGAGAGAGACTTCCGAATCACTTACTCTTGAGCTTAGCTAAGTGTTTCAAACTTACACTAAGCTCCCAAGACCACGCTCAAAATGTTACAAAGCTGGAAATTCCATTTCCACTCACCGATACGCGAAACCTTGCTCGCCGACGCGAAAATCACCCTTTTGAAGCCTCCAAAAATGCTTCGTTTGCCTCTGGATCAAGATCTCATGTTTTTAGATCACCAAAACAGAGATCCAAATGCATAAAAATGCATTTCATTAACAGCAACCAAACACAAACTCGTTGCTCACCAAAACTACACCAATTTACCCATCCGAAACAACCGAAAACTCAACCGATTGCTTCCTAAACCATGCCCAGCCAACATACATCACTTTCAACCATTAACAAACATCAAAAAACATTTAAAGACAACCTAAACCTATCCTTATACCTCCAGCAAGCATAACTTCATCATTTCACCTCAAAAACCCAACTAAAACCATCAAGAAACTTAACGAAATCAAAGATTTCGGGATCTATATTATCAAAACCCTTTCTCATCATTATAATCAACTCAAAACTCAATTAAAACCAATCCAAAACAGAGCTCATTAATATTTATTCGAAAATCAAGATTTAAAACGTAATTTTACAAGATTTTGATCTCAAATCAAAACTATAATAAAAACTCAGCCAAAAACAACATTTAGAAGCCAAAGATCTTGGGAATTTCATTAAAGAACCTAGATTGAAGGTTGAGAACTGGATTTACCTCCACTCCTTGCCTTCTTCAATGATTGACAAGTTTTTCCTTAACAAATCTTGAAGAATTTGAAGAGAACTCTTGGAATTTGTTTAGAAATCAAAGGGAGAGTGTTTGGGAGAAAAGAAATCTAGAGAAAAGAGGTGGGAAAATGGTTTTGCTGAAATGAAAGCTAGTTACGTGAAATGAATTCTGAATTTCCCAATTAACCCATTTTAATTAAATAAAATCATTTTTATTTTAATTATCTAAAACCCTTTTAAAACACATGTCAATTTAAGGAAGGTGTAATTGCACCATACCTAAAGATTCTAATATTTTGACTCCTTTTTGAAATTTTGCAATTTTCCACAGTTTTGAAACTTTACATTTTGGTCACTACCCAAAATGTACGACTTCTGAAACTTCTTTGTAAAATTGATTTAACCAATCCCTTAAACATGATTTTAGAAGATTTTAGCAATTTTTACCAAATTTTTATCCTTTCCCGATCCTTGATTTCCCTAAACCTCCTAATACGATTCGAACTGTTTCCGACCGGTCCGATCCGATGTCAAAACATCTAGGCCCAAAACCAGGACGTTACATCAAGTAGGCTATAATAATATCGGTACCCGTGTGAGTACCGGTACCTAGGGTTACCATATTGATACTCGTGTTCGAGTACTGGTACCCACTGAATGGAATAATCTACAATGCTAATAAAAGATGGAAATTGACACATGATATAAATGAGAAAATATGGCTTAATAAGATAATTAACGAGGATGATTAATGTAAACTTCCAAAATGTATTAACAAGTTGTAAACTTAATTGGGTAACTTGATGGTAATAGCAACCGTCGGATCCTTTGTGGATTGTGTGATGTTGTGTGCTGTGTGATAGACGTGCCCTTGCTTTGTGTTGATATGGACACCTAGATGTTTGAGTTACCATTGTTTGGTGGGATTTGGATACCCAGAGAGAGAAAGAGTGTGTTGCAACACCTTGGTTGAAGATTTCTGAATGTAGGATCCCGATGCTTAGTGGACGTGGACTTGAATAAAAGGGTCGATGAGAGATTCTGAGCGTGGGTGTATAATCCCGATGCTTAGTGGTCGTAGGCCTTACCCCATAGAGTGTAGGATCCCGATGCTTTATGGACACGAGCCTCACTCAGAGTGTATGATCTTGATTCTTAATAGACGCAGGCATCACTCTAGGTTGTGGTATTACTTGTGTGCTTTCGCTCAGATGATTTGGTGAGATCCCGAAGATGGTTGGGCCTTAAGTTCCATGTAAGATGATTGCTTTGATAAGAGCATGTGTTTAGGCGACTGGTGGTAGCGCCACATGTTTATTTATCTATCCTTGTTGCTTGTACTAGCTTGCATGCTTATGTTTATAATTAACATGAAGTATGGAAGAATATATGTGTACCACAGAGCTTTGTAAGCTCAGCGCTCAGAATCGTTTTTTCTGTGTGTAGGTTGATCTTCAGAGCGTGGGTTCGAGGAGCACAATCAGTACTGGATTCCAGCACATGGTGGTTTTTAGAGTACGATACATGTATTTAGTGGGCAACATATTCATAGGGCCTTACGTAGTTGAGTCCGTAATTCTTACCTTTGAAATTGTATTTATCAAGTCTAACTTTAAATGTTTTAATTTAAAGTGAAGCTCCTTTGTAACGATTTAAAATTTTTATCTATGCTTTCAACTATTGGATCTAAATGTTTTGGAAAATAACTTGTTGAACTAAACCCAGTTTGAGAAATTTCATGGTTTTGGGTTGGGCTTGAGGCCCAAATTGTGACATCTGAGTCGAGTTGTTACAATAGTGGTATCAGAGCCAGGTTTAGCCGGTTCTAGGAAACCCTGTGGTGGTATAGGTGTTTTGGTAAGGTTTCTAGTGAATACAAGCCCCAGATTTGAGGATTTGTCCTCCTTCCGCCACTCGAATGGCGCCTTCGTTGTGTGTTGTAGTTGTTTCGACGCCTTCGGATATGTTATGAGAAGTTTTTGGCAATGAATCTTTATCGCTATGCGTAAATAACAATTGTGATGTGGGTATGGATAATCTGCTCTCGAAATCGATTAGTGGATGCATGTTGGTTTGAGGACCCTTTGTTCGCTTAGAAAGAGTCTTGTTTATACTTGGAGAGTATCATCGCCCTTCTCAGAGGCATTTCTTAGAGATAGTGGATTCAGGATCCACTAGTTTATTAGAATGTGACCGAAGTTAAATGTTCTACATGTTTGATGGAGCTACCTTATTGAGAGTTGTTTCATCTCGGAAATTGCTTTGGTTAATCAAGTGTGATGCTAGCCAGTAATGTCGAAAGTTGTTCTCGAGGCTTGGAAACCTCGAGGGAGCTCAACCTTTGGTAAAGAGAATGTTGGACCATTGCTTCTTATCGTGTTTTTCGTGGTGGTCATTTTGAGAATGGAACATCGGGGTTGTGAAACATGTTTTACTGTTCAATAGATGCAAATGTGTGCATTTCGATGCTCAGGAGCTTTCGAACTGTTAGAGTGCAAGTTTATGCTTCTTGGAGGAGGAGTCAATACTTTTTTCCTGTTAAAAACATGATTGGATATTAAGGTAAGGTTGAGTTAGACGTCGGTTCTTATCGCCGCTGCCAGAGGACACCGACCCAATTGAGAAAGTCAGAGATTTAGTTGCGAAGTTGCAACTTGAATGAGGTTTCTTTTATTTTAGTCCGCCCAAGTGAGAGCCGATCTTGTTCTTTAGTAAGATGTTGATTCGTTGAGGTGATGCTTAAACCATTGATATCTTGTTAAGTGATAGTGGAAGACCGTTACTTGTCCCCTAAGGTGGATGACTCATTTAACCGATTTTGAAGTACTCGTGTGTTTTTTGAGATTGGTTTGAGGATGAGATGATTATGGTTAAAGTGTTAAAGGCTTGTAGTTTTGAAATGAATTTTGGATTAAGGATCTCTCTCTATAAAGTGTGTCGCGGTAACGGTTTATGACTGCAGTGATGCTTGAGGTGCTTCAGCAATGATAAGGTGGGGCCACCATATTATTTTATCAAATATAAGTTTGATGCTTTGTGTGACACGTGAATGTATAAGGAATCTAAAAACATGAGCATTGGCAAGATAATTACCTTAATGACCTTGTGTGTGTGAGGGGGGGGGGAGAGGTTGGTTACCGTGTAATCAATTAAGGAAGCAAGGGTTTGAGACTTCGTAAATGCTTTTGATTCGTATCACAATTACCTTGGAACGAGTCGAAGAAGATCAATGGGGATCCGAGCTGCGTGAGACCGTTTTGATTGTGACAGTGGTGTTGACTCGATTAAGTCGAGTAAGATCTTGAGACCTTAGAGGATGTCTTGTTGTTTTGTCAAGGCTGTATTTTTGTGCTAGAAGACGGAATGTTGTGTTCACCTCAACAACGTGAATATTTTGGGTGTTTGATCTTTAAGGAACTTGAGATTTGGGCAACGACGTGAGCCGAAGTAATTAAGAGTTGTTGACCGCATGTGATCGCTCACCACCTAAGTAAAGTGAACTTGATAAGTGATGGATTGTATGTAGTTAGTTCGGGTTAGAGTACCATGCTGCTTTTGTGGGGCGATTAAGGATCACAAGTGATGGTCATGTAAGGGAGTATCGATACTAGCTCCATGCGGTACCAATACTCTATTCATTTGGTGTCGGTACTGATTGATAGGTTCTGATATTCATGTGTGTCATTAGTTAAGCTTCAAGTTGAGAATTGGTATGCTTTGGAAGCCGCGAGAAGCAGTGTAATGCCCCAATTTTGGGTCTGGATGTTAACCGAAAAGATTAGACGGTTCAAGAGAACCGAGTTAGTGATTCAAGTTAGTTTCAAGATTTAATTTGGAATAAATATTTTTGAGAATGATAAAAATATGGAAAAATGTTCTGAAATCTTCATTTAATATATAAATGATTTTGGTGAATCAATTTCGGAAAATGAGTTTTGGAGATTTGACATTTTGGGACTAGTGACCAAAATGTAAAAAGTGTAAAACTGTTTTAGTGACTGTTTTTGTAAAAGGGTCAAAACTTTGAATCTTTAAGGAGCTAATATACCTAAATGTTTTTATCAGATTTTCTCTCAATTGTATTATTTTTAAAGTGTTTTAATTAAAGGATTAAAAGAGATTTATTAAAAAGAAGGTAGTCTTAAAAGCAAATTTGACGTAACTTTTCTCTCCAAAAGTTTTCTATCAAAATCTCTTCAGCCAAACATTCATTTTTTTCCAGCAAAGATTTGAGGTAATGATTAGTTTTCTTAAACTAATGATTTCTAATAGATTTCTTAAATTGTTTTTGTAACGCCCCAATTTTGGGCTTAGGAGTTTTGGGATTCGGACCGGTTCGGTCGGATCGCGGTTCGAATATATAAGAGTGAATTTAGGAAAACCTAGTTCGGGTTGCATTAAAAATAAGGAAAAATGTCTTAAAATCCTCTTTTATTATATATAAGAGTTTGGTGAAATCAATTTTACAAAATGAGGTTTGGAAGTGTGACATTTTGGTTAGTGACCAAAATGTAATTTTCGAAAACTGTGAGACTGTTTTAAAAAGGATTGAAACTTTGAATCTTTAAGGACCTATTTACCCAATGGGAGTTTCTCCAGATTTTTATAAAATATTAAAGGTTTAATAAATGGATTTTAAATAAAAGAAAAGGGAGGGAAGATATTTTCCTAAATTTCCAACTAACTTTCCACATTTTCTATTTTCATTTTCTCTCATCTTTTCTCTCAAACCAAACACATTTATCCAGAGCTTTTCCCTATGATTTTGTCATCTAAATATCTCATTTCAATTCTCTTTTGATCTTCAATCATCTCTTCAACAAAACCTTTGCATTTGCTAAGTGGATTTTCAAGAATTTGGTTCCAAAAAGGGAGAAAACTCAAGTTTGGAGGTAAGAACGTCCTTCTCCTCTAAACTCTCAGTTCTTTACTGAAATTCCTAAGTTCTCAATCCTTGATTTATGTTTTATAAAAGGTTTTATAGATGTGTTCTTGATCTTGGCTTTTAAATGCAAGATTTGATTGATTTTGATGAAATTTCGTATGATCTGATTGGGCAGTGTTTTGAGGTGTCAATTTGATGTTAAATGAATGTTAAATTGATGTGAAATTGAGGTTTAATTAATGCAATCCCGGATAGGTTGAATTTCCTAAGTTTAGCTTGTGTTCTTGGTTGTTTTTGGAGTGATCTTGATGATCTGTTATAGCTGGAGGTATAAGGACGTGGTAAGATCCTTTTTGGATGTTTATTGATGTTGAAGGATGTTTAGATTTGATGGATCTTGGCTGGGTAGTGTTGTGGAGTTGATTGGATGCATTTTCGGTTGTGTTTGATAGCCGAAAATGGAGTGTGGATGAGAGCAGCGGGTTTAGGTGCTTTCATTGAGGATATTAATGCATGATGATGCATTAATCTACTGTTTTGATGTGTTTAAAACAGGGGAGTCATCTTTGGATCCTAGTGGTGTTGATCCGGAAGCTTGATTGGTGTTTCGGCAAGAGGCGAAACGGAATCGGTGAGTGGATTTTGGATTTCAGCTATGAAACCAATGTTTTGAAGGTTTGGGAGCTTAGTTTAAGTCTAAGCAACTTAGCTAAGCTCAAGAGTAAGTTTTCGGAAAAACTCTCTTGATGATGAACCATGGATTGGTTGTATGCAATGTGGTTTGTTTGCATGTTTTAAATCCTGTTTTGAAAGCATATTTAGCATGTTTATTTGCTGGGATTGCAAGCCATGTGTTGAAGGATGCTCAAGGTAAGAGATCCTTGTTTTTGAACATTGTTTTAATGTGGTTTGATGCTTAAAGATGCATGATGTTTATGGCTTTGTTAAATGCTTTAAAACAGTGGAATATTGTTGTTAATGATGTATATTGGCAAGTGATGGTTAAGGTCACAAAGGTGGTTAAAAGTCCTTGTGCGAGCCTTGTTTATTTAAGAACAACATGGTGTTTAAAAGTCCATGGTTGGTTCTTGGTTAAGGTTCAAGGTGGTTAAAATTCCTTGTGTAAGCCTTGTTTATTTAAGGACAACATGGTGTTTAAAAGTCCATGGTTGGTTCTTGGTTAAGGTTCAAGGTGGTTAAAATTCCTTGTGTAAGCCTTGTTATTTAAGAACACCAAGGTGTTTAAAAGTCCTTGGGTGATTCTTGTTAAGGACACAAAGGTGTTTAAAAGTCCTTGTGTGGTCCTTGTCATGGTGTTTAAAAGTCCATGGAAGATTCTTGTTAAGGACACAATGGTGTTTAAAAGTCCATGTGTGGTCCTTGGAAAATTGTAAGATCACAATGGTGTTTAAAAGTCCATGTGTGGATCTTATGTTGATTGTATCACTTGTGGCCAATATGACATGTTATGATCTTGAAGCATGGTTTGCTTGTTTTAAAATGCTTATGAGCATGTATATTGTGGTTTAGAACAATGGTTTATAAAGGTGTTTTATATATGCATTGTTGTGTGGTTTTGACGAGCATTCCTCACTAAGCTTTTGCTTACGCTCTCTCTTTTCTTAAACCAATAATGCAGAGCGTTAAAGTGCATTGAGGACAGCAAGGTGGACAAGAATCCAAGTGGTGAACAAAGCTCATGTATGGTGAAGGTTTCTTAAACACTATTAGCTTATGGGCATTTGGCAATGGGGGACCTATGTTGTTGTTTTGGGAGATGTTTTGGACTCCCTAAGTTGGTATTATGTTGTTAATGTTGTTGGAACTTGTATTTGGCCATTATGTGTTTGGATTGATGTTTTGATGCTTGAATGGATTGCTAAGTAGGATGCATGCCTATAGAATTGGGGATTTTCATAATTGATGCCATGTTGATGAATGGTTGATGCAATTATGTTCTTTGTATGTTGAATGACTTGCTGGTAAAGTATGGTTGCTTTTGGAGCATGTTTGATAGGCCAATTGTGTGATAAACCAGCAATTTTTCTGCAATCTGGGCAGCCTGTTTCGGAACAGGTGCTACCGTATCGGAACGGGGGCCTGAAATGGCCTGGGCGTTCCGAAACGGAAGCAACCGTTCCGGAACGGATATGCTACTGCCAGGCACTGTTTCGGAACCAGTTGCGGAACGGTCCCGCGTTTCGGAACGGGTCTTCCCTGTTCCGAAACACTCGACCGTTGGGCACTGAAATTGTTGGTTAAATGTTTTGCATTGTTTGCGTTTTGGTCCTGAATCTTATTAATGCAATTAAATGAGTTTGTGATGTCCGTTTGAGCTGAAATTTGACAGACAAGCATGAAATGTGACTAATTTCATATTGGTAACTTAAAAGTGGGTTAAGTCCTTGTAATTTCCAGAATTTGCTTTTTGGTCCCTAAGTTTGTGTTTTGTTCAATTAAGTCCCTGAACATTTTCCGTTTGCGCTGATCTTTGAGTATGATGTTTGTATGAACATAACTAGGGTTAACGTGCATCTAGACAAGATTAAAAAGAAAAAAGGGTCGTTAATCGAGATTGACTTTCGGGTTGACTTTGGTTTTCCCCGTGTAAACTTCTTAATTCGGTTCAACCGTCTGGGCCGGGTTAAGGGGGTTACAGTTTTTACAAAATCTCATCGATTTCCTTTATTTTTTTAAGAGAAAATCATCCAATTGAGAGGGATTTCAATTATTAGAGGTGAGGTTCATTCTTCTCCTTTAATGAATGGTTATTTATTGAAATTCTCAAGTTCTTGATCATTTACATATATTTTCTAATGGGTTTTGGTGATTTAATTGTTGAAATTTGGTTTAATTGAGATTTAATTGGTGAAATTGAGTGAGATTCATTTCAGATCTATTTTGTTGGGTTCTTGATCAGATAAGAAGATGATATTGATGTTTTATAATGTTAATAAGTTGGTTTTAACATTGGAATCTCGAAATTAGGTGAATCTCTAATCTTCTAGGTTGCTAGATATGTGTTTTTTAGGAGTTGTGGGTGATTAATGAATGTTGGAGGTATAAGGATGATATTAGGTTGTTTTTTAGTGTTAATTGATTTTGATGTGTTGTTCAAATTGTTTGGTTATGGCTAGGTGTAAAACCAATGTTTGGTTTTGATATAACAAATAATCTAAGGACCAAATTGCAAAGTAAATAATTTTTAAGTACTTAAAAGACTCACATTTGACAAGTAAATTTTAGACTTAAAATATTTTGAAGTCAAAAATTAAACCCCATAAAATTTTCTAAGTGTTTTAAAGCCAAAATAATCAAAATTGCCCAGACGTTTCGAAACACCCCAAAGTGTTTCGATATGTTCTGCCACTGGAAACGTCCGTTTCGATATGGACTAAACTATTTCGAGACAATGGTTTCGAAACGGACTTACTTGTTTCATTACAACCTTCATCTTGGCTTTTGTTTTTTAAGTATCTTTTCGGAACGATTCATACCCGTTTCGATACAAGGGTTAAGTATTTTCAAAATAGAGCATTAAATGAACTAGCCGTTACTTGTTAGAACCAAACTTTTGAAAAATTGGTTAAGTCTTTCGATACACACCTTTGGTGTTTCGAAACACCATTTTACAGTTTCAAAACGTTTCGATATGACTTGTAGGCGTTTCGATACGATCCCCTTTTTACACTTAAAGGCATTTTACAGTTTCAAACTATTTTGATACGGCATGTAGACGTTTCGATACAACTCCTTTTTTACACACAATAGCTCTTTTTAGGTGTCTATTTCGATACAGGGCCTCGTATTCTGATACGGGTAGTTGTAGAACTGCATTTATGGAGGAGGGAGAGAGCCCCAACGGCTTTATTGATGAACTCAACCACACAAATGGCTAGAAATCAATGAGAAGGTATAAAAGCAAGCCTCAAAAGCACCAACAACAACTATTGAACCTCAAAGCAACATCCAAGCAATCCAATCCAAACCCTAAGCACTTATTGCCAAATTCTTGTACCCAACTCTTAGAGTTCTTAGTGTAAATCAAATTTGAGAGTTTGGGGAGTGTTTGTAATCTATTTAGGCTATATTTATCTTTTGAGAGATCAATTGTAATAGCCAACATCTTCTTTGTAAAGTGAGAGTCTTGTGGTTCAATCTTTGGGTAGAAAGATTGAACATTTGTAAAGGTTGCCTCCTTAGCCTAGAAAAGGGGAAGAATAAATTAGTGGAGGGTTTGTTGAAAATCCTTAGTAGGAGCTAAGGTAATGAATGTAGAGCTTGTTTAGAATCTTGAACCACTATAATTGCCTTGTCTATCATTTTTAATTGTTCCTTTTGCTCTCTTCAATTTTTAAAGTGCCAATTCACCCCTCTTGGCCATATCAGTTAGTTTGACCCACTCAACACTGGGTTTGATTAGAGTGGTGTTTTTTGGTGTTTTCGGTTGTTTCGGGAGGAGTTTGATGAAATTTAATGAAGCGAAGTTGATGATTGTTGTTGCTGGGATTTTTGGATGCTAAGTGAAGCATTAATCCTCTGGTTTTATGTGGATAAAACATGGGAAGTTAATCCAGAAGCATGAGGTGAAGTTTTGGAAGCATCAAACGCTTAATTTTCGCATCAGCATGGACGCTTTGCCTAGTTAGTGAGTGGAAATGGTTTATAAAAGCTTTTCAAAGGTTTGAGAACACTATTTGGGGGTTTATATTGAGCTTGAAATGCTAACCTAAGCTTGGATTTAAGTATGGAGAATTTCGCTGTCAGTTTTCGGTTTCCATTGTTTTACTAATTTCATGCTCATGCTTTGAAGATAGATTTGTTTTACCTACTGTTATATGCATGTTTTAGAAATGAGAAATGTTGCATATGTTTATATTTTGATAACACATGTGGTTGGAAAATAGTATGCAACATGTTTGAGAAAATGCCTAAATACACGGGTTGATGTATTTAAGATGCTTTGGTGGAAATTGGTTTGAATGATGTATTTGAAAAACATTGAGGTATCTTGTTATAAATGAATATATTGGTAAGTGGCAAATGGTTTAATTGTTGTCGGATATAATTGGTTAATCATAGGATTAAAGTGCACTATAAAATTTAAAATCAATGGTGAGAAAATTCTTTGGTTACACAATAGGGGTAGTTCCATTCTAAAGTGATAGGGTAATGCTATCACATACGGGATATGGGTAGATTCTACTCCCGGACGAAGTGAGACTATGCTGGGAGTAGTTTCGCCATGAGACTTGATGGGGGTAGTGCCATCAAGGGAATCTGTGTATCCAAACATGTATGGATAAGGGTAGTGCTATCCAAGGATAGAGGTAAGTCTACTCGGGTCACTTTTTAATGCGAAAATATGAGATTTAACTGTATCATGGTTTGTAAATAGATTTTGTAAAATATGCTTTATACATGAGATTTCTCTTTAAGCTTTGCTATTTGATAAACAAGCATGAAGGGATTAAATTGAGAATTTGCATTGGGGGTAAATGCATGAGATTCATGATACATGTTTTGGAAACGATTTATCAAACTTATTTTTGGAAGAGAAGTAAAGCATGAGATGATTTGAGCATGATGTTAGAAGAATTGTTTTAATCAAATGGTTTTAAAAGCATTGTTGAGTGTTTTCTTGAGCATCCTTCACTAAGATTTATGCTTACACTCTCATTTCTCATCAATGTAGATAAGTAAGTGTTCTATGCAGCAAGCGAGCAAGACAGAGGATCTCCAAGTGTGGTTTTGTTCACAAGTATGGTTTTCAAACTAGTTAAGTAGTAATAAAAGGCAATGACTGCTCATTGTGTTTTGGGAGTGGGTTTAATGAAACTCCTTTTTTATGCAAGTTTATGTAGTTGTTGTGGAGTTGTATAAGGCTTTACATGTTTGATTTTTTTTTTTGGATTTAAGCATGATTGATGATAGTGTGCTTAAATGTGTTTGATGTTTGAAAGGTTATATGGTTCTACATATGAGATATGAATGTTTATGCACATGCTTAAATGGGTCAAACATGTTTGAAATGAGGTCCATAGACTATAGATGACATGCCAATGCTGAATTGTGCCTTGAATTTCTATTTGAATGATGAGTTGGATGAAAATTAGGTAACATGCCTCTAGTTTGTTATTGAATTTGAATTGGGATGTAAATTGTATGCAAGTCTTTGGAAGCATGTTATAGGTGTGATGTATAATTGAAGTGTGTATTAGAGTATTTAGGGCTAATGTGGATATGTTTAATATGGTATTAAAGTGTTTCGAGTATGCATTTTCTGCAATTCCGCGGGGAAGTTTCGGAACCTTATTAATAGGTTTCGAAACCTATTGAAGCTGGTTTCAAAACCAGGGGCAAGGTTTTAAAACCTTGAGGGAAATTTTGGAAATTTTGGTTACCGAAAAAATGTTTCAAAACCTTTCCCAAAGGTTTCAAAACCTTTAGTGTGGATTTTTCTACAAAGTTTAAAAATGTTTTGAAACATTATATTAAGGTATCTGATTTTCGTAAATGCAATTGTATGAGTTTGGATTATCGTTTTGAGTTGAAATTTGGCGAGAAAGCATGTAACTGGATTAATTAAAGATTGGTAAACTCAAAATGGTATAAGTTCCTCTAATTTTTAAGATTTTCAATTTGGCCCCTTAATGTTCGTGTACGCAATTGAATGTCTCATCGGTGACCGATTTGAGTGTAAATTGAACCGCTACCAGCATGTTCACCATAGGTTAATAATTTGCATCTAGACAAGATAAAAGAAAAAAAAATGGAGATAATTTGTGGTCAATATTTACGGGTTTGTTTCGGCAAACTCAATGAGCTCATCCGGTTCGGTCGGGCGTCTAGGCCGGGTTGAAGAGGTTACAAGTAGCACCTGATTGTAATTAAGAGGATACAATGTTATGATTGAAGTTAGGTTCGGTGGTTTCTGATGGACCTTGGAAAGTGATTGTGAGTGCTTTAGAGAAAGACATGTTAAGGAAAAAGATTCTTCTTATATTGTACAGTGGTCAGAATATGATGAAATTTAAGGGCGACAGTTGGGACTTAACTTTTTTCCGCGTGTTTTGGGAGATAGTGTGGAGCCGTGTGTTTGAGATAGGGATATGCATTTGAATTGCTCTTATTTGGGAGTCTAACATCGAATTCTTTAAAGTTGTAATGATGGTCGGATATTCCTTAGTGTAAATTAAATGGATGACCATGGATCTTTTAAACGATTGGTGAATGCATAGTTTCGACGAGATTTTATTTAATAATGATATAGTCCTTGGTGGGTACCATTTAATATTTTTGGCAAAGGTGAGATCCAGATAGGAAGTCCGCTTGGTTTGTTTATGGGTTTGGTTGTACGACATGACGGTAGGTACATGCTACCTTTTGATGCGAGATTCAAGGTTTGTGATGGAACCTTATCTCGTGGTGGGATACCCTATGATGACAGATACGAGTGACGGTACAAATGACATGTTTTTCCGGACACGTTATAATTGAGAGTGTAAGATTCTTGCATGAACTGAGTTAATGAGATATGCTTTAGTTACCAATATGAGTTATCGTGCCAAATTTAAAGTAAGCGCTTAGGGCGAATTGAGACGATGTTTATTTTATGAAGTCTTGCACATGGCAAGCAATGTTATAGATATGTGATGCCATCAGAGTTAGAGTCTCTTTTAGGGAGTCACCACGAGAGAAATCATTTCATTTTGGATGTAACGACTGTTTAACCTCGTTTTCATTTTAGATCATACGAAGTAGTGGAAAGATTTTGATTGTGCATCAACCTATTGGGTTCTACATCATAAGTTAAGTTTCTTTGATGACGTATTCGTGTGACAGTTTTGTCAAGGTACCATTGGTTTTTCTTGCCGTCTGTAATGTACCGAGCGAGGATAGATTTCTTCTAAGGGAAAGAATCATTTAATATTGTGTTTTTATCATTAGAAAACAAGGGTTATAATTGACAAGTGTGGTGAGAGATATCAAAGTAGCGCAACGGGTTATGTTGAGAACATTGGAGAGTTATAAAAGTTTTAGCATCTTCACTGGTTTACTGTTATAAATTTTAAGGATAAAATTTCTTTAAGGAGGGGAGAGTTGTAACGACTCAATTCTCGGGTTAGTAAATCGGGTCTCGGGCCTGGGTTATGAGGCTTTATTTTGGAAGACTAAGTTAAGGGCTTTTATGTTGGGCCCATTATTTTGAAAAATAGGGTTTGAATTTTAAATAAGGATATTGGTAGATAAAGAGAGGGGGAAGATATTATAAGGAGAGAGATGAAAGAAAAAGGAAAAAAATGGATAGTGGGAGAGAGAGAAGAAGGAGAAAAGAGAGAAAGTAAGGGGGGAGTTTCAATCTCTGATCTACGAAGATCGGGTCGTCCGTTGTTAACACCTCCACCGCTATTGTGTTCTTCTCGTCGAGACGAGTTCTCCGGTACTAGTGCCTTCGTCACCGGAGTTGCCGTCCAAGGGAGTGAGAGAAAAGAAGTTATGGGTTATTGAGTTGAGGGGGTTAGAGAGCTCAAAATGAAGAACGGGGGCCACCATCGAAATCACTAGCTCGAGGACATTCGGCTTGTGAAATTTTGTTACCGTCTACCATCGAAGGCCACCGCACGTGCCACCACGCGCCGACGTTGCGCATGGGCATCGTTCGGCTGGCCAGGCTATTATAACAATTGCTCTCAGTTGTGGGCTTAAGTCGTTGAGCCAAGCCAAGCAGCAGGCCAAGCCGTTGACCGTTGACCGGTATTGACTTTTTTCGGCGGACCCTATCCTAGGGTTTCTTGAAGTTTTGAGTCCGATGACCGAGTCTGTTTCACCAAATTTGAAGCCGATAAGCTGTTTATACGCGTTTGACCTTGTTAATTGAATAGAGGATGCATGAAATTAATGTAGTTTCGTATTAGTTGTTATACGATGATTATTTGGGATTGAATATCAGACCAAGTGGATTATTCAAGAAGCTTATATGAGGATTTATCTCTTTGGCTTAAGGTTAGTACACCTCAGACTCTTATTGCTTCATGAGCATCATAATTGTGATTGCTTTGCATGTTAGTACCTGCAAGTTTGGTAGATGGTGAATATGCATGTGTGGAGACTCGATAATTATGAGATGCATGATGATATTATGGATATGTTGAGACTCATAGAGGCTTTAGAGATCGTGTAGGGTCGGTTGAGATGCTCGTATGATTATTCGATGACTGTTTTATTTTTTTGAGATAATTGTGAAGTCTTGTATGCTTGTTCGAATAGATTGATGAGATTTGAAGGAATTATGCTTGAGGGTTAAATACTTTTATAAGCTTTAGGGATCGAATAAAGTGTTATAAAACCGTAATTCAAAAAAGGGTGTGAACCCATGAATAAGGCATTGGTACGACCCTTGGACATACTGGTACTTGAGGAAATCAAGGATTTCCAGTAGGCTACAATAGTATCAGTACACGTGTGAGTACCTGTACCTAGGGTTACTGCATCGATACTCGTGTTAAAGTATCGATACCCACTGAACGGAATAATATATAATGCTAATAAAAGATGGAAATTGACGCAGGATATAAATGAGATAATATGTCTTAATAAGATAATTAACGATGATGATTAATGTTCACTTCCATAATGTATTAATAAGTTGGTAAACTTAATTGGGTGAGTTGATGGTAAAAGAAAGCGTAGGATCCTTAGTGGATTGTGTGATGTTGTGTGTTGTGTGGTAAACATGCCCTTGCTTTGTGTTGATATGGATATCTAGATGTTTGAGTTACCATTTTTTGGTGGGATCCAGATACCCAATGAGAGAAAGAGTATGTTGCAACACCTTGGTTGAAGATTTCCGAATGTAGGATCCCGGTTCTTAGTGGATGCGGGCCTCATTCGAAGGCTCGATGAGAGATTTCGGCTGTGGGTGTATGATCCCGATGCTTAGTGGTCATGGGACGCACCCAATAAAGTGTAGGATCCTAATACTTTGTGGACGCGAGCCTCATTCAGAGTGTATGATCTCGTTTCTTAGTGGACGCGGGCATCACTCCAAGTTGTGGTATTAATTGTGTGCTTACGCTAGGATGATCTGGTTAGATCCCGAGTATGGTTGGCCCTTGAGTTCCATGTACGATGATTGCTTTAATGAGATCATGTGTTTAGGCGACCAGTGGTACCGCCACATGTTTATTTATCTATCCTTATTGCTTGTACTAGCTTGCATGCTTATGTTTATGCTTAAAATGAATTATGGTAGAGTAGATGTGTACCACTGAGCTTTATAAGCTCAAAGCTCGGAATCGTTTTTTTCGTGCTTAGGTTGATCGTCGGATCGTGGGTTCGAGGAGCACAATCAATACTGGATTCCAGCACGTTGAGGTTTTTAGAGTACGATACTTATGTTTAGTGGGCTATGTATTTCATAGGGCCTTATGTGATTGAGTCTGTAATTCTCACCTTTGAAATTTTATTTATCAAGTCAAACTTTAAATGTTTTAATTTAAAGTGGAGTTCCTTTGTAACGATTTAAATTGTTTATCTATGTTTTCAATTGTTGTATCTAAATATTTTGGAAAATAACTTGTTGAACTAAATTCAGTTTAAAAAATTTCATGGTTTTGGGTTGGGCTTGAGACTCAATTTGTGACATCTGGGTTGGGAGTGTTACATATAATATATCTTTGTTGTATTCGATCTGAAATAATCAGTTAATGGATTAAATACCGATGGCTATACGTAAAAAAATATGAATAATATATAGTAAAACCTCTATAAATTAATACCCTTGGGACCATGAAATTTTATTAATTTAGAGAGATATTAATATATTGATAAATTAATAATTTATTAATTAAATTTTTTTATCTCAATTCAACAAATATAACTTTGATAATGATATTGTGTGCAAATAAATTGTAAATTGTACATAATATTCCAATTAATTAAAAATAAGTTTAAAGTTTAACTACACAATATTGTTGAAAGTTCATTAGAGGAAAAGTTCAAAGTTTAGAGGAAATTGTGGCTAATATTGTTGAAAGTTCTACTAATGATGAAGTTGAAGATGATTCAATACCACTTGAACTAGTCACGCGAAAGGAAGCATTGAATGCGGCAACAACTCTTCACAACTTTTTATTGCAGTTGGAGACCTCAACTACAGAACTTGTGGGTGCAATTAGAAAAGTTAGAGATGAAATTGAATTAAATTTGAATTTTAAAAAGAAACAGATTACAATATATTCATATTTTAGCAAGTTACCAAAGTAGTAATTGTAATATTTATGAATTATTAATTTATAGTTTTGATGGGACCTTTATGTTTATAAAGGGGATCTCCAAAAAATTATTATATTATTATCTTATCGAATTTGATGATTTTTTACATTGGCCCAAGTCAAGACCAGAGAAATTTATTATTTAATAGAGTTTATTAATTTAAAGAGTATTAATTTATAAAGATTTTACTGTAAGTTGAAAAAGGATGTTAAATATGAATAATTTAAAGACAATCTCCAACAAAATTCCATAATCTTTACGTCAGCAAAGAGTCTCCCAGGTAACATATTACATGACAATGTGATTCTGATAAGTGATGTAATCAAAATAATGGACATAGCCATACAGAATCTTCGGCTATAATCATTTTATTTTGTGAATATGAATATGACAAAAGAAAAACATGTCTTTAGTCTCATTTGACGATCGAATTGGTTCCAGGAGTCAAATTCTAGAATATATATATATATATATATATATATATATATATATTAATTTATGGTGTAAAACTCATTTAGTTTTATATTAATTTATGGCTATTGGATGAGTGAAATGGATGGATGAGATTAACAGTAAAAATTGTGAAGATTATCACTTGAGAAAAAAAAAGATAAGGAAAGAATCTTAGCCATTTATTTTCATCATCCAACGGTCCAAAAATAGTGTAAAACTTATTGAGTTTTACACAATATAAGTGGATCCTAACCCATATATATATAGAGTTAGGATCAACTTACACAATGTAAAACTCTTTAAGTTTTACACGTTTTCTGGATCGTTAGATGGGAGGAATGGATGGCTCAGACTAACTCCTTACTCTTTTTTTCCAAGTGATAATCTTCACATATTTACTGTTAGTCTCATCCATTCGTTTCACTCATCCAACAGTCTAAAAACGTGTAAAACATAAAGAGTTTTATACTGTGTAAACGGATCCTATCCCATATATATATATATATATACGACATTGTCACGTCTGAGAAGAGGCGGGGACATTAATCTCACATCGGAAAAGAAAAGGGAGGTCTTGGGATATATAAACAGTGGCATTGCACATCCTATCAGACATGTCTTTTGGGAAGAAGGTAATGTCCCCGTGACAAGTGGTATCAGAGCGACCCTTTGACTGCCTGATTTCACGCCGAGCGCCCATGAGTGGGGTAGGCAGGGTGGACAACCGTGACAATTAGCCAATCACAAGAGCGGAAGCTCGTGACGAGGACGTCACGAGGTTGAATGGGAGAGAATGTCACGTATGAGAAGAGGCGGGGTCATTAATCCCACATCAGAAAAGAAAATCAATTCCAATTCGCCGAATTAGAAGCCTTTGCGCAATTTGCTTCTGATCTCGTTAAAGCTACTCAGAATCAATTGGCAAGAGGTCAACGATTACGTGAGTTGCTTAAACAATCCCAATCAGCCCCTCTTACGGTGGCAGAACAGATAAGTACTATTTATACCGGAACGAATGGTTATCTTGATTAATTAGAAATTGGACAAGTAAGGAAATTTCTCGTTGAGTTACGTACTTACTTAAAAACGAATAAACCTCAGTTCCAAGAAATCATATCTTCTACCAAGACATTCACTGAGGAAGCAGAAACGCTTTTGAAAGACGCTATTCAGGAACAAATGGAACGTTTTCGACTTCAGGAACAATTATAAATAGAAAATTCTAACGTTTTCCCCACCATTCCGGCCTATTTTCTGCCTCAGGACAAGCAGTGAACTTTGAGAAGTCGACCATCTTCTATAACCCACGCACCCCTCGCTCAACTCGTGATACGATTAATACCTCCTTACAAGTGCGCGAGGTTACCAACCCTGGTGTGTATCTTGGTGTTCCACTGCTTATTGGAAAAAACAGAACTGAAGCCTTAGGTTTCGTTCACGATAAAGTTCATGACCGTCTATCTACCTGGGACAAACAACTCCTCTCATTTAGTGGTCGTGAAATTTTCATTAAAGCAGTTCTACAATCTTTACCTCAATACGTCATGTCATGCTATCTACTACCACAAAACATTATTGATTATATGACTTCAGCTATCCGTCAATATTGGTGGTCTGGCAAATCTAATAAAAAGGGTTGGACTATGCTCCCTTGGAACCGTGTATGTCTTCCTAAAGCGGCAGGGGGCATGGGCTTCAAAGATTTAAACGATTTTAACATTGCTCTCCTTGGAAAGCAAATTTGGAAACTTCTTTGTGAACCTGATTCCCTTTTGGGCCAAATCTACCGCGCCAAATACTTTCCCTCTGGTAATATCCTCGATGCCACTCGTCCATCTAGAGGATCTTTTGCCTGGCAAGGCCTTTATTCTGCTTTACAGCGTCACTTTAATGGGTTTTTATACCGACCAGGTATTAATAGCAATATTCGTGTCCATAAAGACAATTGGGGTGGTTCCTCTTCTATCAACCTCTCTGGTGACTATGAAACCTCAGAGGAAGTACATGTTCGGTGTCGTGATTTTATGATTCGTAATCAAACTGCTTGGGACCATTCTAAGGTTCGTAGCTATTTTAATCCTGATGATGCAGATGCTATTCTTCATGTCCCTATCATTAATGACACTCGGGACTCTATCCTATGGTCCTCTAACGACTCTGGTATATACTCAGTTCGCTCTGGCTACTTATTTCTCCAACGTCCTCCAGAACCCCGAAGCCCTACAACGCGAATTTGGAAGGTACTTGCTAAAATTAAGGCACTCCCTAAAGTTAGAACTTTCGGATGGCGCATGGCCTCTGAAGCCTTACCTGTGGGGTTCAGGTTACGGGACTTTTCCCCAAACTCTGAACCCTGCCCAATTTGCAGGTATCCCTCAGAATCTATCCTCCATGAACTCTGTGACTGTTCCGGAGCCTCTGAAGCCCTACAACTCGCTGGTGTCCCTGCTGTTCTCTCTAGGAGTTCGGCCGTTACCAGTGTACAATGGCTAGAGGAGGCTGCTAACCTACTGTCTGCTGACCAATTCGGTCTTTTCCTTACTACCATTTGGAATATTTGGAACCGACGTAATGACTGGGTTCACAATCACCATCTGCAACCCCCGTGGCTCATTGCTATTAACTCGATGGAAGCCTCCCCCAGCCGACCACTTCTATTCTTTCACCTCCTTGTTGGAAGCCTCCCCCACATGATCATATTAAGATTAATGTGGATGGGGCTTTTGACCCAACCACTTGTGCAGCTGCTGTTGGTGTTGTGGCGCGTGATGCTACATGTGCGGTCATTGAGGGCCTTGCTTACCCCTTAGGCAGTTGTTTGGATGCTGCAACTTGCGAAGGTCTGGGTCTTCTTGCGGGTATTACCTTCGCTCAAGGCCAAGGCTGGCACCGGTTACTATTTGAAACGGACTGCGCCTCTCTTGCAAACAGAGTCAGCAATCTGAGTCCGGATCTCTCCACCTTGGGGCCTTTGCTTCCTCAACTTCGAGACGCTCTTCTTTCTTTACCTTTTGCTCTTGTTTCCTATGTAAGCCGAGAGGCAAATACTGTGGCCCATACGCTGGCCTCTCATGCTCTCAGCACCATGACTTCCATGTCTTTTGGTTCTGATGCCCCTTTATGTATTAATCACCTTGTACAATGCAATCTCTCGAATTAATAATACATAAGGTACTCTTTTCCCCTTTTTAGGGTCCCCTGGCTTCGTAACAGAGGACATTAGTAGGGGTTTTTAATGAGGCATTTTCCTTCAAAAAAATTCCAACGAGTCCATTGAAAGACCCATTTAGACCTACTCGTCCGAAACCTCGACAAGAAGGACCGCAAAACAGGTTTTTATCAAATTTTATGAGTTCAAATAATTGATTACGAACTTTTCAACACAATTATATTGCAAAACCTCAATTTATGTACTTTTTACTCAGTTAAAATTCGAACGGGTCTATTGAAAGGCCCATTTAGGCCTGCTCGTCCGAAAGCTCGACAAAAAGGACCGCAAAACAAGTTTTAATCAAATTTTAGGAGTTTAAATATTTCATTAGGAGCTTTTCAAAACAATTATATTGCAAAACCTCAATTTCTATACTTTTTACTCGGTTAAAATTCCAACGGGTCCGTTATAAGGCCCATTTAGACCTCCTCGTTCGAAACCGATACAGAAAAGACCGCAAAAAAAGTCTTAATCAAATTTTAGGAGTTCAAATAAATGATTAGGAGCTTTTCAACACAATTATATTGCAAAACTTCAATTTTTATACATCACCTACACGGTTTTGGAAATTTCTGTCCAAAGTCAGGGCCTTGCCTAAGGTCAAAACTTTTGGATGGCGTATGGCATCTGGTGCTCTACCAGTTGGTTCCAAACTGCAAGTTTTTCACCAGACTCTGGGCCTTGTCCCATTTGTGGTGGTCACTCAGAGACCATTCTCCATGCTCTTCCTGATTGCACAGGGGCCGCTGAAGCCCTTCAGCTATCTGGTACTCCCATAGCCCTTTATAGGAGTTCGGCTACTACACCATTACAATGGTTGGAGGAAGCCGCCCATCTCCTATCTTCTGATAAGTTTGG
Organism: Hibiscus trionum; assembly: GCA_030270665.1. Classification (NCBI taxonomy): domain Eukaryota; kingdom Viridiplantae; phylum Streptophyta; class Magnoliopsida; order Malvales; family Malvaceae; genus Hibiscus; species Hibiscus trionum. The sequence goes on from BSYR01000007.1 coordinate 13,083,493, forward strand.
TCTTTTATTTACTACTATCTGGAATGTTTGTAATAGGCGTAATGAATGGATTCATAATCACCATTTGCAACCATCTTGGCTTATTGCCGTCAATTCCATTAGTTTACATAGCGACTTCTATAATGCCTCTTCTCCCCCCATCCCAACGCCTTCACTTCTTTCTCCCTCTCGTTGGAATCCTCCTCCATCTAACCATATAAAAATTAATGTGGATGGGGCTTTCAATCCCTCAACTCGTGCTGCGGTTGTTGGCGCTGTTGCACGTGATTCTACAGGTGCAGTTGTGGGTGGCCTCGCTTTTCCGCTAGGTAGCCGCCTGGATGCAATTACTTGTGAAGGTGAAAGCCTTCTTGCCGGAATCACCTTCGCTCGTTCTCACAGATGGACTCGGATTTTGCTTGAAACTGATTGCGCTTCTATTGCCAATAGGATCAACAATCCAGGATTGGACCTTTCTATTGCCAATAGGATCAAAACATCACTTGCCAATATACATCATTATCATCAATTTATCCACTGTTTTAAAGCATTAAACCAAGCCATATTCATCATGCATTCAAAAGCATCAAACCACATTTAATCAATGTTCAAAAACAAGGAACTCTTACCTTGAGCTTCCTTCAACATATGGCTTACAAAAACAGCATTAACCATGCTAAATCATGCTTTCAAAACAGAGTTTAAAACATGCAATAAACCACATTGCACAACAATCAAATCATGGCCACCACTAGAGAGTATTTCCGAAACTTACACTTGAGCTTAGCAAAGTTGTTTAGACTTAAACTAAGCTCCCAAGACATTGGTTTCAAGCCGAAAACCCAATTTCACTCACCGATTCCGTTTCGCCTCTTGCCGAAACACCAAATCAAGCTTCCGGATCACCACCACTTGGATCCAAAGATGACTCCCCTGTTTTAACACATTAAAACAGTAGATTAATGCATCATCATGCATTAATAGCTTCAATGAAAGCACCTAAACTCGCTGCTCTCATCCACACTCCATTTTCGGCCACCAAACACAACCGAAAATGCATCCAAACCACTTCTCAACAAAGCCCAGCCATAAACCAACAAAACCTAACATCCTTTAACACCATTTAACATCTAAAAAGAACTTAACAACATCCTTATACCTCCAGCAACAACAGATCCACAAGATCACTCCAAAAACAACCAAGAATCATAAGCTAAACTTAGGAAATTCAACCTATCCGGGATTGCATTAATCAAAACCCAATTCCTTATCAAATTAACATTCATTAATCATCATTTTAACACCTTAAAACACTGCTTAAACAGATCCAACGAAATTTCATCAAAAACACACCAAATCTTGCATTTTAAGCCAAGATCCATTAAACAATCTTAAAAGCCATTTATAAAACATCAATTAAGGATTGAGAACTTGGGAATTTCAGTAAAGAACTGAGAGTTTAGAGGAAAAGGACGTTCTTACCTCCAAACTTGAGTTTCTCCTCTTTTAGAGCCAAAAAGCTTGAAGAATCAACTTGCAAATTGAGAGGTTTTGTAGATATGATGATTAGAAATCAAAAGAGAGTTGAAAGGAGAGATTTAGGTAACAAAATCAGAAGAAACTCTCTAGAGAGAAAGTGTTTGGGTTGAGAGAAAATGAGAGAAAAGAAAATGAGAAGTTAGTTACAAAATAGCCAAAATGACTTTCCCTCCTCTTTTCTTATGTTTAAAAATCAGAATAAAACCTTAAAATATCTTAGAAAAATCTGGAGAAACTACTTTTGGAATAATAGATCCTTAAAGATTCAAAGTTTCAATCCTTTATAAAACAGTCACGCAACTTTCAAAAATTACATTTTGGTCACTAGCCAAAATGTCACCCTTCCAAACCTCATTTTTCAAAATTGATTTCACAGTTCACTTATATATATTAAAAGATGATTTTAGAACATTTTTCCATATTTTTAATGCAACCCGAACTAGGCTTTCCTAATGTCACCCTTATAGATTCGAACAGCACTTTGACCGAACCGGTCAACGCCCAAAACTTCTAAGCCCAAAACCGGGGCGTTACAACTCTCCCCCCCTTAAGAAATTTCGTCCTCGAAATTTACCTGAAGGAAAGAGATAAGGAAACTGCTTCAGCATGTCTTCCTTCCGCTCCCACGTGGCTTCCTCAACACCTCGATGCTTCCACAGCACCTTCACCAACTCAATGGTCTTGCCACGAAGAACCTTGCTATCCGAATCCAGAACCTTCACTGGTTCCTCATCATAGGTCAAATCCGGATTCAAAACCACTTCCTCCACAGGCATCACATGCAAAGGATCAGATCTATACTTCCGGAGCATAGAAACATGGAACACATCATGAATCTTCTCCAACTCTTGAGGTAACCTCAACCGATACGCAACAGGACCCACACGCTCAACCACCTCATATGGTCCAATGTACCTAGGGCTCAACTTACCCTTCCGGCCAAACCTCATCACCTTCTTCCAAGGCAAAACCTTCAGAAACACACGGTCACCCACCGCATACTCGATCTCCTTACGCTTCAAATCCGCGTAAGACTTCTGCCGATCAAAAGCTGCCTTCAAACGCTCACAAATGAGCTTCACCTTCTCGGCCGTTCCCTTCAACAAAGCCGGCATCGAAACCAACTTCTGACCCGTTTCAGCCCAACAAAGAGGAGTCCTACACTTCCTCCCGTACAAAGCCTCATAAGGTGCCATCTGTATACTTGCCTGATAGCTGTTGTTATAAGCAAACTCTACCAGAGGCAAATGCTTCTCCCAAGAACCTTGGAACTCAATCACGCAGCACCTCAACATATCCTCCAAGATCTGAATCACACGCTCAGACTGACCATCAGACTGAGGATGATAGGATGTACTGAAATGCAACCTTGTACCCAAGGCTTGATGCAAACACTGCCAGAAACGCGATGTGAACCTCGGATCTCTATCCGACACAATCGACTTAGGCACACCATGCAACCGCACAATCTCAGCAATGTACAGCTCCGCAAGCTTATCCAAAGAGAACGTAGTATGCACAGGCAAGAAATGCGCACACTTCGTCAGGCGATCCACAATCACCCAAACAGAATTCCTCTTCGAGGGAGACAAAGGTAAACCAGATACAAAATCCATGGTAACCCTTTCCCACTTCCATTCAGGGATTTTCAACGGTTGTAACAACCCTGAAGGAACCTGATGCTCAGCCTTAACTCGCTGACACACAAAACACCTGCTCACAAACTCCGCAACATCTTTCTTCAAACCCACCCAATAGTACTCATCACGAAGATCACGATACATCTTGGTACTACCAGGGTGCATAGCAAAAGGACTACTATGACCTTCAGTCAGAATAGCACGCCTCAACTCAACATCAGCAGGCACTACTATTCGACTCCCAAAACACAACACACCATCATCATTAAAGTAGAAATCCGAAGGTCTACCCTCCGCGATATCCTGAACATGAGACACCAAGGAATCATCCAGCAACTGTTTTTCCTTGATCAACTGAACCAACGATGGCTTCACTTGCAACTCAGCAACAAGACCACCATCACGCGAAATGCTCAAGCAGGCAAACATAGCCCTCAACTCAACAGCTACCTTCCTACTCAAGGCATCCGCAACAACATTAGCCTTTCCAGGATGGTACTCAATCGTCAGATCATAATCCTTGAGCAACTCCAACCAACGCCGCTGCCTAAGATTCAACTCCTTCTGAGACATCAGATACCTCAAACTCTTGTGATCCGTGTACACCGTACACTTCTCACCATACAGATAATGTCTCCAGATCTTTAGAGCAAAAACCACTGCAGCCAGCTCAATGTCATGCGTAGGATAATTGCGCTCATGCACCTTCAACTGCCGCGATGCATAAGCCACAACCTTACCCTCCTGCATCAGCACACATCCCAAACCAACATAGGACGCATCACTGTACACCACAAACTCTTTCCCTGATTCAGGCTGAACCAAGATAGGAGCTTGCGTCAAAGCCGCCTTAAGCTTCTCAAAAGCCTGTTGTCTCGCTTCCGTCCACTCATACTTAACATCCTTTTGCAACAGCTTCGTCAAAGGAGCAGTAATCTTGGAAAAACCATCCACAAACCTTCGGTGGTATCCCGCCAAACCAAGGAAACTACGGACCTCATGAACAGACTTAGGAACTTTCCAATTCATCACCGCCTCAATCTTCTGAGGATCAACACGAATCCCCTCAGCAGAAACCACATGCCCAAGGAATACCACCTCCCTTAACCAGAACTCACACTTGCTCAGCTTAGCATAAAGCTGATTCTCCAACAAAGCTTGCAAAACAATCCTCAAATGCTCTTCATGCTCCTCCTCAGTACGCGAGTACACGAGGATATCATCAATGAACACCACAACGAACTTGTCCAGGTATTCATGAAACACACGATTCATCATGTCCATGAAAGCAGCAGGAGCATTTGTTAAACCAAACGACATCACAAGGAACTCATAATGCCCATACCTTGTCCTGAAAGCTGTCTTAGGCACATCCACATCCCTCACCTTCAACTGATAATACCCTGACCTCAAGTCAATCTTAGAGAACACAGCAGCTCCCCGAAATTGATCAAAGAGATCATCAATTCTCGGCAAAGGATATCGATTCTTGATAGTCAACTTGTTCAGCTGACGGTAGTCAATGCACATTCTCATAGTGCCATCCTTCTTCTTCACAAACAAGACCGTGCTCCCCAAGGTGACACACTCGGTCGGATGAAACCACGATCAAGCAACTCTTGTAATTGCGTCTTCAACTCTTTCAGCTCCTTAGGTGCCATTCTATAAGGGGTAATGGACACAGGAGTTGTATTCTCATACAGCTCAATTCCAAACTCCACCTCGCGGTTAGGAGGTAAACCAGGCAACTCCTCAGGAAAAACACCAGGAAACTCCTTCACAACTCTGATATCTTGCACCCTCAACTCCTTAGAGCTAGGATTCATCACAAAAGCTAGATAGGCTTCGCAACCTTGCCTCAGCATCCTGCTCGCCTCCAAGGTAGACACCACATTGGCAAGAAACTTCACATTCTCACCAACCACAACAACTTCATAATCATCCGCAAGCTTAAGTGAAACTCGCTTGTTTTCACAATCCACAACAGCACGATGCTCAGCAAGCCAATCCATACCAAGGATTACATCAAAACCATAAAAGGGCAACTCCATAAGATCAACATGAAAAACATGTTCTTGAACAACCAAGGGACACCTTCTATAAAGCTTTCGAGTCACAACAGTCTCACCAAAAGAACTAGTGACACGAACACCAACATCCAAAGACTCAACAGGCAAACCAAGCAATTCAGCATGCTCACGCAAAATGTATGAATGCGTAGATCCAGAATCTATCAAAGAAAGCAATGACAAGGATTGCAAAGTAAAGGTACCTGCAATCACATCCGCATCATTCCTTCCCTCACGCTGAGCATACACCCTCGCTTGGCCTCCACCTTCAGGCTGAATAGCCACAACATGGGCCACTCCACGACCACCTTCCTCTCTCCTCTGGAAATTACCACGGCCGCGCCCACGACCTCTCTGCGGTGCAGCAACAACAGGAGCACGCCCCTGATCACCAGCCAACCTAGGACAATCTCGCCTCAAATGGTCTGCGGATCCACAATTCCAACACCCATGACCAGCTGCCGCAACAGGAGCTTGCACCTCTCTCACAGCACGAGGACAGTCACGCTTCATGTGACCACGTGAACCACAGATCCAACAAGCACTCGGATCAGCTCTAGCATTGCCTCCTCTAGCAGGTGCACCACCACCTCTCTTAGCTGAAGACTGATACTTCTGATCACGTCCCCTCTTGTTCCGTCCACCTCCGGAACTATACTCAGCAGCTCGCTTGCCAGCACTCTTAGCAGATAAACTCAGGTTCATCTCAATATCCTTGGCTCGGCCCACCAACACATCAAAATCATCATACTCGGTAGCCAGCACATACATCTTTACATTCGTCTCCAAACCATAACGGAACCTTTCACACCTCTCTCGCTCATCAGGTACCAGCTCAGGTGCATACTGACTGAGTCGCACAAACTGCACTTCATACTCAGCCACACTCATGCTCCCTTGGGTAAGAGACATGAATTCACGCTTCTTCTCATCTAGGTACCTCACACCCAGATACCTTCTCTTGAACACATTCTGAAAGAATGTCCAAGTCACATCCGCTTCTGCCATCCCAGCAATAGTGGTTGTCCACCACGTATATGCATCCTTCTGCAGCAAGGACACAACACAGCCAAGCTTCTGCACATCAGTGCAACTCATCTGACCCAAGATTCGCTTGGTACTCTCTAGCCAAGCTTCAGAACTCTCAGCAGACATACCCCTGAACTCAGTCCCACCAAGACTGCGCAGACGCTCCAAAGGTAGTCTAACTCCAGCATCTTCCTGATGCCCCGCTCCACGAGCCCCAGCTACTGCTGCTTGAAAAGCACCAGCAATAGCTTGCACTAACATAGACATATCAGGCATAGCTTGCCCCTGACCAACCTCTGGTCCAGCAGCTCCAGCACCAGCTGCAGCTCCAGCTTCCTCAGCCCCAGCACCACCACCACCAGGTGGAGGAGGTAACACCGCACTACCCGTGTTTTCCTCATTCTCGTTCTCATTAGGAGTCGTAGCTCGCACATTACCTCGTAACTCTCTACGTGGTGCCATACTTTTACCATGCAATCACAATACAAATAAACGAAGTCAGGCCCAGCAAGGTAAGCAATCCAAGTATTCAAGCTCAATTTCATTCAAAATCAACACCATTTCATTAGCTTTTATTTGGCAATGGGTACCCACAACATGCTACACCACAGCATACATCTCAATTGCAACATACATGCAATTCACTCAACAAGCATACAAGCATACATACTTCAATCATGCACACACTCATTCCCAATTACTCGAGAACTCAGCTCTGATACCACCAAATGTAACCCCCTTAACCCGGCCTAGACGGTTGACCCGAATTAAGAAAGTCACACGGGGAAAACCAAAGTCAACCCGAAAGTCAACCTTGATTAACGACCCTTTTTTTTCTTTTTAAACTTGTCTAGATGCATATTAATCCTTAGATATGACCATACAACAGCATACTCAAAGATCATAAACATCAGAGATCAAACAGGGACCCAATTGAACAAATTACAACTTTAGGGACCAAATTGTAATTTCTGATATATATGAGGACTTAACCCAAATTAAAGTTACCAACTTGAAATTAATCAGGTTTCATGCTTCTCTGTGAAATTTCAGCTCAAAAGGACTTTCCAAACTCATACAATTGCACAAACAAGATTCAGGACCAAAACGCAAACAATTCAAAACATTTAACTGCCAATGTCAGCCCCTAACGGTCACCCGTTCCGAAACAGGCAGAGCCCGTTTCGAAACGCGGGGCCGTTCCGCAACGCGTACCGCAACATGGGCTGGCAGTAGCCAAACCGTTTCGGAACGGTCCCTCCCGTTTCGGACGCCTGGGCTTGTTTAAGGCACCCGTTCCGAAACGGTAGGTGCTGTTCCGAAACACCCTGCACAGATTACCCCAAAATGCATACTTTAACATGCAATTAAACATCCAATCATGCTCCAAATGCCACCAAACTTTACCAACATGCAATTCAACATATAAGAGACATACTTGCATCAACAATTCATCAAAACATCCACATATATGGAAAGCCCCAAATCTATAGGCATGCTTCCTACTCAAGCAACCATTCAAGCATAAACTTTCAATTCAAGCATATAATGGCCAACCACAAAAACCAGCAACCTCGACAACATTCAAAATACCTAGGGAGTTCAAAACATCTCCCAAAACATACACATAGGTCCCCCATTGCCAAATTACCAAAAGCTAAATGTACTTAAGAAAACCTTCCATACTTTGAGCTTTACTTCCACTTGAAAGCTTGCCTTCCTTGCTGCCCTCAAAGTACTTTAATGTTCTGCATTATTGATTTGAGAAAACAAAGAGAGCGTAAGCAAAAGCTTAGTGAGGAATGCTCAATAAAACCATTCAATAATGCATTTATAAACACTTTATAAATCATGCTTCAAATCATCATTTACACGTGCTCAAAAGCATACTTAAACATGCATCTCATGCATCATATCACAACATGTCATATTGGCCACAAGTGATAAGTTCCATTTCTTTAAAAACAAGTTCATCAACTTTCACCCCAAGGACTTTTAAACACCTTGGCCCCAAGGACTTTTAAACACCTTGGCAAGGACCACACAAGGACTTTTAAACACCTTTGTGTCCTTAACAAGTTCACCTCAAGGACTTTTAAACACCTTGACCCCAAGGACTTTTAAACACCTTGGCCATGGACTTTTAAACACCATGATAATAATCACCCCAAGGACTTTTAAACACCTTGGCCCCAAGGACTTTTAAACACCTTGGCCCATGGACTTTAAAACACCATGGAAAGGACCACACAAGGACTTTTAACCACCTTTGTGTCCGTAGCAAGAATCATCCAAGGACTTTTAACCACCTTGATGTTCTTAAGTAAACAAGGCTCACTCAAGGACTTTTAACCACCTTAGTGACCTTAACCTTTTCAAAACATCACTTGCCAATATACATCATTATCATCAATTTATCCACTGTTTTAAAGCATTAAACCAAGCCATATTCATCATGCATTCAAAAGCATCAAACCACATTTAATCAATGTTCAAAAACAAGGAACTCTTACCTTGAGCTTCCTTCAACATATGGCTTACAAAAACAGCATTAACCATGCTAAATCATGCTTTCAAAACAGAGTTTAAAACATGCAATAAACCACATTGCACAACAATCAAATCATGGCCACCACTAGAGAGTATTTCCGAAACTTACACTTGAGCTTAGCAAAGTTGTTTAGACTTAAACTAAGCTCCCAAGACATTGGTTTCAAGCCGAAAACCCAATTTCACTCACCGATTCCGTTTCGCCTCTTGCCGAAACACCAAATCAAGCTTCCGGATCACCACCACTTGGATCCAAAGATGACTCCCCTGTTTTAACACATTAAAACAGTAGATTAATGCATCATAATGCATTAATAGCTTCAATGAAAGCACCTAAACTCGCTGCTCTCATCCACACTCCATTTTCGGCCACCAAACACAACCGAAAATGCATCCAAACCACTTCTCAACAAAGCCCAGCCATAAACCAACAAAACCTAACATCCTTTAACACCATTTAACATCTAAAAAGAACTTAACAACATCCTTATACCTCCAGCAACAACAGATCCACAAGATCACTCCAAAAACAACCAAGAATCATAAGCTAAACTTAGGAAATTCAACCTATCCGGGATTGCATTAATCAAAACCCAATTCCTTATCAAATTAACATTCATTAATCATCATTTTAACACCTTAAAACACTGCTTAAACAGATCCAACGAAATTTCATCAAAAACACACCAAATCTTGCATTTTAAGCCAAGATCCATTAAACAATCTTAAAAGCCATTTATAAAACATCAATTAAGGATTGAGAACTTGGGAATTTCAGTAAAGAACTGAGAGTTTAGAGGAAAAGGACGTTCTTACCTCCAAACTTGAGTTTCTCCTCTTTTAGAGCCAAAAAGCTTGAAGAATCAACTTGCAAATTGAGAGGTTTTGTAGATATGATGATTAGAAATCAAAAGAGAGTTGAAAGGAGAGATTTAGGTAACAAAATCAGAAGAAACTCTCTGGAGAGAAAGTGTTTGGGTTGAGAGAAAATGAGAGAAAAGAAAATGAGAAGTTAGTTACAAAATAGCCAAAATGACTTTCCCTCCTCTTTTCTTATGTTTAAAAATCAGAATAAAACCTTAAAATATCTTAGAAAAATCTGGAGAAACTACTTTTGGAATAATAGCTCCTTAAAGATTCAAAGTTTCAATCCTTTATAAAACAGTCACGCAACTTTCAAAAATTACATTTTGGTCACTAGCCAAAATGTCACCCTTCCAAACCTCATTTTTCAAAATTGATTTCACAGTTCACTTATATATATTAAAAGATGATTTTAGAACATTTTTCCATATTTTTAATGCAACCCAAACTAGGCTTTCCTAATGTCACCCTTATAGATTCGAACAGCACTTTGATCGAACCGGTCAACGCCCAAAACTTCTAAGCCCAAAACCGGGGCGTTACATTTATACTTTTTACTCAGTTAAAATTCCAACAGGCCCATTGAAAGGCCCATTTAGACCTGCTCGTCTGAAACCTCTACAAAAAGGACCGCAAAAATGTTTTATTCAAATATTAGGAGTTCAAATAATTGATTAGGAGCTTTTCAACACAATTATATTGCAAAACCTCTATTTCTGTACTTTTTACTCAGTTAAAATTGCAACTGGTCCATTGAAAGGACCATTTCGATCCGCTCGTCCGAAACCTCTACAAAAAGGACAACAAAAGAAGTTTTAATCAAATTTTAGGAGTTCATGTAATTGATTAGGAGCTTTTCAACACAATTATATTGCAAAACTTCAATTTCTGTACTTTTTACTCAGTTAAAATTGCAACGGGTCCATTGAAAGGCCCATTTCGACAAGCTCGTCCGAAACCTCTACAAAAAGGACTGTAAAAAACAAGTTTTAATCAAATTTTAGGAGTTCAAGTAATTGATTAGGATCTTTTCAACACAATTATATTGCAAAACCTCAATTTCTTTACTTTTTACTCAGTTAAAATTCCAACGGGTCCATTGAAAGGCCCATTGAGACCCGCTCGTCCGAAACCTCTACAAAAAGGACCGCAAAACAAGTTTTAATCAAAATTTAGGAGTTCATATAATTGATTAGGAGCTTTTCAACACAATTATATTGCAAAACCTCAATTTCTGAACTTTTTACTGAGTTAAAATTCCAACGGGTCCATTGTAAGGCCCATTTAGACCTGCTCGTCCAAAACTTTAATTTTTATACATTTTACTCTGTTAAAATTCCAACGGGTCCATTGAAAGGCCCATTTAGACCCGCACGTTCGAAACCTCTACATAAAGGACCGCAAAAAAGTTTTGATCATATTTCAGGAGTAAAAATAACTGATTATGAGCTTTCCAACACAATTATATTGCAAAACCTCATTTTTTCTACTTTTTACTCAGTTAAAATTCCAACGGGTCCATTGAAAGGCTCATTTCGACCCGCTCGTCCGAAACCTCAACAAAAAGGACTGCAAAACATGTTTTAATCAAATTTTAGGAGTTCATGTAATTGATTAGGAGCTTTTCAACACAATTATATTGCAAAACCTCAATTTATGTACTTTTTACTCAGTTAAATTTCCAACGGGTCCATTGAAAGGCCCATTTAGACCTATCGTCCGAAACCTCTACAAAAAGGACCGCAAATCAAGTTATAATCAAATTTTAGGAGTTCATGTAATTGATTAGGAGCTTTTCAACACAATTATATTGCAAAACCTCAATTTCTGTACTTTTTACTCAGTAAAATTCCAACGGGTCCATTGTAAGGCCCATTTAGACCTGCTCGTGCGAAACCGATACAAAAAGGACCGCAAAAAAGTTTTGATCAAATTTTAAGAGTTCAAATAAATGATTAGGAGCTTTTCAACACAATTATATTGCAAAACTTCAATTTTTATACATTTTACTCAGTTAAAATTCGAACGGGTCCACTGAAAGGCCCATTTAGACCCGCACGTCCGAAACCTCTACATCAAGGACCGCAAAACAAGTTTTGATCATATTTTAGGAGTACAAATAAATGATTATGAGCTTTTCAACACAATTATATTGCAAAACCTAAATTTTTAAACTTTTTACCCAGTTAAAATTCCAACGGGTCCATTTAAAGGCCCATTTCGACCTGCTCGTCCGAAACCTTGACAAAAAGGACCGCAAAACAAGTTTTAATCAAAATTTAGGAGTTCAAATAATTGATTAGGAGCTTTTCAACACAATTATATTGCAAAACTTCAATTTCTGTACTTTTTACTCAGTTAAAATTCCTACGGGTCCATTGAAAGGCCCATTACGACCCGCTCGTCCGAAACCTCTACAAAAAGGACTACAAAACAAGTTTTAATCAATTTTAGGAGTTCATGTAATTGATTAGGAGCTTTTCAACACAATTATATTGCAAAACCTCAATTTATGTACTTTTTACTCAGTTAAAATTCCAACGGGTCCAATGAAAGGCCTATTTAGACCTGCTCGTCCGAAACCTCGACAAAAAGGACAGCAAAACTAGTTTTAATCAAATTTTAGGAGTTCAAATAATTGATTAGGAGCTTTTCAACACAATTATATTGAAAACCCTCAATTTCGGTACTTTTTACTCAGTTAAAATTCTAACAGGTCAATTGAAATGCCCATTTCGACCCGCTCGTACGAAACCTCTACAAAAAGGACCGCAAAAATAGTTTTAATCAAATTTTAGGAGTTCAAATAATTGATTAGGAGCTTTCCAACACAAATATATTGAAAAACATCAATTTTATACTTTATACTCAGTTAAAATATCCTACGGGCCCATTGAAAGGCCCATTTAGACATGCTCGTCCGAAACCTCTACAAAAAGGACCGCAAAAATGTTTTATTCAAATATTAGGAGTTCAAATATTTGATTAGGAGCTTTTAAACACAATTATATTGCAAAACCTCAATTTCTGTACTTTTTACTCAGTTAAAATTCCAACGGGTCCATTAAAAGGCCCAATTCTACCCGCTCGTCCTAAACCTCTACAAAAATGACTGCAAAATAAGTTTTAATCAAATTTTAGGAGTTCATGTAATTGATTAGGATCTTTTCAACACAATTATATTGCAAAACCTCAATTTCTTTACTTTTTACTCAGTTAAAATTCCAACGGGTCCATTGAAAGGCCCATTTCGACTCGCTCGTCCAAAACCTCTACAAAATGGACTGCAAAACAAGTTTTAATCAAATTTTAGGAGTTCATGTAATTGATTAGGAGCTTTTCAACACAATCATATTGCAAAACTTCAATTTCTGTACTTTTTACTCAGTTAAAATTCCAACGGGTCCATTGAAAGGCCTGTTTAGACCTGCTAGTCCGAAACCTCGACAAAAAAGGACCGCAAAACAAGTTTTAATCAAAATTTAGGGTTTCAAATAATTGATTAGGAGCTTTTCAACACAATTATATTGAAAAACCTCAATTTCTGTACTTTTTACTCAGTTAAAATTCCAACGGGTCCATAGAAAGGCCCATTTCGTCCCGCTCGTCCGAAACCTCTACAAAAAGGATTGTAAAACAAGTTTTAATCAAATTTTAGGAGTTCATGTAATTGATTAGGATCTTTTCAACACAATTATATTGCAAAACCTCAATTTCTTTACTTTTTACTCAGTTAATATTCAAACGGGTCCAATGAAAGGCCCATTTCGACCCGCTCGTCCGAAACCTCTACAAAAAGGACTGCAAAACAAGTTTTAATCAAATTTTAGGGTTTCAAATAATTGATTAGGATATTTTCAACACAATTATATTGCAAAACCTCAATTTCTGTACTTTTTACTCAGTTAAAACTCCAACGGGTCCATTGAAAGGCCCATTTCGACCCGCTCGTCCGAAACCTCTACAAAAAGGACTGCAAAACAAGTTTTAATCAAATTTTAGGAGTTCATGTAATTTATTAGGATATTTTCAACACATTTATATTGCAAAACCTCAATTTATGTTCTTTTTACTCAGTTATAATTCAGACGGGTCCATTGAAAGGCCCATTTCGACCCGCTCGTCCGAAACCTCTACAAAAAGGACTGCAAAACAAGTTTTAATCAAATTTTAGGAGTTCATGTAATTTATTAGGATATTTTCAACACATTTATATTGCAAAACCTCAATTTTTGTTCTTTTTACTCAGTTATAATTCCAACGGGTCCATTGAAAGGCCCATTTCGACCCGCTCGTCAGAAACCTCTACAAAAAGGACTACAAAACAAGTTTTAATCAAATTTTTCGAGTTCATGTAATTGATTAGGATCTTTTCAACACAATTATATTGCAAAACCTCAATTTCTGTACTTTTACTCAGTTAAAATTCCAACGGGTCCATTGAAAGGCCCATTTCGACCCTCTCGTCCGAAACCTCTACAAAAAGGACTGCAAAAGAAGTTTTAATCAAATTTTAGGAGTTCATGTAATTTATTAGGAGCTTTTCAACACAATTATATTGCAAAACCACAATTACTGTACTTTTTACTCAGTTAAAATTCCAACGGGTCCATTGAAAGGCCTATTTAGACCTGCTCGTCCGAAACCTTGACAAAAAGGACAGCAAAACAAGTTTTAATCAAATTTTAGGAGTTCAAATAATTGATTAGGAGCTTTTCAACACAATTATATTGAAAACCCTCAATTTCTGTACTTTTTACTCAGTTAAAATTCCAACGGGTCCATGGAAAGGCCCATTTCGACCCGCGAGTCCGAAACCTCTACAAAAAGGACTACAAAACAAGTTTTAATAAAATTTTAGGATTTCATGTAATTGATTAGGAGCTTTTCAACAAAATTATATTGCAAAACCTCATTTTCTGTACTTTTACTCAGTTAAAATTCCAATGGGTCCATTGAAAGGCCCATTTAGACCTACTCGTACGAAACCTCGACAAAAAGGACCGCAAAACAAGTTTTAATCAAATCTTAGGGTTTCAAATAATTGATTAAGAGCTTTTTAACACAATTATATTAAAAAACCTCAATTTCTGTACTTTTTACTCAGTTAAAATTCCAACGGGTCCATTGAAAGGCCCATTTCGACCCGCTCGTCCGAAACCTCTACAAAAAGGACTGCAAAAGAAGTTTTAATCAAATTTTAGGAGTTCATGTAATTTATTAGGATATTTTCAACACAATTATATTGCAAAACCTCAATTTCTGTACTTTTTACTCAGTTAAAATTCCAACGGGTCCATTGAAAGGCCTATTTAGACCTGCTCGTCCGAAACCTCGACAAAAAGGACAGAAAAACAAGTTTTAATAAAATTTTAGGAGTTCAAATAATTGATTAGGAGCTTTTCAACACAATTATATTGCAAAACCTCAATTTCTGTTCTTTTTACTCAGTTATAATTCCAACGGGTCCATTGAAAGGCCCATTTCGACCTGCTCGTCCGAAACCTTTACAAAAAGGACTGCAAAACAAGTTTTAATCAAATTTTAGGAGTTCATGTAATTTATTAGGATATTTTCAACACATTTATATTGCAAAACCTCAATTTATGTTCTTTTTACTCAGTTATAATTCCAACGGGTCCATTGAAAGGCCCATTTCGACCCGCTCGTCAGAAACCTCTACAAAAAGGACTGCAAAACAAGTTTTAATCAAATTTTAGGAGTTCATGTAATTGATTAGGATCTTTTCAACACAATTATATTGCAAAACCTCAATTTCTGTACTTTTTACTCAGTTAAAATTCCAACGGGTCCATTGAAAGGCCCATTTCGACCCTCTCGTCCGAAACCTCTACAAAAAGGACTGCAAAAGAAGTTTTAATCAAATTTTAGGAGTTCATGTAATTTATTAGGAGCTTTTCAACACAATTATATTGCAAAACCTCAATTTCTGTACTTTTTACTCAGTTAAAATTCCAACGGGTCCATTGAAAGGCCTATTTAGACCTGCTCGTCCGAAACCTCGACAAAAAGGACAGCAAAACAGGTTTTAATCAAATTTTAGGAGTTCAAATAATTGATTAGGAGCTTTTCAACACAATTATATTGAAAACCCTCAATTTCTGTACTTTTTACTCAGTTAAAATTCCAACGGGTCTATTGAAAGGCCCATTTCGACCCTCTCGTCCGAAACCTCTATAAAAAGGACTGCAAAAGAAGTTTTAATCAAATTTTAGGAGTTCATGTAATTTATTAGGAGATTATCAACACAATTATATTGCAAAACCTCAATTTCTGTACTTTTTACTCAGTTAAAATTCCAACGGGTCCATTGAAAGGCATATTTAGACCTGCTCGTCCGAAACCTCAACAAAAAGGACAGAAAAACAAGTTTTAATAAAATTTTAGGAGTTCAAATAATTGATTAGGAGCTTTTCAACACAATTATATTGCAAAACCTCAATTTCTGTTCTTTTTACTCAGTTATAATTCCAACGGGTCCATTGAAAGGCCCATTTCGACCTGCTCGTCCGAAACCTCTACAAAAAGGACTGCAAAACAGATTTTAATCAAATTTTAGGAGTTCATGTAATTTATTAGGATATTTTCAACACATTTATATTGCAAAACCTCAATTTCTGTTCTTTTTACTCAGTTATAATTCCAACGGGTCCATTGAAAGGCCCATTTCGACCCGCTCGTCAGAAACCTCTACAAAAAGGACTACAAAACAAGTTTTAATCAAATTTTTCGAGTTCATGTAATTGATTAGGATCTTTTCAACACAATTATATTGCAAAACCTCAATTTCTGTACTTTTACTCAGTTAAAATTCCAACGGGTCCATTGAAAGGCCCATTTCGACCCTCTCGTCCGAAACCTCTACAAAAAGGACTGCAAAAGAAGTTTTAATCAAATTTTAGGAGTTCATGTAATTTATTAGGAGCTTTTCAACACAATTATATTGCAAAACCACAATTACTGTACTTTTTACTCAGTTAAAATTCCAACGGGTCCATTGAAAGGCCTATTTAGACCTGCTCGTCCGAAACCTCGACAAAAAGGACAGCAAAACAAGTTTTAATCAAATTTTAGGAGTTCAAATAATTGATTAGGAGCTTTTCAACACAATTATATTGAAAACCCTCAATTTCTGTACTTTTTACTCAGTTAAAATTCCAACGGGTCCATGGAAAGGCCCATTTCGACCCGCGAGTCCGAAACCTCTACAAAAAGGACTACAAAACAAGTTTTAATAAAATTTTAGGATTTCATGTAATTGATTAGGAGCTTTTCAACAAAATTATATTGCAAAACCTCATTTTCTGTACTTTTACTCAGTTAAAATTCCAATGGGTCCATTGAAAGGCCCATTTAGACCTACTCGTACGAAACCTCGACAAAAAGGACCGCAAAACAAGTTTTAATCAAATCTTAGGGTTTCAAATAATTGATTAAGAGCTTTTTAACACAATTATATTAAAAAACCTCAATTTCTGTACTTTTTACTCAGTTAAAATTCCAACGGGTCCATTGAAAGGCCCATTTCGACCCGCTCGTCCGAAACCTCTACAAAAAGGACTGCAAAAGAAGTTTTAATCAAATTTTAGGAGTTCATGTAATTTATTAGGATATTTTCAACACAATTATATTGCAAAACCTCAATTTCTGTACTTTTTACTCAGTTAAAATTCCAACGGGTCCATTGAAAGGCCTATTTAGACCTGCTCGTCCGAAACCTCGACAAAAAGGACAGAAAAACAAGTTTTAATAAAATTTTAGGAGTTCAAATAATTGATTAGGAGCTTTTCAACACAATTATATTGCAAAACCTCAATTTCTATTCTTTTTACTCAGTTATAATTCCAACGGGTCCATTGAAAGGCCCATTTCGACCTGCTCGTCCGAAACCTCTACAAAAAGGACTGCAAAACAAGTTTTAATCAAATTTTAGGAGTTCATGTAATTTATTAGGATATTTTCAACACATTTATATTGCAAAACCTCAATTTATGTTCTTTTTACTCAGTTATAATTCCAACGGGTCCATTGAAAGGCCCATTTCGACCCGCTCGTCAGAAACCTCTACAAAAAGGACTGCAAAACAAGTTTTAATCAAATTTTAGGAGTTCATGTAATTGATTAGGATCTTTTCAACACAATTATATTGCAAAACCTCAATTTCTGTACTTTTTACTCAGTTAAAATTCCAACGGGTCCATTGAAAGGCCCATTTCGACCCTCTCGTCCGAAACCTCTACAAAAAGGACTGCAAAAGAAGTTTTAATCAAATTTTAGGAGTTCATGTAATTTATTAGGAGCTTTTCAACACAATTATATTGCAAAACCTCAATTTCTGTACTTTTTACTCAGTTAAAATTCCAACGGGTCCATTGAAAGGCCTATTTAGACCTGCTCGTCCGAAACCTCGACAAAAAGGACAGCAAAACAGGTTTTAATCAAATTTTAGGAGTTCAAATAATTGATTAGGAGCTTTTCAACACAATTATATTGAAAACCCTCAATTTCTGTACTTTTTACTCAGTTAAAATTCCAACGGGTCTATTGAAAGGCCCATTTCGACCCTCTCGTCCGAAACCTCTATAAAAAGGACTGCAAAAGAAGTTTTAATCAAATTTTAGGAGTTCATGTAATTTATTAGGAGATTATCAACACAATTATATTGCAAAACCTCAATTTCTGTACTTTTTACTCAGTTAAAATTCCAACGGGTCCATTGAAAGGCATATTTAGACCTGCTCGTCCGAAACCTCAACAAAAAGGACAGAAAAACAAGTTTTAATAAAATTTTAGGAGTTCAAATAATTGATTAGGAGCTTTTCAACACAATTATATTGCAAAACCTCAATTTCTGTTCTTTTTACTCAGTTATAATTCCAACGGGTCCATTGAAAGGCCCATTTCGACCTGCTCGTCCGAAACCTCTACAAAAAGGACTGCAAAACAGATTTTAATCAAATTTTAGGAGTTCATGTAATTTATTAGGATATTTTCAACACATTTATATTGCAAAACCTCAATTTCTGTTCTTTTTACTCAGTTATAATTCCAACGGGTCCATTGAAAGGCCCATTTCGACCCGCTCGTCAGAAACCTCTACAAAAAGGACTGCAAAACAAGTTTTAATCAAATTTTAGGAGTTCATGTAATTGATTAGGATCTTTTCAACACAATTATATTGCAAAACCTCAATTTCTGTACTTTTTACTCAGTTAAAATTCCAACGGGTCCATTGAAAGGCCCATTTCGACCCTCTCGTCCGAAACCTCTACAAAAAGGACTGCAAAAGAAGTTTTAATCAAATTTTAGGAGTTCATGTAATTTATTAGGAGCTTTTCAACACAATTATATTGCAAAACCTCAATTTCTGTACTTTTTACTCAGTTAAAATTCCAACGGGTCCATTGAAAGGCCTATTTAGACCTGCTCGTCTGAAACCTCGACAAAAAGGACAGCAAAACAAGTTTTAATCAAATTTTAGGAGTTCAAATAATTGATTAGGAGCTTTTCAACACAATTATATTGAAAACCCTCAATTTCTGTACTTTTTACTCAGTTAAAATTCCAACGGGTCCATGGAAAGGCCCATTTCGACCCGCTCGTCCGAAACCTCTACAAAAAGGACTGCAAAACAAGTTTTAATCAAATTTTAGGAGTTCATGTAGTTTATTAGGATATTTTCAACACATTTATATTGCAAAACCTCAATTTCTGTACTTTTTACTCAGTTAAAATTCCAACGGGTCCAATGAAAGGCCCATTTCGACCCGCTCGTTAGAAACCTCTACAAAAAGGACTGCAAAACAAGTTTAAATCAAATTTTAGGAGTTCATGTAATTGATTAGGATCTTTTAACAACAATTATATTGCAAAACCTCAATTTCTTTACTTTTTATTCAGTTAATATTCCAACGGGCCCATTGAAAGGCCCATTTAGAACTGCTCGTCCGAAACCTCTACAAAAAGGATCGCAAAAAAGTTTTATTCAAATATTAGGAGTTCAAATAATTGATTAGGAGCTTTTCAACACAATTATATTGCAAAACCTCAATTTCTGTACTTTTTACTCAGTTAAAATTCCAACGGGTCCATTGAAAGACCCATGTAGACCTGCTCGTCCAAAACCTCGACAAAAAGGACCGCAAAACAATTTTTAATCAAATTTTAGGAGTTCAAATAATTGATTAGGAGCTTTTGAAAACAATTATATTGAAAAACCTCATTTTTTATACTTTTTACTCAGTTAGAATTCCAACGGACCCATTGAAAGGCCCATTTAGACCTACTCGTCCGAGACCTCTACAAAAAGGACCGCAATAAAGTTTTATTCAAATTTTATGAGTTCAAATAACTGATTGGGAGCTTTTCAACACAATTATATTGCAAAACCTCAATTTCTGTACTTTTTACTCAGTTAAAATTTCAACGAGTCCATTGAAAGGCCCATTTCGACCCGCTCGTCCGAAACCTCTACAAAAAGGACTGTAAAATAAGTTTTAATCAAATCTTAGGAGTTCATGTAATTGATTAGGAGCTTTGCAACACAATTATAATGCAAAACCTCAATTTCTGTGCTTTTTACTCAGTTAAAATTCGAACGGGTCCTTTGGAAGGCCCATTTAGACCTACTAGTCCGAAACCTCGACAAAAAGGACCGCAAAACAAGTTTTAATCAAATTTTAGGAGTTCAAATAATGGATTAGGAGCTTTTCAACACAATTTTATTGAGAAACCTCAATTTTTAAACTTTTTACTCAGTTAAAAATCCAACGGGCCCATTGAAAGGCCCATTTAGAACTGCTCGTCCGAAACCTCTACAAAAAGGATCGCAAAAAAGTTTTATTCAAATATTAGGAGTTCAAATAATTGATTAGGAGCTTTTCAACACAATTATATTGCAAAACCTCAATTTCTGTACTTTTTACTCGGTTAAAACTCCAACGGGTCCATTGAAAGACCCATTTCGACCCGCTCATCCGAAACCTCTACAAAAAGGACTGCGAAACAAGTTTTAATCAAATTTTAGGAATTCATGTAATTGATTAGGAGCTTTTCAACACAATTATATTGCAAAACCTCAATTTCTGTACTTTTTACTCAGTTAAAATTCCAACGGGTCCATTGAAAGGCCCATTTAGACATGCTCGCCCGAAAACTCTACAAAAAGGGCCGCAAAAGAAGTTCTAATCAATATTTAGGAGTTCAAATAATTGATTAGGAGATTTTGAACACAATTATATTGAAAAACCTCAATTTTTATACTTTTTACCCAGTTAAAATTCCAACGGGCCCATTGAAAGGCCCATTTAGACCTGCTCATCCGAAACCTCTACAAAAAGGACCGCAATAAAGTTTTATTCAAAATTTATGAGTTTAAATAATTGATTAGGATCTTTTCAACACAATTATATTGCAAAACCTCAATTTCTGTACTTTTTACTTAGTTAAAAGTCCAACGGGTCCATTGAAAGGCCCATTTCGACCCGCTCGTTCGAAACCTCTACAAAAAGGACTGCAAAACATGTTTTAATCAAATTTTAGGAGTTCATGTAATTGATTCGGAGCTTTTATCCACAATTATATTGCAAAATCTCAATTTCTGTACTTTTTACTCAGTTAAAATTCCAACGTGTCCATTGAAAGGCCCATTTCGACCCGCTCGTTCGAAACCTCTACAAAAAGGACTGCAAAACATGTTTTAATCAAATTTTAGGAGTTCATGTAATTGATTAGGAGCTTTTCAACACAATTATAGTGCAAAATCTCAATTTCTGTACTTTTTACTCAGTTAAAATTCCAACGGGTCCATTGAAAGGCCCATTTAGGCCTGCTCGTCCGAAAGCTCGACAAAAAGGACCGCAAAACAAGTTTTAATCAAAATTTAGGAGTTCAAATATTTTATTAGGAGCTTTTCAACACAATTATATTGCAAAACCTCAATTTCTGTACTTTTTACTCAGTTAAATTTCCAACGGGTCCATTGTAAGGCCCATTTAGACCTGCTCGTTCGAAACCGATACGAAAAAGACCTTAAAAAAGTTTTAATCAAATTTTAGGAGTTCAAATAAATGATCAGGAGCTTTTCAACACAATTATATTGCAAAACTTCAATTTTTATACATTTTACTCGGTTAAAATTCCAACGGGTCCATTGAATCGCCCATTTAAACCCCCACGTCCGAAACCTCTAAAGGACCACAAACCAAGTTTTGATCATATTTTAGGAGTACAAATAATTGATTAGGAGCTTTTCAACACAATTATATTGAAAACCCTCAATTTCTGTACTTTTTACTCAGTTAAAATTCCAACGGGTCCATTGAAAAGCCCATTTAGACATGCTTGTCTGAAACCTCTACAAAAAGGGCCGCAAAAAAGTTTTAATCAAACTTTAGGAGTTCATGTAATTGATTAGGAGCTTTTAAACACAATTATATTGCAAAACCTCAATTTCTGTACTTTTTACTCAGTTATAATTCCAACGGGTCCATTGAAAGGCCATTTTCTACCCGCTCGTCCGAAACCTCTACAAAAAGGATTGCAAAACAAGTTTTAATCAAATTTTAGGAGTTCATGGAATTGATTAGAAGCTTTCAACACAATTATAATGCAAAACCTCAATTTCTGTACTTTTTACACAGTTAAAATTTCAACAGG
This sequence comes from Hibiscus trionum, assembly GCA_030270665.1. Lineage (NCBI taxonomy): Eukaryota > Viridiplantae > Streptophyta > Magnoliopsida > Malvales > Malvaceae > Hibiscus > Hibiscus trionum. Next base: position 13,105,841 of record BSYR01000007.1, read on the forward strand.
TCCATTGTAAGGCCCATTTAGACCTGCTCGTCCGAAACCGATACAAAAATGACCGCAAAAAAGTTTTAATCAAATTTTAGGAGTTCAAATAAATGATTAAGAGCTTTTCAACACAATTATATTGCAAAACTTCAATTACTATACATTTTTCTCAGTTAAAATTCCAACGGGTCCACTGAAAGGCCCATTTAGACCCGCACGTCCGAAACCTCTACATAAAGGACTGCAAAACAAGTTTTTATCATATTTTAGGAGTACAAATAATTGATTATGAGCTTTTCAACACAATTATATTGCAAAACCTCAATTTTTATACTTTTTACTCAGTTAAAATTCCAACGGGTCCATTGAAAGGCCCATTAAGATATGCTCGTCCGAAACCTCTACAAAAAGGCCCGCAAAACAAGTTTTAATCAAATTTTAGGAGATCATGTAATTGATTAGGAGATTTTCAACACAATTATAATACAAAACCTCAATTTTTGTACTCTTTACTCAGTTAAAATTCCAACGGGTCCATTGAAAAGCCCATTTAGACCTGCTCGTCCGAAACCTCTAGAAAAAGGACCGCAAAACAAGTTTTAAACAAATTTTAGGAGTTAAAATAATTGATTAGGAGCTTTTCAACACAATTATATTGCAAAACCTCAATTTCTGTACTTTTTACTCAGTTGAAATTCCAACGGGTCCATTGAAAGGCCCATTTTGACCCCCTCGTCCGAAACCTCTAGAAAAAGGACTGCAAAACAAGTTTTAATCAAATTTTAGGAGTTCATGTAATTGATTAGGAGCTTTTCAACACAATAATATTGGAAAACCTCAATTTATGTACTTTTTACTCAGTTAAAATTCCAACAGGTCAATTGAAAGGCCTATTTGGACCCGCTCATCCGAAACCTCTATAAAAAGGACTGCAAAACAAGTTTTAATCAAATTTTAGGAGTTTATGTAATTGATTAGGATCTTTTCAACACAATTATATTGCAAAACCTCAATTTCTTTACTTTTTACTCAGTTAATATTCCATCGAGTCCATTAAAAGGCCCATTTCGACCCGCTCGTCCGAAACCTCTACAAAAAGGACTGCAAAACAAGTTTTAATCAAATTTTAGGACTTCATGTAATTGATTAGGAGCTTTTCAACATAATTATATTGCAAAACCTCAATTTCTGTACTTTTTACTCAGTTAAAATTCCAACGGGTCCATTGAAAGGCCCATTTAGACATGCTCGTCCGGAACCTCTACAAAAAGGGCCCTAAAACTAGTTTTAATCAAATTTTAGGAGATCATCTAATTGATTAGGATATTTTCAACACAATTATATTGCAAAACCTCAAATTTTTTAGTTTTTATTCAGTTAAAATTCCAACGGGTCCATTGAAAGGCCCATTTAGACCTGCTTGTCCGAAACCTCTACAAAAAGGATCGCAAAACATGTTTTAATCAAATTTTAGGAGTTCAAATAACTGATTATGAGCGTTTCAACACAATTATATTGCAAAACCTCAATTTCTGTACTTTTTACTCAGTTAAAATTCCAACGGGTACATTGAAAGGCCCATTTCTACCCGCTCGTCCGAAACCTCTACAAAAAGGATTGCAGAATAAGTTTTAATCAAATTTTAGGAGTTTATATAATTGATTAGGAGCTTTTCAACACAATTATATTGCAAAACCTCAATTTATGTACTTTTTACTCAGTTAAAATTCCAACGGATCCATTAAAAGGCCCATTTAGACCCGCACGTCCGAAACCTCTACATAAAGGACCGCAAAACAAGTTTTGATCATATTTTAGGAGTACAAATAATTGATTATGAGCTTTCAACACAATTATATTGCAAAACCTCAATTTTTATACTTTTTACTCAGTTAAGATTCCAACGGGTACATTGATAGGCCCATTTAGACATGCTCGTCCGAAACATCTACAAAAAGGGCAGCAAAACAAGTTTTAATCAAATTTTAGGAGATCATGTAATTGATTAGGAGATTTTAAACACAATTATATTACAAAACCTCAAATTTTATACTTTTTACTCGGTTAAAATTCCAACGGGTCCATTGAAAGGACCATTTAGACTTGCTCGTCCGAAACCTCTACAAAAAGGACCGCAAAACAAGTTTTAATCAAAATTTAGAAGTTCAAATAATTGATTAGAAGCTTTTCAACACAATTATATTGCAAAACCTCAATTTCTTTACTCTTTACTTAGTTAAAATTCCAACGGGTCCATTGAAAGGCCCAATTCGACCCGCTCGTCCAAAACCTCTACAAAATGGACTGCAAAACAAGTTTTAATCAAATTTTAGGAGTTCATGTAATTGATTATGAACTTTTCAACACAATTATATTGCAAAACCTCAATTTCTGTACTTTTTACTCAGTTAAAATTCCAACGGGTCCATTGAAAGGCCCATTTAGACATGCTCGTCCGGAACCTCTACAAAAAGGGCCCTAAAACTAGTTTTAATCAAATTTTAGGAGATCATGTAATTGATTAGGATATTTTCAACACAATTATATTGCAAAACCTCAAAATTTTTACTTTTTATTCAGTTAAATTTTCCAACGGGTCCATTGAAAGGCCCATTTAGACCTGCTCGTCCGAAACCTCTACAAAAAGGACCGCAAAACATGTTTTAATCAAATTTTAGGAGTTCAAATAATTGATTAGGAGCGTTTCAACACAATTATATTGCAAAACCTCAATTTCTGTACTTTTTACTCAGTTAAAATTCCAACGGGTCCATTGAAAGGCCCATTTCTACCCGCTCGTCCGAAACCTCTACAAAAAGGATTGCAAAACAAGTTTTAATCAAATTTTAGGAGTTCATGTAATTGATTAGGAGCTTTTCAACACAATTATATTGCAAAACCTCAATTTCTGTACTTTTTACTCAGTTAAAATTCCAACGGGTCCATTAAAAGGCCCATTTAGACCCGCACGTCTGAAACCTCTACATAAAGGACCGCAAAAAAAGGTTTTGATTATATTTTAGGAGTAGAAATAATTGATTATGAGCTTTCAACACAATTATATTGAAAAACCTCAATTTTTATACTTTTTACTTAGTTAAAATTCCAACGGGTCCATTGATAGGCCCATTTAGACATGCTCGTCCGAAACATCTACAAAAAGGGCAGCAAAACAAGTTTTAATCAAATTTTAGGAGATCATGTAATTGATTAGGAGATTTTCAACACAATTATATTACAAAACCTCAATTTTTATACTTTTTACTCAGTTAAAATTCCAACGGGTCCATTGAAAGGACCATTTAGACTTGCTCGTCCGAAACCTCTACAAAAAAGACTGCAAAACAAGTTTTAATCAAATTTTAGGAGTTCATGTAATTGAATAGGAGATTTTCAACACAATTATATTGCAAAACCTCAAATTTTGTACTTTTTACTCAGTTAAAATTCCAACGGGTCCATTGAAAGGCCCATTTAAACCTGCTCGTCCGAAACCTCGACAAAAAGGACCGCAAAACAAGTTTTAATCAAATTTTAGGAGTTCAAATAATTGATTAGGACCTTTTCAACACAATTATATTGCAAAACCTCAATTTCTGTTCTTTATACTCAGTTATAATTCCAACGGGTCCATTGAAAGGCCCATTTCGACCCGCTCGTCCGAAACCTCTACAAAAAGGACCGCAAAACAAGTTTTAATCAAATTTTAGGAGTTCATGTAATTGATTATGAACTTTTCAACAGAATTATATTGCAAAACCTCAATTTCTGTACTTTTTACTCAGTTAAAATTCCAACGAGTCCATTGAAAGGCCCATTTAGACATGCTCGTCCGGAACCTCTACAAAAAGGGCCCTAAAACTAGTTTTAATCAAATTTTAGGAGATCATGTAATTGATTAGGATATTTTCAACACAATTATATTGCAAAATCTCAAATTTTGTACTTTTTATTCAGTTAAAATTCCAACGGGTCCATTGAAAGGCCCATTTAGACCTGCTTGTCCGAAACCTCTACATAAAGGACCGCAAAACAAGTTTTGATCATATTTTAGTAGTACAAATAATTGATTATGAGCTTTTTAACACAATTATATTGCAATTCCTTAATTTTTATACTTTTTACACAGTTAAAAATCCAACGGGTACATTGAAAGGCCCATTTCTACCCGCTCGTCC